>OX632365.1:8904740-9289029 GCA_951751655.1 Ophion costatus | reverse complement strand
GGAAATTTCAAATGAGAGCATTATTCTCGGCGCATCGAATATGGGGAATCGTGAACGGGTCGGTCACGATGCCGGCAGGGGGAGCCGAACAAACAGAAACGTGGAATGCGAACGACGCTAAGGCGAGGTTCCTGCTATCATCGGCGTTGGAGCCGGCACAATTAAGACCGCTGCTGACGTGCGAAACGTCAAGTGAGATGTGGACGAGTCTGTCAAGGATCCACGAACAGAAGTCGTCAACGAATGTGCATCTGCTGTCGTCGGCACTGTATAATTATCAGTACGACACGAGCGATTCGATGATTCAGCATATCGCAAAAATCCGGAATATGGCGGCTCAATTAGCGGACTTGGGGCAAATGGTGCCCGATCAGGCGGTGATTTCAAAAATCATCGGGAGTCTTCCGGCAAAATACGCGAACTTCCAGACGGTCTGGGACAACGTACCGGAAGAGACGCAGACGCTGGACAACCTGCAAGTGAAATTGGTTCGCGAAGAATCGAGAAAGACCGCGATGGATGATAGTCCCGGTGCTTTTGCAGTGGTGCGCGATCCCGGCAAAAATAAAGTGTCGAGAAATAAAAAGTCGAGTTCGCGAGGAACGAGAGACAGTAAGGACGAAAAAAAGAAAGACACGAGGCAGGTAAAGTGCTACCGGTGTCAGGGATTCGGACATTATGCGCGAGAGTGCCCGAGAAAAAGGCGCGAAAGTGATCGAGGGGATGGCGGAAGCGACAGTCGCGATTGCGCGTTCGTTGTCGAAGCCGTGAGAAGTCGCAAGATAGGGAGTGTCGGTACGGCAAAAACCTTCGAGATACCGACCGGGGTCATGCGTGCGGTGACGGCAATGGACAAAAGAGACTGCTGGCTTACCGACAGCGGAGCCTCGAGCCACATGACCTGTCGTCGAGAGTGGCTGAACGATTATAGCGAGTTACCCAATGGGGGTACAGTGTCTCTCGGAGACGACAAAGAGTGTCGTGTCATGGGCGAAGGGACGGTAAATATCCGAAAATACGTGCGCGGAGCATGGAGAGAGGCGCAAATAGAGAATGTCCTCTACGTGCCGGCGATGACAAAGAATTTGTTTTCGGTCGGTGTGTGCGCGTTGAAGGGAATCGGAATCTATTTCTTTAAAAGCATCGTCACGTTCGACGCTAGCGGGCTTGTGGTCGGACACGGGATCATGCAGGACAATCGTGTCTATCGCATGTTCTTTAAAACAGTGCAAGCGAGTGTCAAGGGGGAAGCGAACGCGGTGAGGGTCGATTCGCAAGTGTGGCACGAGCGCCTGGGACATATGAACAGTGACGCGATGCGCAGACTGGTGAACGAAAGACTCGTCAGAGGCGTGAAGCTAGACGAGAACGGTGAAGATTTCTGTGGCTCGTGCCAACTGGGGAAATCTCACCGAAAGCCTTTCAAAAAGGAACGTGTGCGCGCGAAAACTGTGCCTGGTGAAGTGATACACACCGATGTGTGTGGGCCGATGGCCACGGAGTCGCTCGGAGGAGCGCGATTCATATTAACATTTAAGGATGATGCATCGAGTTTTCGTTGCATCTATTTTCTCAAGCACAAAAGCGACGTGCTAGAGAAGTTTCGGAAGTTCGAAAGACTGGTTGCAAATAAGTTCGGTCGACCGATGCGCGTGTTGAGATCGGACAACGGTCTCGAGTTCAAAAATAAGGAAATGGACAATTACGCGGAGTCAAAGGGTATTCAACGCGAGTATACGGCCCCGTACACGCCTCAGCAAAATGGGAAGGCTGAGAGAGATAATCGCACGCTGATCGAGAGCGCAAGAACAATGCTGCTCGCGAAAAGTCTCCCCACCTTTCTTTGGGCGGAAGCATGCAGTACGGCGGTGTACCTCATGAACCGAGCGGGTGCTTCAAGTGTGAGGAGCGGTGCGACGCCATACGAAGTATGGATGGGTGTGAAGCCAACGCTGGACCACTTGAAAATCTTCGGGTCAGAGGCGTACGTAAACGTTCCGAAGCAGCATCTGACGAAGCTGGAAGCCCGAGCAAAGAAAATGGTTCTCGTAGGGTACGACAGTAATTCAACGAATTACAGGCTCTACAATCCTGCAACGAAGAGAGTAATAATCTCACGAGACGTGGTCTTTCACGAGACGGTCGGTAATGAGACGTTATCGACAGTTGAAGAAGCGGAGAACGAGATCGTTCTTCCGAAACCTGAAATGGTGACGCCGATTCAACTAGATGAGGAACCCGAGGACAGCGACGAAGACGAAGTCTTTGAACCAGCGGAAGAACAAACCTTGCCTCGAGAAGAGGAGCAGCGAGGGATCCATGAGCATGAGGAGAGACTGTTGAGAGATCGGAGTCTCATCCGTAGACCTTCGAGGTACGAGGTAAACGTGGCCGAGTACAACGTGCCCGAGACGTACCAGGAGGCAATCGACAGCGAACAATCGAGTCAGTGGAAGGACGCAATCGCATCTGAACTAAACTCTCATCGAGAGAATGGTACGTGGTCGCTGGCTCGACGAGAAGAGGGGATGAAGACCGTGGACTCCAAATGGGTATTTCGTATATCGAAGAAAAAGAATGGAGGTTCCTGTCAGTACAAAGCCCGGCTTTGTGCTAGAGGATTCATGCAAAAGAAAGGCGTGGACTTTCACGAAACGTTCTCTCCGGTCGTGAGGTACGACTCGATACGAGTGTTGCTGTCGATTGTGGCCTCGAAGGATCTCGAGTTGGCACAATTCGATGTTCAGACGGCGTTTCTATACGGGAAACTCGACGTCGAAATATTCATGGAATTGCCAGAGGGTCTTATCGACGAGGAAGCGGGACGAGGCACTGTCTGTCGATTGGAAAAATCCCTATATGGGTTGAAACAAGCACCCAGGTGCTGGAATCGAGAATTCAGCGAGTTCTTGAATCGTTTCCAATTCCGTGAGACGAATGCCGATCGGTGTATTTTCGTTGGTCACGTGGGAGAGTCGACAGTGTACCTGGCACTGTTCGTCGACGATGGACTAGTGGCATCGGAGAACGCTGAGGCCGTCGAGACCGTGATCAATAATCTTGGTAAGAAATTCAAAATAACGCTCGGGGATGCGAGTCTCTTCGTGGGGTTGCAGATTGAACGAGATCGATCGAGAAGATCGGTATTCATCCATCAGACGGAGTACGCGAAAAAAATCATTGAGAGATTCAAGATGCTCGACGCGAAGACTGTGAGTACGCCGAGTGACGCAAGCGTGACCCTTTATCCGCTCGTGGAGGGAGAAGAGGAGATCGCGAAAGTACCATATCGCGAAGCAGTCGGTTCGCTCATGTTTTTGTCGGTGGTGTCACGTCCGGACTTGTCATTCGCGGTGAATCGTGTGAGTAAATTTCTCAATCGTCACAGTGAGGCTCACTGGCGAGCTGTGAAGCGGATAATCGCCTATGTGGCGGGTACGACGAACTATGGTATCGAGTACCTGGCAGGCGGAAACGGCGGAAGCAACGAGAGTAACGCGACTCTCATTGGCTTCTCTGACGCCGATTTTGCGGGAGACGTGGAGACGCGAAGATCCACGACAGGCTATCTGTTCGAGATGGCAGGAGGACCCGTGACGTGGGCGAGTCAACGTCAGCGGATGGTGACTCTGAGCACCACTGAAGCGGAATACGTGGCAGCCTCGATCACTGCCAAAGAAGCAATCTGGCTACGAAGTCTCATCTCGGAAATGGAACATTCGTGCAACGACGCAACGATCGTATACGTGGACAATCAAAGTGCGATCCGGCTAGTGAAAAACCCGGAATTTCACAAACGAACCAAGCACATTGACGTGCGGTACCATTTCGTGCGAGAAAAGGTGCGCTCGAATGAGTTGCGAGTGGAATATCTTCGTACGGAAGTACAAAAGGCAGATATTCTCACAAAATCTCTGCCGCGAGAGAGATTCGGTCGGCTGAGAGAGCTCATCGGAATGAGAACCGTCGGATTCGTCATAAACGGCGGAAGTGTTAACTAGGGTTTAATAAGAATCCGCCTTATGGGAGAAATAGTGAAGACGCACGGGAGTGGTCGAGAGGGCTCGACCAATCACGGGCCGAGAGAAAAGAAACGCTCTCGCTCGAGCATCGTGCCGGGCGAGATACTGTCTGTCGTCGTCCGTCCGTCGTTCAGTCAGAGTCAAAAAGCTTCCATATCCTCTGGTCATATAAAAAGAAAAGTATTAAGCCACGCGAAGTCGCACTGTGTAGAAGGAATAAAGATTTATTTTACTGTTAAGAAATAAAGGATCGTAACGCGAGTATTTCTTCTGATCCCGATCCACTCCCCCTTCCTCAGCAGTTCGAATATTGAATTACAACGAAATATTCAATAGTAAATTATTCGCAGATGACATGAAAATATATGTCCACAGTTATGACGTGATCGACATAGAAAATCGGCTGAACAGCAATCTCGTAAAAATAACAGAGTAGATGAAATCCAACTCTTAAAATTAATAGTATTAAGACAGTATTTATGCCCATACATGATCCATGGACGCAGTGTTACCCGTGCAGAAATTTGTTAGGGACACCGAGTTTCTTGTTCGTTTCCGATCAGGTTACAATATGGATTCCCTAAATGGGATATCCACAGCAGAATCCAGACGGTTTCGACTGTGTATACATTGCGGCGACGCGACACCTAATTTCTGACCAGATTCCGGCCGGATTATAATATGGATTCCCTAAAGGGATATCCGCATGCGGATCCAGTCGGTCCCCACTCTGGACGCATGGCGACGATGTGGTGTCAAACGCTTGAAACATTGGCGCCACTTGTAGTGTGATGTCCGATCCGATTCGGCTGTGAATCGCCTACGGAAATCGCGCCTTGCATAGATGTCGCGTCCTATGCATACTGATGGGATTTTACATGCGATACGGGTCTGATTACCGAACTTGATCCATGTAGACGCGACAGTTTTGTGCAACAGACGTATTTTATCCAATCTTTGGAGCAATCGTTTATTGACTGTTTCTCTGTTACATTTATCATGGACAGAGAAAATAAAGCTGAGCCAAGCAAGATGCGTGTACGTCGCCATCGTCGAATACAAAAGGAAATGCAGCTTGAATTGCAATGTCATTCCGAAGCAAGCGTTTCGACTGTACGAGGTAGGTGAAAATTTAAATAAAATCGTTAGGCGAACGATATTTCAGTATCCCGCTTCGTCGAGTAATTTATATATGCACGAATTAAATCCAAATAGATCAAACCAAATTGTGACTTTACCTATAAACTTCATCGAATATAAAATGGTAAAGCTAATATTACCAATGCGGTCCGAAACAGTAGATATACAAACATTCGCAATACCACTTCTCCATATGTAAACATTACGATAACCGTAAATAGTTATGTAATAGTATTTTTATATTAATTTACAAAATGTACCTATTACATATTCATTACTAATAAATCTATATCCATATATGTTTGATTAAATGTGTGTTCATAATATGTATTCTTTTTCATAATTATTATAAAATAAATTGTGTGGAATAACATATTCCATAAAAATCTGAAATCTGAATGAAGATTTTATTTTAAGCAAACGCACATAAAGAAATGATAAGAGGACAATTATACTATATAGTATTCTCAACTACATAATATAATGGCTCTCGTCGGAAATACCCTACATTTCTCTCTGCGTACACTTGAAAACTGTATTTTATTGTGTATAGACTATTTTCGCTATAGATAAGGGACAGCCAGCGCGCGTGCCTACCGCGTGGGCCCCGTCGCCCACGTGGTCGCCGGCGGTGTTAGCGATATTACGTAAGTTGCCGCCAAATTGCCGACGGTGAACATCGTCGATCCAAAGAAGTAGTATGCGATAAAATTTGCCAACAAAAACACAGTTGTCAACGAGCCTCAAAGCGTAAGTTTGATTAAGGACGTTCATTTATCTTCATCGAATAATACCAAAACAAAGTCGAGCATGCCAAATGTTAATTAGAAGTATTTTTATTTTTTGCGGTTATTCCAACGTTCAGATGTCCGCAGGCACGGGAAAATGCGATCGAGGCAAAAAAAATGTATCCCACTGGTAAGTACTAAATATTCATATGAAAAGATAATAATTTACTATATCGATTTCAACAAACCTAATGTGGTATTTTATGTTTGCAGTCTCAAGAAATAAACATACGACGGTACACGTCAAATACAAATTTTAACTCGTTGAATTTTGTGGAAGCAAACCCGGACAACAGGCGGAATTGCACATCTTCCCAACTTCATGGATATCGTTCAACAAATATGAAAAAAGGTGCATCACAAAATATCCGTCGCCGCCGTACGATGTCGAATCGTGGAAAAGATTGCACAATTTGGTGCGAACGAGTTCGTCCCCTCCAGACGATTGGCCATGGTGGGACATGCGAATAAAAGGTGGCGCAGGTAAGAATAAATCCTCAAAAACTATCGCACACCCTTTTTTCATAATAAACCTTTGTTTTTAAATTTTTATTGTCTCTCTTGCACCCATATTTGTGGTAGTCAACTTTTTTTTCATCTGTCATTTTGGCGAGATTACGGTATCTTTGGCGCCTGCATTTTATGGTTGGGTTATGAAAAATGGGCCCAAAAAATACGAAAAAGAAGAATAACTTTTTCATTTTAAGCCTTAGTTTCGGATTTACAGCGCTCCGAAGAAGAAAAAAATGTACCTTTTCGATTTTCGACGTACATTCAATTCGCCCTGCGTTTCACATTGTTTTGTCGTAATTCGTCGTTCGCTTTTCTGAAACTCGGTTCTTTCAATACAAACAAAAACGGCAGTCCACAGACTATTTGCGTTACCCAGAATTCACCGCGTGGAGGTTGTCTGTAAGAATTTCTGGCCCTAAAAAAGGCCGTTTTGCGTGTGTGTGTTTGCAGAGATTAGGACCCGCGGCTCGTCATTTCCGCAGTATTTAACGACTCCAAACCCTCTCTGCTTTGTGTGCGCGCGTGTGTGTGTGTGTGTGTGTGTGGGTGTGTGTGGGTGCATGCGTGCGGGTGTGTGTTTATGAGCTGTCTCATCTGCATCCATTTCCTCGTCGGTTGCGTTGTCGATTATCTCCTCAATCGTCGCTGTGCGTGGTTTTTTTCTGGGATCAGATGTTCCATCTCCTCAGATTCCGTTGTCGGTGCTACGATATCTTTCAAAAACATTCCTTATTTTAGCGTTGTGCCGACGTTTCCCAAACGTTAGTCTGCATCATCAGGGCTGAGAGCACCGATACTGTATCGGAGAGCTCCGATACCAGTATCGGAGCTCTCAGCCCTGATGATGCAGACTGTAACGTTTGCGAAACGTCGGCACAACGCTGATTCTCAACGCGGCCTCCATCCGGAAGCCACATACTCTTCAAATTACATAAAGAGCCGTGAAAGCCTTAAAACTAAAATTCCTTCTTTCAATTCCCCGTCAACGTATCCAGGATACACTTTCGTGATATCTTCGAGGAAGGTCATTATCTGAGACCCAAGATCACCGGGGTATTTTTTTTCGAGGATATTTTTCCTGTAGAAAAATAGAGCCTTTTCCGATCGTCGGGAGACAATGTTTCGTCTTAACAATTTATTTTGATTCTCGAGGTCATTGATCGTATTTTTGGGGTTTGCCTTCTCAACGTACTCACCCTTGCTGTGATTTGTACTGATATGCACACACCTAGCGGCGAACAATTTTTCATTACCATGGTATTGTTTTGCCGAATCAGTGCAAACGGTTGTGGCGTGGGATCTACATGCTTCTTAATTAGAGTCCACAGATCAGCCTTACTTTTACCGTCGACCTTGAAGAACAGACCCATTTTGTCCTCCTTACAATAAATGCCCAGAACCACGATCGTCATCTTCTCTGTAATACGACCACGATGATACTTCCTTTTGGTTAGGAAAGTTTCGTCTCTTTGAATGGTCTTCTCAGCACCACCTAGCCGTATTTCGCAATTGCTGCTGATGACTTCAGCAATCTCACGACAATATGAGTAGTAATCAGACACCGCAGTATTGCTCACTTTCTCATCATCCTTGCTTTGACGCCAATTCGTTAGTTGTTTAATAACGTCAGTCACCTTCATTTGCATTACGAAGCAAAGAATTATGGCTAGAATGTCATTGAGAGCGACCCGATATACCGTTTCCTCGAAAAAAGTATTGACGCTTGGATTAATCGTTTTTCGACAAGCAGTTTGGCTCTTCTTTAATTTTTTTTAGAGCTGTAGGAAGCGCATCTCCATACCCAGCCAAGCTTTGTACATTTAATTTCCTCTACTCGCATTGACAGATCGCAGCATTTCGGAGGTTGGCTAGTCCTGGATGGAATGCAATGTATCTCTTCTAAGAAACGTTGTGCTGCATCGGGGCTTTTAATGAGAGGCTCAAAGGAATGAAAAATCGAGAAAAAATTCAGTTTCGCATGAAGGTTCGGATGCTCCGCTGACATTTTTGGAGTCAGTATTTTTAGTATACCGCAAATAGAAAATATCCGTATGACCGTATGCGTGGCAGACCGATGATTAGATCAGTAAATCCTCATACGCACGATAGTGGCGTGTGTTTAATAATTTCAGCAATAATATATGAAGCATGCATGAATGGTAACAGATTTTAACGAATGTACGTTACGATACTTCGGGCTATCAATTTTTAGTACAGGCAGTCACAAATTAACTCCTCAAATAACAAATCAGTAATTTAATTTTCAAGCATATGCCGGAAAGATGAAATTAAGAGCACCTAACACTAATCAACGTTGAACGGTATCGTACACATATCGAAAGTGCTCCAGACCCACCCAACGATTCCACACACACATCGAATGTGCTCCAGGCCCACCCAACGATTCCACGCACACATCGAAGGTGCTCCAGACCCATCCAATGATTCCACACACACATCGAAGGTGCTCCAGACCCACTCAACGATTCCACACACACACACATCGAAGATGCTGCAGACCCACCCAACGATTCTACACACACATCGAAGATGCTCCAGACCCACCCAACGATTCCACACACACATCGAAGGTGCTCCAGACCCACTTAACGATTCCACGCACACATCGAAGGTGCTCCAGACCCACCCAACGATTCCACACACACATCGAAGGTGCTCCAAACTCACTTAACGATTACGCATATACATGAAGAGTGCTCAACGCCCACGTGTGTGTTTGTGGTAGTAGTGGCGTTTACCGTATGTATTACATGTTTGTATATACATGATTGAGCAAATTACCGATTTCCAAAATTCAATATCTCAAAAAATATTGCGTTACGCCAAAATTCCTTTTCATAGGGTCTCCTATATCGTCAAAAAGAAGGTCTGTGCGAAATTTGAAGCCAATCGGAGTTAACAGTTTTTCGGAAGTTTATCCTAATTTTTAAAGGAATTTTTTCATAGAGAAAATAAAAGATACAACAAAAAATGATGTTCAAATATATGTACAGCCAAATTTTAACACCCTCCTCTTCAATCCTTTAAAGCCGCATTTTCGAGTTTCATTACCCTGCGAAAAAGTCGCATTTTCTATCGAATATGGACGCTGCATGGTCAAAATTGGGAACCACAAACATAATAATGCTTCGACTTTCAACCCCCTGTTTCACCCCCTTAAACGCCGAATTTCAATTTTTGTCACTCTTGAAAAAAGTCTTATTTTGGGCCAAATATCAATAAACCAGGGTCAAATAAAGGCGCCAAAGATATCGTAATCGTGCCGACATTTTTTTTTAGTATATATTCAAAAGAAACCTTTTCGAGAGACTCTCCGCCGTACTTTTTATAAGAGAAAGAAAGATAGAGAGAGTCTCCACAGTGGTTTGTTGAAGTAAACCTCGCTACGAGCAAGGTTCCGTCGCAGTGAGGTTTACCTCTATAAAGTGCTGCGGGGATCCTTTTTGGCAAGCCTGCGGAGACTTTCAAAGCCCAGCGCATAGCGATCATGGCAAAGTAGGAAGTTGCCATGCTGGCCATGCGTTGGGCTTTGTAAGTATCGGCAGGCGTGTCGAAAAGAATCCCTGCTACACTTCAGATAAGTAAGCCTTATTGCGACGGAACCTTGTAGACTCGTAGCGAGATATACTTCAACAAACCACTGTGGCGGCTCCCTCTCTCTTATCAAAAGTACAGCTCCGAACCTCTCGAAAAGGTTTTTTTTGCCATGATGGCCATGCGCTGGGCTTTGCAAGTCTCCGCAGGCTTGTCAAAAAGCATCCCCGCAGCACTTCATATAGGTAAACCTCACTGCGACGGAACCTTGTATGCTCGTAGCGAGATTTACTTCAACTAATCACTGCGGAGAGTCTTTTTCTCTCTCTTATCAAAAGTACAGCGAAGAACCTCTCAAAAAGTTTTTTTCCGGATCTGTATTTAAAAAAAATGCTAGATTAAAAAGATTCTGGACTCTACAACAAATATCAACCTCTGAGTACCGTCATTGTCGAGCTTAGAGACCATGAGGTGAGCTTTGCAAGTCTCCGCAGGGTTATCAGAAAGTTATCACCGTAGTACTTCGTATAAGTAAGCCTTACAACAAAGGAAGCTTATAGTGAGTGAGGTTTATTGAAACAAAGAAACTGCAGAATCTATCTCTTAGTTTTCATTATTTTATGCAGATAAAGTACTGTTGTCGATTAGGTTATAAGATACATGACAATTTAGTGTTTCTCATAACCTAACCTACAATAATCCTTTATCTGCATAAAATCATGAACCCAGAGAACAAGTCTCTGCAGCACTTCGCTTGCACACCTTACTACAAATCTGAACTTCCTTGGTAATAAGGTTTACCTATACAAAGTACTGTGGAGATGCTTTGTGATAACTCTGCGGAGACTTGTGAAGCCCGCCACATGGTCTCCAAGCTCTACAACAATGGTACTCAGAGATTGATATTCGTTGTAGAGTCCAGAATTTTTTTTATCTGGAATTTTTTTCGTATGTATTTGAGAAAATCTTTTGTGAAGGTCTATCAGTTCGAACTCTTGTACCATATCAGATGAAGATGGCTGCTAAGTTGTTCAGCATTAATATTGACAATAATAATAAAGTGCAAACTTACAATGAAGCTATTCTGGGCAATAAGAGGATGTGATTTTAAAAGAATCTCTCACGTATTTCGGTTGAGAGTTTAGAAATATCTAAAGTATATACGTTCGGAAACACCTAGACTCCAATAGTTTTATCGCTTAGCTATTTCAAGTTTAGTTCATTGGTCATTTAGAAGCTAAATCTAAATTAAATAAAAATGTTCTCTAATGATAAAAATAAGGTGTATGATGTACTTTTGTGTATGATAAAAGAATAAAAAAATAAAACGTGTTAGATGAAAAGTGTTAGTATTAATATTCATCGTTTGGAATATATTAGATTTCATAGCTAAAAACGCTCCTAGACAGGAACAACAACATGACAAAGAGTATAACTATGATATTGAGGAAGTTTTTCTCTCGAACGGTAGCTACGGGGTTGACGGCACAAAAAAAAATGATGCAGAAAATTTTATTGAGTGACACCAATTTCGGGGTGTGTGTAAAAGGTAATGTGGCTCTAAAAATCTATAATCTTGCTTTAGTCAAAAATGCCTATGCGATTGCATCATCGTTATAATTAATTAATGTACTTTCAGTTGTGCTCGTCAATTTCCATACCCTGGCAGATGGGACACCCGTAAATGACAAAGTTGTATGGAAATGTGCGGGGAGCGCCATTTCCAACGCCAAAGATTGGGACGGACGGAAAATCGTAATGGAGTAGGTCTTGCCGATTAGCAAAAAGTGTTGCCGAAACTACACGAAAGGAACAAAAATAAAGAACGGAAAAGAAAGTTAAAAAAAACGAAATTTTTACTAATATTACTAATTAATACCCATATTATTTATTAAGTTGCAGATTTCCATTACCATATATTAATATTTGTCAGTATTATTATAATTAGTACTAGTATCAGTAATAAAGAGGATGTACTGTGATAGCACCATGCATTCGTTACTCGATTGTTTACAAATATTTTAATAAATGTAATTATCAGTCATAAAAATTACTAATTCGTCCTAGCTCATTTCATTTATCCTCGAAATATGTACACTTACTTTTTAACCTTACGTATAACTATTCGAACTTGAAATGTAAGGGCACAAGTTTCGGGGATACGGGAAAAGAGCCAACACGTATCAGTAATTTTGATTATTCATTACTATATTTATAAGAGAATGAGAAAATCTGCTGCCAAAAATGTACAAATCTCTACCTTCAACAATAATATCCAGTCTGGTATCGAGTTAAATTTCAGCGATATATGTAGAAATCATCGAGAGGTGATTTTTACATTCTATCCTGTAATCTGTCTCGATAACGCACTGGATCGTATTCTTGAAGTCAGGGATTCTAGTCTGGATCCGAAGCAAATTTTCTATTCGGATTCTGACTAGGGTCCGTACTAGTTCCGGATCAGGATCCGGAATTGATCCTGATTGGGATCCAAAATGCGAGCGTTACATTTCAATTCCGGATCCGATCCAATGTCGGACTGGATCCCGATTAGGAAAACAGGATCCTGATCCGAATCGAACTGGATCCATGCCCAAATTTCTGCACGGGTAGAGGTCGTTGTAATATAAAAATAGGTAAAACAGTAATACGCGAAGTAACTGAAACAAAATACCTTGGCATAATAATAGATGACAATCTACAGTTTAATAGACATGCTTGGTACGTAGGAAAAAAAGATGCAAAGAGAGTATGCTTCCTTAATGGAATTAAAAAATGGTCATCACCATATAGTAGAGTCACAATATACTGAACTATAATAGGGCCACATTACGACTACTGTAGCACGATATTAATAAATTGTAGTGAACATTGTATGGAAATGCTGCAAAAAACCCCAAATAGAGAAATGCGTGCAATACGTGCAAATGGAGTAAATATACATCCACCGATAAAATTAATGTTAAGAACGCTTGGATTCATGAGTGTGAAAGAACGAGTGTTTTATAATGTATGTATGCTAGTATATACAATCAAGATTGGGCTGTGCCCGAGCTATCTGGTACAGGAGCTGCGGCTAGTGAGTGACCGAAGCCGGTATAATACACGAAACCGAAATGATATGGACATAAGAGCGACGCGAACACGAAATGCAGAAAGAACTGTAGCGCACCGAAGTTTTAAAACGTTTAATGACCTTCCAGGATATCTAAACGAAGAAAGACGACTCGATCGATTCAAAAGGGGTCTTATCGAGCACATAAGATAGTAATTTAAAGGCGAGTTGATGTAAGGAGGAGAAGGATGTACTGATGAAGTAAGAATGATAATGTACATGTAATGTAAGTAGCTCCGGCTAAATAAATTGAATTCATTCATTCATTCATTCATTCATTCGTTCTCTCTCTCTCTCTCTCTCTCTCCCCCCCCCCTCTCTCTCTCTTGCTCGCTCTCATCAGTTTGAAACGGCGATTCAAACTGTTGTAGACGAATGGAAAATGGACATTAGTGACGGAAAATTGGTTGGGGTAATCTTCATGGATTTAAAACGAGCATTTGAGACAATAGACCGGGAAATGTTCTTAGACAAATTATACCAACATGGAATTAGAGAAAAGGGATTAGATTAGTTCCGTACGTACTTAAGTAATAGAACACAGTAAGTTCAATTTAATGATGAATGGTCTGAAATTATTTCCAATGAACATGGTGTGCTGCAGGGGTCAATACTAGGGCGATTGTTATTTATTATATATATAAACGATATAGTTAATTTGTATCCAGAGGAATGTGCAATAAAAATGTTTGCTGATGATACCGTTATATATATGTAACCGGATAAAACAGCGCGGAAGTGGATAGTGTGACGTGGATAATTCACACGCTCGCCCCGGATGAGGGATCAGGGTGTCCGATCGGCTCGTGGCCGATACCGCGACCACGACGAGTACCCATAGGGCCCTCGGAATATTGTGATTCCGATAATAAACGTTCTCGCTTGTTTTTATTTTTCTTTGTTTTATTCCCGCGGTCGCCGGCGAGTAAGAGAGAGAGAGCGAGCCAAAGAGAAGGAGAAGAGCCGAGGTTCGGGCGATAGTCGCGTCATCGGAAGCGAGAGCGGTGGGAGAGCCGCGCCACGGTGAAGATGGACACCGAGCGCCCGAGAAATCGAAGCGTCGTCGGGGTACGAGCGCGCTCGATCTAGCAAGGCGGAAGGGGCGATAGGTTCCGTCTCGTTCTCCCCGCGTTTCCACTGCCTCGTCCGCGAATATAGCGAATGATCCGCGTGAGCGGATAGCACATGACCCGCGTGAGAGAGCGGGCACGTTCGCTCACGTGTCGGAGAGGACAGCTTCCTGCGAGGTGTCGAGCCGGACGTACGAGGACGATTCGAGTCACGCGGTCAAGTCGACGTTCCCGTTGAGCCAAGCCGCGCTTCCCCGTAAACCCGGTAACTTGCGACCGTACGATCGATCCTCGATCTCGGTGCCGTCACGGCCGCGGTTGTTCTTTTCGCGTTATAAAATAAAGAATCCCGACCCGGGAAAAAAGATCATATCTGAATATATCTGAATGTACCTGAATCATATCTGTAGAATCAGATATGATCAGACAAGAAAATTGGCAATGTCTGATCATGTACTGTCATGACAGATCATGTATGCTTATATTTGAGCCTGTATGATCACCCCGAGGAAAAATTATCAGATCAGATCACATCTGATTATATCTGGATTATATATGATCCAGATATGATTGATCATATCTGGATCTTGTCTAATGATGCAAGAAAAATGGCAATATCAGACCATATACGATTAGATTTGACGATATCAGACCATATGATGTCAGACATGACAATATCAAATCTGCCTATAATATGCAAAATTGATCGGTTTCGAAGCGTAATTGGTCATATCAGAACAGATATACCCATATCAGGCTAAACATGATTATGTTAATAGCAGATATGAGTATATGTGGTATGTCATATGTCTATCTCCTTGCCATACACTTACGACATTTAACCTCGACATACATATGATATCCTATTTGCTAACCGATGATATTTTATAAGTGATGTACAGTGTTGTACACGTATCAAATGGGAGTTCTCAAATAGGCCAGTAACGTGCGACTATGTATGTGTATGCGCGCATCTGTGTATATGTTAATAAGACACACAATTATAATACACACTTTTATATATAGATATGCATTGATTTATATTTGATTAGATCTGATCACACGCGGGCAAGCATGTTCAGCGATGATCATATAGAGCTTGGATGAATTCGAGTATAATTTCATATCTGGGCAGATACAATCGTACATGGGCAAGTATTTTCAGACCTGATCATGTACGAGTTGGGTTTGGTTGCGTATTCATCCATACCTGGTTGGATATGTTCATGCATGCGCGCCCATATTCAAGTCTGACCATGTGTGAGCTCGTATGTAGTCGTTTATTGTACTATATCTGGTTAGACATGACCACACATGGGCAGACATGTTCAGCTATAAATTCATATCTGCACATATTTGCTTATGCGCGATCATACCGGACCAGATATAGAGCTACCCCTAAGCGCATAAAAATACATGTATGTTCTTCTTTGACCGTGCATGATCAGATAAGATTCATTTATGTTGCAGATAAACACCTACATGAGCATATCTGCTCAGATATGACCATTTTTCCCTGGGGAGGGAAGGGTCGAGCTAGCGCGTCCCCGCCGAAGGATTCGCGCCGTGGTCGTGCGTGGGAAGTCTCATTTTTCGCGTCGGGCGAGTTCCCGAAAATTCGTGTTCGTGTGAGCGAGTATTGTGTGTGTGGTGTTTCCTGTCGGCGATCTCCCGGATCCGCGGTCGGGGCCGAGTGGGTTCGGAGGGGAGAATTAGAATCTTGAGTTACGAGGACTAGGGATTTCCTAGCGGAGAGTTGGCCTTCGCCATTCAGCGGAACGCGAGCTCAAACCAGTGCGCAGTCCCGACAGCTCGGCCCGATATAGCAGGTGTCCCTCCGTCCCATGATGGGTAACTCCGGTTCTATCGCGAGGGCGGTCGTCGATCGAGAATCACGTGAGTGGATGACGACCGGGTGAGTTGTTCGGGGATTCATTAAAGCTAGGCCAGGTAACCGAATAGCGGGGGCCCGGTGTTGTATTTGGAATAATTAAAATGGCCGTTAGGGGAGTGAGAGGAGAGGCCAAGACGAGCTCGTGATAGAATGTGGGTGAGTGCAGGTCCGGGTCGTGCACGCGTCTGAATGTGCCATGTAAATATCGTCGTTGCGTCCCGTGTCGGGAAGTGTTTATTGTAGCGTATTTAGACAATTAATAACGGAATCGCAAGACGAATTCCCATCACTCGAGTCGGACGTTAATCGTTTAATTCTGACAAGGAACATCCCTCAGGTGTCCGCCTCCGATTTTGTTGTTACTCATATATGTGATAGAGCATCGAAAACTTTGAGGCACGTATTTTTTTTTATCGGCGGAAAAACGGATTTAAGGGGGGAAACCGCCCCTCAAAGGAAGGCGTGTCGAGGGGTGATTTTGCAGTTTCACCCAGAAGCAATCCACCGATCTGAATGAAACAAAAACGAAAATTCTTCTAATGAAAAGCGATGAAAAATCCACTATGAAATTGTTAAGAAAAAATTTAATTAGAGGGTAAACCACCCCACAATTTGCCTTTTTTCACCCCACACTTAAGAGGGTTGTATGCAAATTAATAAAACAGGTATCATTTTGAAGGGCAATTAAAATTAAAGTTGACGGGTTTTTGCGTTTTGGCGGCATAGCGCATTTAAGGGGGTAAACTACCCCTAACATAATTTTATTTATCATGGTCGTTTTTTCTGTGTTTAAAGTATATCCGCTGATTTCAAATATTTCTATAAGCTACGATTTAATGTTTTATCATATTTCAAAATTATTACATTCGTCTTAAGGGGTAACTACGCCTCTGACGAGAAACATCATTGAAGTATCCGCTCTCGATTTCGTTGTAACTCATATATGTGGTAAAGCATTGCAAACTATTAAACATGTTTTTTTTGTATCGGCAGAAAACCGGTGTTAGGGGATGAAACCACCCCTCAAAGTTTCTCCCACAAGCAGTCCACCGATCTGAATGAAACAAAATCGAAAATTCCTCTAATATTAAGCGATGAAAAATCCACTACGAGAGTGTTGATTAGAAATATAATTAAGGGGTAAACCACCCCTCCATTTTTCGTTTTTCACCCCACGCTTAAGAGAGTTGTATGAAAATTAATAAAACGAGTATCATTTTGAAGGGGAATCAAAATTCAAGTTACCGCGTTTTTTGCGTTTCAGCGGAACAGCAAATTTAAGGGGGTAATCCACCCCTAACATAAATTTGTTCATCACCGTCGTGTTTTCTGTGTTTAACATGTATCCGCGGATTCAAAATATACTCCCGCATTTTTAAATTATTACGTTTTTAAACTTTTACATTTTAAGGGTAAACTACCCCTTCTAATTGTTTTTCGTTTGAAGTTTCGCGAAAGGTTTCACGAATTTCGTTAAAACTGTTTTCATTTAATCGGTAATATCAATTTTGTGTTTGTGTGTGCAGGCATATTCGTTTTGAGTTTTAGGAGCGGTACTTTGGGAGTGGGGACATGGGGCTACCCGTTACTGATAAGACTCATATTTTCGTGTCGAGACGCTTCCGATTTGAATATGCACATCCATTAAGCATCTCCATAGGAATAAACATACACTTCTACTATATCATTAATTATAATAATTTCCAGAATAAGTTATAAGGCTCACTTCGTATATTTCGGAACCATGATGCGCCTGGATCAAGCGATAATATAGCCAGCGACGTAGTTTTGTGGAGGAATGTATATTTTTATTATTTTACTGTTTATTTAATTAAACATATTAATGCAACTGAGGGTTTTACAGTAGGTTAACGAACATGTTTTTAATATATTTTGACATATTTCATTTGGGAATCATATCAGCCGATTTAATTAATAGTACTTGTGAAAAGTATCGCAGTCATATGCCGTCAAATCATTATCTCGTGACATATACTTTTTTCATATGATAACTATCAACAATCATGGCTCATAATTCCTGCAATAATGATAGTCGTCAAAAAAATGCTTTAAACACAACGACTTTTTGCACCATGCGCATCTGGCACAATGGCCAAATTATTGCAACCGGGTATTTCACAATGTGTGTTCGATTCACCAAAACCAAAGGTAACAGGATTTTCAAAATCTTCTGGTTTTTTAGATATATAATTACTTTTATACCATGAATATTTAAAAAGATTAGAATACCGCGGTGATGAGAGTTGATTGTGTGTAAGTGATTGCAATTTAATTATATTATTCCTCAAGTGCAAATTCATATCAGATTTTAATAATATTACACTGTCTGAAAAATGTCGGACGAAATTTTTCCACACTCTGAATCCAAATACATCGAGCGGCTGAATTTTTCCAGTTGTACCTTTTGGAATAATCATTGGGATTATCTTCTTATCACGAGGTGTCGCTTCATGAACAACCTTAGGGCAGTGTCCACTCCAGGAGTCTATCAATAATACGCTATGTCTCCCGACGTTAGGAAAGAAAACCTTTTCCAACCAAGTTTTGAAATGCTCTGTTAACACAAAACACATTCAATATTTAAAAAAAATACTAATGTTAACATCAATTACATTTCATATTTAAAAAAAAATCATTCATCATAATATGTGAGCATACGTACCAGAAGTAAGTTTTCCAGATTTGGATGCTAATACAAAGACGTTTTCTGCTTGAAATAGCGCTTTCTCTACTCGTGGTCCGAATTCACCCTTCGTCTCCTTTAAAACGATGAAAAGTGGGGAAAGTAATTTCCCCTCAGCGCTTATAGTAGGCTGAATTGTATAGCTGTGAGTTATTGAAGAAACTGACTGTACAACGCATTCAACTTTCTTTTCTCCTTCCGCTGCAAGAGTTTGCGCCGAATGAATTTCCATATGAAAACCTCTTTGATCCGAATTATACACATTTTCGATCCATACTTTTTTATCAGTGGTGCAACATCGGCGACAAATTTTTCTGCATTTTTCCGTAGAAGTTCTTCTTCTCCCGTAGTTTTGCGCGTTACAAATTTATTGATTTTTCTGGATACAATGCGATGCTGTTTTTTAAAATTCCATAGCCAATTATGAGAGGCCTTAAATCGCACATCATTGAAACCTATCTCCTTTTGGGCTTGTAGCGCCCACTTTTGAAGATCAATATCATGTATTATGACACCATCATCTAGAGCAGTCTTCAAATTCTTCAATGTATATTCAGAAAATTGCGCTCGCTTTTCTTTATAAGTACCGCCTTTATTCAGCTAATGTGCCCAGCGCCGCAATTGTCTTTCAGACTTGACAGATTTGTATTTCTGTTGGACGGTTTTGAGGCTATAGTTTTTTGTCTTACCAGACCTCCAGTATTGAACTGCTTTATTTTTGTAATCGTAGTTCACCTCATCATCACTGGAACAGGCGTCAGAATCACTACCACCAGTATCCTTTTGCCATACGGTATCTTCTACAGCATTCGCTACGTACTGTTTAAATGGTTCTTGAAAAGCGAGCGTTTCTTCCTCTATCATTTCAACTCCATTATAGTCTTGCATGGAACTGATCAATATTTGTTCAAAACCGTCCGCAAGTTCAATTTCCGCGTTGTTAACCGGCGTTTGTGAAATATCCATAGCTTCAAATGTAGCTAGTAGAAGTTTGATAACGTTTATTGGGTTGACTTTCATGGCTGATGAAATTTGTATTATCCAATACACAGTACACTGTTTGTAGCTCACTTTAACGTGAAATGGAAGAATCCGAATGCTAACCGTCTTATAAAGCAAGCGATAAAACTGCAAGCTATTGATAACTTGAACTCCAAGAGGCCAATCACACATTACCCGAAAATGTAAACACATTATCGGGTAATGTATGATTAACGTCTTGCAGTTCAAGATGATAATAGCGTGCAGTTTAATATTTGCCCAGTGTAAAAATTCTGCGTAGAATACAAATTTTGCGCAAATATCGTTATCGCGTCATGACGCGATAAGAATATTCGCGCTGGAAGAATTAATTATTGCAGTTAGTCGAGAAAAGCTGATACGTAGGCAAATAAACATCGGTCTGTTCGTTGATTGTAGAACTTCATACACAGAGATAAAAGATTTCCGAACGGGAGCATTCTGGATAATTACGCATTTAAGAATCGAAGAGTAAACATTTATCTGCGTATGATTTTTTTTACGCGGAATAACGAAAACGAAAAAACCAAATATATTTATATATACCATTTGAATTTTATTAATAGTATCGTTAATATATTTTTGTTACTGCTTTGCATCGTTGCATGGGAGATGCTTTCATCAAAACTTTTGAATTAGAGGAAGAATCATTTCGGTACGAAAATATAATTATGAAAATATGAACATATGAGCCTTATAAGTAAGGGGTAGCCCCAGGTCCCCACTTCCAAAGCACCGCGCCTAAAACTCAAAACGAATATGCCTGCACACACAAACATAAAATTGATATTACCGATGAAATGAAAACAGTTTTAACGAAATTCGTGAAACCTTTCGCGAAACTTCAAACGAAAAGCAATTAGAGGGGGTAGTTTACCCTTAAAATGTAAAAATTTAAAAACGTAATAATTTAAAGACGCGGGAGAATATTTTGAATCCGCGGATACATGTTAAACACAGAAAACACGACGGTGATGAACAAATTTAGGTTAGAGGTGGTTTACCCCCTTAAATTTGCTGTCCCGTTGAAACACAAAAACGCGCCAACTTGAATTTTGATTCCCCTTCAAAATGATACCTGTTTTATTAATTTTCATACAACCCTCTTAAGCGTGGGGTGAAAAAGGGCAAATGGAGGGGTGGTTTACCCCTCAATTATATTTATAATCAACACTCTCGTAGTGGATTTTTCATCGCTTAATATTAGAGGAAATTTCGATTTTGTTGCATTCAGTTCGGTGGACTGCTTGTGGGAGAAACTTTGAGGGGTGGTTTCATCCCCTAACACCGTTTTTCTGCCGATACAAAAAAACATGTTTAATAGTTTGCAATGCTTTACCACATATATGAGTTTCAACGAAATCGAGAGCGGATACTTCAATGATGTTTCTCGTTAGAGGGGTAGTTACCCCTTAAGACGAATGTAATGATTTTGAAATATGATAAAACATTAAATTGTAGCTTATAGAAATATTTAAAATCAGCGGATATACTTTAAACACAGAAAAAACGACCGTGATAAATAAATTTATGTTAGGGATGGTTTACCCCCTTAAATGTGCTATGCCGCAGAACGCAAAAACCCGTCAACTTTAATTTTAATTGCCCTTCAAAATGATACCTGTTTTATTAATTTGCATACAACCCTCTTAAGTGTGGGGTAAAAAAAGGCAAATTGAGGGGTGGTTTACCCCCTAATTCAATTTTTTCTTAACAATTTCATAGATGATTTTTCATCGCTTTTCATTAGAAGAATTTTCGTTTTTGTTTCATTCAGATCGGTGGATTGCTTCTGGGTGAAACTTCAAAATCACCCCTCGACACGCCTTTCTTTGAGGGGCGGTTTCCTCCCTTAAATCCGATTTTCCGCCGATAAAAAAAAATACGTGTCTCAAAGTTTTCGATGCTCTATCACATATATGAGTTTCAACAAAATCGGAGGCGGACACCTGAGGGATGTTCCTTGTGAGATCCCGTTTTGCGGACGGAATTTTGTGGCCTCGCGGTTTTTTCTCCTTTTTTCCTTCACCCTTCGAAAGTCAGGTCACAATAGAAAGATGAATATGTTATTAAATATAGTGGAAAAGTGGATGGATAGTGTTACGTCCTGGAGATTCGTCTCGATACTTTGCCCCATAAAATTATGCGGGATTTAATCAATAATTAACGTAATAAATTACGTTAATAAAATAATTATTCGAAGAGACGAACCACTCGCGGTCCGTCTCGCCTAGAGATAAGAAAACACAAGTCAGCAGCGACGAACGCCGTGAGACGGTTCGCCGTGAGAAAATGCTGAATGCATCAAACGCAGATCATGGGAACCTCGGCCTAAGCATTTTCGACTGACTACGACAAGACAGTCAAAGTCAGTAAGATAAATGCAATAGGGCAGGCAGTCTTTCTTCGCGAGTCAAACCCATCCGTTCTCCTCCGGTTTTGGTCGCTCTGACAAACAATCTAAAATCCAAGCTCATCAACTAAATAGTACCACAACATTTATTTCGTTACTTTTGAATATAATTTTATTGTTTTAAATATTTATCGCGCGGAGTTCCCTTCTTATTTTCCCCATCGCGAATATATCCGCGAACAACGGTTCCACCCGTTATTCTCCACTCGTCTCTTTCCAATCACCATCGGCTATATACCGGGTGGCCCGAGAACAAGGGATCTCCAAACCAGCTTAACCGCCTCGCAGATATCACCACTCGTCACGTATACCTTAATTATCTGCGAAAAGGTAAGTGGGTTTTATTCAAATTATTAACTAAAAAGGATTCGCCTGTCACTCGACATCGCTTCAATCCCCGGTCTCTCCTAGCTGACCGAAACTGAAACGTCGTTTACGACCAGTCTAAGAACAAATAATATCGAGACATAACAATAGCAATACATTTAAAGTGAATGTAGAAAAAACAAAATATATGATTGTCAGCAGTGTAAGGAAAAGCGTGAGTGAGAATATTATACTCAACTGTCTGGATGGAACGGAACTGGAGGGAGTAGAGGCGATGAAATATTTGGGTATAATAATTGATTATGAGTTACGATTCAAAGACCACTGTGAGTACATGTTAAACAAAATTGGTAAAAAAACAAGTTTTATAAACATAATAGGGCATTCCGTATCTGCGTATACAAGATATATGATATATAAAACGATTACCGCACCAAACTTCAAATCATTTGGATCACTGTTAGTGGGAATGGGAGAAACAGAATTGAATAAACTGCAGATCGTACAAAACAATTTATGTCCAAGAGGCAAATATTGTACTATAAAATATGTATATTCATATTTAAAGGGGTGAAATATCTACTGCCGAAAGAACTGAAAAGTCGGTTACAAATAGTGAGCACGAGGAGTGGTAGGGAAACACGACCAGCGAAAAATATATTCATACAATTTTAAAAAACGCGAAGCCCAAAAAAGAGTATGTACTACGATGGATAATTCTTTCTCCGTCATTTGCTTGAGGTCGTGGCAAGGCATATATGCGACTTAACACATCTGCAATTGTGTTTGATTTCCCGATTTATATTGGATTTTATCATCATATTCGTCCAATTTTATTCGCCATCTCATTAGTTTGGGCCCTCAATCCTTTACGCTGAATAATCATATCAATGGTTTATGATTCGTAATTATGGTAAATTTTTTAAATATTTATTTCCTTCTCTGGAAATCTCCCACCCCCCAATTTCTGCTTGAGACAGGATTGACCCAATTGCCTTATCCGAGGCTTCCGTCGTGACGATAAATGGCTTCGTGAAATCAGGATACTAGAGCATGGGCGCCGTGATCAGCGCGCCCCTTAAACGTTGAAATGAGCTTTGGCATAATTCGGACCATTCGAATTTGACCCTCCTTTTGATCGAATTCGTCATTAGTTTTGCAATCTAGGAAACATTTTTAATAAATCTGCTCTAGTACCCGGTCAGTCCCAGATACGATTGTATTTATTTGTTATTTTTTGGTGTTGGGAAGTATTTCACCGCTTCAAATTTTTTTGGATCACGTTTCACTTTAACTTCTATATAAATTATTATGTAAATATGTAATCAATTAATAAACTGTTAATAAATTAATATCATGACCGAGATATTGTGTTTCTTTTCGCATAAATGCGCATTTCCTGGATTTAATTTTTTATGCTCTAACAGCGTTGAAAAAGCCGTTTTCGGTTTGTCTACCTCTGCCATCAAGATTCGATGAAATCCCGAGGCAAGGTCGAGGATAGTGAACTGGTCCAGAGTCTCCGCCGTATTGGGCAGTGGGTAAAAATCGCCTTTTGTAGCTTCGTTTAACTTTTGAAAGTTAACGACCACCCTTTTTTGGACTATTCCGTTCCCATCTGGCTTTTTCGGCACTACGAGCAATGGGGTATTCCATAGACCGGGGTTTCCACGGTGCACTACAAGTAATGGGGCATTCCATGACCGGGGTCTCCAGTTTTAGCTCAGCTATGAAGAGTGTACGGAATGCCGTACTCCCGACGCGACGCAGTGAAGTTCTATTATCTCGTCCCTGATGGGTGTCTCCAGACCCAACTACATTCACCTCTACTATGTTGCACTGGGCCCCCGTGTCACAACGAAGCGTCAGCATTTTGTCGTGAGCCTGCTTTGACGTTATATATAGATCACTGGCGTGTACTCGCAGCAGCTGAGCGTTGACGTGGTAAATTCTTCTTGGAACCCTCTCATTGTGTATAAGGGGCTTGAAGAATGTCTATTATTTTCTTTGCGGTATTTTTTATTCGTTCACTTGGACGCTTTTTGTATTTTTCCTTGTTGATAAGACGTCAACCGCTAATGAACCGACGGTCCTTTTTGGCGCATTTTTTTGAGCCTTTCCACTTCGCCTATACTCGTTTTGTTTCTTCGGAAACGTATTGTTCCGAACGTAATTGTAGCGTGTGTGTTTATTACTGTCTGCTGGTGCGGGAGACGCTTTTCACGATTGTCTTGGTTCCTTCGACCGATTTTTCCTCCTCAATTGCTCCTCGGACGGCTTCCCCTAATTCGTGGTACCCTCTTGACCTCACTACTGACTGTAAGTCCTTTCGGAGTCCGTGTTCGAAATTATTTAAGGCGAAATTCCTAATTAGTTGTTCGTTTGCTCGTCGACCAGATTCTGAATGTACCATGGGTGTGCGTTCAAGAATTTACCTGCGATTAAATCCACCATTATAAATTTCACGTGGTTTACATCATACGATTGTCCAGTCCCGTCATGTTTTTGTCTACAAGAATTAAATTCGATTTGTAACGCGGGTCTGTTCGCTTTGCCTCGTACAGTGATTTTACTAACATCAGCGAATCGTCGAACGAGTCTACGTCTTTGTAACCAGAGATGGGTAACACTGTAATCATCATTAATTACTCATTGGGCGGATAATGGATAATTGAAACATGATTTAATTACACACTGAGCTCGTCATGGATAATTGAAAGAAAATTTAATTACACACTGAGCTGATAATGGATAATTGAAACACGATTTAATTACACACTGCGCTGGAAATGGATAATTGAAACATGATTTAATTGCGCATTACACGCTCAATTGATCATTGGACTCTGTTAAATTAATAATTACATTAAGCATTGAATAACAATTGTAATTAAATGACATACGTAATTGAGTTACATTTGTAATTCAATTGCAAATGCAAATGTAATTGCGTAATTTAATTGCAATATAATTACAATTGTAATTTACTTGCAAATGTACTTTGATTACAAGTGTAATTAAATTACGTATGACATCTAATTCCATTTGTGTGATACATACGTTGTACTTTTATATAATCGTGATTCCAACTTTTTATCATAATAGTAATATGGTTTGTTGAAATAAAATATTGCGAAAAATAGTATTTCCCTGGTTTAACAATTTTGCATACGTTTCTATTAAATTTGCTTAGCTTTTTCATAAAAAGTGGTTTCACTTCTTTTGTACGTTTGAATTGAAAAAGGAATAATGTAAATAAGTCTATTGTTTGAAAAAAAACACAACTATTTCGAGGTTAAATGGAATGTTGTAGATAATGAAACAACCGATAATTTGTTCGGGGGCAATTGTCATTCCGTAGCGTTTGTTCACTGGTTAAAGATTTTTTTAGGGGGATTTCATATCTTTTTGAAATAAATATATATATACAGGGCTACTGGTTATTGATCACGATCCCTTAAAAAGGTTGTAGCACATTTTCTGCTATTAAATAACCTAGCAGTGTTTAATGAAAAGTCCACCAATTTCGAGGTATTATTTTGATGATTTTTTTAAGGTGAGGCAACTTTACAAATTGATTTAAAAAATGATTGTTGCATGGAATCAAACTTTTTTGTATTATTTGTAAATATTATTTTTAACCTTACTGCAAATACTGAATAGGGGATGCACCCTAATAAACGCATGCGCATGTTGGGCGCATGGACCGACACATTTTTTTGGGGGGATAGGGAGGGTCATTCTGTAATTTTTTCACCTTCAGACTTGATATCCTTAGTGTCAAGATAATTGAGAAAAGATTTTTTTTTCTTGTTTGAAATTACCCGAAATTTCGCTTTTAAATCGTCATAATTTTTTTTGTGGTTATAGGAACACGGAATAACTTTTCTTGTATTCTGCAATGTATGATTATTATGAATAAATCATCATCTTATACAATCGGTTTCAATAATGTGAGTATTGACATTCTAGGATTAAAAATGTGTAAATATATGAAAAATTTCAACTCCTAGAGTCACAAAAAATGTATTCTCCGTATTTTGACCACGTAATGAATTATTTCTATGACATGTAGCATACCGGTGGAAAGGGTATACGCTAGATACCTTTTCAAAACAAAAATAAGTTCAAAATAGCTTTGAGTTTCTTTTTATACTGAACTGAGAAGTTGACATTTTTCAGACATGTACGCATTTTTAAGAAGTTGGAAGCCCATGAGTAATTTTCTTGAAGCCAATTGTATTATATAATGATTAA
Organism: Ophion costatus; assembly: GCA_951751655.1. NCBI lineage: Eukaryota > Metazoa > Arthropoda > Insecta > Hymenoptera > Ichneumonidae > Ophion > Ophion costatus. The sequence continues at coordinate 9,262,211 of OX632365.1, read as the reverse complement.
TTGATATTAAACCTACATTGCATAATCCCACAAAAGGTATTTCGTGTTATTAGAACCACAAAGGAAATAGTTACGACGATTTAAAGGCAAGAGTAATTAACAAAATGGTAATTACTCTGGTAATTAGCAATGGTAATTAACAAAAAACTTACTTAAACTTAAAAAAATTGCCGTGACACGTAGGACATTGGGTCTAAGGGTGAAACGCGTATCAAATGACCCCCCCCCCCGCCAATCCACCAAAGAATTATGTCGGTCCATGTGCCAAACACCATGTATATATAAAATCATGAGCGGGCAGGAATAACAATAGATGTGTGTCTCATTGCAAACGACGTACTGAATAGGCATTACACAAAATAAGCGACGTTTCTCGGGCCTATCACTGACCAGATTATACGTCGTGAGAATGACGTCGACGTTGTCGAGGTCACCGGCTCGTCAACCAATCGTAATGGCCTTATGCTCGTCCTGCGAACCGTAATCCTGCGCACGACGTTCAGTCCTGGAATCTTTCCATGACGCTGCAACTGGCAGAGAGACCTAGCAGACGCGTGCTGCCCGAACCCAGTATATTTTAAGCGTGACTATACACGCTCTGGTCATAGCGCAGTCAGGGGCATAGGGTCTACGCGCACCACTTATCCGCGGAGCAATGAGCCAAATCTATCTGACTAGCGGAAATAATGTTTTTTTTGCTGCTTAACAAAAGCTATCACCGGGATGAATCATGAGTCGATCGTTTTATGTATTTATATAGAATAAGCATGTGAATCGTCGGTGGCTGCTGTCATGCGTGTTGACCGCAGAAGACTTTAAACAAAAATTTCGTTCGGGTACGGAGACTCAAGTCGCGGGTAACTATGTATTTTTGTTAATCAACAAAAGCCGTCACCGAGACGAAACATAGGGGGAGCGATTTGGCCAATTATATAGAACAAGCACGTAAATAGAAAAGGTCGCTACTGTCGTGCGTGTTGGCAGCAGACGGCCTTTTTTAGATTTTTCGTGCGAGAAAGAAGGTGCGAATCGCGAATAACAATCTTTTAAGGGGTAAGGCCACTGTAAATTTTTTGAAAAATCGATTTTTTTTTTATTGGCTTAAAAAATAGTTTAAACCCTCTAGAATAAGAAAAAAAAGGTCCTGTGCGAAAAAAAATTTGTTGTCCTTAGGAAATGAAGGTCGCCGCCAAGCGTGTCAAAACTTGCTCCGAAACGACTGCAATTATATCGGAGATGGCGATTCCAAAACTTTCAAAGGCATCGTGGATTCGAAGCCTTATGAAAATGTTGATGTTAAAAAAAAAGAGTGCATAGATCACGTGCAAAAAAGAATGGGCACTCGATTGAGAAACTTAAAAAAAGGAACAAAAGGTCTCGGGGGAAGAGGACAACTCACTGCCAAATTGATTGACGAACTAAGCATTTATTACGGCTTAGCAATCCGTCGAAATTCCGATTCCATCAAAAATATGAAAAATGAGATCTGGGCAACCCTTTTTCACAAAATGTCAACGGATGAAAAGCCTCAGCACGAAAAATGTTCGGAGAATTGGTGCAGTTGGAAGAAAGCGAAAGCAGAAAATGCCTTGGATGCGTATCATCACAATCAGCCAAGGAGTGAGGAGGTTTATCAAGCCATCAAACCCATCTACATGGAATTGAGCCGGGACGAGTTGCTGGAGCGTTGCTTGGGGGCCTATACTCAAAACAATAACGAAAGTTTCAACGCTACCGTTTGGAGTTTGGCCCCCAAATCATCCTCAAGCGGAAAAACTGTACTAGATATTGCGACGGATATCGCTGTTTGCATATTCAATGGCGGCCTTACCAACGTCTTGCAAATATTCAAGATGTTGGAGGTGGAAATTGGTGTACAGTTATATAATTTCTGCATCGAAGCCGACGCCAAACGCATCACGCACGCGGAGACATCTCTGAGCGACGCGGCCAAAAGTGCGCGCGCGCTCCAAAAATCAACCAGGAAAGACGAAGAAGACGAAAATTTGGCTATCGAAGGACAAATGTATGGTGCTGGGATTGCAGACTAACGGTAAACATTTTTTTTAACTTCTTTTTTTAATTTTTTCCAATAAAAAACTATTCGCAAAACTTTAAACGCGTTTTTCTCGAAACATGGTTTTTCAAAATGGCACGCAGCATAACTCGAACAATTTTCATTTTTTTTACTTGAAATTTTAACCAGATGTGAACATTTATATTATCTTGAGAATGTCGATCGGAATTTTCAAGAACTTTATTTATTGATTTTTTATTAACAAAAAACTTGCCGTTTTTTTCGTCAAAAATCAATTTTTTTTTCAAACGCACGCCAAATCCACAAAAATTGATACTTTTTAAAATCCGATCGACATTCTCTAGCTATAGCCCTCTAGATTAATGGTTTTTTTTTTTGTTCTAGATTCAAAAGTGCACCAGTGGTGCTGCGTGCCGCGGAGCCCTGGAAGCAAAACATGTCCCGGGAAGATAGCTGTGGAACCGCCATTTTGTTTTTTTTTTACTGTAAAAAAATTTTATAATAAAGTTTAATGTATGCCCGATAACACCATTAAAAGTTTTTTTTCAAATACCTTCTATTTCGGGAGCAAAAAATTAGTGAAAAAACCTTTTTTTTGGGCCGTTACAGTGGCCTTACTCCTTAATCAATTTATTTAAAAAATTCGTTACCGGGATAAATCATAGGTCAATCGATTCGCCGTATTATAAAGAATAAGCAGCTAAATCGAAAAAGTAGCATCTGTCAGGCAGGTTGGCAGTAGACGGCTCTTTATGAGTTTTACCGTAGGAGCAGCGCGGCCCATTTGACGGCTAACTATTTTTTCTCATTAGTCAACAAAAGCCGTCACCGGGACGACCCGTAGGGGAATCGATTCGGCTATTCATATATAATAAGCACGTGAATAGAAAAAGCCGCCACTGTCATGCGTGTTGGCAGCTGTGACTATTTTTTTCGAAAAGCAATAGGTCTGAGGTTCGGCGCTCCTGGTTCTGGGAGTAAAATAGGTACAAATTGGTCCGCGACTTAGAACGCACCATCATGCACGATTGCGCAATTCACGATCCGGTTTCTCCACCACCATAGCCGCCATGCGGGCACATTGACAATAGTGCCAAATGAAAAAGTGCTTCCAAACTTACGGTGCCCGCGGTGAACTCCATCCGCTGGTTGTCGCTCGCTCAGGGGTCGTGCGCTTCGGGTCGCCGCCGTGGAGAATAATAAAATGCCCTTAGCCTCGCAATTGACACTATTTAATAGATCGCAATTTACATAGTGTAATTGTACTTGTGTCATTATTATACACTACAATATCTTAATCTAAACATGACAGTCTCTTGTGCTTCTAAACAACTTCGGTTACAATACGTGGTTTTACAATGGAGAGTAACGCAAAGTTTTTCGGAGGGTACGAGTCGACAGCCGGCTATCAATTCCCCTCGCGCGGGATCCTCACTCTCCTCGAGTTTCCTCGCCCCCGCGGGAACACCTTCCTAGGATTCCGAGGTGGGCCGAGAGAAGCGGATAATTCAAATTGGGTCGGCTCGTCGGCATTCAAAGACAAATGGGCATTATTGCAAAATATATGGGTTCGCAATTGCCCCTCCGCGACCACGAGCTCGTCTTCGCGATCGTCGAGCGTCGAGGCGGCTAAGTTTAAATTAAACGACGATAACAGCGACTGGGTCGCCACACAACAAACGACCTCTAGGGGGTGTACCCGTGCGAACGTTGAAAATGCGGGTGATTTTCGGGCATTTTATGGAAGAAAAGAACTCAATTAAATGTTTCGGAAAATTAAGAATATATTTGGCTATATTTGACCTACATCACATAATTTTTTCATAGAAAAATATTGAGATCCAAGCGACTTATGCGCTGCCTTCAGAGGCGCCAAAAAAAAGTTTCTCCACTGCTGACATGATTCCGGCCGATTGAGTAGCCGAAACCGAAAAAGGAAAAAATGTCGTTAAACTGGAAGGTATTTCCTGTACAATGACGTAGGATTTTCGAACAATGTCAATATCTAACACAATGGCGTAGTTATGAAAAAAGTATGTTTTCTTGCCTTTAAAATGGTCGTTTTTTTCAATGCCAATTCGTCAATTTTCATCGAATCAAAACTATCCTACGTCATTAGAAAGTGAATATGTTCAAGAGTACTCACTTTAACAGAGGCTTTGTCCTTGATTGACCAGCGGGAGATGTTAGCGGCTCAACATGAGCAGCTAGAAGAAGAAGAGGGATGTCTCTATGGACTAGGCATTGTCGATTAGCGGTAATTATAAACACATTTGTGTAAACACATTACAAAACTTTAAACGCGTTTTTCTCGCAAACACGTTTGTAAAAATGGCTGATATTCTCCTGACCGCTGTAATTAACATATCGACCTGAAATTTGGAGAGCATACTCAGAAAATATGTCTTCACGGAATGACGGATCGTTTTTTCGATAGATACATTTTTGCATTTATTTATCTTTTTATGCGAAAAAAACGCGAAAATTCGATTTTTTTTAAGTGCCGCCATTTTCCGAAATTTGTACTAAACAAAAAACCCATCCGTCATTCCATGACCAAAGGGTTACAGATTGATAATATGCTTTGAATTTGTGTTTCAGATCAACAAAGAGGCAGCAGTGATGTCAACCGTTTACCTCCCGCGATTTGAGGACCTGTTTTCGCGGAGCTGCAACGGCCGCCAATTTGGTTTTTTTTTTCAAAAAAAAAAAATGTTTAACCTTCTGTATATCATGAATAAAAGCAAGAAAAAAACCGCACTCAAAAAGCCTTACTCGTGTCCTTTAAAAAATAAAATGTAAACACCTGAAATATGGCACTCCAAGGACAAAGTCTCCCTTAATTTCATGTGGATCGGATAATTGCTCTTTGAGTTACAATGTCAGCAAATTTGAAAAATCTCATTTTGAGAAAAACGCGTTTAAATATTGACCTGCGGCATTTTATACCTACGAGCGGTTGCTCTTTAGAAGCCTGTAATTCGGGGAGTATTGGAGATACGGCCTTGAAATTTTTACAGGATATTCTTGAAAGTATAAACTGTCGAAAAAGGCAAAAAAGTCGATTTTTTTAAAGTCCCACACTGGTATAGCCCCTTAAGAAATGTTTCGTGCGAGTAGAGAGGCTTGCTTTGCGAATAACAATTTTCGAATGAATTAAGAGAAATCGTCAACGCGAAAAATAGTAGATCGATGGATTCGTCTATTCGTGAAGAATACGCCTGGAATAATAGTCTAGTAAGTCGCTAATGCCATGCGTGATAACTACAGTCATTTACGTGATAGCTTCGTTCATTTTCTTATCATGCGTCTGCACCTTCTGGGCCAGGGTTGTAGTTCTTTATTATTTTTTGTGGCTGAAAATCCAACAAAATATACTCATCTCAAACGCTCATTGTCTTCGAGAGCAAATGTTGAAAGTGCACTACATCATTGAGAATTTGCGCTTCGCCCAATTATGGAAATAATGCAAATTAACACCAATTTACTTGCTTTGAGAAAAAGTGTTGTTCGCCAGAATGATACTCAATTATCAGCGCCGTATGTAATCTATTAATACAATAGTCTCGACTGTACCTCACTAATGCATTTCACTCCATCACAATATGAAACGTTCAACAAAATGAATAAAAACACGAAAAGAAACGGCATGGTTTCAACGAAGCGTTTAAACACTGCAGACAAGGCTATTTTTAATAATAACGCGCAACAAGTCGCAGCTATGACTGGTGCTACTAATTCTTCACCATTAACAGAAAACCTCCTTGCCCTTATTACGCCACCGGGGAGATTACGATTTCCGGGGAGCCAAGATTTGGATGCAGTATCGTATGGTATTTTTTATTATAAGACTTTTTTCAAGAGTGATAAAAATCGAAAATCGACTCTTAAGGGGACCAAACGAGGTGTTGAAGTTCGAATAATTTATATTGAATTTTTCGGAAATTGGGTCAGGTTTGCGTTTGTGTGTGCATGTGTGTTGCGTGTATGTGTGTACCAGCAAGATTTAAAAGATGTGTGTGTGTGTGTGTGTGTGTGTGTGTGTGTGTGTGTGTGTGTGTGTGTGTGTGTGTGTGCGTGTGCGTGTGTGTGCGCGCGCGCGCGCGCGTGTGTGTGTGTGTGTGTGTGTGTGTGCCTCGTCCATATTAGGTGTGAAGTCGAAATCGGCGAGATCATCGTCCGATGCTTCTTTCAATTCCTCGTTGATCGTGATGGTACGAGATCGTTTTGGTGGTATCACTTTTTCAAGATTCTCGCTTTCTACAGTTGGAGGATCAAATTCTTTCAAAAAGAGTCCTTCCGGTCTTATACCATTAAGGGCGGGGTAAAGTTAATTCGGCGAAAAAAAGGCATGTTTTTAAGATTTTTTTTGGCGTAACGAATAGTGTTCGTGTATTGAAAAATTTACATATAATGAAGTAACATTTGAACAACATTCTCCTAAATTTGCATTGCAAAATATTCAAAATTGAGCGAGTGAAAATAAAACCCCGGAGGCGCCTCGAAAAAAAGTTGGTTTGCGGTGTGCACCATAACTCGCAACAGAATCATCTGAAAAAAAACAATCAAAATGCATTTGGTAAAGGAGATGTTTCTCGAGGTAATGACGGGAGGATTTTTTTTTTTTCGATTTTTCGTAGTACTTGGGAGCCAACAACCCGATTTTCGCTAAAAAAAATCGGCTAATTTGTTGTTGAAAAATTAGTAATTATTTAAAAAAACAAAAAAGCTTTCGACAATACCTGGTGAATTACGTGAAGAAGTACTGTGCAAAATTTCAAAGCGATTGTTCCAGTAGATTTTGAGTTATCGTGCACACGGACTTCAAATATGCCAAGTCTCAATAAAACGGGTTGAAAAACGCAAAAGAGTTTGGTCGCTTGGCGCTCATTGCACATAAGTTTGAGAACACTTCTCGATTGCATAAAAATCTGAGAAAATTCATGCATATTAAAGGTACTCAAAAGATTAATTTTGCAGAATAATAATTCCAAAATGTTATTAACAAAATGACGAAAAAAAAATTAGTCAACAAATTTCCCCGCAACCCGATTTTTTTTCGTGATTCGTTCATTTTTCTGAATACGTATGAATTTTTTCAGATTTTTCAATTATCTTTGAATTTTTAGAAATTCAAAATAAAACTCGATAATTTTCTTATACTCACTCAAAGTCGTCGATGCCAGGTCCATAGAGCAAAAGGCTTCCATCAAGATGATCGAGAGCATCTTTTTGCGTTTGTCTACGCAAAACTCCTCCTTCTTTACTGTCGTGCGCCGCTTGTTCCTCTGCTCTACTAATTCGCAAATCGTTAACTTGTCGGGCCCATTCGTGAGAACTTGGCCCTGTACTGATTTGCATCTCTTCCATAAAGGCCAACAAAGCGAAAGAACCTTCATTGTAAGTACATGCAGCTACATAAGCTGCAATTTCCACAATTGTAGAGGTGCCACTGATTGACTTTGGAGAGATTTTCCAAATAAGTTGATTGAGACTCTCATTATTATTTTGCGTGAAACCTCCAAGACATCGCTGCAAAAGTGCGTCGTTGCTCAAGTCACTATAAATGGGCTCAATGGCTTCCAGAACGTCAGTAGGGAGGGCTGTGTAGCTGTGTTTGAATGATTCTAGAGCATCTGCAGCTGCAGCTTGCTGCCATTCGCACCAGGAGTCTTCGCCGCTTGAGCATTTCTCGTGCTGTGGGTTCTCGTCGGTTGAACTGTAGTGATGATAAGTTGCCCATATGGCATTTTTCATCTTCTCAACTGAATCATAATTACGTCGAATAGCTAGTCCATAGTAAACAGTCAATTTATCAATCATTTTAGCAGTGAGCTTTCCTTTGCCAGGAAGGCTTTGTTTTTTACGATCTTTCCGGCCTTGGTTTTTGTGTCAACTACGCTTGTTTTTACTAGTCCACGCAGACGTGTTCCCATTCTCTTTTGGACATGCCCTATGCATTCTTTTTTGTTTATCGCAAAATCTACACCATAAGGTTTTGCATTGACAACGCCGCTGTACGTCTTTGAGTCACCGTCTCCGATGTAGTTACGATATTTCACCCCAAGATTTTCCACCGATCGTTCGAACATTTCTATAATTGCTGATATCTCCATGTTTCCAGAGAGTCCCTCATGGTTGGCTTTGCAATCACCGCTATCCACATGCTCTTCGTACCACGCTTCGTATTCGGCAGAATCCAATTTGTTTTTCCAAGTCTTACAACCGTGGCAGTAACTGCTTTTTAGAAAAATGTCAAGTACCTTTCCAGTACAATATCCAATTAGAGAAGCAACGCCAAATAACGAAGAGAATCCTCTTTTTTCCAAGTGCCGTCGCCTGATGCAGTCAATTCTGACGTTTCTTCTACATTATTTGCTTCAGACATTGCTTTTTTCTCTTCATGTGCAGCCGATGCGAAGAACTTCTTGGCCACATTTTGTATCGCTTCACAATGTTTTTTTCATATATAAATTATAGGCTGGTTTCGATAAGAAAGCACTCGCCAAATCCATTAGTCCGCAGAACTTATTGCATCCGGCTAAACCTAAGCCTAACACTCGCATTACGAAAGCAAATCGATACTTGACATCGGATACACCACTGTCTATTCTTTCACTTGATGAAATGTAGTGAGGCTGTTTACACTTTTCACATGTAACCTTGATCTTGAAACCAAGACCTTCTTCCTTTGCATGTTTGGAATGTAACTTTTCCATCACACTTCGCACATTTGACTACAGTAGCAATAGTCGAAAAAACAAGGACGAAATTTATCATTCGATAATGTTTTTGGACGTCTTCTATCACCCCAGCGGGATTATTTTTAATTTTTTTCGCTGACGCGCTATTAGCTAACGGTTCGTCGTTTTTACGCTTTTGAGGAGGCACTTTTTTTCGGTCGGCACAATTGCCCAATACCGTTCTCACGATCTTGTCTGCTTATTTTTCGAGGCATTTTTCGAGGTACGAACACGAACGAAAACGGCCTCAAACTGTTAGTGTGACTTGCTACTGCTCAGCACGGCATACAGCGGTCAACTGATGTACAGACTAATGTGTATACTAATATACACTATGCCTCAAATATACATAACGAGACCGGAACAGGCCCGTTTATCAAGAAATTTATTCGGGGTCGAAAAATACAATAGCGCGCCGCGCAGCTGCCGCCCAGGTATAAAACCCGGCATGGAGCAATAGACGCTCAAGTACTCATAACTTCGTCAATTTTACTCCGATCGACTTAAAATTTTAACACAATATTCTTGATATATTATGCATTTATTTAAAAAATTTAAAAAAAATTTAAAAAAAAATGTTAATACTTTACCCCGCCCTTAAGTACGCCCGGGTATAATTTCCTAGCGTCGAGAAGAAATTGCATGATTTGGGAGCCAAGGTTGCCTTTGTATGCTTTTTCAAGGCATTGTTTGCTGTACTGATAGTGTGTGTGTGTGTGTATGTGTGTGTGTGTGTGTGTGTGTGTGTGTGTGTGTGTGTGTGTGTGTGTGTGTGTGTGCGTGTGCGGTGCGTGTGCGTGTGTGTGTGTGTGTGTGTGTGTGTGTGTGTGTGTGTGTGTGTGTGTGTGTGTGTGTGTGTGTGTGTGTGTGTGTGTGTGTGTGTGTGTGTGTGTGTGTGTGTGTGTGTGTGTGTGTGTGTGTGTGTGTGTGTGTGTGTGTGTGTGTGTGTGTGTGTGTGTGTGTGTGTGTGTGTGTGTGTGTGTGTGTGTGTGTGTGTGTGTGTGTGTGTGTGTGTGTGTGTGTGTGCATGTGTGTGTGCGTGTGTGTGCGTGCGTGCGTGCGTGCCTGCGCGCGCGTGTGTGTGTGTGTGTGTGTGTGTGTGTGTGTGTGTGTGTGTGTCGAAATAAAGTTCATGTCACTTTTCGATCTTAAATGACCTTGAAGGTCGTTTTTTCGTTCGAAATTACCTTTATTTACATACTGTGAATAAAGGTAATTTCACATAAAAATAAAGTTCATGTCTCTTTTTCATCTTAAATGACCTTGAACGACTTTGACCCCTGAATGCTTTTTATGCAGTTTCCGATGCTCTACAAGATAGTTGAAAAAAATGCACCGTCCCATTTAAAAAAGTGGAGGTGACGTTTACTGTGCGATAGCGCCTCCACTGAGATAAAAAAATGGTCGCATTCGATGACCCTGTTACGTCCAGAACGGACGATTTAATTTATTTTCGGGTTCCTTTGTCGTTAAATAAATCGTTATGATTATTCAAGGATAGCCGCACGTCCCATACGGGCCCGGCAACTCTCCCGTGGAAATTGGAAGGATTAATAGGGGAAAGTAAATCTAACTCGCTATTGCTGGGGTACAAATGGGTTAAAATGTATTGATTCTCCCTTACTCACACACACGGCGTTCTATCGGGTCGGCCACAGTCGCACCGTTGCGCGGGGACAGACCCGCCGCGCTTCTCGCTTTCACTCTTTCGCAGGGACCGATCCCCTGCGAGTCTCTCCCGCACGCCGCACGTCGCACTTAGATGTCCTCTAATTAGATCGGGGCCTTATAGTGTGCCCCACACCCCGGTCACTGATAGTTATTTTATATAATTGAAATGTTTAAATAATGTTCTGAATAGCACTGGTGACTCTGTGCGGGTCCGCCGGGTGATTAGCCTGGACTTATTACACCGTCGGAAGCTCGGTGCTATTAGGGCTTACTAATAGAGTCTGACGATTCTACGCGGGTTTGCCGGGTGGTTAGCCGGTACTTAATACGCCGCCGCGAACTCTGCTCTATTAGGAGTTGCCTCCGACTCCAGGAGCGAACCGTGGGCAAATCGGAACTGTCGATGTTTGTTGCCACCGGACCGACATCGGCTCGGTGGCTATCACCCCGGTGGCGGTTTTTGTCGACGATCACGGAAACTTGCCCGCTCCCGGACTCCCACGGTCGAACTGTGTGGATCAGGCGATGTTCGATCAGCAGAATTCGACCGGGCCCATCCGGTCTCGCTTCGGCGATCTCTACCCGACACCGCACAGGGACACGAGGCGACGTAGTCGCCGGAAAGCAAAAAAAATAAAATAATTACGGGCTGTGACAACCCGTTTCGTACGGTACAATTTTGTTTCAAACATTTTTTTGTGACGTCGATAATTACAGAGATATTTAAGGTGGCAACAGTTAGTGCCTCACCCTGTATACACACGTAAAAGAACGTAACGGAGCAAATTTTCTCGGTTTTCACGTTTTCGAACCTGGCGCATGGGTCACACGTCCTTGACATTTATGGTTCACCGACCATAAATGTATTAATGATTAACCCGTACAGTAACACAGGCACCCTCATATCGATGCATCTCACGGTCCAGGTTAAGGCGTTACCCCCACTTGTAGCGCAAAAAAGGCCTTTTTCATGAATTATTTTAAAGAAAACTACAAAAATTTTTTAATCGATCGATATACCATCTTAAAGAACACATCTTGAAGAACTTTCAGTAATTTTTTTATTGAAAAATTGTACATTGCTTAGTGGTAAATGGCCGTCAATGAAATAATGTTTTTATATACACAGTTTGCGGTCACCAACATTGCGGCGAAGTGAATCATCTGAAAATAAATGCGGATGGATTTAGTCAAATATAAGTATAAACTAGTCTTTAATCGAAGGATTTTAAAAAATATTCATTTTTCAAGAAATGGCGGACTATAAAACAACTATAAAACGTTTTTGGCTATAAAACGGCCATTTTTTTCGAAAAAAAAATCGAACGATTAAAGACTACATTTTTATGTATTAAATAAGCCTGCAAAATTTCAAGAAGATCGGTTCATTAGTGTTCGAGTAATCTTGATCACCGACTTGAGAAATGCCATTTTGAGAAAAACGCGTTTAAAGTTTCAATTTCAGTTTACACGAAGAAAATATTTTTTTTTGTAAACTTACATAGTCATCTATTCCGGGCCCATACAGAAGTTCTTCCGCCGACGATGCCGCTTGCAGAACGGAAATTTGGTGTTGCCTTCGTAACATTCTTCCTTCACGAGTGCTCTCGGCCGCACGGCTCTCTGCCAGTGCAATCCGTGCTTCGTCCATTCTATCAGCGTATTCGTGCGCGTTGTGTCCACAGCACACTCCGATTGAGTTCAAGTAAAATAATGATTTTGAACCTTCGTTGAATGGTCCAACGGCAATATAAGCTGCTAAATTTATAACGATTGCTCCACTCGAGACGATTTTTCGGCTGATTTTCCAAATAAGTTGGTTGAAGCTTTCGTTGTTATTTTGATTGAAGCCACCGACGCATCTTTCGAGTAAAGTTTCCTTACTCAGATCGTTGTATATAGGTCTGATGGCATCCAATACATCTGATGGAAGTGGTTTGTAATCGTGCTGGAAAGCCTCGTTTTTCGCCTGAGCTCGTTGATACGAACACCACGATTCTTCACCGGTTGGACATCTCTCATGGTGTGGATTTGCATCGGTTGAACTGTAATGATCGAAGGTCGCCCATATTGCCTCATGCATATCGTGAACAGAAGCAGAATGGCGTCGAATAGCAAGTCCAAAGTACACAGTGAGCTTGTCAATACACTTTCCTGTCAGCTGTCCTTTACCACCAAGCTTTTTGTTTTTTTTTACTCAATTACGAAGGCGGGATCCCATACGCTTCTGGACGTGACCGATACATTCTTTTTGTATAACTTCTACGTCGTCATAAGGATGAGAATTTACTAGCCCAGTGTACGTTTCGAATCTCCGTCTCCAATATAGTATCGGTACAGGACAATATATTTTTCTATTGAACGCTTGAAGATTTCGATAATGGAGTCCACCTCCATTTTTCCCGAGGAGCCTTCGTGATTTGCACTGCAGTTATCTTCGTGTGTTTCGTACCATTCTTCGTAGTCCGCATCATTTAGCTGATGTTTCCACGATTCACACATTTTACAGTACGCACTTTTTACCACAAGATCAAGTACTTTTCCACTGTAGTAGCCTATGACTGATGTGACTCCGAACAGCGACGTAGATCCTCGCTTCCTCCAGGATCCATCTCCGGAAACTGTTAATTGAGGAGTTGCATCGCCTTCTGCATTAGGTGTATCTTCGATTTCTTCTCGTACGGCTTTTTTAAATATTACATCTGCACATGTTTTCACACACTCTTAAATACTTTTCAAAATTATTGAATATGTAGTCTCGGTAAGAAACCTTGGGATGTCCATAAGGCCGCAAAATTTTTGTGTTCCAACCAATCCTATGCCGAGAACTCGCATGGTGAATATAAATTGACGATTTATTTTATACGAATGTTCCAAAAAAGGAGAAGATGGTATCAAATTATCTGCACATGAGTCACATTTCACAACGATTTTGAAGCCTAGTCCTCTTGCACTTGCCGTTTCAAATGTAATATTTCCATTACACGTTTTGCACTTCACTAAATTTGAAATAGCAGCAAACACAACCCAAAAGTTCAAAATCCGATATTCAATATTAGGACTTTGATTCACAGTCACATCAATATTATTTTTCAGTTTCTTCGCAGACGTGCTGAAACTTTCAGTTTCCGTTTCGGCCAGGTTGGGGTTAAAAACACCCTTGCTTTTTTTTTGGTCGAGATTTCCGTACATTATCACTGCTTCTTGTTTGTCGCGAACCTTTTTTTCGATCCATTTTTGAATGTAAAATTAATAAAAACGGCGCTTATAATATTATGAACGGCGGAATATACGTCTTATATAGTCGAACTTTCGAGCTACACTAACGAGTTTAGACCATAACAGACAACGAAAATACGTTTTTATAAATTCCAGTCTATTATATGAACGTTGTGAATGCCAGGTATACGACACTTTTCATCGAACAATGCATTGAAGGTTGGAGAGAGGGTCGAGCGCGCCAGACGGCAGACTAGCCGGTCGTTTACACAACGGATTCTTCTCTTTCAACGTCCATATGTCAGTCAATTTTGTTCCGATCGACTTCAAATTTTCAGGACATTTTCTCAGATACTTATACTTCAAAAAAATGCAATAAAAAAATCGATTTTTTCAAAATCGCAAGTGGTGGTAACCCCTTAAACCTCATAGATGGATTATATTCGGAGCAAACGTTGAAACACTACGATCTTTTTTAATCGAAGCCATTGGAAACCAACCGGCTGTTTGGATTTGCAAAAATCCATCTGTATCCTTTATTTCTCCCAAAAGGGGGACGATTTCTCCGAATATAATTCGCCTATGAGAAAAATTTATGTTTGGGTTGTTTCCGGTATAAAGACAGTGTGCACGACGTAAGAAATGTTCGTTTGTAGAGGTAGGAGTAGCGTCATGAGCGCAACAAAGGGTTCAGTTAATAGTAACAACGTGGTTGCACCCGGCATAGCTGATGGTATTGGCCTGATGACCTGATTGCTACATTGACGGAATTCTCGTCTATCTTCTTCGAGTGCTTCGTTGAAAACCTGGTGTTTTTTGTCGTGTTTAGATTGAGGATACAATAACTCATCGCATATCATACATCTTTTTAACATATTATATTGTTGTGCAGTGAAAGACATAAGTGAGCTACTTTCGAAACAGCGCAAACAGCGAAACTTGCAACAGCGACCCCTTCTTCTTACATGCTTATTCTTATGATACACTGAACCGACCGCTCTATCTTTCATTTCGGGGACAACTTTTCTGAATTACCTGAAGAATTGTTCGCGAATCGTTCCTCCTTACTTGCACGAAGTCTCACAGAACCTCGTTCACTGACAACACGCATGACAGTAGCGACTTTTTCTATTCACATAATGAATAGAAAAACATACGGCTTTTGTGACGGTTTTGTAACGGCTTTTGTGAATCAATAAAAAAAAATTGTCCGCGATTCGGGCCGTGCTGGCCGCAGGATAACATTCACAAAAGGTCGTCTGCTGCCAACCTGCATGACAGCAGCTACCTGGTCCATTTAGCTGCTTGCTGTTTATAATAAGACGAATCGATCGCCCACTATTTATCCTGATGACGATTTTTGGTTGATTAATTAAAAAAATGTTTTTCGCGAATCGCGCCTCCTCCTTCGCCATTGTCCTCAATCTCATCAATTGTGTTCGGTAGAGAGCCCGGGTAATCGTTTCGTTCGGTTTGAACAACTCATAATACACGACACCAACCTGAACCCACGAAATATACAACATGAGTTTTTTCCATGGTGTATCCGTATTCGGCTTGGCTGACGATGTTCAGGTGGCCCCATGATTTCCTTTTCTTTGTTTTATCGTAGTAGGTTGACCATTTTTCATCACCAGTGACTATACGATGCAAAAAAACCCTCACATGTGCAAGATCGGCGTTTAACGTTTTTTCGGCCTCAGTTAATATGGAACCCAATTTCTTTGCTTTTGGATCATTCCCAACAATTTTGAACGATGTGAAATTGCTTGTTGAGCCACTCCTAATGTAAGTGCAAGTTATTATTGTGTTTGGCACGAATGTCCCTCCAATAATATTTCAAATTCCGTGGCTTTGTGTACTTTCGGCCTTCCGTTACGTTCTTTGTCTTCGACGTCAAACTTACCGTTCTTAAACTTTTGAAACCACTCACGATAACTTCTCTCACTTAAAGCAGATTCACCATATGCCTCTATAAGCAATCGATGCACCTCAGATGCAGATTTCTTCAAATTAACCGCCCGGTCAGTAACCGGGTACCCGGGAATCCATTTCAGTTTTCAAGGTAGAATTTACAAACATCCCCTTAAAGAAATGTTATGACCGACCGGATCCTCACCAGGTTTGACCTAGTTTGACACCAATTTTTCGTCAAAATTTTTTGTAATCGATTATTCAATAACAGTTATTAACTATCTAACTCGATACCTCCTCCGTTCAATGACCGGGTATCCTGGTGCTCACTAATGGTCATTATGTATAAAAGCCGGGGTTATACACACTAAAGAGACCGTTTATTAAAGTATTCATGTAACTTGATTTTTGAATAAATAATCAATAATATCGTTTGTAATTTCCTTTATTTAAACAATTTTTATTATAAACAATAGTAAAGATAGTAAGGAAAAAAAACATCATTCCGTCATTTTTTCATTTTAGCTATTTTTTCCTTTATTTATAATAACACAGTGCCATATAAAAAAACCAGTAAATTTAATTATTTCGCACACTCCACACATGTCGTGGTTGAAATACAATGTTCATCATACGGTTCGGTATGTGAGTTCTCTATACAAATAGTTCCCTATTTGTATAGGGAACTCACATACCGAATATGATTTTCGAGTTGTGCGACGTTCTTTAAATTCGCTCTGGAGACAAACGGAGCGTACACCAGTAATATTTTTTCGTCCGGTTGAATTGAGCTGTGCCTGGGGTTTCGAAGATTCAGATGCTGTTGGCTGCGCATATGGATTTATAGCTCGACCAAAAAAACTTTCAATCGACACTTTCGTTGTGAAATGCCTCATGATTTGTGCATTATGCGAACGATTTTCGACGAATGGAGTACACAGCTCTCTGCCCAGTTGCCGATAAAATAATCGTCGTTCATAAGATTCTTTCCAAAGGACGTTATTATTCTCATAATAAAGAATATATGCTGCAAGGCAGGCGACATCAAGAATATTGTAGAAAACTGCTAGAGGCCACCTTCGAGTTGATCTTTTTGTAGTATATCTACCAAGCATTTTGTCCATCGTGCCCACTCCAGCTTTCGACCAGTGATAAAATTCAATAATTTCGGGTTTTTTCTTCGCACCAATACCAATCTTTGCTTTCTAATGCATTGATGATCGCATAATCACTGCCTTTTTGGCACATAACTGCACAGGGTAACTTTTTCATGAAAGCCAAACACAGTGGATAATTCTTCTCGTGTTTTCAATGCAGCCATTGCTGGTGGAATGTACGTCTTCTTTTCTCCAAAGTGCCAACAATTGTTGAATCTCAGGATAGTAAAAATTTTGCCAATGGTAGAGTAGTGATTGTAATTTTTTACCCGATTATATTACCATTATAATGTTTCTACCGGATCCTTTGTACGGCGCCACCAAGTCTTTGATAACTCTCTCGGCAACGTTTTTCTTACGACTGGCACTCAATTTTCCAGTGTCAATCTGTCCAGTCAGTGGATACGAATTGTCAGATGCTCTGTTGGCTCATGATGTTTTGCTAAATTACTATTGAGCATTGTCGAAATGTCCCGTGTTGGAGCAGTTTTATCACTCTCCATGCGCTGAGCACGAGTATTGGCATCATCAAATCGAATAAAATGAATGATATTCCAGAAGCGAGTGATACCCATTGCTGCACGATACAATAAATATGAGTACGACTGCCACATATCCTTTGTGTTGTTAGTAATCGAGTTGTTGATGCCAGAGGTTACCAAAATCGCCAGGAATGCATAACATTCCTGAAGCTCGAGATTTTTCCACACTAGTTTTTTTTCCCTGGATTTTTTTTCATTGAATGCTCCATATTTTGAGTTTGCTTTTTATTCGTATGACCTCTAATGATATCAGCCATTTCTGGAGTGAAAAAAATTTGAATATGTCGAGATTTGACAGCATGTTAATGATCCTATTAGGTCCACATCTTTGTCGCACAATATTACGCCTTCCAACTTGATGTTCACTTGTTGGTGTCTCTGCCCACTGAGTACCATCTTTTGCTGTCATTCCTAGCCCCCTAACTCGCTTCTATTTCACTTTCTTCATCTTTATCTTCATCTTCATCATCTTCGTCGAGTGCATTCTCATCAACTTCTCCTAAAAATATACACAATATATAAAACATAATACATAATATATCATAATTGTTATTGTACACAATAGAAAAAGGAAATGTAAATTACCAGCATCATCACAATCCGAAGCTGCCACCGTACTCTCTGGAAAATATTCATCGTCGTCACTATCCGACACGTGGCCATTATCAGATTCTTCCGCTTCGAATATTTCATCTAAATGCTCTCTTCTCTGAGGACGGGTGATTCTATTGGAAAAAGTTTTCACTTTATTATTCACTATTTTTTTTAATATTGAAAATATAAAATAATTTACTCGAAAATAAAAAAAGGAAATCGCACCTTACCGTCGAAAACTTGATGAATCATCCATCGTATTTATATTCAATACGATTATTTATTTATAATATTAATAATTTTGTATATTTTTTCTCACTTCCACAATAAATTTTGTACGTTATAATTTTGTTCTTTTCACTACGCTTGGAAAACTTGCTTTAGCATCTGCTCGGCTCCAACACGACCTCACGACTGACGATCATTCTTCTTGTTCTTCTTAGTTGCTCGTGGTGAGGGGGGGGGCATCCACCACTCCCGAGACTGTGTAGTAGGCGGGTACCTGAGCACCCGATGACCGTTGGGGTTCGCTATTGTTATTTCACGTTTCACGAAACCGGCTGACTAACCGCGTAGCCATGTGGGGCGCAGTAGGTGGGTATCCGGATACGCAATTATTGAACGAATGGTGAAAGTTTGGTTACTTACCGGACGGTTAAAGAAGCAAATCAAAAGTTCCCGCAAATTATGCTTATTCGGCTCAAAACTCGTCATTTTCGCACGAAAAAGATTATGTGAAGATCATACAAAATCGCTAATATTTCGAGGTTATGGTCTTGCCAGATATCCATCCTTATGATATGACGTTTCACATCTGACAATTTCAATCATAACCTGGTGGGGCTATCTTTTGTCAAACGGCGTAGACTTATTTGTACTCCCAATACATTTAAATACGAATAGTGGTATATTTTCCTTCCGTCCGATTCATGAGCCTTACCAGGTCGATGACATCTCAAAAAGCTGTCCGGGAGACCATTATCGATCCCCTTAATATACGATATTGTATAATTATATCCTGATAGGAAAACTGCCCAGCGGTGTACTCGGTTTGCCGCTTTCTGTGAAAGACCCTTCTTATGCCCAAATATATAAATCAATGGTTTATGGTCGGTTTCTAACGAAAATTCACGACCATAAACGAATTGGTGGAACGATCGAAATCCAAAAACAATTTCCGACGTTTCGCGATCTAGCTGTGAATAACCCCATTCCGCAGAATCTAATGTCCTTGACGGAAGAGTATGCCAAGGAACTGCGCCGAGTCCCACTGGGGACGCGTCGCGCGTCACCTTGACTCACAATTCCGGATTATAATGTATAAGTATGTCTTGCGAAATCAACAGTTGCTTTGCCAGCTTAATTTATCGGTTGCTGGTTCATTTCCGAGGAGTTGATTGTTTCAACATTCGTACAATGGGATGCTTACAGTAGCATAGTCTTTAATAAATTTCCAATCGTAGTTTATGATACCTAGGAATGATTTTAACAGCGATTCATCTATGGGTGCCGAAACATTCTAAATCGTCTGGACTTTTTTCTTATCAGCTCTGATGCATTGTGCATCGATTATAAAGTCCAAAAACTGCACAGTTTTGCAAAAAAAAAATGCATTCCTATTTTCGAAGGGTCACCCCGTATTCTTTAAAACGACTCAAAACCACTCTAACAAGGAAAGATCGCGAGGTGTCCCCCTCCGATTTCGATGAAATTTGGCATGTTTGTAAACAGATAAAAATAGGCAATACGTATTTTTTTATATCTGCGCAACCCAATATTTAAGGGGTGAAACGCACCCTTCAAAATAGGGAAGATTATCGTTTTTCGTCGATAACTCTTTAACGATACGAGATATGAAAAAATGTCTTCTTGCAGCAACATTTATTTTTACGTATACTATATATTGGAAATGAGAGCGATGCAGATAACAACAAATTGCATATTGTTTATTGTAAAAATGCAACTTTTTTATATCTATCTCCGAGAATTTTTAACCGATTGGGATGTAAATTTGCATCATATATGGCTGAACAAGGAAGGGATACGGATTTTTGCGTTTTTCGATATCTCTCAATTAAGGGGATGAAACTGCCCTTCAATTTTTTCAGACAAAAGCATCGAATAATCAGCTACCCTTTGTCCATTCCGGGTTAAATGTACGTCAATATAAGTTTGTTCTATGTTGCGATTGCATATTCGTAAATTCCACTCCCCGACCCGTCTACCCAACCGTCCCCCTCTCGACAGGTAAACGTTCAAAATTGCTTACGGTGCGGCATGGACGAAGATTCGTAGAAAAAAAATGGGTTACAATGAAAGTTCAATCAGTAAAAATAGTCGAAACAAATTTTCTCGATTTGGCGGAATGCCCTCTTAAGGGGTCAACGAACCATTAAAAACTTTTTCTTTCCACAACTTTTAAAGGGGCCGAGACACAAAAAAAATTGAAAGGGAAGAAATTTTGTATTTTTCGACTACTAGCCGTTTATGATGATAATGGCGAATATAACAACAAATGTTAATTGTTAATTGCAATAATTCGTCACTAACTAATGAAAATCACTCTTCCGTTTTCCGCTAATACGGGCACACGTAAGGCTCGCAATCACGGACTAGTTTGTTGCTTCGCGAAGCAACTGTATGATTATTGTATAATATTGTATTATTATTGTTTCGAGATTACAATTTAATCGGACATTTATTTGCGCTTACTTACATTATAACCGCTTCAACTGTACTTTTTTATGGATTATACGTATTACAATAATGATAGTCATGGTAAAAGTGTTTGAAACGAAGCGATTTCCTGTACCAGGCACAAGTGATAATAGCTGCTTTGCCGTACATATCGCGTGTCATTGCATTTGGTGAAAAGCAAAATTCTACGGGATTTTCGAAGTTCGGTGGTCTCTCTTGTTCGTAACCGCTTCTGTACGGCGCATATTTAAAGAGATTTGTAAACTGTGGAGAAGAAAACTGATTGTGTGTAAGAGATTGTAACTTCACAATATTGTCTCTCAAGTGCAGATTGACGTCATAATTGTATAATATTACTATGTGCGAAAAATGTTTAACGAAGTTTTTCCATACACGAAAGCCATAAACATCAAGGGGTTGGATCATTCCCGTTGTATCTGCAAGTATTGCCAATTATGATGTGCACTAATTGTCTACAGAACTAATTATATTGGTAAAATATATTTACCTGCTGGAATGTTTAAAACTTTAATATCTTTCCTTTGCATATCCATTTCTTTAAATGCAGCTGGACATGGACCGCTCCAAGAATCCAGAAGTATTACCAATTTTGGACCCGTATTGGGAATATATACTTCTTGGAACCAGTGCCTGAAATGATTAGTCCTCAATTTTTCAGATGTCGAAGCCAATAAAAATATATTTTCGGCTCTGAACATAGTTTGTTCCACTCGAGGACCAAATTTGGCGGTAGGTTCGTTTAAAACGATCAACATAGGTGCCAAAAGCTTGCCACTCGCAGAAATCAAAGGCTGTATAGTATAACTGTGTGTTGTTGATGTTTTCGATTGCACGACTGCCTCAACGGATTTCTGCCCTTCTCGCGCCAATGTGCGGCCTGTATGTAGCTCTAAATTGAATCCACTCTGATCAGAATTAAATGTGTTTTCAGCCCCAACGTTGGCTATGTTGACTTTCACCATTTCTATAAATTCGATAGCTTTGGTTTGAAGTGTATCAGCGTTTAATAAGTGTTGTTTTGTTACATATTTAGTAATTTTCCGTGACACAATTCCATGTTGGTTTTTGAATGTTCTTAGCCAAGAAGCGGATGCTTGGAAATTTACGGCTGGTATTTCTACAATTTCTCGTGCACGTAAGGCCCATCGTCGAAGATCTATATCATGGACAGGCAGCCTTCTGTCCAAAGCATCATTAAAATTGTTCAACATGTAGTGAGTTATCTTTGTTAACTTTTCTTTGTAGGTGCCACCCTTATTTATACTATGGGCCCACCGGCGCAACTGCGACTCTGATTTCAGCTTTTTGAATGTCGTTTGAACAGATGATAACGTTCTATTCCCATTTGCCCCGGATCTCCAGTAATCTACAGCTCTTGTCTTGTATTCGTAACTCAATTCTTCTATAACTTGGGTACATACATTTTCATCAATTTTTGGATCTAGGTATCGTTGTCCGTGCCAATCTCCACCACTGTCATCTTCTATTACGGCTGCTTCATGAATTTCATTTGGTGACAGAAAAACTAAACCAGTTTCGACTTCCATTTTCATAGGTTGATCCATCGCTTCAATGATCATGTTTTCTAGATCCATAATGAACTGTTCTTCCTGTTTGGTGATTGGAGTGCGAGGCAAATTCATAGCACTTATCGCTATGGATAGAAGTTGAATAACATTCACCGGATTAACGTACATTTTTATTTGTATTCCGAACTCAAAATGTATGGCTGGCTTCTCCGTCGTAACTGCAGCAATAACGATCGTTGATGAATTTATATGACTCGAAACCCAATTGATAAATACACGAAAAAAACAACGACGATACACGCTATTACCAGAACCCAAACAAACCCAATGTGCGGCCCGTATGCAGCTCTAAATTGAATCTACTCTGATCAGAATTAAATGTGTTTTCAGCTCCAACGTTGGCTATGTTGACTTTCACCATTTCTATAAATTCGATAGCTTTGTTTTGAAGTGTATCAGCGTTCAATAATTGTTGTTTTGATACATAATTAGTAATCTTCCGTGACACAATTCGATGTTGTTTTTTAAATGTTTTCACCCATGAAGCGGACACCATAACATCTACGGCTGACATTTCTACAATTTCTCGTGCACGTAAGGCCCATCGTCAAAAGTCCATATCATGGACAGGCAGCTTTTTGTCCAAATCGTTGATGAAATTGTTGCACGTGTAGTGAGCTGTTGTTGTTAACTTTTCTTCGTGTGTGCCACCCTCGTTTATAACATGGGCCCATCGGCGTAACTCCTGATTTCACCTTTCTGGATTTCGTTTGAAGAGCTGATATTTTTGTATTCCCGTCTTTTCCGGATCTCCAGTAATCCACACCTCTTGTCTTGTATTCGTAACTTAATTCTTCCACATCTTTCGTACATACATTTTCATCAGCTTCGGGATCCAAGTATCGTTGTACATGCCAATCTTTTCCACTGTTATCGTCTATTGTGCAGCTTCACGAATTTCGTTTGGTGACAGGAAATCCAAACCGGTTTCGAACTCCACTTCCATAGGTTGATCCATTGCTTCCATAGTTATGTTTTCTAGGTCCTTACTGAACTGTTTTTCTCGATCGGTGACTGGAATCGGAGACAAATTTATAGCACTTATCACTATGGATAAAAGTTGAATAATGTTGACGGGATTAACGTACATTTCTGCTGTACTTAGAACTCAAAAAGTACAACTGGCTTCTTCATCGTAAACTGCCGCAATAATGAGCGTTGCTGAATTTATATACGTAATTCATCAGCACACGTACATTCGTATAGCGAAAAAGATAACACGCGCTCTTATTGAACGTTTTATTAATCCATAATAAGGTGATCTCAAGGTTATTTCAGGGTAGCCGGTCTTTGCACCGTAGTCTCTGTTTACCCCAAGTATTACTTTCGTTCATTGGTTTGGCATTTACAAATACGATGTAGCGTTTTAAGCTGATTAAAATGTTTTGCATCACTTCGTTCACGAGTTGCAGCGGAAACCCACAGGCGCCATAATCTCTGCAGATAGTGTTCCCGATACGGTTAAAGGAGTGGATTTTTTTTTTAAATATACAATTGTAATTCAGTCGCCTTCCGAAGCACAAAGTTAATCGATAATTGCCAAAACCTTACACATTTCTGTGCCCGTATCAGCGGAAAACGGAAGAGTGATTTTCATTAGTTAGTGACGAATTATTGCAATTAACAATTAACATTTGTTGTTATATTCGCTATTATCATCATAACCGACTAGTAGTAGAAAAATACAACATTTCTTCCCTTTGAACATTTTTCTATCCCAGCCCGTTCAAAAGTTATGGAAAGAACGAAGTTTTTAAAGATGCGTTGACCCCTGAAGAAGCCATTGCGCCAAATCGAGTAAATTTGTTTCGACTATTTTTACTGATTGACCTTTCATTGTAACCCATTTTTATTTCTACGAATCTTCGTCCATGCCGCACCGTAAGAAATTTTGAACGTTTACCTGTCGAGAGGGGGGCGGTTGGGTAGAGTGGGCGGGGAGTGGAATTTACGAATATGGAATCGCATCATAGAACAAACTTATATTGACGTGGATTTAACCCGGAATGGCAAAAGGGTAGCTGATTATTCGATGCTTTTGTCTAACACATTAAAGGGCAGTTTCAACCCCTTAATTAAGAGATATCGAAAAACCAAATAATCCGTAGCTCCGCCTTGTTGAGCCGTATATTATGCAAATTTATATTCCAATTGTTTAAAAATTCTCGGAGATAGGTATGAACAAATCGCATTTTTCAATAAACAATATGCAATTTGTTGTTATCCACATCATTCTCATTTCAAATGTATAGTATACGGAACAAGAAATGTTGTTGCAATTTGAAATTTTTTCATATCTCGTATCGTAAAAGAGTTATCGAACAAAACGAATATCATCCCTATTTTCGAAGATGCGTTACACCCCTTAAATATTGGGTTGCGCAGATATAAAAAAATACGTATCGCCTATTTTTATCTATTCTACAAACATGCCAAATTTCATCGAAATCGGGACACCTCGCGGACTTTCCTTGTCAGAGGAAGTAACTATAACCGAGGAAATCACCCTAAAATAACTTTTCTGAAATTGGCGAAAGAAATGTTCGTTTGTAGTAATAAATTATGTAACTAAAACCGACGGCCGCACTTCTACCACGTTTGGCGTTGCGTGTAGTTACGTATTTATCAACCGGTGCGATGGTCTAGTAGTTAGCGTGCTTGCCACTAAACCTGCGGACCGGGAGGTCCCGGGTTCGCAAACTAGTGGCGTACATTTCGTTGTAAAATGTTTTTCTTTAGCATTTCGCGGCGAAATAAGACAAGCTCCACGACTGGGGGGCGAACTTGATGACCGACTGTATTGGTATAGGTTTTCCGCAGTTTTCCTATACGCAGGACAGATATGCCATGGTGAATACGATACAGAGGGGGAAGTCGGCTACGGCCGCAGGTGGGTGGTGTGGAATTGGCGGTAGACGGGGGGGAGTTGGGGAACGGGCGATACAAGGAGGGGCGTAGTGGAATGGTGGTGGAAAGTTGAGCTGGATTGGGGCTCGTTAAAAGGGGATGACCCTGTATGGCTGGAACGAAACCATAAAAAAAAATAGTTACGTATTTATCGTTTGTAGTTGCAGTAAAAGTAACTACAGGCGAGGAAATCACGTGAAAATAATTGTTTGGCCATTTGAAAAGGAAATTTTCTTTTGTAGTTATAAAGTAGGTAACGACTCCTGGGCTGCTAAGGCGTTTGTACTTTCGTGTACTTCCATTTTACTCGATTATGATTCGAGAGACCGTAACTGCAAACGAGATAATCACCGGAAACCGATTTGTCCACGATTTTGGAAGGATCTGTTCGTTTGTAGTATTGTGCCCTAATATTAAGCGCATAATTTAAGACACATAGCAACGAGTATATTCAATTTGCGAAATCAAGAGGCCAAAGGCCCCTGTGCAACGCCGGCAGTTTTGGCAAGTGAAGCACCTCCAGAGGTGACTTTGGCGTTACAAATCGCTGAATCGCAATCGAACGATTCGAACGTTCTCGAACGATTGATTGCGGAAACCCGAGCTAACAATTAGCCGAAAGGTTCAACTGAAAGTCAGTCTTCGGCCAGAAGCCGAAACGGTCGGTTTCAAGGCACAAAAAAGAATTGTAATTTTGTTGCCTGATTTTAAATAAAATATAAGTTGTTCAAGTTGCAACATCCCTAGTTGGAGATTTACTCGGAACGGGCAAAATCCCACATACCCTTGCCCTCGAGCACCCGACAACCCACCGTGTCAATTTACTCGACAGCGAAACTCCGTGCTCTCCGCGCATCGTCAGAAGCCGGAGCACACAGCAGCCGGGGCCAGAACATTGGCGGCAGCGGTGGGATTCCCGCAACTGGAGATACCGCAACTTTGCATACCACGACTTGGAAAAAAACGAAGGAAATATTCTATCCAACGTACAAAATAAACAGAACGCAGCAAGTGCTGAAAAAGAGGTAAACGAGTCATCCGATCAACGACCGTCGAACCAGACGAATAAAAAGAAAAAGTGCGGCGTAAGCAAACACCCGAGTCAACCGTACAGAGCTGTCCAGAAGCAACCAGATCCCGAGGATCATCGATACCAGACCGACCCAAGGACGAAGATTCACCAGACACCTCCTACAACGGAACAACAACGCGCACGAGAACAGCAAACCAAAGCAACACGATAACAGGGAACAACACTGTCTAATTTCTGCCAAACTACAACGAGAACGAAGACAACAACCTTTGAACATCCGACTACAGGCCATCGATCGACGTGAGGCGAATCATCGTTCTGTAAGTGACGGAACATTTATTTAAAGAATACCCTCCAAAGCCAAAACTCAAAATTGATGTCAAACGAAGATGAGCGTCGTAAAATACACCGATTACCGGGTAATAATAAATTATCGCGTTCATTAAACTCCATTTTTGACAATCTCATCGCACGAGATCCGTCGGAAACTCAAATAGACGAAGAAAAAAAGGAACCTAGGAAGAAACGATTTAGATCCGCGACAAGTTCAGACGAAAGTGCAAATTCACACAATTCTCAAAATAGGCCGACAGTCGCGAAACGTAGCAAATTTCGAACCGCAGCAGATCGAACGGGTCATTTCTCTATAGATTCCGATCAATCTCTCGAAAATATAGATGTTAGGCGTGGTCGCGAAATAGAAATACAAGAATTTTCTCTACTTCAAATTAAATCAGGAAATATATCGCAAGAAAATAAATTTATTACTTTAAAGGAGGCTCGGAGCCTCGTACCCCGATTTGACGGCGAAAAACCTGACGAAGTCAGCGATATAATAGAAGCATTTGCCTATGCGAACGAAAGCATCGCAGTCGCAGTTAGACCGTCTTTATTTAAATCCGTGTTAGCAACGAAAATAGTAGGAAAGGCGCGAAAAGATAAGCGATATAAACAAGTCGACTCATATCAACAATTTAAAGATGAAATGACAGCATTATATGGAACGCGACGTACAGTAACCGCGTTACAAGTCGATTTTAACACATGTAAGCAAAAATACAACGAAAGCGTGTTAGCGTACGGTCAACGACTCGAAGCAGTGATGATGAGATTGATCGAGGCCAGCATAATCGAAGCCCGATCACAAGGAGAAAAAAGAATAATTGAAGCATACGTTAGGCAACTAGCCCTATACAACTTCGAAAGAGGACTTCGAAGGGAGTATCAGATCATCGTAAAGGCCCGAGGATTCAAGGACCTCGGAACAGCCCTTAAAGGAGCAATGGAAGAGGAAAAAGCAATACAGGGTGGTGACCCATCGACAAACACTCATCTGGAAAAACGAGCGATCGTAACGTGCAACAAACAAGGTTGTACATTTGGCCAAGCATTGCCGAACCATCACACCTTCCTATGCAAGATACAGTCTCCCAGCTCCATCGAAAAGCGTGCATCAAATTACTTGCAATTACTGCAAGAAACCAGGACACGCGGATAAGGATTGCCGAAAAAGAAATTGGCAACAAGGACAAGGAAATGCATATCGACAGGCACCGGGAACTGGATATCACCAGAAAAGTGAAATGAATTATCAGCAGGGCCAAGAAACCAGTTACTGCAACAAGAATGGGCCTCCAGGGCATTCAAATCAGTATCACTGCAACGCATATAAAAATAAGCCGAAAGAAGACAGGCCAAGAGAAGAAAACCGCAACGACAGCGAAACAAGGAAAAAAATTGGGTCATTTTCGCTCGATATGGTAATGACAACGAACGAAGATAAAAAACGCAACGTCAGTAAGATAATCGAAGCATCTTATACAGGTCCGTCCAAAAGAAAAAATACAAAGAAGAAAATAAAGTCGCACCGGAAAACGACGATTTATTCTGGAGGAGCCGCTACCGACTTCCACATCGCGTCTCCCCAGGCAAGAGAAAAAAAATTCTCACCTTAAAAGGAGACACAGGAGCTCAATGCAGTCTCATAAAAAAGAGCGTATTGAAAGAGGACACAGAAATATTAGTAGAAACGATCGAACTCAAAGGCAATCGAAGGAAAAAAATTCTACGCGCTGTGCAAAATTATGCTCGTGCTCGAAACACCCGCTGTAAAAGTAGAACATGGATTCTACGTAATAGATGACACAGTACCACTAGAAGTAGACGGAATAGTGGGTCTAGATCTCATGAGGGAATACAACGTCAATATTCTAAACGGAAGATACATAAAAATATATGGACATTTGATTCCCATGCTGAATGGATCAAAGAAAATTAAATTGCCTCCCAGGATCGAACAAATGTTATACGCAAAAACAATGACGGCAAAAATAGGATGTGTCGAAGCAAAAGAAGTACTACCCGGCGTAAAAATAGGCGGACCTTACGTCCAGCCAGAAGAACATTCTTGCCTCATAATGGTGCAAAACACAAACAATGAAGAAATCGAAATAGAACGGCCAACGGTGCAAATTAAAGAAATTGAAGAAGAAAAGCCGACAGAAGAAAAAGAAATAAGTGCTGTATCGATCGGAGAAAAAATTAAAACAAGAGAAAAAATATGGGAAGAAATCAAAAGAGATTCGAACTTAAACCAAGAAGGAGAAAAATTCCTACGCGAATTCGCCGACGCATACGCCGACGTCTTCCACTTGGAGGAAGAGCCGCTTGAATGCACCGCTATAGTGGAGCACCGCATAAGCGTACGACAAGGGACAACGCCAATAAAAATTCGTCCGTACCGATTACCAGAAGAACACAAGCAAGAAGGGATGGCGCAGACAAAAGAGATGCTAAAAAACTCAATAATTCGACCGAGCATGAGCCCATGGAATGCTCCTCTACTCGTCGTTCCAAAAAAGCCTGACGCCAACGGACACATACGCAAGAGAGTGGTAGTAGACTTCCGAAAACTAAACGATGCAACGGAAGGAGACTCGTATCCATTGCCCATTATTACCGAAATACTGGACCAATTGGGACGAGCAAAATACTTCACGACTCTCGATTTGGCATCGGGATTCCATCAAATCCCTATGGCCGAAAAGGAGAAGGAGAAAACCGGCTTTTCTACTCCTTTTGGATATTACGAGTACAACCGAATGCCATTTGGATTAAAAAACGCCCCACCAACCTTTCAAAGGCTGATGGACGCTATACTTGCTGGATTACAGGGATTCAAATGCTACGTATATCTCGACGATATAGTACTGTACGGATCATCGTTCGAAGAACATAACAAAAGGCTGACAAAAGTATTCGTTCCACTGAGGGAAGCCCAATTAAAGGTTCCACCTAGGAAATGTCGATTTCTGCGAAAAGAAACCCAGTACTTGGGACACATTATAACCGAAGTCGGAGTAAAACCCGATCCGGAAACACTCGAGGCTGTACAACGATTTCCAGCCCCAAAAAACGTAAAAGAAGTCCAATCGTCCTTAGGATTAGCTGGATATTATACGAAATTTATCCAAGATTTTTAAAAAATTGCAAAGCCGATAACGGAACTGATCAAAAAGGAAAACAAAATTCGTTTGGGGCGAAACTTGCGAACAAGCGTTCCAAAAATTAAAGGAAACACTTAGCACAGCACCGATTCTGCAATATCCAGATTTTAAGAAACCCTTCGTGGTAACAACAGATGCCTCTGACAAGGCAATTGGTGCGATCTTATCGCAAGGAAAAATTGGTAAAGATCTACCTATCTGTTACGCTACTCGTACTCTCCATAAGGCAGAAATGAATTATTCGACAACTGAAAAGGAAATGCTAGCAATTATTTGGGCAGAAGCGCAATTCCGACCATACATTTACGGAACAAAATTCAGCATCATGACGAATCACAAGCCACTCACTTGGCTTTTCATCGTAAAAGATCCAGGATCACGACTGATGCGCTGGAGAATAAAGATAGAAGAATTCAACTATACCAACGAGTATAAGGCTGGCAAGAAGAACACGAATGCGGATGCGTTAAGCCGTATGTATATATTAATGCTGACGCGGCAAGCATCCGAGGTGGTGGTAGGTCACAAGAACACCGAGAAGCGTGATAGAGGAAGGCCGCAGAAGGCGCCGCCGCCGCCATCGTCAACAGACCCGAGCCCTGATGGCCGTGGTCAGCTGGCCCCGCGAGCACGTGGCCGCCCAAGAAAAACAATGCATCCCACTAGCAACGCACGCCCACGCGAGGCGACAGAGGTCCGCGCGAGAGAGCCCGAAACGCCCCTCCCGCCAGAGAGAGCGAACCAGGTGGCAGGCCCGAGCGAAAAAGAGAAAGAAATACAGAATGACTCGAGCGAGAGTGAGACAACAAGCGACAGTGAAACGGAGACGGAAATAGAAGATCAAGAATGCCCGAGTGAGAAGGAGCGAGGTACAACTCTTCGAGAACACCACGACACTTCTCTTGGTGGTCACACGGGAATAAAAAGAATGACTAAGAGAATAAAATTGAAATACAAGTGGCCTGGAATAAATAAAGACATAGAGAATTACGTCATAGCATGAGACAAATGCCAGAGAAATAAAAGCATGCGACATAAAAAGGCTCCTATAGTAATTACCGACACGCCCGAGACACCATTCGACAAATGTGCGGTCGACATCGTAGGTCCCTTACCTGAGACTGAAGCAGGAAATAAATACATCCTGACTTTCCAAGATGCATTAACCAAATATAGTGCAGCTATACCGTTAAAAAATCAAGAAGCCAAGAAAGTAGCCAAGAGATTTGCAACTCAAATTGTTAGCAAATACGGCACTCCAAAAGAAGTCTTATCCGACCAGGGAACAAATTTCCTACCCGAAACATTCAAGGAAATGTGTTAATTGTTCCGCATCAAGAAAATTCAAACGACGACTTATCATCCACAATCAAATGGAGCATTGGAACGTTCACATCGTACACTTGCTGAATAGCTGAAATGCTTCATAAAAGAGGATCAAACGGATTGGGATGAATGGCTGCCATACGCAATGTTCACGTATAATACCACTCCACACACAGCTACATGATTTACACCGTACGAATCAGTGTTTGGAAAGGTAGCCGATTTACCGACGGCGCTTAAAGAACCACCACGAAAGACCCCCTCGTACGATAAATATGTCTCCGAGTTACGCGAGCGGCTTCGAGTCACATGGCACGTGGCGAAAGGACGATTGGGAAAAGGAAAAGAAAGGGTAAAGGAGGGGCATGATGTCACCGCTCGTACGGTAGAGTACCGCCACGGCGACCGAGTCCTCCTCCACGACACTACTATACGCCGAGGCCGATCAGCGAAGCTGTCCCCTAAGTGGACAGGGCTTTACGGCGTACGCAGCGAAGACTCCGACGTGACCTACACTATCGGCCGTGGGCGCAAGGCCGTGCGGGTATATGTAGACCGCATCAAGCCCTACATTCCCCACTAACCGATAGAGTAGATATTTTATCGCAGGGCCATAAGGCCGCGGTACGGCCTTACGGCCCCGTCACTCGCTTCCGAGCGAGAAGTAGACGGCGAGCACCGCCATTGGTGCGCGCATGAGCGGCATATCACACGCGCACCCCCAAAGAAAAAGAATATATTATGATAATGAAATAAGTCACGTCGCAGAGATCTGAAAAAAGGAAAAGCGCGCGGGGAAAATTAACGAAAGAAAAAAAAACATTCCATTCCATTTTTTCAATATATTGTTATGCGAAAAGAAAACTTATAACTAATTCATGGAGGCCACATAGGCGTCCAAGCGCGGATCGGGCGCAAAACGGCTGAGGGCTTCAGCTCGAAAAGGGCCCGCAGCCCGAAAACGTCGCCCGGGACGCCGTCCGAATCCCATTCGATGCATTCGGGGGAGAAGGGGTCATCGCCCCAAAGGCGGGTGAGGGCCTCCCGGAGCGTTCGCCGTCGGGACCGGACGCCCTTGGCTAGGGCGACAAAATTTCGGAGCCACGAGCTCCTCCACACTCGTCGGTCGGACGCCGCCCGCTTTACCGACTGGAAAAAAAGGGGAGAAAAAGAAAACACCCATTAGTGTCAGAAAAAAACACATTTATATATATATATATATTTCTGAATACTAACTAATACGAGGTCGGAACCCTGGCTCCAGAACGTCAGCTCGGCTCCATGACTAAAAGCGATGTCCATTCTGAAAACAAAAAACACAAGAAAAACAAAAGATTTTTACTCCTTCCGGATGACTTCACGTAAAAGAAGGTAGAGTGATCGATGTAGTCCCGACAGAATAGCGGAGCTATTTAAAACCAGAAAACTCTCCTACTTTCTTAGTAATTGCACCCGGCACCAAACTATACCGAGCGCAGTGCATCTCCAAGGCCAGCTAATCGAGCTGACGCTGCATTAGGAGATCCGCATGGTCTTTGACTGCGACGCTGTCGACGCATCGACAAAATTCGCGTATTTGTAGAGAGAGAGAGAGAGTAGAAAGAGAGAGAATAGAGAGAGGAAATCGCAAAGTAAGCAAAAAATGAGTATTCGCACTCGCAAGAAAAAAAGGAGAAGGAAAGTATCGCACGTACAAATAGGGAAACAAGCAAAATAAAACATATATGAAAATAAAATGGCAAACCTTTTTGCACGTTATTAATCTGAACAGTTAGGACGACAGAAGGGACTAACGAAAGAAAGGAAAATACAGAATTCCACGCAACGCAATTTTCCACGACTCCAGGAATTTATTACGAGGCAATCGGAATACTACATACTATCAAAGAAATATGGAAATTGGTGATCTTCTGCCAATAACAAATAGAGAAAAGAGTATTAGGGACAAGGTAGGAAAACTAATAGAATTATGTCAAACGAAGCCAGAGGACAAGCTATGTGTTCTCGTAACGAGCTCCCACGAAACCATGAAAAGAAAAATAAATTCCGAAATGCAGTCCATTTACGACATAACAGGCACAAAATGTAGAATAAACAAAAGAGGACTAATAGACGGATGAGGTTCTATCATAAAATCCATAACTGGTAATTTGGATGCACATGATGCAATAAAAATCGAAAGGCAAATCACGGCAATATCGAAAAAACAAGAAACGACAGAAGATACGTTAAAAGAAAATTTGCAAATCCTGCAAATTTCACTAGGAATGTTCAATCGCACAACGAACCGCCTTGCGGCAAACGAAGAAACATTAGGCCGTTTAATAAGCGATTTACACCATGAAATGAAAATCTCGTAATAGATATTTTAACACGCCAACAATTGGACGAGAAATTAACAACTATTAGCGTAATAATCGAATCCTTGTAAATGACATACGTCGATTATCTAACTTTTTAGTAGGCATGCCAAAAGGAATCGTTAATGCTGCAATATTGCTGCCTTGACAACTCTATGCATATCTAATAGAAGCATTACCAAATCTACTAAAATGACTGAATTTTCCGACAAAAAAACGTCCAGAAAAAATTAACGAATTACTGGAAATTTCCGAATTAGGCGCATACAGTACTCAAAATACCCTCACCGTTGTGATAAAAATTCCATGAATCAACAGCAACGAGTTCAATATGAAGAAAGTATATCCTCTACCTGTAAGCGTAGAAAAAGACACGTTTCAATTCATAAAAACGGCCGTCAAAAATATTATAATTGATAGAAAGCGTCGAGAATATCTGTCATTCTCAGAAAACGAATTATTCAAATGTAAACGACTAAATTATCAATATTACTTACATCCGAAAAACGCAAGACAAATAATACGAGCAGGAACGCCATGCAAACTATCGATATTTTTAGGAAAAGACCCCGACAAAGCGATTTGTACACATCGTTTAGTTAAATTAGAAAATTCTTTGGTCATTGCCTTGGAACAAGAAGGGCAATGGATATATGTAGCCCCAGAGACAGTATCTCTCGCGATAAACTGTAAAAACTATGCGACAACTCATGCGACAATTACTGGAACAGGATTATAGATTTTAATATTGAAAATTTGAAGGAAACTGTACACGAAACATTCCTACAATTTTTACCGCTATTCAATCTATCCTCTCTGACTACAGAAAACGAAATACCTCAACCTTGAATATTGGAAAATATTCCTCATACGATAATTAATGATCCATACGAAGTTAACAAAATTTGCGAACGAATCGAAATATTGAAAACAAAATTAAACAAAAGCTACGATCATGTGACGACACAGAGTCACATCATAGGGAATTATGCCCTGAGCGGAATGATTCCCTTCGCAATAATTGTATTATATCTCGGAATTAAAGGGTTGCAACGGCGCCGTTTAACGGTCACATCGCCGAACGACAACCTTGCTGACGTAGCGCCGGCCAGACCGCGAGCTGCCAAACGCAAAGCAACTGCTGACTCGCAGAATCCGCGAGTCATATTCACGCGAGATGCACCTCGCGCATGCACAACGTGAATGTGTATGAAAAAAAAAATTTGAAATATTCAAAAGAAGGTATATGTTATAATATTAGAAAGACACTTGTACCTTCGCATTCTATTGTATTATTGTAAGCCGAGAGACGACCGAGAGACAAAACTTGCCAAAGGCTATGAAAAAAATGTATTATATCGCCGAAATTGGGACTTTCGTCTTCCTAAGGGGGTGGAATGTTGTGCCCCAATATTAAGCGCATAATTTAAGACGCATAGCAATGAGTATATTCGATTTGCGAAATCGAGAATCCAAAGGCCCCTGTGCAACGCCGGCAGTTTTGGCAAGTGAAGCACCTCCAGAGGTGTCTTTGGCGATATAAATCGCTGTATCGCAATCGAACGATTCGAACCTTCTCGAACGATCGATTGCGAAAATCCGAGCTAACAATTGGTCGAAAGGTTCAACCGAAAGTCAGTCTTCGGCCAGACGCCGAAGCGGTCGGTCTCAAGTCATGAAAAAGAATTGTAATTTTGTTGCCTAAATTTAAATAAAATATAAGTTGTTCATGTTGCAACATCCCTAGTTGGAGATTTACTCGGAACGGTCAAAATCCCACATACCCTCGCCCTCGAGCACTCGACAACCTACCGTGTCAATTTACTCGAGAGCGAAATTCCGTGCCCTCCGCGCGTTGTCAGAAGCCGGGGCACAACAGTCGTAGTAATCTAAATATATGCAAATGATGTCTGGGCTTCGAAACCATTTGTACTTGTGTGTACTTCCGTTTTAATCGGTCGTAGTTGAAGAGAAAGTAACTACAAACGAGGAAATCACCTCAAAATATGTCTTCAGTAATTTGAGAAGGAAATATTCCTTTGTAGTAATAAAGTAGGTTACCTCAAATGACGCCCGCGCGTCTGAAACGTTTGTACAGGGTGCGCCAGAGAAACTTACTTATTTGAAAGGTCAATAAAAACAAAAGTACTTCAATTATTGTTTTAAATTTTTTTTTATTTGAGAATACAATATCCCAATTTTTTTTTCATGTAGTCTTGAAAATGACATCGGATAAATGGCGACCCCCATTGCGCATACACTGATGAAGTCGATTTTTGAAAATCCCATCCACTCTTTGCAGCATATCAATCGGTATGTTGGCAATGGCGTCGCGAATGTTGTTCTTGAGGTGTGCTATGGTCCGTGGTCGATCGACATAAACCAGAGATTTAAAATAACCCCATAAAAAGAAATCGCATGGAGTCAAATCTGGAGAGCGTGCCGGCCATTGGAGATCGCCTCTGAGAGAGATGAGGCGGTCGGGGAAATGTTGTCGCAACAAATTCATTGAGTCTCGTGCTGTGTGTGCTGTGGCTCCATCTTGCTGAAACCACACGTTGCTAACGTTCATTTCTTCGAGTCTTGGAAGAAAAAATTCCTCGATCATGTTCCTTTAACGAGCTCCATTCACGGTAACTGCGCGTTCGTTTTCTTAAAAAAAATAAGGACCAATTATTCCCATTACCGACATCGCACATCAGACAGTAACTCGCTCACAATTAAGTGGCTTCTGGTGAAGCTCACGTGGATTTACACCACACCAATAACGCATGTTTTGCTTGTTGACGCAGCCGGAAATGTGGAAGTGAGCCTCGTCACTGAAAAAAACGACCGCGTCTTCAGGCAGGTTGTCAACCAGCATTTCACATGCATTTTGACGGGCAACAAAATCGCGTTCAGTTAATTCTTGCACAACAGCCAATTTATAGGGATGAAATTGAAGGTCTTCATGGAGAATTCGTCGAACAGTGGTGTCAGAAATTCCCATAGCAGCTGCGTGTTTGCGAGCCGAACGCCGGGGAGAACGCACAACTGACTGCCTCCCTCTTTCGATATTTTCCGGAGTTCTGATGGTCCGTTGAAGTCCATTTCTGGGTTTAGCGACACTTGCACACTCGCGAAATGAGTTAACCCACGACAGAATCGAATTACGGCCAGGAACGAGTAGACCAGAGCATGATGGCAACTGACTGGAGGGAGAAACAAACTTGGGAACTTCCCCCTCCAGATGCGCCCCCTCTCGCCCCTCTACCCGCCCAACTCACCGCGCGGGAATTTTTCCAAATAAGTAAGTTTCTCTGGCGCACCCTGTAGTTGTATGTAGTTTCGTATTTACCGTTTGTAGCTGCAGAGAAAGTTACTACATACGAGGCAATCACCTGAAAGTGATTTTTCCACGATTTTCGAAGGATATGTTCGTTTGTTGTAGTAAACTAGGTATCTAGAAACGAAGCCCGGTTTTCTAAAACGATTATAGTTGTGTGTATTTCCATTTTAATCGTTTGCAGTCGCAAAGAAAGTAACTACAACCGAGGAAATTATCTGAAAATAATTTTTCAGCAATTTGAGAAGCAAATGTTGGTTTGTCGTTATTACCTAAGTATCTAAAAATGACGCCCGCGCTTCTAAAACGTTCGTAGTTGTTTGTAGCTCCGTATTTATCATTTGTAGTTGCAGAGAAAGTAACTGCAACAACTGAAGAAAATGAGGAAATCACGTGGAAAAGATTTTGCCACGTTTTTGGAAGGATTCGTTCGGTTGTAGTAGTAAACTAGTTAAGTACATTCGACGCCCGGGTTTCTAAAACGTTTGTGGGGGGGTATTTCAATTGTAATCGTTTGATGTTGCAGAGAGAGGAACTATAAACGAGGAAAGCACCTGCAAATAATTTTTCAGCCAGTTGAGAAGGAAACGTTTGTTTGTAATAATAACGTCAATATCTACAATCGACACCCGCGCTTCTAGAACGTTTGTAGTTGTTTGTAGTTCCGTATTTGTCGTTTGTATGAGCAGTCAAAGTAACTACAAACGAGGAAGTCACCTGAGAACATTTTTCAACAATTTGAGAGGGAAATGTTCGTTTGTAGTTTTAGTGAAGGATACTATAATCGCCGCCGGCGCTTCTAAACCGGTTATAGATGTTTGCAGTTCTGTATTTATCATTTGTAGTTACAGAGAAAGTAACTACAAACGAGGAAATCACCTG
Source organism: Ophion costatus (assembly GCA_951751655.1). Classification (NCBI taxonomy): domain Eukaryota; kingdom Metazoa; phylum Arthropoda; class Insecta; order Hymenoptera; family Ichneumonidae; genus Ophion; species Ophion costatus. Next base: position 9,224,687 of record OX632365.1, on the reverse strand, counting down.
AAAATGAATTTTACATGATTTTGGAAGGACATGTTCGCTTGTAGTAGTAAACTAGGTAACCAAAAACGACGAAAAAAGTGTCTACAATCTAGGCCCGCGCTTCTAAAACGTTTGTAGTTGTTTGTTCTTTCGTATGTATCGTTTGTAGTTACTTAGTATACTACTATAAACAAACATTTCCTTCTCAAGTAGCTGAAAAATTATTATTTCGTTATTTTTTTGCGTGTAGTTACTTTCTCTGCAACTACAAACGATTATAACCCGCCTACACACAATTACCAAACGTTTTTCTAGGTGCGCAACTACGTTTCTGGGTTTTTTTACCAATAAAAAATCGAACATTTTAAGACAAATACGAAAAATGGTTCATTCGAAGTATTGTCCCTCGCTATTTACACATTTTTGCCATCTCTCTGGCAATACATAAATCCCGCGACGATTAAAAGACACGTCATTGGACTGAAACGATTTATCCAACCAATTTTGTACTGCATCGTAATTGACCACGTGTAGGTCTGGCGAATACAGCGGGTGCGGTAGCAGATCACATTCCAGTGTTTTTATGGTGTCCTGGACGATGGAACTGCGATGGCACGGAGCGTTGTCGTGCTGCAATATCGCACGTTCGTATCTCGTGTCCCATTCGGGACGTTTTTCGAGCAATGCGTGGTTCAAATTGATTACTTGTTATCGGCAACGATGCCCAGTGACAGTTTCGCCCAGTTTCAGCAACTCATAGTACACGATTCCTTTCTGCTCCCACCAAACGCAGAGCATTGTCTTTTTTCCGAAGCGATTTCGCCGTGCCGTCGATGTTGACGCTTCGCCAATTGAAAGCCAAGATTTTCTGCGTTTGGGATTCTCAAAATATATCCATTTTTCATCGCCGGTAACAATTCGACGCAGGAAACTCTTGCTGTTCTGCCGCAAAAGTAAAATTTCGAAAGTGGCTATTCGATTTTCTATTTGTCTCTCAGTCAACTCATGCGGCACCCACTTTCCTTCCTTATGAATTTTTCCCATGGCGTGCAAACATTTCGAATTTCGCGCGGAAATTCGAAATCCATTGCCGAGTCACATTTAATGCCTCGGCAAGTTGACGTTCTGTTTGAGTGTCATCTTCATCCCATAACGCTTGCAGATCGGCGTCCGCACATGTTTGCGGTCTTCTCGAGCGCTCCTTGTCCACCGTCTCAAAATTGCCACTTTTGGACCGCTTGAACCAATCTTCACACATTGTTTTTGATGGTATATGTTAGCCGTAGACCTCCTCAACCAACCGGCGTGCTTCAGCTGCTGTTTTTTAGGTTGAAGCAGAAAAGCAATGCTTCCCGCAAATGCTGTTTATTTGGCAGAACCTTTCACATTTTCGAGGTTAGGAAAAAGGTCGTTGTGCTGCGATATTTGTTTATATTACGACTGGATATTCTTAAAAGATGTCGAAGCTATAAAGGCACCCAATTTCTGTCCTGTATGCCGACTACATGTGTCGCTAGCGCCATCCATGTGTAAAACCCGGGAACTTAGTTGGGCACCTAGTAGACGCCCGGATGTCGTTTGCAGTTACCTAATTTACTATTGCAAACGAACATATCCTTCCAAAAACGTGGTAAAAACTTGATCAGGTGATTTCCTCATTTGTAGTTACTTTCTCTGCAACTACGACCGATACATTCGGAACTATAAGCAACTACAAACGTTTTAGCAGCTTGGGCGTCGCTTGTAACTAGTCTACGACGACAAACTAACATTTTCTTCTCAAATTGCTGAAAAATTATTTTCACGCGATATCCATGTTTGTACTTACTTTCTTTGCAACTACATGCGATTAGAACGAATGTCCACACAACTACAAATCTTTTAGAAGCTCTGGTGTCATTTGTAGTTACCTAGTTTACTACTACAAACGAACATATGCTGCCAAAATCGTGGAAGAATCATGTTCAGTTGATTTCTTTGTTTGTAGTGACTTTCTCTGCAACTACAACCGATGAATGCGGAATTACAAACAACTACAACCGTCTTAGATGCGCGGGCGTCGCTTGGAGTAATCTACTTTATTACGAGAAACGAACCTTTCCTTCTTAAATTGCTGGACAATTATTTTCGGGTGATTGCCTTGTTTGTAGTTATTTCTTCTCCGCAACTAAAAACGATAAAAACGGTAGTAGACACAACTACAAATGTTTTAGAACCCGGGGCATCGTTTGCGGTTACTTAGATTACTTCTACAAACAAACATACCCTCCCAAAATCGTGCACGGATAGTTTTCTGTTGATTTTCTCCTCTGTAGTTACTTTCTCTGGATCTGCAACCGATTAAAATAGAAGTATACGAACCGGTGTGCTGGTCTAGTCGTTGGCGTGCTTGCTTCTAAATCCAGCACATCGGGAGGTCGCGGGTTCGAATCGCCGTCTCGGAATTTCGGAGAAAAATAAATACGGCCGTGACGTAGCTCCAGTTCTACACGGATGTCGCGCACACGGACCGGTATGTGTGTGTGTCGTGTGTGTATGACTGTAGGGTGCCATTTATTTCTTGACGAAACGCGACTAGCTTCGAAACTGGGAAACAAACTCGGGACCGGCTGTATTGGTATAGCTTTTACCGCAGTTTCCCTATACCCATGGTAGAAAAAGTCATGGTGGATGCGATACAGAGTCGCATCCACCGACGGAAGTCGGCTGCGGCCGCAAGGTGCGGATTGATTAGGGATGTGAAGTGGAGAAAATGGTTGGGAATGTAGTAAGGGGAAGTAGCCCGTACAGGGAAGCTCCAATAAACGGAAGCGTTCGCTGTAGCAGAGACAATAATAAATAATTTAAAAAATAGAATTACACACAACTAGAAATGCTTTAGATGCCCAGTCACCGTTTGTAGTTACCTACTTTCTTAATACAAACGAACATTTCCTCCTCAAATTTTTTTGGAAAAAGAACCTTTCAGCCATAAACGAAAATAAGTTTACCACAATCAACTATAGACGATTTAAATGACAAAAATTCCAAAAGTTCATTATTTTCGTTCTGGCGGATGCCGTTCCGTTTGGTGGTCCAAATTTTTTTCTGACCTACTAGAAACGCAATTGAGTTCACTTAAATCAACGACAAACCAAAACCGTCGGAAATCACGGACAAAAAAAATCGAGATCGGATATACTCGGGTGCAACAGATGTCGAAAAATTCATATTAAGTTTTTGTCGCCTATTTCATTCTTCAGTTTTTAGCATATGACTAAAAAAAAAGTTCTCTACGACAAACAGTTCGTCAGCAGCGTTGATTGAAAGTGCTGGGGAGTACGTATCCCCAGTGTAGGTTATTTGTTTCGTACAGATAGTATAGGGTCCTAGGACTAAGATCTATTATTTGTCTCAACATTAAGAACACGGGTGACCGTCTGTTCGGTAAAAATCCTGCAGTCAAGCTACACAAGTAGTAGAGCTATAGCGGTTCTAACTCAGGGATCTCAGGGGGGAGCGGGGCGGGGGAGTCGAGCGCGGGGAAGCCGGGGTATGCATGGCGGCGGGGGGGGGGGTCCTGCATGCGGTAGCCGAGTGCGGGGTTCCGGCGGAGAGGGGGGGGGGGGGTGTTCGAGAGTGGGGAGGCTAGTTTTTCCGGGGTATGCATGTCAGCGGGGAGGGGGGGGGATCCTGCATGCGGCAGCCGAGTGCTGGGTTGTGGCGGAGGGGGAGGGGGGTGTTAAAGAGTGGGGAGGCTAGTTTCTGGTGACGATGTCTTCCAGGCGATAGCTGGACCCGCGGGCGAGAGGGGGAAGCCGCTGTCGACTCTGTGGGGGAGGGGGCATCACAGAGTCGCGTTTCCTTGAAAACCCATAAAATCTGATAATTTATTATCAACATTATAGATGTAAGCGGAGCATTTTTGTCTAGACTATTCACAGGAGTTTATATATATAAAAAAAACTTATACAAATGTGTGCATGTGTGTGTGTGTGTGTGTGTGTGTGTGTGTGTGTGTGTGTGTGTGTGTGTGTGTGTGTGTGTGTGTGTGTGTGTGTGTGTGTGTGTGTGTGTGTGTGTGTGTGTGTGTGTGTGTGTGTGTGTGTGTGTGTGTGTGTGTGTGTGTGTGTGTGTGTCAACGTTTCAACCACCTCGTCCGAAAAGTCTCAAATTTTACGACTCTTTTTTTTCTTACGTCGAGCGCCAGGGGCCCCCATACCCTATCGCTTCGCATGTGCAACTCGGGCCTCATCATTCCATAGGTCCACACTTGAAAACCCATAAAATTTTACGACAGCAAGCGACGAAGACAGTGATCCGGGGAAAAAATGCATTTCCATTTTACCGGGCTTTAGTTTTTCATCTCTGAATGGAAATATATACAGAGAGTGCAACGTCGAACCTTGATGCCGACACTTGAGATCATACAGGTCTGGACAAGTTAGTCCCATGGTTAAGGATTTTTTCTTCGTTAACACCACTCTCCAAGCTATTAGAATTTTTTTTTTTTTATTGCTCCGCTATTCAGAGCATATACGATAACGCGGTGTTTATGTTGAAAAACTATAAACTTTCGGAGATCTATGAATCGGAGACCTTTTTAGGCTTCGACCGTGGACCACTTGAGCGCCGAGAGCCCATAAATTTTTTTTTTTTCACTACACGCATCTTGACTGAGATGCTCTTTTATTTTTCCCGGCATTCCAATGCGATATTAGATCATTCTCGTGGGTTGGTGATATTTTCCGAGATGATAGGGAAAGACGGAAAATGTCTAGAGGGGAAAACCATGCTTAATGATCTGCTGCGCTCAAAAGTGTTGGCACTTTCGATCGAGCAGTCAGCTAGTGAACATCATCTATTTTGGGAAGCCTCGTTTCATCAAATATGGAGAGCAACGCGGAGAAGTCAGAACAAATCTTGCACGACCAAGCCGCGCTCCTAAGTTCATTCGAAGATTTTGCTGTGTGGGAACAACGGTGCGTTGAGTTTATCGAAGAATTGGAAACGCAAAGCCGCATTAAGCGCCCGCGACTATCAATTGGACTTCAACAGTCATTGATAGCCCAAATAGCGCGACTGGAAGGGTTGAGGAATTCTGTGCGTAATCATTTTATACACACGGGTGCAGGACACGGTCATCATGGGCTAATCTGGCGAGAGATTGACACATCATTCAATAGTCGAATATTGACCGGTTCCGTAATCAATCGCAATCACATCGAACCACGGCAATTTCTCAACGATGCTCGCGACCTAGTGCTTCAACATGTGCAAAATACTATCTGCAAACATAACAGTATTAAAGTTAATACAGTGTTTAATGGCGAATTCGCGAGTGGATACAAACATGCCAATAAAAGTGTCAACACGCGAAACTGTGAACTATTTAACACAAGCGATTTGAATGAGTGGTACCAGCAATGCGTTATGGAGCTATTAACCAAACTCGATGAATTTCAAGAACAAGATAGTGGCTGGGCTTTGTGGAAAATACTTAACCTCACGATAAATGTGAATAAGTATAATCCGATGCGTGCTGGGTGCTCCATATCATTGCCGCGGGAAATAATAATGAAGCGGGCTGTGATTAACGTCAAATCGAACGATAATGCATGTTTCGCATGGGCAGTTGGCGCTGCTCTACACCCAGCTGAACGAAACAGTGACCGTCCGTCATCTTACCCACATTACTCAAGCATACTGAATCTACAGGGCATTCAATTCCCGGTAACCATACACCAAATAAAAAAATTTGAGCTGCAAAACAATTTATCCATCAACGTGTATACCACCACCACCAACAAAAAGGACATTGTTCCAATACGCGTGACTCAAGAGAAGAAGGAGAAGCACATTAATTTGCTGTACATGCAAGATACTGAGGACAACAATGTGGGACATTTCGTATGGATCAAGAACCTGTCGAGACTCGTGAGGGCGCAACTGAGCAAAGCGGAGCATAAAAAATATATATGCGATCGGTATGTAAATTTAACATTATTAGTACAAAATTATATATCTACTAAAGGAGAAAATTGATAAAAAAAATCTTGGTTGTTTTGCAGGTGCTTGCACCACTTCGGTTCCGGGGAAAAATTGCAATCACATGAGGTCGATTGTGGAGCAATAAACGACTGCGCGATCCGACTACCGAATGACACCAACAAGTGGCTCCAATTCACCAACTTTAGCCGGAAAGAGCGACATCCCTTCATTGTGTATGCCGATTTGGAGTGTGTTTTAGCAAAGACTGATGAGAAAAACCAAGCAAAAGATATGTATCAACATCATGAAGTGTTTAGTATAGGATACTACGTGTGTTGTGCGTATGATCAAACACTATCTTCATATCACTCACGTCGCAGTGTCGATTGCGTTTCGTGGTTTGTCGATGAACTGAAAAAACTAGCATTGCGCATAAAAGAAATTTTCTGCGACAACGTCCCAATGATTTATCTGACACCGAGCGAGTAGGCCAGTTTTCGCAACGCGACCCAATGTCATATATGCAGGAAACCATTCGCGCAAGAAGATGTACGCGTTCGAGATCATTGCCATCTGACTGGACGCTATGGAGGCCCTGCCCATTCTAATTGCAATTTAAACTACAAACAGTCATTCTTCATTCCCATAGTTTTTCACAATCTATCGGGTTACGATGCACATTTTATAATCAAGGAAGTAGCCACAGCGTTCGAAGGAAAAACCGATGTGCTTCCAATCACAAAGGAGAAATACATCTCCTTCACGAAGCATGTTGAAATTACAGACGATTCAAAACATAAGATCCAATTGCGCTTCATCGATTCATACAAATTCCTCAACACCAGTCTCGACAAATTAGCCTCATTTTTGACCGAGGACAAACTCAAAATTTTACGCATGCAATTCCCAACGCTATCGACGGACAATTTCAGTTTGCTGACGCGAAAAGGGGTCTTCCCTTATGAGTATATTGATAACGTGACCAAGCTAGACGACACTTGCCTACCACCACGTGACGCCTTTTATAGTTCCCTGACAGATGCTACAGTATCCGAGAGTGAGTATGCACATGCTGAGAAAATTTGGGAGCGGTTTTCCATTCGAACGCTGGGTGACTATAGCGATTTATACTTGAAGACAGATGTCTTGTTATTAGCTGATATTTTCGAAAACTTTCGAAATACGTGCATCGAGAGCTATGGCCTAGATCCCGCGTATTACTACACATTGCCGGGGTATACCTGGGATGCAATGCTGAAACATTCGAATGTCAAGTTTGAATTACTAACCGACATCGACATGGTTTTATTCGTTGAGCGGGGTATACGCGGTGGTCTCAGTCAATGCTCAAACCGATATGCACACGCTAATAACAAGTACATGGAGTCGTTTGATCCATCGAAAGCATCGTCATACTTGATGTATTTTGACGTCAACAATTTGTATGGATGGGCAATGTGTCAACCTTTGCCATACGCAGATTTTCAATGGGTCAACGACGTGTCCAAGTTTGATCCATCTTCCATCGCGCTAGATTCACCGACAGGCTACATCCTTGAAGTCGACTTGGAATACCCACAATCTCTACATGATGCGCACAAAGACCTGCCGTTTTGTCCAATACATGAAAACCCGCCGGGTAAGCAGGGGGAAAAGCTGTTAGCAACCGTCTGTGATAAAAAACGCTACATCATTCACTATCGAAATTTACAGCAGTGCTTACGCCATGGACTTTGCCTTACGAAAATCCATAGGGTATTACAATTCACACAATCCCCATGGCTACGTTCATATATCGAGTTAAATACGCAATTTCGAACGCTAGCCAAAAATGATTTTGAAAAGAATTTATTCAAATTGATGAACAATGCGGTGTTTGGCAAAACGATGGAGAATGTGCGCAATCATGTAGATGTAAAGCTTTTGACAAAATGGGAGGGTAGGTATGGTGCAGAGGCGATGATTGCGAAGCCAAACTTCCACAGCCGAAGTGTTTTTTCGGAAAACCTTATTGCTGTAGAATTGCGCAATCTCGAGGTGAAATTCAACAAGCCGATATATGTGGGTATGTGCATCCTCGACATATCCAAAACGTGCTTGTATGGATTTCATCACGAGTATATGGTACCTCTGTATCGGGATAAGTGTAAAATTATGTATACCGATACGGATAGTCTCATATATAACATTGAGAGCGATGACATGTACATGGACATGAAGCGCGACATTGTAAAATTCGATACGAGCGATTATCCGGTGGACAATAGGTATGATATGCCGCTTGTCAACAAGAAGGTACCCGGTCTCATGAAAGACGAATGCAATGGTGCAATTATGACCGAGTTCATTGGACTTCGATCGAAAATGTATGCGACACGTGTTGAGGGTAAGAAGGACACTAAAAAAGTCAAAGGTGTCAAGAGCAATGTTGTGGCTAGGACAATCACGTTTGACGATTATGCCCGATGCTTGAAGGAAGACATTGAAATGAGCCGTAGTCAAACATGTATTCGATCGAAGTTGCACAAGGTCTACACCATTCGTGAGACGAAAATCGCTCTAAGTCCTCATGATGATAAGCGGTATATCATACCTGGGACCTCTGAGACCCTACCATGGGGGCATTACAGCATACCGTTGTAACAAACTATCATGCATATAAACTCGATGTAAAATTGTGTACATTTTTGTAAATACTTGATGTATAAAACTTGTGAAAATTGCGTATGTTTTTGTAAACATTAACTCGATGTAAAACTTGTTTGTTGTACATATTTGATTTTGTAACAATGGACTTTTGTAAGTAAAGGATGCGGCTTTAGTAATCCATGTGTACCCATTATTTCCCGCATACACTGTTCGAGAGTAGGGGGAAGAAGGGATTGGAGGGAGAGAAAACGCCTGCTGTGGCGCACCACGTTGACGGGTAGAAAGAGAGTCATAAAAGTCTAAATGTTTTTGGCCTTTTTTATTGACGACTACAAATCGGATTTACTTATCCAACTATTGTGGGCATTGTCGAAACCCAGCCATTTTACAAACATTCGATGACCGCGCTTCTTTAAAATTTTTTCTATGAGATAGATATCGGGGTACTTGACACGGAGAAGCTCTTGTTCGTAGAAACCACCGGCGATGGGTTCATCTTTATGGTCCTTCAAACGATACGTCACTGGATGCGTTTTCTTCACACGAGATACCGTAAATATTTCCGTTGTCCAATTTGGCGTGTAACCCTTTTCGAAAACACTCTTAAATTTGCTGATTCTCACTTTATCGCCAGGGGTGAATTTCGGTGGTGTTTTTATTGGCGGCTGAGTCTTATTGAAAACTTGCCGCAATATTTCCTTCTCATTCTCCGCGTTGACATTTCTCGGTTTCATCTTAATGGTACGGTGTACGGAATCATTATATTCAGCTACTAGATTATCAAGAATATCGATCCACTTATAATTACCACGAAGACTAAATTGCATCCACATCTTATTTTTCAATGTAAGATTGAAACGCTCGCAAATGGATGCCTTCAAGTTGCTATATGTTGAATACATGTGATGAGCAGAGAATGCGAGATGTCTTTAAGCCTATAGTCAGACCATTGGAGAAATTGGTGTCATACAAAAACGGTGAGCCGGCGAAGGAGGAAATCAAGGATGAAAAAGCCGACGATAAAGAAGGAGATGCGATAAATAGTGTGAAACATGAATTGAAGAACGAGACACACGATTCCTTCAAGAGTGAAACACAAGATTCTTTCAAATTGATATATGAGGATGATGATGATGATGAGTCACAAAATGTCGATGACTTAATCACCGAATATCTCCTGCTGTTACGAACAAATAGAAAAGCAAGCCTGGATGTATCATATGGTGTACGGAATCTCTCAAACAACCGATTAATGATTGGTGATTCTCCGATAAATTTCGACTCTCAACATATTCGTGTGGGAGATGTGAATTATGCGAAAACTGTTGGATTAACTGAGCTGCTGTTTAAAAAAGTGCCCAATATCGAAACTCTCACACCAGACGATTTGAAAAACTATGAAAAAATTGTCATTGCGACGAATGCTCACAAAAAATTTTATAAACCTAGTGCGGCTATACGACGTAATACCTGTCACAAATTCAACACCTATATTGCAAATATAGCCGATCACCACGTGGGAAAGGGTATGCCAACGTATAAGCTGGCTAGAAAAAACGCTCAATTGGACTATGTATATTGGGACAATCCCAATGAGCTGGTAGACCGTCTTCGTCTACTTCTGACATCACAAGCAGCCGGAAATTCGGCCCATGCGAATGAAATTATATCGATTATCGAGGAATTGCGTGAAGCTGAAATAATTTATTAACTCGGCGTCGGAAAATTTATGCATTCTCATCATGAGTGTCGATGTGTTTGGACGCCAATTGCGTCAGAGTGTACTCCTCAGTAAGCAAGGTCCTCCAGGCCGACCTGGGATTGGGTTTAAAACCACCGCAGATGGTCATTATGACGTGGGGCAGAAACGATTGTGTAACATCGCTAATCCGGAAGGACAAGACGACGCCATCACTCTAAATACTTTACACAAAAGATCCCGAACTATCATTAAGAACATTCGCAAAGAAATGAACGAGAGTAATCAGCTGCTGGTTAATGGACTTGAAGCTACGATAAGAGATATTGCAAAGACACTCGAGGCCAATGTCAAAAATCTACAAGATTTGGTGATTCGTAATTCACGGACCATTGCTGCACTGGATGCGCGACTGAGTGGACTAGAAAATGAACGAGAAAAAGAGCGCTCTCGTGCTGGAGCTACATAAGCCTGCTCGACGAAACTATCCGCGTCGACATGTGGACATCCGCGGCTTGGATGAGACCTGGCAAGCTGATCTCGTCGATATGTCATCGTACGCACATCAAAACACCAAACATAAATTCCTCCTCACCGTCATCGATACTTTCTCAAAATTCGCCTGGGCCGTACCAATGCTGAGTAAGAGTGGTAAAGATGCAGCAGCCGCAATGAAGTCGATACTCGTTAAGGGACGCATACCACAGCACTTGCACGTCGACGAAGGAAAAGAATTTTACAATTGTCACTTTAAATCCCTAATGAAAAAGTACAATATTCACATGTATTCAACATATAGCAACTTGAAGGCATCCATTTGCGAGCGTTTCAATCGTACATTGAAAAATAAGATGTGGATGCAATTTAGTCTTCGTGGTAATTATAAGTGGATCGATATTCTTGATAATCTAGTAGCTGAATATAATGATTCCGTACACCGTACCATTAAGATGAAACCGAGAAATGTCAACGCGGAGAATGAGAAGGAAATATTGCGGCAAGTTTTCAATAAGACTCAGCCGCCAATAAAAACACCACCGAAATTCACCCCTGGCGATAAAGTGAGAATCAGCAAATTTAAGAGTGTTTTCGAAAAGGGTTACACGCCAAATTGGACAACGGAAATATTTACGGTATCTCGTGTGAAGAAAACGCATCCAGTGACGTATCGTTTGAAGGACCATAAAGATGAACCCATCGCCGGTGGTTTCTACGAACAAGAGCTTCTCCGTGTCAAGTACCCCGATATCTATCTCATAGAAAAAATTTTAAAGAAGCGCGGTCATCGAATGTTTGTAAAATGGCTGGGTTTCGACAATGCCCACAATAGTTGGATAAGTAAATCCGATTTGTAGTCGTCAATAAAAAAGGCCAAAAACATTTAGACTTTTATGACTCTCTTTCTACCCGTCAACGTGGTGCGCCACAGCAGGCGTTTTCTCTCCCTCCAATCCCTTCTTCCCCCTACTCTCGAACAGTGTATGCGGGAAATAATGGGTACACATGGATTACTAAAGCCGCATCCTTTACTTACAAAAGTCCATTGTTACAAAATCAAATATGTACAACAAACAAGTTTTACATCGAGTTAATGTTTACAAAAACATACGCAATTTTCACAAGTTTTATACATCAAGTATTTACAAAAATGTACACAATTTTACATCGAGTTTATATGCATGATAGTTTGTTACAACGGTATGCTGTAATGCCCCCATGGTAGGGTCTCAGAGGTCCCAGGTATGATATACCGCTTATCATCATGAGGACTTAGAGCGATTTTCGTCTCACGAATGGTGTAGACCTTGTGCAACTTCGATCGAATACATGTTTGACTACGGCTCATTTCAATGTCTTCCTTCAAGCATCGGGCATAATCGTCAAACGTGATTGTCCTAGCCACAACATTGCTCTTGACACCTTTGACTTTTTTAGTGTCCTTCTTACCCTCAACACGTGTCGCATACATTTTCGATCGAAGTCCAATGAACTCGGTCATAATTGCACCATTGCATTCGTCTTTCATGAGACCGGGTACCTTCTTGTTGACAAGCGGCATATCATACCTATTGTCCACCGGATAATCGCTCGTATCGAATTTTACAATGTCGCGCTTCATGTCCATGTACATGTCATCGCTCTCAATGTTATATATGAGACTATCCGTATCGGTATACATAATTTTACACTTATCCCGATACAGAGGTACCATATACTCGTGATGAAATCCATACAAGCACGTTTTGGATATGTCGAGGATGCACATACCCACATATATCGGCTTGTTGAATTTCACCTCGAGATTGCGCAATTCTACAGCAATAAGGTTTTCCGAAAAAACACTTCGGCTGTGGAAGTTTGGCTTCGCAATCATCGCCTCTGCACCATACCTACCCTCCCATTTTGTCAAAAGCTTTACATCTACATGATTGCGCACATTCTCCATCGTTTTGCCAAACACCGCATTGTTCATCAATTTGAATAAATTCTTTTCAAAATCATTTTTGGCTAGCGTTCGAAATTGCGTATTTAACTCGATATATGAACGTAGCCATGGGGATTGTGTGAATTGTAATACCCTATGGATTTTCGTAAGGCAAAGTCCATGGCGTAAGCACTGCTGTAAATTTCGATAGTGAATGATGTAGCGTTTTTTATCACAGACGGTTGCTAACAGCTTTTCCCCCTGCTTACCCGGCGGGTTTTCATGTATTGGACAAAACGGCAGGTCTTTGTGCGCATCATGTAGAGATTGTGGGTATTCCAAGTCGACTTCAAGGATGTAGCCTGTCGGTGAATCTAGCGCGATGGAAGATGGATCAAACTTGGACACGTCGTTGACCCATTGAAAATCTGCGTACGGCAAAGGTTGACACATTGCCCATCCATACAAATTGTTGACGTCAAAATACATCAAGTATGACGATGCTTTCGATGGATCAAACGACTCCATGTACTTGTTATTAGCGTGTGCATATCGGTTTGAGCATTGACTGAGACCACCGCGTATACCCCGCTCAACGAATAAAACCATGTCGATGTCGGTTAGTAATTCAAACTTGACATTCGAATGTTTCAGCATTGCATCCCAGGTATACCCCGGCAATGTGTAGTAATACGCGGGATCTAGGCCATAGCTCTCGATGCACGTATTTCGAAAGTTTTCGAAAATATCAGCTAATAACAAGACATCTGTCTTCAAGTATAAATCGCTATAGTCACCCAGCGTTCGAATGGAAAACCGCTCCCAAATTTTCTCAGCATGTGCATACTCACTCTCGGATACTGTAGCATCTGTCAGGGAACTATAAAAGGCGTCACGTGGTGGTAGGCAAGTGTCGTCTAGCTTGGTCACGTTATCAATATACTCATAAGGGAAGACCCCTTTTCGCGTCAGCAAACTGAAATTGTCCGTCGATAGCGTTGGGAATTGCATGCGTAAAATTTTGAGTTTGTCCTCGGTCAAAAATGAGGCTAATTTGTCGAGACTGGTGTTGAGGAATTTGTATGAATCGATGAAGCGCAATTGGATCTTATGTTTTGAATCGTCTGTAATTTCAACATGCTTCGTGAAGGAGATGTATTTCTCCTTTGTGATTGGAAGCACATCGGTTTTTCCTTCGAACGCTGTGGCTACTTCCTTGATTATAAAATGTGCATCGTAACCCGATAGATTGTGAAAAACTATGGGAATGAAGAATGACTGTTTGTAGTTTAAATTGCAATTAGAATGGGCAGGGCCTCCATAGCGTCCAGTCAGATGGCAATGATCTCGAACGCGTACATCTTCTTGCGCGAATGGTTTCCTGCATATATGACATTGGGTCGCGTTGCGAAAACTGGCCCACTCGCTCGGTGTCAGATAAATCATTGGGACGTTGTCGCAGAAAATTTCTTTTATGCGCAATGCTAGTTTTTTCAGTTCTTCGACAAACCACGAAACGCAATCGACACTGCGACGTGAGTGATATGAAGATAGTGTTTGATCATACGCACAACACACGTAGTATCCTATACTAAACACTTCATGATGTTGATACATATCTTTTGCTTGGTTTTTCTCATCAGTCTTTGCTAAAACACACTCCAAATCGGCATACACAATGAAGGGATGTCGCTCTTTCCGGCTAAAGTTGGTGAATTGGAGCCACTTGTTGGTGTCATTCCGTAGTCGGATCGCGCAGTCGTTTATTGCTCCACAATCGACCTCATGTGATTGCAATTTTTCCCCGGAACCGAAGTGGTGCAAGCACCTGCAAAACAACCAAGATTTTTTTTATCAATTTTCTCCTTTAGTAGATATATAATTTTGTACTAATAATGTTAAATTTACATACCGATCGCATATATATTTTTTATGCTCCGCTTTGCTCAGTTGCGCCCTCACGAGTCTCGACAGGTTCTTGATCCATACGAAATGTCCCACATTGTTGTCCTCAGTATCTTGCATGTACAGCAAATTAATGTGCTTCTCCTTCTTCTCTTGAGTCACGCGTATTGGAACAATGTCCTTTTTGTTGGTGGTGGTGGTATACACGTTGATGGATAAATTGTTTTGCAGCTCAAATTTTTTTATTTGGTGCATGGTTACCGGGAATTGAATGCCCTGTAGATTCAGTATGCTTGAGTAATGTGGGTAAGATGACGGACGGTCACTGTTTCGTTCAGCTGGGTGTAGAGCAGCGCCAACTGCCCATGCGAAACATGCATTATCGTTCGATTTGACGTTAATCACAGCCCGCTTCATTATTATTTCCCGCGGCAATGATATGGAGCACCCAGCACGCATCGGATTATACTTATTCACATTTATCGTGAGGTTAAGTATTTTCCACAAAGCCCAGCCACTATCTTGTTCTTGAAATTCATCGAGTTTGGTTAATAGCTCCATAACGCATTGCTGGTACCACTCATTCAAATCGCTTGTGTTAAATAGTTCACAGTTTCGCGTGTTGACACTTTTATTGGCATGTTTGTCTCCACTCGCGAATTCGCCATTAAACACTGTATTAACTTTAATACTGTTATGTTTGCAGATAGTATTTTGCACATGTTGAAGCACTAGGTCGCGAGCATCGTTGAGAAATTGCCGTGGTTCGATGTGATTGCGATTGATTACGGAACCGGTCAATATTCGACTATTGAATGATGTGTCAATCTCTCGCCAGATTAGCCCATGATGACCGTGTCCTGCACCTGTGTGTATAAAATGATTACGCACAGAATTCCTCAACCCTTCCAGTCGCGCTATTTGGGCTATCAATGACTGTTGAAGTCCAATTGATAGTCGCGGGCGCTTAATGCGGCTTTGCGTTTCCAATTCTTCGATAAACTCAACGCACCGTTGTTCCCACACAGCAAAATCTTCGAATGAACTTAGGAGCGCGGCTTGGTCGTGCAAGATTTGTTCTGACTTCTCCGCGTTGCTCTCCATATTTGATGAAACGAGGCTTCCCAAAAGAGATGATGTTCACTAGCTGACTGCTCGATCGAAAGTGCCAACACTTTTGAGCGCAGCAGATCATTAAGCATGGTTTTCCCCTCTAGACATTTTCCGTCTTTCCCTATCATCTCGGAAAATATCACCAACCCACGAGAATGATCTAATATCGCATTGGAATGCCGGGAAAAATAAAAGAGCATCTCAGTCAAGATGCGTGTAGTGAAAAAAAAAAATTTATGGGCTCTCGGCGCTCAAGTGGTCCACGGTCGAAGCCTAAAAAGGTCTCCGATTCATAGATCTCCGAAAGTTTATAGTTTTTCAACATAAACACCGCGTTATCGTATATGCTCTGAATAGCGGAGCAATAAAAAAAAAAAAATTCTAATAGCTTGGAGAGTGGTGTTAACGAAGAAAAAATCCTTAACCATGGGACTAACTTGTCCAGACCTGTATGATCTCAAGTGTCGGCATCAAGGTTCGACGTTGCACTCTCTGTATATATTTCCATTCAGAGATGAAAAACTAAAGCCCGGTAAAATGGAAATGCATTTTTTCCCCGGATCACTGTCTTCGTCGCTTGCTGTCGTAAAATTTTATGGGTTTTCAAGTGTGGACCTATGGAATGATGAGGCCCGAGTTGCACATGCGAAGCGATAGGGTATGGGGGCCCCTGGCGCTCGACGTAAGAAAAAAAAGAGTCGTAAAATTTGAGACTTTTCGGACGAGGTGGTTGAAACGTTGACACACACACACACACACACACACACACACACACACACACACACACACACACACACACACACACACACACACACACACACACACACACACACACACACACACACACACATGCACACATTTGTATAAGTTTTTTTTATATATATAAACTCCTGTGAATAGTCTAGACAAAAATGCTCCGCTTACATCTATAATGTTGATAATAAATTATCAGATTTTATGGGTTTTCAAGGAAACGCGACTCTGTGATGCCCCCTCCCCCACAGAGTCGACAGCGGCTTCCCCCTCTCGCCCGCGGGTCCAGCTATCGCCTGGAAGACATCGTCACCAGAAACTAGCCTCCCCACTCTTTAACACCCCCCTCCCCCTCCGCCACAACCCAGCACTCGGCTGCCGCATGCAGGATCCCCCCCCCCCTCCCCGCTGACATGCATACCCCGGAAAAACTAGCCTCCCCACTCTCGAACACCCCCCCCCCCCCTCTCCGCCGGAACCCCGCACTCGGCTACCGCATGCAGGACCCCCCCCCCCGCCGCCATGCATACCCCGGCTTCCCCGCGCTCGACTCCCCCGCCCCGCTCCCCCCTGAGATCCCTGAGTTAGAACCGTTATAGCTCTACTACTTACACAAGTTCTCCCTTGTGTTTTCCCCAGACTTAATGCAAATATTTCGTTTCAGATAGCGAGCTCCCATCGCCTATGCTATCAGCAACACGGGACGTGCGAACGCTCCTTAATTTGTTAGAGTCTATCAGGCATTGGGGAATTTCTACTCCGAGAGTAAGGGATTCCACAAGTCTTTTGAGGAACAAATCTCGCGTCCCGTATTCGATCAAAATTATGCAGACGCTCGTTTTCGTCCGAAATTTGCCGGCATTGCGACGGCAACAAAGCCTCGCAGCAGATGCAGATACCTAGACGTAACGTGCCAAGAGTGAACTATGCGGAGTCGTCGGCTACATCAGCGACGACCCGGTCCAAACGGACAGGCCGGGCCAGGAACGCCAAGCCCAAAGTCAACAGGTAAGCTCGCAAGCTCATGCTCTCTATAGAGACAATTTTACAAACGTGCCTTAAGGGGAGGGTAGGGGTTTCAGCGCAAAAAAACAATTGTTTGCCAATTTTTTTCATCTATATGGATAGAGTAAATTTATTGAAACCTTTTGCACATTGTTAAGTGTCATTTCAAGAACATTCCGTGAAATTTGTACGCGAAAATATCCACAAACAAGCCGGTGACAAAGCTTTTCCGAGAACGCCTTTGGAACAACACGATTTGCGGTGTTCACTGTATCTCAGCTGAAAATTTTCTGAAATCAAGTACCATTAAAATTTATTCAAATTATCATCAAATATTCCCTCTATCGGTCTGTGATAATTTTTTTTTATTTCTAAATTATCGGTGGTCGTGTAAAGTGAAAAGTGCTATTTTTCACGAAAAAATCCGCCATTTTGGGGGTGGAAAACTCCCTTAATGTAAAAAAAAATCTCAAACTAACCGTTGGGGGGAGGTATTTTATATGTAGAAAGTGTGTACCAACTTCGAAATAAATCGGTCATGTAGTTTTCAAATGGCAGTGAACACGGACTTTGAAAAAGTGGTCTCGAGAAAAACGCGTTTGAAGTTGGGAAGCGAAAAAGTGAAAAACAAATTTGTTTCCACTTACACTGAATCATCGATTCCAGCTCCATAGAGTAGACTACCTGCAGCAGGTTCGATGTCTTCAGCCTCTTTTTTCAAGCCTTTGCCTTATCCTGGCCTCTTTGCTCTGTTTCTCAGCTTGTATCTCGGCCCTGTTAATGGGACAGTTATCCTCCAATCTTGCGTATTCGTGAGCGCTCGGCCCAACGCTGATGTTCATATCCGACAGAAAGGTGAGAACAGCACCAGCACCTTCATTGAAAGTGCATGCAGCCACGTAGGATGCAAATTCAACGATTTGTTTGCTGCGAGGTAACTTTTTCGGTGCAGTCCTCCAAATTAGCTGGTTCGGACTTTCGTTGGCATTTTGTGTAAAACCTCCAAGACACCTTTCAAGAAGTTCATCCTTGCTCAGCTCTTCGTAAATTGGTTTGATTGCTTGTACGACATCTTCTGGAAGTGGAGTGTAATTGTGTTTAAAATTTTCCACTCCTGTTGTGGCCAGAGCTTTTTGATAAGGACACTACGAGTCCTCGCCGCTCAGGCCCTTATCGTATTGAGGGTTATCGTCTGTCGACTGCTGGTGGTAGTACCTTGCCTAGATGGCATTTTTCATTTTCTCTACCGAATCACAATTATGTCTTATTGCTGCTTCGTAGTATCGACTCAAATTATCGATGACTTTTCCGGTGAGTTTTCCTTTGCTGCCAAGTACTTTACTTGCCGTTTTTTACCCGATTTTTCCCCTGTTTTCACGATTTTATCTTCAACAGTATTTCTTACCAGATCACGTAGACGTTTTCCCATTCTCTTTTGCACGTGACCTACACATTCTTTTTTATTTATACTGAAATGTTCACCGTAAGATTTCGCTTTCACTAAATTGCCATAAGTTTTGCTATCGCCGTCTCCGACATAGTTGCTGATCATTGCTCCATACTTTTCCTCTGAGCGGCGGAACATCTCGATTACTGCGCCTACTTCCATGTTACCTGATGGTCCGGTGAGATTAGCTTGATATTCATTATTATGAACGTGCCACTCTTCAAATTCAGTTGTATTCCATTTTTTTCCCACAATTTGCAAGACTGACAAAACAAATTACTTACGAAAATATCAATAACTTTTTCAGTCCAATAACCAATCAATGAAGGGACGCCAAACAAGGAGCTAAAGCCTTGCTTCTGCCACGTGCCGTCGCAAGAAACGGTCGAAGTATTAGACTCCGAATTTGCCCTTGTTTTCTCTTTTTCTTCTTCTGCGGCGGAAAGGAGACATTTTTCAGCAGTCGTTTCGACGTAGGAGCAAATCGATTTCATAATATCCAAATAAGACGATGTGACTGAAAAATGACTTGCAATGTCCATTAGACCGTAAAACTTATTGCAGTCTGCTAAACCTAAACCTAATGTACGTATTACGAAAACAAATCGAGTGTTGATTTCGTAGCGATGACCAGTTTTCTCACTTGACGGTATATAGCGTAGATCAAAATTGGCACATTTTACCTGGATTTGGAAGCCAAGACCTTCTTTTTTACAACTTTTGAACGTAACTGAACCATCACACTGAGCACATTTCACCAAACTTGCAATTGATGAGAAAACAAGCAAAAAATCGACGATTCTATAATGATTTTCAACGGCTTCCGGCACGCTCGCACTGGTATTCAAGTTTATCTTTTTCGATGATGCACTTGTCGTATTAGCTTCATCCTTATATTTTTACATGGATTAGGCCTTATTTCGATCTCTACAAATACGTTCTTGTATCTGTTCGGTCACCTCTTGAAACATTAGACAATCTCGGCATTTTTTATCAGAAAATTTCTTGATTCAATTATAAAATCACTGAGAACAAGCGCTCGACCGAACGTACAACAACTAACTGACGCTCGTTCCTCTTTTGAAAATATTATACACCTATAATATATGTACACGGCTTTTGTTACCTCTCTTTACTCAATAAAACCTTTTCGAAACAGAATAATGGGAAGGACGATCGCCAAGTGAATAAACTGCATACCTGTTCGTTAGCTGCGCGCTGCCTTTCCGACCGCCCGCAGTTGTCGAAGCTACAGTGTTAGAGGAGCGGGACTAAATAGTCAATAACTTCGAGAGTTTTGCTCTGATTGACTTGAAGTTTTGAGATTATATTCTTGAAATGTTTAACTATAAGAAAAGACAAAAAATCGATTTTTTTAAAGTGCAAAACCCTACCCTCCCCTTAATTGACCGTCGTTTTAGAAAACCTAGCGGAGACCCAAAATAACACGACGGCACCGAGTAGAAAAATTAACGATTTTTTGTTTAAAAAACGAACCAATCAATGCCTTTTACATAGAGGCTATATAAAGGAGTCCGGACTGTGTTTTACAAAGTGGCAACATAATCATTTGATATAGTGAGGCGCAGCGATCGCGCTGTTATCATGAAGTAAGTTGCGTGTGAGAAAAATGAAAGACGTATCGGAAGTATGCAATAATTATTTTTTCATGTTCTATATTCCCAAACAAAAAAGCGAAACGAGCGAAAAGAATTGAGTGTTCTTTTTATATCAGATTAAACGTTTTTCCGCATCGATATCAAGGTCAGTGTGGTCGTGGGCTAAGCATCATTAATTTGATCTCTAATTCTATTGTTTGCAATTTTCATAACCTTACACATGGGTCCTTCGTGACTAATGGTTGTTTGTCTGTTTACATAGTGATAAGTTACGTTACTATACATTTTTCAAGTTTGATAAGGTTATTATGTCATTTATGATTTCAATTCTGAAACAGGATGGGGAAAGTTTGTGCTGTCGCAGGCTGTAACGGCGGCAGCAATGCTGACAAAGCTGATAGAGATATGCGTTTAGTACGACAATTGACATTGTTTAAGGTGAGAAAGGAACTGCATTGTTATATTCTGTTTCCTCTCTGTTCTTCCTCAATTGTTCTCATTTTTCATAGGTTTTCATAGGTCAATCTTTTTCATTCATCTTCCTTACACAGTCCTTGCCATTTTCTGATTATTGTTCCTATTTTTACTTAAATCGCATAATTCCTCTTATAGTCCAGTTACACCATTTGTCACTGTTTTTTATTTGATTTTGATTTTATTTGATTTGACCATCATATGGGACTTTTTTATTTGATTTTTCAAGCCTTTTTTACTCTGTTTCATTTGGTCATTTCTTACACTGTTTCATTTGGGCACATGCGAGGGTTCACAGCAGTTTGCAATGAAAATTCATTATTAAAAATGTTATTGTGCATATTATTACACTTTGATTTGCATTAAGAATTGAACGTTGTCAACTCGTGCGTACGGTTCATTTGGCAAAAAAAATTCGCCGAGAAGGATTTGAACTCACGACCACGTGTTCGTAGCCGGAGCTTTATCCCCGAGGCTATCTTGCCTATCACAATTTAATGTTAGAGTTGTTGTATTTCAATTGCGGCTTGGCTTAGAATTAGCATCAGAGCTTCAAGGATATTCACTATTATTGCTGTATGAATGCTCTCGACTTCGTTTTAATAATAATATAAATAATAATATGAATGAGATCAATTTTCTTATATGCTTTGATGTCTTCCATCTCAGTCACATGCAACTCACTTCTCAGGATTTCCTTATTCTGTCTCTCTCGCACGCAACTAACTTCATAGTAATAGCGCGATCACTGCGCCTCATTATATCAAACGATTTTGTAGTCATATTTTTCAAATGTCTCCCATAAGAGTTCGAGCTCCTCCATATAGCCTCCATGGCCTATTAGTTGACGTTCTTTTAACATTTATATTGCGTGCCGTCAGTGACGGGATTCCGTAACTTATTATGCCGTCGTTATAATAACACTTTTCGGTACGAAAAATAAAGATTCGTCGTGGGAACGATAAAAGCGATTTCATACACAAGATATAACGACGTTCGTCGCTATTCGTAATGAGAAACGTCGCTATGGTGTTGGTGTGAGTCGCTAGGATAGCGTGGTTTCGCTTGCCCGTCGTTATGCCATAGCAACGAGTCGAAGGTGCGGTTAGAAGCGTCGTGATTTTTGCAGTCCATAATTGTGTGAACCATATTTGTGACTCCAGGTAAAAAAATGCGTACTCCCTAAATACATAGAGCGTTACAGTAAAAAAAAATGATCCGTGTCACGTATTCAAGAACGATACTTATTTCGTAAACAAATCAGTTAGTAAAGCGTCAATCGGCGCGCTGAAAATGTAAGGATCGACGGTAGGATGTTTTCGGGCAATAAAATTCTCGAGTAAAGAGGGAGAAAGGAAAGTTCAGGCGAGAATAGAGTGGCCTGAGTTTTTCTTCATATTTAAACCGAAGTCAATGTAGCGGTGTACCTTTACAATAATTGTCGAGCGCTCACTCACGATAATCACACGCTTCGTCACGCATGGGCACTGCGTTGGAACGAGGAGTTCAGAGATTTACGACGTTTTCACCGAAAGTACACTTGAAAAAGTAAACTATTAATGGAGCGCGCACTGTGACAGTAATATCGAGCAAACTGTGACCTTATATTTTACACTTAATTCGACCTGAGTCGACCGCGATACCTGAAGAAAAAACCAAGGAACAAAATGTGTCCACTCCACTTGTCGGAAGAGATAACAACAATGGCGGCAAGAGCACGCCGCATCGATTGGCAGAGGTTCGTGTTTCTTCATGATGGCGGCGCTCTAGTCGCACAGTACCACCTACGTTGGTACCGTGGTCGATGTTGCAGCTGCGTGGTGAGCGCGCGCAACAATTAATTCCTTTATAACAATGCTCTTTCCTGAACAATAACTTGTTAAAGATAAAATTGTATTTAAAGCTTCGCGCGCCCTGGGACGGTGACGCCGCCCAAAAGGCGGAGTGGTCTGCCACGTGTGGAGTAGGGAGACGCGAGCAAGCCGGTAGAAGAGGCGACCATGTCGGGCACGCGGCGTGTGTTCTCGAGAAAATAGTCCTGGAGTATGAACGTGTGAGAGAGACAGAGAGAGAGGTGCGTGCAAGGTACCCGGCGAATGTCTCGAGAATAAAGCCGGCATCGGGAGCTGCATGGCCCCATGAGGAATCGTCGCTGTCTGCGTGTAAACCGCGGCGTGCGTTACGAGTAATATTAAACCCGCGATAGTATATTAAGTTAGTCCTACGTCATAACCTTAAGTAAAGAATTAGATACGTGCTTGATCAACCGGAAGGGGAGCCTAATCATCAGTTATTTCCTCTTTGCGTTCGCATTCTGCAATAATCGTCGTGCAATCTATAGGAAAATATTGAAGTATTTTAACAAATCTATAAATCTTGTTTCTTTCTCGAATAATACGGCCTCACTTCTTTTAATATTGTAATCCAAATGTTACTTTATATAATCACCAATCATGTAATGGCTGCAATATTTTTTAAATATTTCCTCTTCTGCATATTCTTAAATGTCTCGTGAACATGGTCCTTGGATATTTGGTTTGGGAACTGGGATTGCTCGATGAAAGGGTGCGTCGGGTAGAGCCGTACGTAGAGACAAGACAGAAATGCAGAGAACCCCTTCCATCTGCCGGAATTACGAGTTTATTTACTATTTTCGGCTGACTCCAGAAATTGGGATCAGCATTTGCAATGGATTATGAGCCCATTTGCAGAGCGAGTGAGTTACTAGATTGAGACCGGAAATCAAGGTAACTGTATAAATTGAATATATTAGAAATTAATGTGGCAGGGTTATTGACGGGTGGGTATAAGCGCTTAATGAGAATACTCTTAGGATCAGTATGAACAATTTGAACTGCACTATGTATTCTTCTGTGTTTCAAACTTTTTGAGATATTGTCATTTTAATATTTTTTCACCAAAATGTCGAGGTGTGTAAGAAAAGCGAAAATAAATAAGACGCCGACGTTAGCGAAGTGACGAGTTCATATTTTTCGTACAGGGTGTCTGTTGGGCGGATGTAGGCCCTCAACGAAAATATCCATAGCATCCGTTTGAACCATTTCAACTACACTATGTATTATACTGAGTTTCAAGCTATTAGAAATATTGTCATTTCAATATTTTTCCACCAAAAAGTCGACTTAAGTAAAAAAAAAAGTGAAAAAATAATATGCCGATGTCAGCGAAGTGACGGTTCGTATTATCCATACAGGGTTTTTGGCGGGCGGGTCCAAGCCCTCAACGAGAGTATTTTTAGCATCAGTTCGAACCATTTCAATTGTATTACCCCTTTAACAACCCCATGTAAAAAGAACACCAAGTAACAAGAAACTCCGAAAACATTATTGCTTGTTCCATATAAAAATTCTGATTTATCTTAAAAAAATGTTTATTTTTATTTAAAGATATATTTTATTATATTTTTCCAATTAAAATGTACAAAATAGTTAAATGACTTTTCATAAAATAGTCAAGCAAGTTTACTAGAAACGTAAACAAAATTGTTAAATCTTAGAAATAATATTTTCCGAAATATTTCATTTTTGTTTTAAAAATAACATTACTATTATAACAAAAAAATGGTATTACCAATATATAAAAATATAGCGCATGTACCACACAGGTACACTGGAAATGCTGGGCAACGACTTGGCAAGCATGCTTAAGACAAAAAACTGTGTGTGTGGCAACTGCACACGCGTAGGAAGTGAATACTTCGCGTGTATTTTTATTGATCACTCATTTATCAAAAAAAAATTTTTTGACCACTCTTATATTGCCTAGTGTTTCATTTTTTTAACAATTTTTTTTTTCTTCAGTTTTCACAATATTTTCTTATATTTTCACATATAACTATCCACAACATTATATCTTTTACAATTACTTACAACAATATATTTACACTTATTTGCAACATATTACAATACAGTTTTTACAATTTATTTACAAAATGTTTCACAGTCGACTATAGTTGTTTGCTTTAGAAATCTAAGGTCGTTATAAGAGAATTGTGATAGCTAAAATATGACACGAAATGTTTCAACGTTACGCCAGATAAATTTCTAACGAAAACGGCGTCGATAGTTGTACCACCTTTAATGGTGGGGTCATTTCTGCCGTTCATCATACGCAAAGAAAAATTGCCCTCAAGAAACGTTAGCAATGGTTCAGCCTCTGGTAATGAAAAATTTACATTGAAATCGCCAGCAAGAATTACTGCTTCGTTTCCAGAATCGGCAGGTTCTCCTGTCATTCTCGCAAGGAGTTGTGCACCTTCTTTTGAGAATGGCATTAAAGCCTTAGCGATAAAAGTTTTTATATCGCGCATTGAAACATTTGGTGAGATATAAATCGCTATTAAAATGAGCTTGCAGTTTCGATCCCCTACCCTCGCGCATTCGATTGCACACAAGTCGCCGATTCTCGCTGAACTGCTTACGATAACTCCGTCATCATTTGCATAAGGAGCCTGGATTTGCAAATGAGGAGTAACGATATAACGTCGGTCGTCTTCCCGATGATAAATGGCGACATCCGCAGCTGCTTGCCGTCGTTGCTCTGGTTGAACGGAATCCTGACGAACCGTACACTTACGCTGGTGCTCTGCATTCATTGTTGTTTTTCTCACAACCCGCGATGTTGAAAGAACGGCATCGACCCATTGTTCAGCACTCGTATGCGTTATATGCGATGATGGAGGATTAGCAGGAACTGGAATGAGAGTCTAATTAAAAAATTGTAATAAAGAATAGTTTAGAACATGTTATTAAATGTCTTTGGAATTTTGTTAATTTTATTTCGAGTTTATTTTTTAATAATTAAAATTCATTTTTTTTCAATTTTATTAATTGCTTTTTATTTTTATTAATTTTATTAATTAATTTTTTTCATTTCATGGTATTAATCATTAAAATTATTATTGTTATCAATTTTGATTACTTTTATTTATACATTTTTATTTTTTAAATTTTCTTTTATTGATAAACTTTATTATTATTAATATTAATTTCGAATAATTTTATTATTATTGTAATTGAGATTGATTTTGTTCTTATTTTTATTACTTTTATTTATTAATTTTTATTCATTTTTTGTAAAGCTCTATTAATCATTAATTTTATTATTCAATTTAATTTATATTCATTTTATTATTATTATGAATTTTCATTGTTTCAATTTTAGTTTGTAAATTCCATTATATTTAATTCATTATTGATTTTATTAATCATTCATTTTATTAATTTCTATCTTATTAACTGTGAATGTCAATTTTAAAAAAATATTTTTTTATATTATGAATAGTTAATTTTTATTTTGACTTATTGGTGAATTTTTTTATTTGTTATATTTTTCAATTTTATAAATTTTAATTCTTAGCTCTGAGCAAATTCATTAACTCGAAGCCCTCCAGAGAGCCCACGGAGCGCCTTCGATGAGCTCCATAGGCTTTCCGAAGGGCTCCTAGGAAATTAATTTACTCCTACGGAACGTCTTCGACGAGCTTCGTAGGCTCTCCGAAGGGCTTCGAGGAAATCAATTTACTCCTACGGAACCGCTTCGACGAGCTCCGTAGGCTCTCGGGAGGGCTCCGAGGGAATCAATTTACTCCTACGGAACGTCTTCGACGAGCTCCCCAGGCTCTCCGGAGGGCTCCGAACGTCATCATAATAAATAATAAATCTGCACTTTTTATCTTCAAATAAAATTTTTTTAAAAAGAGCAAATTTACTTACCGGTCGGCAAGTTGGCTTTTTGTTGCGGTTCACGTTCCAATTTCTTTTTCGCTCTATAGTTCCGTTGATATTCAGCAGCATTCTCCTTTCTTTCTGCCTCGGACCGAATTGAAGCCTGACGGGCTCTGTAATTCCGCTGATATTCTGCATTTGATTTCCTTTTTTTCGTAGGTATCTCCGGTGGCAAAAGTCCAGCATTGGCACGTTCCATGCCCGGAGGACCATCGACTAAACCTGAATAAGTGAACAGTATAATTTAATTTTTCTTTCTTCAAAATTTATCTTTTTTTCCTGATTTTTTTTCTGAAATTTCATTTATTTATTGTGTTAATTTTTTTATTCTGTAATTTAATAATTTTAAATCTATGCAAGCAAAGCAAAGTATTCACTTCAAAACAGCAAGGGAAAATGAATGAGACATACCTTCTTCGCGTCCTTCCGAAGCTTCAAGCGTGTCACGACCGTTGTTGGCCATGTCTTGCCTCCGTAGACGAAGATAGGATGATATTCACAAAAATTGTTCTTTTATTTCACAGAAGCGCCAATGAAGGGCTTATCACACAGAACAGCACAATTCACTTTTTAATTCAACAAACTATTCACGTCAATTTTATTTTATTTTATAGCGGTATGTTTATGTCAATGTAGTAATTTCGCGTTCGGCTCTCCCGCGTGGGTAAATTCCATCTAACGCATGGTGACGCCACGCTTTCGTCAGCCGACGCGGTACGGGTGCGCGGTTCATCGACAAGAGAGAAGGAGATACTCCCTGCCGCGCGCTCGAGCAAGAGCGAGTGAGAGCGAAGTGTGAACGAGAGAAAATGACGCTCTCTCTCGTCAACGCGAGAGGAAGTATCACGCTGTCTCGCCCACACTTCACTCTCATTGGCTCTCGTTCCCGCGAGAAGGAGTGATACTCCCTCTCGCTCGCACATCAGTCTCCCGCTATCTTCTTCGATTCCTCCATGCTCTTGTCCGGTTTAACATACGCGGTGAGGGAGAGAGAGAATATCGCTCTCTCGCTTACACCTCCGTCTTTTTCTATCTTCTTCATTCCTCCATTCTCCTATCCGGTTTAACTTACGCGCGGCTATCCGCTGTCGCTTAAGAAGTATTCACTTCGAAAGCTGGGTGAAGGATTCCGTCTTCCCAACTACTTAACTGTCACAGGCAAACATTGCGAGGTCGATGTCTTCGATTGCGATGGAATTTGGAATGCCGGTAGAATGGGTAAAAATAGTCGACATGTCTTTTTTTTATATCGGCGGAATCCGATTTTTAAGGGTTGAAACGCAATTGGGGTAGTTTTCGTTTTTCGTCGATAATGTTTCAACGGTACGAGATATGAAAAGACTTCAAATTGCAACAATGTTTATTTTTTCGTGTACTATACATTGGAGATGAGAACGATGCAGATAGCAACGAATTTCATATTGTTTATTGCAAAAATGCAATTTTTCAACCGTATCTCCGAGAATTTTTAATCAATTGGGATGTAAATTTGCATACATGTAGAGAATGAAGAAGTGCGGATATGGCTTTTTTCTTTTTCCGATATTTCTCAATTAAGGGGTTGAAACAGCCCTTCGATTTTTTAGCCAATATCATTGTATATTCATCCTCTTGGCATATTCATCAATTGGGATGTAAATTTGCATACATGCAGAGAATGAAAAAGTGCGGATATGGCTTTTTTCTTTTTCCGATATCTCTCAATTAAGGGGTTGAAACAGCCCTTCGATTTTTTAGCCAATATCATTGTATATTCATCCTCTTGGCATATTCAGCCTCTTGGCATTTCGGTCGAAATTCACATCAATATATGTTAGTGTTATGACGTAATTGCATATTTGTGACATTCCAGCCCCTCCTAAAACGGTCCCCCTCTCGAAAGGCGTACGTTCAAAGTTCTTGCCGTGCGGCATGGACGAAAATTTGTAGAAATAAAAACGGGCCGAATTAAAAATAGAGTTCGAAGGGAAAAAATGTTGTATTGTTCGACTTCTAGACGTTCGTGATGATAATGATGAGTACAGCAACAAATGGCATGTTGTTTATTGCAATAATTCGTGAATTACTGGTAAAAAATTACTCTTCAGTTTTCCGCTAAAATGGGCACAGGCAAGGCTCGTAATCACAGACTGACTTCGTGCTTCGGGAAGCAACTGGATTACGATTGTATATTTTCGAAGAAATTCTTTCCGACATGTACTGCTTTTGAAGATTGCAACATAATCGGAAAAATGTTCTCACGCTTACTTATGTAGGAAACGTCTTAACGATATGTTTTTTTATAGTTTACACTTATTACAATAATGATAGTCATGATAAAAGTGTTTGAAACAAAGAGATTTCTTACATCAGGCACAAGTGATAATAGGTGCTTCGCCGCATATATCGCATGTCGGTACATTTTGTGTGAAGCAAAATATTACAAGATTTTCGAAGTTTGGTGGTCTTTCTTCTTCGCAACCGCGTTTGTACCACGCATATTTGAAAAGGTTTGTAAACCGTGCAGAAGAAAACTGGTTGTGTGTAAGAGATTGTAACTTAACAATAATGTTTGAAATTTGACTGCCAGTCAAATGCAGATTAACGTCGTAATTGTATAATATTACTGCGTCAGAAAAGTGTTTGACGAAGTTTTTCCATACACGGAAGCCATAAACATTAAGGGGCTTTATCATACCTGTGGTACCTACAGGAATTACTAATTATCATATAAACTAATTGTCTACAGAACTAATGAAACTGGTGCAATATATTGTTGTGCCCCGGCTTCTGACGATGCGCGGAGAGCACAGAATTTCGCTCTTGAGTAAATTGACACGGTGGGTTGTCGGGTGCTCGAGCGCGAGGGTATGTGGGATCTTGCCCGTTCCGAGTAGATCTCCAACTAGGGATGTTGCAACTTGAACAACTTATATTTTATTTAAAATTAGGCAACGAAATTACAATTCTTTTTTATTTTATGCTTTGACACCGACCGCTTCGGCTTCTCGCCGAGTACTGCCTTTCGGTTGAACCTTTCGGCTAATTGTTAGCTCGGGTTTTCGCAATCAATCGTTCGAGACCGTTCGAAACGTTCGATTGCGATTCAGCGATTTGTATCGCCAAAGTCACCTTTGGAGGTGCTTCACTTGCCGAAACTGCCGGCGTTGCACAGGGGCCGCTGGCCTGTTGATTTCGCAAGTCGAATATACTCGTTACTGTGCGTCTTAAATTATGCGCTTAATAGTGGGGCACAACAATATTTACCTACTTGAATGGTTAAAACTGTAATATATTTCCCTTGCATATCCATTTCTTCAAATGCAGTTGGACATTGGCCGCTCCAAGAATCCAGAAGTATTACCGTATTTTATTGGGAATATATACTTCTTGGAACCAACGCTTGAAATGATGTGTCGTCAATTTTCCAGATTCTGAAGCCAATAGAAATATATTTTCGGCTCTGAACATAGTTTGTTCTATTCGAGGACAAAATTTGCCAGTAGGTTCGTTTAAAACTATCAACAGAGGTGCCAAAAGCTTGCCATTCGCACAAATCATACGCTGTATAGTACACTGAGAAAAATAAATCGTTCAATGTGCAAAATGCATTTTGTTGTCTCGAAATTTTGTTGTTTTAACAGTTTGCTCAGACATGCTAAATAAGCTACAGTTCACACCATTATACTGTTTTATCATCAACTATACTGTTTTCTTATGCCAATCAAGAATCAAGTTCAACGTATTTACAGATACACTTTGTTAAACCAACTGAATTTTCGATGGATGAACGAATTTTTTTTCGGTGTATAATTGTGTGTTAATATTTTCGATTGCACTACTGTGTGAACGGATTTTCGTCCTTCGTTCGCCAATGTGCGACCTGTATGTAGCCCTAAATTGAATGCACTCTGATCAGAATTGAATGTGTTTTCAGCCTCAACGTTGGCTATGTTGACTTTCATCATTTCTATAAATTCGATAGCTTTGTTTTAAAGGGCATCAGCGTTGAATAATTGTTCTTTTGTTACATATTTAGTAACCTTCCGTGACACAATTCAATATTGGTTTTTGAACGTCCTTAGCCAAGAAGCGGATGCTTGGAATTTTACGGCTGGCATTTCTACAATTTCGCCTGTACGTCAGGGTCATCGTCGAAGATTTGTATCATGGACAGGCAGCTTTTTGTCCAAAGCATCATTAAAAATGATTAACGCGTAGTGAGCTATTTTTGTTAACTTTTTTTTGTAGTTGCCATCCTTATTTAAGTAGTGATACTATGCTGGTTCCCCCATGTAGGAATCTTCTTTACCGACGGCAACTTCTGTCCCAGCTATGTAGGAATCTTACCGACGGCATATTCTGACCCAGCCATGTGGGGATCTGTCCTACCAGCATGGAAACTTGTTGCGAGAAATTCAATAGACCGCGGGAAATTCAAAAGACCGCAGGACAGACCGCGCGCGAAAGTTTCAAAAGCGGAGACCTTTTAGCGGGAAATTTAAAAGACCGCGCGCTCCGTGATATCGGCGATCAGGATACTTGACAATCGGGATTGCCGCCATGTAGGAATCTACCTTACCGACGGTAGATTTTGACCCAAACAGGGTTCCAGTGGGAATCTACTGTACCGACCGTAGATTCCGACAGGAAATCCTCTATTGCCGGGAAATTCAAAAGACCTTTTGGCGGAAAATTCAAACGACCGCGGGAAGTTCAAAAGACTTGTTGGTGGGAAAATCAAAAGACCGCGCGAAAGTTTCAAAAGCGGAGACCTTTTTCGCGAAATTCAAAAGCGGAGACCTTTCAGCGGGAAGTTCAAAAGACGTTTCGGCGGGAAATTCAAAAGACTTTTCGGCGGGAAAATCGAAAGAACGCGCGTGGGAAATTCAAAAGACCTCTCGGCGGGGAATTTTAAAACGCGCGCACGGTCCGTGATACCAGCAACCAGGATGTTTATTACGAATTCAGGATACATTGTTTACAATCTCTTTTGAGTGGCAAAGGTTTGTCCGCGTGTTCGCCGCATCGTTGACACTCGACAACTTCGGGGTCATTTTTGAGGGATTCAGGTAATTTATCCCATGTGAGATCGACGCTGTATGCAGCGAAGATGATGATGAATTCCTTTGGTAGCTGGGCGATATCGATGGGTTCCATGGCAGAGAGGGATCCAACTTGATGAAACAGTTTGAGCAACCGTCCAACAGGCGGGAGGCTCTCTCGAAGAAACTTCCTGAACAGCAGGACATTTCGAAGTGCGCAATTGGGTGAATCGTGGTAAGGTCAGGATGTCGTCACTTTGTTGACCCTCCTCAGCGAAGGACACACCACGACGTCTCGTGCATGAATCCAAAACGTTCGGGCCAGTGCTACTGTCCCTTCACGTAGATGGCGCTGGCGTGTGGAGAACCGATCGGAGCACGTTCTCGATCTCGCAGTAGGGTACTTCTCCCGTGCTCCAGCCGAGATGATGATAGTTGCGTTCGAACCAGGCATTTATGCTTTTGTACCTCGCTGGGAGATCGTATCATGGGATCGGTGGTTTGAAGAGGAAAATCAGTGGCTGCACGTCCGAATTGAGCGGAGCCACTGCCAGTTCTTTGAGTACAAACTCGTCCCGCTGGAAGCCCTGTGTATTCACCACGTACTCCAATGCGATTGATGGTGAACGCTTGACTCGAGCGTCATTTCATCCTTCTTCATCCTCTACACTTTAGAGGCGTTTCCTCACATCCCCACTTATGGGATTGTAGTCTACAATGCGATCATGCAAGATTAAACAGTAGGGTGTAGTTCCCGCGGGAAAATTGGATTGAGCCTCTAGCTCGATACGATCGTCAATAGGTGCCTGCTTGAGGGCGTCGTTCTATTTCGAGCAGTCAATCACAATGAGTAGAGCATGCGCGATGAAGTCTGTTTTCGTCAGCATGGGTTCCGCCTCCTTGGCGTAGTACGCACTCTGGAAGGTGGCGTACATCTCGTACAACTGAGCGTACTGGTTGGGCGACACGTCGAATTGAGGAACAGTTTCACATTGGTCATTGCGCAGTGATCGAAGCGGCTAGCCTGTGCCGTTCGAACGCCTCTTCGATTCGTTTGCAAGGCGAGGATGAGGAAGCGTGGTTTCTCCCGCTGATTCGACGTCTTGACCGTCCAAACATGTTTCGTTGTGATTGGAAGCATGGAGTATTCGTATAATTCCCATATGCGAAAAGACATAGTGATGTCCTTCCCAATGTGACTGAGCAGCCGTATCTTGTGCTTAGTTGACAGCATCACGTACGGCATCAGCCACCCTATTTTATCGATCTCAATTTTAAATTCCTCGATGGCACTATTCTCGAGGGCTGTTTGAATGACTGCATCCGTGTCGTTCCTCGATCGCGTGAGAATCAACTCGTGCTTCGTGTTGATGACGATCTTGCGGTAGTCCTCAGCGAAGCCGAGAATCATGGCGAGCGGTATGCATATATCGAAGTATCCCCTGTCGTCCGTCAGTTGCTTCGGCTCTTCGAACCAACCAGAGTTTTCAATGCTGAACATCTGACCGGGGCTTAGTGAAGCGTAGCCCTTCATAAGACTCGTCAGACCAACGTTCTTGCTTCTGTCGATCTCTATGGCATTGATCTCGTAGCGAATTCCCTCAAACAGATGCAAGATGGCGTTGTTAACGAAAGTAGTATGGGGGCCACTATGGCGACCCCCACTCCTCATCCCCACTCCTACCCCTACTCCTCGGCAGCCGAGGTGGTGGGGGTGGAGTGGGGATGACCGTGCTTATCCCCTCCCCCGCGCCCCTGAGGGGTGTGGAGGGGGGATGGCCGGAGTGGGGGTTTCGCCATAGTGGCCCCTTTTTTTTGCTTTATTAAAATATGTTCACAAAGTATACATTTTTATGATATGTACATGATATCGCTGTTAATTAACCGTTTCAACTGATGGTTTATGAGATTATCGGTGACGCTTGTTCTGGCGCGTGCGGAGAGTTCGCCGGGTATACAGGATAGGGTGCGATGAACACTTTCCTG
This sequence comes from Ophion costatus, assembly GCA_951751655.1. Lineage (NCBI taxonomy): Eukaryota > Metazoa > Arthropoda > Insecta > Hymenoptera > Ichneumonidae > Ophion > Ophion costatus. Next base: position 9,190,892 of record OX632365.1, on the reverse strand, counting down.
AATTTTCGTCTTCCTTTTATGAACCCGTTGCCGTAAGCGACGCGCTGTCATGCTGAATAATTTGGCTGCGATTACGCTGACAAGTGCATTTTTACACTTTGTCACGTCTTCGGTGGAGCGATGAAGCCATGCCATGTAGCCGTTTATGCGTTCCTCCAATAGCTGCAGCACGACTAAGTCATCTTTTATGAAGGTGAAGAATGGCGCCGCACGGTGTATAGCGTTTGCTCCGTAGTCGTTGCAGTTTTGGATAGTTACGGTGGGCCGGTTGAGATGTTCACCGTATTCTAAATTGTAACTATCGCAGGAAACCACGGTGTGGACCGTAGGAGTGTTTCCCTCGCCATTGAGATACGCTGTGATCGTAGAGAGACGTTCGCGAAAATCCAACCACGACGGAGTATTTAGAGTTGTCCAACCGGTGCTGTCGCATGTGAAACGCATGACAGGGTGTAATTGATTAGCACTGATAACTTCAATACCCAACCGCACACTTTTTGTCAAGCAGTTGGTGAGATTATGGGATATTTGTAGTCGCAGCGGGCACGGTTTATAGCAGCGATTATCGGAAGTCTCGTTTGCCATGGCTGCTCTGGGTCGACTGAATCCCGCGAGTGAGATGTCGTTGTCTTTCGTGGGAACTGCAGACGCTGCACTATTCGGCGACTGGCTTGAATTCCAGAGTGTTGAAATCGTCCCCGAAGAACTCCATGAGAAGATTATTCTCGTGTGCAGCATGTGCGCATTCTGGGCCCGAAGCGTGTTTTTACGGGCCGTACATCAGAAATCTTGTAGTCGGTTTTTAGCGAAAGTTCCGACAGTTTTTTCGTCGGCAGGAAGCCCGACAACTTTCCGATCTTGTTGATTTGGGAGAAGTCCATCGCTGATATTGAGCTTTTGAATTTCACGAGTTAAAATTTGTCACGCTGTTCTTCTCTGAATGAGTATTTGAAGAGCAGCTAAGTTTTACAAGAATGCTTCAACGCGAACTTTTAACTCGCACCACTTCCTCTGCATATGCTTCTGCTGTTGCCGCCCGAGAACAATTAACAATGCGGAACGACTGATCCCTTGTATCTCTGCTACACCCTCCCACCATACCCGCAGCTTCCCCCACCGCGTTTCACCAAGAGTCGCACAAAACAAAATGGCTGATGTCGAAGAGCGCCAGGCGGAGTCTCTAGCAAAATTGCTGACGATGTCGTTGCTATGCGCCGCTGAATAAAGTTCGAGACACAGAGAAATATTCCAAGTGTCATCATTTTATTGAACGGTTAGCGATTACGGGAGCAGCAGCCCTGTACACAATGTAAACTCTTATGATTGAAGGAATTGCTGCCTCCTGCGGGCAGACCCTTATTGAACATTTTACGCGTAGCTTTATTCTGCTTATGGCTAAATGTCTTGTAGTAGTCGCCAACTATTTTATCGTTGTGTGATAGATCATTTGAAAATACGCTTCTAAACTTATGCATACCGAAGCCAGTACACATATAATGAAGAAACATAATGCAATACTGTCCGCAGCACTGCGAATCCACAGCTTGAAGCTGATCAGTGCTGTATCGGAAGAGTTTACAGTTTCCTCGGAGTCGACGGAGATGCTGCGGGATGATTGGTGGTAGTCCGTAGCTATCGAAGTACCATCCGCGTCCCTCTCGATCGACGTACCTGGCGATCCAGTGGGTACCGCGCTGTTTATATCCATCAGTATTCGCGACAATAGCCGTTGGTTTTGTCCAAACTTTTGGTAAGCGATCTGCGGGGTATACGCCGACAGCGTGATTTTTTATATCACGTAGAGAGTCGATGATTTGAAGGCTGTTCATAGCAGGGCTCGCCGCAGGGCAAACCAACCGATAACGCTGTTGTTGTCCCATATTCCCATAGCGACTCGCGACGTTCACTCCGACAGAGCAGCGTTTTAATCCTCATCACATTATCCAGGGCACACTTATACGATTGATTTTGCCGTATCGCGGCGTGATATAAGCAACGTGTACCGGCCCCCGGAAGATGCTGAAATGAGATATCCTCATCCTCCTCCAAATTTATAATATAGTAGCCGGTGAGTTGCGCTAAATAGGACGATTTAGCGACACCTCGTACAAATATCCGCGTAGAATCGGTAGCGATTGCCCTAAAAATTCTCTCAATACAGCGTAATGGTATATGACCCTTGAACCATTTTATACCGTGATGCTCCCGCGTCACCCGTTCGTTCGTTCTTTTTACATCCGACGGTAATTGTCTGTATGTGTGAGGTGGAGCGACGATCCAATGATCGTGCCACGATGAATCGATTGACGCAATAGCCACTTCTTTCGGTATAAAGTTGTAGTGCTTATCCGTCAAGCCTTGTATGTCTATCGCGATACTCATGATGGTTCTGCTGTGAGTGCTCTGCTCGAACTGGAGAGCTCAACCCAGGGAGACTAGAGGTAAGGAGTGGACACACAGTGTTTACGAAACGACCGCAAAACCGCACCTATTAAGGAGGCGCTGCGATCGTATGTGTCCGATCGATTAGCTTCGCCTACTCGCTTCATGCTCTTGGAGTGCTCTCGGTGCTGTGACGGCACATTCGTGGTGGGGAACCCAACTGTTGCGTCTACCTCTCCTATTTCGCTTTCTTATTGTTTTAAGCTCATAATAGCAACTAATTATTAATGAAATTAAGCGGTGAACCAACTAAATAAACCGCCAAACCGAATATGAACCCCAAGCGTAGCCACAACTTAAATAATGGAAGGCTACATCTTGTTATAGCGCGCGCGCGGGTAGCGCGCTAGGATAATACACGGCGATACTGGGGTTCAAATCTTATTTTTTCTTACAAGCTTTTTCCCCCTTATACAATTATTATATCCATGAATTCTGTACTCTATTTTTCACCTATATCGTGAAAATACAATAATAAATCGAAAACGTCTTTGAACGATAAACAGCGAGGTTGAATTTTTAATTTTTATATTTATTTCTCATATACGCATATCCACGTTTCTCATATCTTTCAACGATTCAATTGATAATCAATATCATTAATCAGAATTAATCAGAATTGAGGCGAACAAAACAGAAAACATACCCATTGAAAATGGAACCAACGGAAGAGAAAACAGCTCGAAGAAAATGCAGAATCGACGTTGCTACACTCTTTGGCAAACTTTACGTTCGCAGAGAATGAGATAGCTCGGCGTTGTTACAAACCATCGAGGTTTGCGACCCAAACACTGACACATGAGTACAGAAAAAACAAAACAATAAGGACCATTTTTCAAGTGTCTCGAATTTTTTTATTTTATTTTCGTCACAGTCATAAATAAAAAAGGCTTGAAGATAAACCGACCCGTTACTAGCATTTCTTGTGCATGATTATTGTGAGCCCACAACAGAACGGACAGTATTGATCATATTTCATACTCTTTTTTTTTCTTTTGTCTTCATTATTATCATCATTATTATTATTATTATTATTATTATTATTATTATTATTATTATTATTATTATTATTATTATTATTATTATTATTATTATTATTGTTATTGTTATTGTTATTGTTATTGTTATTGTTATTGTTATTGTTATTGTTATTGTTATTGTTATTGTTATTGTTATTGTTATTGTTATTGTTATTGTTATTGTTATTGTTATTGTTATTGTTATTGTTATTGTTATTGTTATTGTTATTGTTATTGTTATTGTTATTGTTATTGTTATTGTTATTGTTATTGTTATTGTTATTGTTATTGTTATTGTTATTGTTATTGTTATTGTTATTGTTATTGTTATTGTTATTGTTATTGTTATTGTTATTGTTATTGTTATTGTTATTGTTATTGTTATTGTTATTGTTATTGTTATTGTTATTGTTATTGTTATTGTTATTGTTATTGTTATTGTTATTGTTATTGTTATTGTTATTGTTATTGTTATTGTTATTGTTATTGTTATTGTTATTGTTATTGTTATTGTTATTGTTATTGTTATTGTTATTGTTATTGTTATTGTTATTGTTATTGTTATTGTTATTGTTATTGTTATTGTTATTGTTATTGTTATTGTTATTGTTATTGTTATTGTTATTGTTATTGTTATTGTTATTGTTATTGTTATTGTTATTGTTATTGTTATTGTTATTGTTATTGTTATTGTTATTGTTATTGTTATTGTTATTGTTATTGTTATTGTTATTGTTATTGTTATTGTTATTGTTATTGTTATTGTTATTGTTATTGTTATTGTTATTGTTATTGTTATTGTTATTGTTATTGTTATTGTTATTGTTATTGTTATTGTTATTGTTATTGTTATTGTTATTGTTATTGTTATTGTTATTGTTATTGTTATTGTTATTGTTATTGTTATTGTTATTGTTATTGTTATTGTTATTGTTATTGTTATTGTTATTGTTATTGTTATTGTTATTGTTATTGTTATTGTTATTGTTATTGTTATTGTTATTGTTATTGTTATTGTTATTGTTATTGTTATTGTTATTGTTATTGTTATTGTTATTGTTATTGTTATTGTTATTGTTATTGTTATTGTTATTGTTATTGTTATTGTTATTGTTATTGTTATTGTTATTGTTATTGTTATTGTTATTGTTATTGTTATTGTTATTGTTATTGTTATTGTTATTGTTATTGTTATTGTTATTGTTATTGTTATTGTTATTGTTATTGTTATTGTTATTGTTATTGTTATTGTTATTGTTATTGTTATTGTTATTGTTATTGTTATTGTTATTGTTATTGTTATTGTTATTGTTATTGTTATTGTTATTGTTATTGTTATTGTTATTGTTATTGTTATTGTTATTGTTATTGTTATTGTTATTGTTATTGTTATTGTTATTGTTATTGTTATTGTTATTGTTATTGTTATTGTTATTGTTATTGTTATTGTTATTGTTATTGTTATTGTTATTGTTATTGTTATTGTTATTGTTATTGTTATTGTTATTGTTATTGTTATTGTTATTGTTATTGTTATTGTTATTGTTATTGTTATTGTTATTGTTATTGTTATTGTTATTGTTATTGTTATTGTTATTGTTATTGTTATTGTTATTGTTATTGTTATTGTTATTGTTATTGTTATTGTTATTGTTATTGTTATTGTTATTGTTATTGTTATTGTTATTGTTATTGTTATTGTTATTGTTATTGTTATTGTTATTGTTATTGTTATTGTTATTGTTATTGTTATTGTTATTGTTATTGTTATTGTTATTGTTATTGTTATTGTTATTGTTATTGTTATTGTTATTGTTATTGTTATTGTTATTGTTATTGTTATTGTTATTGTTATTGTTATTGTTATTGTTATTGTTATTGTTATTGTTATTGTTATTGTTATTGTTATTGTTATTGTTATTGTTATTGTTATTGTTATTGTTATTGTTATTGTTATTGTTATTGTTATTGTTATTGTTATTGTTATTGTTATTGTTATTGTTATTGTTATTGTTATTGTTATTGTTATTGTTATTGTTATTGTTATTGTTATTGTTATTGTTATTGTTATTGTTATTGTTATTGTTATTGTTATTGTTATTGTTATTGTTATTGTTATTGTTATTGTTATTGTTATTGTTATTGTTATTGTTATTGTTATTGTTATTGTTATTGTTATTGTTATTGTTATTGTTATTGTTATTGTTATTGTTATTGTTATTGTTATTGTTATTGTTATTGTTATTGTTATTGTTATTGTTATTGTTATTGTTATTGTTATTGTTATTGTTATTGTTATTGTTATTGTTATTGTTATTGTTATTGTTATTGTTATTGTTATTGTTATTGTTATTGTTATTGTTATTGTTATTGTTATTGTTATTGTTATTGTTATTGTTATTGTTATTGTTATTGTTATTGTTATTGTTATTGTTATTGTTATTGTTATTGTTATTGTTATTGTTATTGTTATTGTTATTGTTATTGTTATTGTTATTGTTATTGTTATTGTTATTGTTATTGTTATTGTTATTGTTATTGTTATTGTTATTGTTATTGTTATTGTTATTGTTATTGTTATTGTTATTGTTATTGTTATTGTTATTGTTATTGTTATTGTTATTGTTATTGTTATTGTTATTGTTATTGTTATTGTTATTGTTATTGTTATTGTTATTGTTATTGTTATTGTTATTGTTATTGTTATTGTTATTGTTATTGTTATTGTTATTGTTATTGTTATTGTTATTGTTATTGTTATTGTTATTGTTATTGTTATTGTTATTGTTATTGTTATTGTTATTGTTATTGTTATTGTTATTGTTATTGTTATTGTTATTGTTATTGTTATTGTTATTGTTATTGTTATTGTTATTGTTATTGTTATTGTTATTGTTATTGTTATTGTTATTGTTATTGTTATTGTTATTGTTATTATTATTATTATTATTATTATTATTATTATTATTATTATTATTATTATTATTATTTCTAGCTGTAATGAATATACCTGTCCGTCATGAGAAGAAAATAAAAAGTAATTTATATATTTCATTGCCGATCACTCGGCTCAAATTTCCTGGTGACTCGTTTGGAGCTCGATCGCATCGGCCGGTCGTTTTATAGCCGCGGTCTGTGTGACCAGTACGATTTTTTGTATCATTCGGAGCGTCTCAGCAAGATTCGACAATTGAAATAAAGAAATCAGCAGCCAAATGAAATACGCAATAGAGATGGGACCAACGGAAGAAAGTACTGCTGGAAGAATCACTGCCACGATCTGCGGAAGCGTCTTGCTCGCGGAATATAACCGACCGAAAGGAAATCCAATAATTATCAATCTCCAAAATTAATTAGAATTGAGACAAAAACAGAAGAAATGCGTGTGTCACGACGACGTTTTCCATGCAATGATAATGAGGCGGACGAAGTGGAGGCAGACGTCGACGTCGACGTTTCTGGAGTAGTTGCGCTTAAGGGGCAGCGTCAGGGCCCACTGGAAAATAGGAACTTGTCAAAAAATTGCGGTTGTATTTGCAAGGAAAATAACTAATAAATGATGCTTCATTTTATGCTTATTACTCCAAGGAGAATGAAGCATAAAGGTTATGTTTCGCATTAACTGAACCACATGCAAGAAAAAAGAAACTGAAGGCTAACCCTAATGACGATTAATTGGGAGGAATATTGAAAATAATCTTACCTTGGGCTTCGAAGAAAACAATTTCGTGTAGATTTTCTCAATATTACAAAACACAATATTAAAAATGAGCCTCAAAGCGGACCACAAAGCATCGAAATCAAATTCTTTTATTCTTTGTGCGCATGCTTTGAGTTTGGACTATTATAATTATTTGAGACGTTATCGTCAGGAGAGCTACTAGTGGCACGAACTGGAACTATTGCAAGTCGGATTTTTTAAGACGCTGGAACTACGTATTAGCCTATGCTGTGTCCACTCCTTACCTCTAGTCTCCCTGGCTGAACCGCTGAAATCTACAATAACTTGCCGGGAAGCATCAACCTCCACCACGTTATCATATTCCGCATACACGACACAATTTACCGTCGAAGTTATTGCCTCGCCGAAGCGTACTTCGAGCCTCACGCTACTGTGTTTCACCAAATTCCAATGACTGTTACTGTTCGCCGAAAGATCGGGCGTTAGATCAAACGCAAAAAGACAATAGCTGCAGGGATACGCTGTACGAGTAATTGAATTACCCTGATTGAGAAAGTGAATGCCAGTCCCTGAGAATAATGTATGATACGCATCCACATATAGATGCGTGTCGTCAAAGTTAGGCTGGAGTGCTTTCGACGGTATCTGCACACCGTCAGCATATAACGCGAGATAATTAATTTTATAATTCTGAAAGTTAAACGGGTTCAACGCGCGGTTACCGCTAAATGCTTTATTATCGACAAACCCTATAATTATGCGCTTCGGCAGTTGGCCCAGTATAACATTGTCCAAAGTATCGCCGTGCACTCCTGCATGCATCGATATAGACTTAACCTCGACACGTGTCAAAGGATATTTTGCTGTAGATTTTGATAATGCTCGCGCGTGAGCTAAAAGTATACCAGGGGCAATTTTAGCGCGGCGTACGAGAAGCGATGCCTCGGTAATATGCATGCTGAAATCTTTCGAGGAAGTCATAAGACAGAATGCGTCGCTGGTACGTACAAGGCGTAATCGCATCTCCACGCCGTTTATAAGAAATCGCTCTTGATTGAAAATATCGCAATGGAGGTGGCCGAGGAGATCGATCTTATTGCGCCCATTGAGGACCATTCGACGATTAGCAAGGCCTGCATTAGCTTCTGCTACATCGTCCATTTTACCGGCCGTATCACTGTACCACAGGTAACTTGAAAGGTGAGAGCTTTTCGCACCCTGCCCATAATTTAATAAGTTTTCAATGTAGGCCCTGTATGCATAAGCATTATTGGGTGGAGATACGAGCTTCTGATTGAGAAATACATCGACTTGATTGAACAGCGAATGAAGTAAATTATTGACGGGCCCCACTCTAATGGTAGGGTCGGGTTTCACTGCACTCGAGCGTAATTGGACACGTATGCTTAGCATGGTATGAGCAAGATCGATGTATTCGTCACCTTGGCCAGGTCCCACAAATTCTATTGGTGAATCATCCGTCGGAGATGAGATCGATTTATAGTGCACCCATTGCGTTCCCTCGATGGTTGTTTGAGTCGGCGGTAGTGAGAATAGTTCCAACTCAGACTTCAAACACTCGCACGAATGGGCATGCAAGAACGCCATTTTCACGAGAAGATATCTGACACTGTCCTAGCTCGCGACTTCTTCTTCGGCGTTCTCTTTCTAGCTGTTCTCTTCTTTTTTTTAACACAATTTGTACGTTTTTGCTTCAACGCGGCTGTTTTCTTTTTTAGGCCGATCCTATGCGCGCTGTAGTTACTGAGCGAATGCGCAAGCTTGTGAATTTTCGAGGCCTTATATCCTGAGCCCTGCATAAGACTATTGAGTTTTTCCTCAGCTTTTCGCTTCAAACTCACACCCGATTCGCGCAAACGCGATTTGAAGGCTTCCCTAGGCTGAATTCCTGCATCCATTATATCGCTCGCCACATTAAGGCCTGACCATATAGCCTCTTTGCCGACAACTCGCGCCCCTTGTTTTAAGAGAGGTAAAATGCGCCGGAAAAGGCCGCCAAGGAAACTGCCGATACCGTGACCCCTCTGGTTCGGCGACCCCATGTATACTTGGCTAATTCCCCCGTACCCTGTTCTACCTGCGCCCACTTGTGCGTCAAAGTACGCATCGTAGTAATTCATGTTGCTCTCTCTCTCTCTCTCTCTTTCTCGACCGCAGCTAAGCTAGGCGTTTGAACTGGAGTGTCACGGTTAGCGTTCCACCCTCGAATGGCATCCAATGCCCGAATTCATCTCTTATATCGAAATCTATCGATTGAAAGCTGGTACGTAGAAGAGGTATGTACCGCGGTGGCGAAAAACTTTTGATTTTCACAGAGCCGTAATTATAATTATTATCAATGTCAAAGGGAACGAGACGTAATAACGGAGCGTGTACATCGCCGGTCATGTAGGACTCGCAAATATCCGTATAAACAAATAGCATATTGGGTATACCGTTCATGAGACTAGCCGGCTGCGGCGCAATATACTGATTCGCTACCACAAGACCCGTACTATGAGTGAAGCCTAAAATTTTGTTAATTATGGGGGAACAGTGGAAAGCGTGTTCTAGATTTTTGCACTCGGTGCAGACACGCTCTACCGAGACATAGCCGTTAAGAGTATGCTGAAATTTCAAATGTCCTGCGATACTTTGAATTTGATTCATTGCTTCGAGTAGCGTGGAGACGCTACGGTATACCCCAGATGGTACGCAAGCACGCTCGTTTTTAAAATCGACATTGGCCTCAACGCCCGGGATCACTGCGTTCGTCACTAAGCTGATAAAGTTTGTTTCACCTTCAGGCGGCACGTGTAGAACAGTCATCGGTATGTGTATTTCGGCTAAGGAAACGCCCCATTTACCGCGCAAATTTACACTTTGTGGCAAGTGTGTGGTATATTGCGTCGTCCTGTTATTAGGGTAGTACTTCATGCTGCTATTGCTAGGTAATACTACAAAAAACTCGGTGTCGCTCATCGCGCCTACTTATTCTTTCCCCACCTTTGGACTCTAGATAACTCGGGTTCGTAAAAAATGCCGTCAATCTCCTCGTCGTTGAGATCATGCAAAACGTACACGATAGGTCGGCTGCTCACGGATATACGATGTATCTTAAACAGCTCACTGCTCCAGCTGCTCTCGTATCCTTTAGCAAAGGCAGCCTTCGCGCTACTGATGCGGACAATATTGCCCAGCTTATATTTAGGAGGTGACCGCTGTACAGGATGCTGTTGTTTATATCGCCGTATTAGATTATCGCGCGCTTTGGCAGATGTAAGCAACGTCACAGATGCGGGCGTCATTCTAACGCCACTATGTATCGTACGATTGTATGCGGAGACTATATTCTGCAAAACGTCGATATAACGTTTTTGGCGCGAATACGTGAAGTATCGCCACATTCTTTCTTTCAACGTTCGATTGAAGCGCTCTACAACAGCTGCTTTTACGTCAGGGTTGCGGCTCGCCCGAAACTGAATATTATGCTTCTGTAAGAAAGTCTGAAAAACTGACCCTGTAAATTACCGACCCTTGTCCGATTGTAAGCAAACGGGAGATCGGCCGTTTGTGCTTTTTCGCGAGAGGATACGAGATAGAGCGTTAGCCACTGTTAAAGCAGTCTTGTCGTACAACGGTTCAAGCCACGCGTACTTACTGAGCACATCTATGACCACAAGAAGATAGGTATAGCCATCGTTATAACTTTTGTGTGATCGAAGGTCTACAAGATCAGCCTTCCAAACATCGTCAATGTTCTGCACATTGTAGATGCACCGGGGAAATCGCCGGCGTATCGCTCTATGCCGTGTGAAAGCATCCTGTGCTTCGAGCCACTGTATCGTTTTTTCTGGGGAGATTTTCTTTTTACGACCTACGCGTAACAGTTTAGTAGCACCGGAAAAAGACGCCTCATGTGAAGGATCAAAGTAAATTTTTTCAAGTGTTTTCATACTGACAGTTTGAGAGAGAACCAGGTGAGTCGCCTTCTCTTACCCCTCCCACTCTGCGCGGCTAATTTGCTGCTCTCGCTACCGCTGTAGAACTCGGAATGACTGGTATCGCTAATGTCCTCGTCGTCACCGTCGTCATCAGCGTTGGTGCTGTTACCGTGAGGCGAGCGTAATGTTGAATTGGCTTGCGTTTCCAGCCATAGTTCGTCATTTCCCACAAATTCACGAGGTGCCTGTATAGCCCTTAAAAAATTTGCAAAGACTCTACGGCCCGTCGGTTTGGCCATCTTTCTCGCACGCATTGCGTCATTCACAAGATCAACAATATTTGAATGCTTGATTGTTTCTCCATTGACAGAAACCACACCGGCTGCATCCCAAAAAAAATCTGAGGACGGCGCATCATGTAGGCGTCGCAATAAGAGTTTCGCTTTATTGCGGAATTTCGCAGGTACACTCTCAACGATAATGGAATCGTTCATTCGTGTTTCTGCTGCTACTGATGCTGATCTTTCCGTGGGGTGTGTGTCTTTTTTTTGTTCCTTCACAAGATCATGATACAGCTGTGCTCGTTCGCCATCGACGAAATGTAGATAACGCTGTAATACGCGCAAGTACGCTAACCATTTTTCTCGCTCGTCGCCATACGCGTTGATTTCAAAATTTCGCTCATCTCCATATCAAGGCGATTCAGAGTCGCCGTAATTGTTTTCTCCGCTTGGCTCATCGGTCGTGCCTCACTATCGCTGACGCTGCGTTTTTGGAATCTAGTTGTAATAGACGCTCCTTGGGCACCAGAACCATTTTCCTGGCATGCTCCATTATTTGGCAATTAGATTTGACAATATGGTACCGAGGATTGGGGCAAGCAGCAGGGGTAAAAAGCCACCGCTTTGAATGACAAATTTCTTCTTACTTTTCCAGCAGCCTCTATTTGCCGCTAAGCGCCTGAGAAGAGGCACGTGGCGGTGCAATTTTTTCCGCTGGTTGGCTTTGAGAGGAAGATTACCGCGAAGAACGTTTAAGGCACACTCGCAAATGCAGCGTATTATACGAGAATCCGCTTTCCGCAAAATAGCCTCACGCTGTTCTTTGGTGAGATATTGAAGAGCGTTCAATATCGCAATGCTCTTCTTGCAAAGAGACGATCCGCTGCGTGCCATCACAGGCGTAGAACTGGCAATTCTCCATATGTGTCACCGCTTTTTAATTTCTTTCCCGGTACGTACACGAAATGGCGTGTATCATCAGGGAAAATACATGTACGGTATCGGCAATTATCGGATGTTGATTGCGTCAGATCTAGTAACAAATAACCGTGCGGTTTAGACGTTGCGTCGTAATAAGCCTCCTGTAGAAATCGTGGATTTTCGGGACATACTTGGCGCGCCAAGTGCTGTATTTGAGCACGATCGCGACGGTTTTTGAAGATAACGATATAATTCGCATTCAAAGAGATGTCCCGCTGGCCTTGGCCCTGATGAAACAAATTTTGCGTTATAAAAATAACGCTCAAGTTCTTGTGATGACTGCCTTTGGTGAATAGATCGACAACAGCATTGCTCAATGCTTCACGCATTAGGTCATCGATAATTAAGAGCTTCACACGGGGGTCGTTTGAGTAATCGGCAGTCTGGGGTAATCCTTCGCGAAATTCTATAGCATCACCGTACCCCGTATATGCTGTCTGCCACTCGGAATAATAAAATATTATTCTCTCGAAACGTTCGCTGTTCATACGCGTGATACATTTCAGAAATGTTTTAACAAAATACGTTTTACCGCAGCCTGTCGGCCCGCAGATCATAGAAGTCCAGGGATGTTGCCACCTCGTGTCCATCGCGGTAAATGAGGAAATTTAGGCTCAGTGCAATATTAAATAAGATTTTCGGGTTTTTACGTAAAAAATATATTTCCAGTATATTTTACAAATGGCGATAACCGTAGGGAAGCGATCCATACCGGCCGTCACGTCTTCGCTTAATGCTCGACGGCTTGCACGTTTTTGTCTCTCCTCGCGTGACAACATGGTGAAGTTCTGTACATCTAATGGCGTCGTATCTCAGTACAATAGGATCCTCTCGCTCGCCCACGATGAAGGATCGTACGGACTCATAGTTTATTAACGCATTGTTTGCAAAATTAAGCGTGATACCCTTAACTTTGCAAACCTCGTTCTCTGTCCCGTCAGGCGCATGCACGATGAATGCATAAAATTTAGGGCCGCCGGAAATGAAACTTCTTATGTAACTGCCCTCGCCATAGGTGGTTAGCTCGTTAGTTAAATCGCCAAGCAATTGGCCTATCGGGGGCTCGTAGGCTTCAGATTGCTCTCTCGTTACATAGATTACGGAGTCGGTATCGCAGTACAACGCACGTCTTCCCAGACGTTCCAGGTAACCATACAGTTTTAAACGCGCTTGTGCTGTGGTGTATGCAGCTATTACGGCGTTAGCTATACTTGAGGGTACCACAGCCTCACCGGTTTTAATATAATTGGCGTAAAGAATTTCACTGTTCACCGGCAGCATACCTGTAATATCGTATTCTGGATTAGTTAATAACTCTATAAGTTTTTTGCGTGTTGATACTACGACTGTTTGCGGCAGGTTTTCGCGTTGCCCGAATTTTCCCTAGAACGAATGCAGACATAGTTTGGCGACTGAGCGTAGGCCGGGGTTTTTGGTTATCGACTGACGATTCAAACGAACCCCCTCTGATTGTTCAAAGCTAGCGATATAACGCTCCTGGGCTGATTCATCGCCCAAACAGTTCTCAGGCCAGCCGCTCGCCTCCTGCTTGATCTTCAAAAAGGTGTTAATGTACTCGACGAATAAACCTCCCGATTGCGTGTCACGACTGAATTGCGTTACTTCGTATTGCCAGATTTCGGCAATGTGGAGTATCGTGTAACCGCATGAGACGGCTTTTCGCAATTCATCGGCAACCCAGGTACCCTCGAACACACGCTCGTCCGGATCGTCATGCATACACTCTTCCTCGTTCATCATCTCGCTGCATTTGCGGCACAGAGAGAACAACAGTCGCTGATGCATACGCACAGGCAAAACAGGGTGGTAGAGATCGCGTGGTGGTAGAACGGTACATTTCACCAGGCCTTCGACACGCGCCAGATCGCTAGTGGGTCCTGTCAGCTCTAAGCATTCACCGCCTATATATACTTTCGGATGTCCGATAGGGTATTTACCAAATTTGCGAATATACGGGTACAGAAAACAGACGTCTACGTAGCGTATGCGCTCCGTCTCTTTAACATCGTAGAGCGTCACCATATTCTCCGTGCGACCACCGAAGAAAGCGTCACGAGGGTTTAAGGGTTCCGCAGCCCTCAACGGATGATCCCGTATGAGCCCGCGAATTTCGGCACTAGTTTCCAAAAGCTTGTCCCACTCGCATTCCCAGATTTCCGTTAACTGATAACCTCCCGAGCGAATTCTATTAGCTATAGCAAGAGTTCTTTCTAACCGCTCGTCCATTGATATATCACCGCGTTGTTTACAGTCTCTATTGAGGGAGAAGCATTGAGGGCAACCGTGCAAATAGCAACCGTGAAATTGTAATACGTACGCGGTATTGCCTGTTTCATAATGGCCGTCGAATAGTAAATTTTGAGGTAGTCTAAATTCGCGCGAACGGCTGGCGTGTATAATACGCTTTCCGAGGGTGTGCTCCATCCATACAAGCCATGAAATTGCCTTTTTTGATTGGGTATGCACCCACCTATAGCCGCCCAACGGTATAATACCGATCGTATTGTCTTTGAGAAAATTTTTCCGAAAGACACTGAAGCAGGCCGAGGCTATCGTTGTGCTCTCGTCAAACGGACAAACCCGGCCGCTGGCTATAAACATGTCACGAAAAGCCATACACGCGCGTCTCAAGATCGTGACGTCGTCCGTGCAATAGCTTACGAGTTCCTTCGAAAAGTCAAACACGTAGTCTCTGCCTTTAGACTCGTGATACCAGGCTAAGAATTTTTCGCGCTCTGCGGGGCGCATCGTGTCGGGAGAATAATACTTAACGGCTGGTAGGGGACCCACATAATTTTGATTTTCCGGTCTGGTAAACAAATGAGGGAAAACTCCTTTAACGATAGCGCCTGTGAGACCGAAGGCTTTAGGAAGCGCACTGAGAGGCATGTGAAAATAGTTTAGGCTGTCGAAAAAAAAACAAGTTTTTCAACACGCATCGAAATGATTTTCGTATCGTTCATAATTATACTCGGCAGTTGGACCTTTTTTTCTTCAATTAAATAGCGCAAAATGAACTGCGCGTCAAAGCTACCGGCATTATGAGCAATACAGATAGTACGCGAAAAATGCTCGACACGCTGCATAGCAAGTTCGACCAATTGTCCCACAGGCTGCTGTCGAAATACATACTGTCGAGAGTCGCAATACTCGCATGGCTCGGTCATCGAATCACGAGTGCAACAATACGTGCAAATTCGTTGAACTACGCACAAGTTGGGCTCGTGTAGAAAAGTATTCGCATCGCCTGGTACCTGTGTGCATTGCTGAGTCTCAAAATCATAGAATAAAAAAAGTATTTTCCCCGTGCTTTGACCGCCACGAATAGGCTTCATAAAGCACATGTGATTATTGGGTCGATGCGCTCTGCATGCTTTACAAAAGGCCACGCCGCAAATGTGTTTTCGTCTTTTATCGAGAGGCCTGACAATTTTCAGGCATTCGCGGCACCGCTTGCGCGAGGCACACACGCTGTTTGATTTCCGTTTTCTGTACTGTTTAACAATTAAATGATTTTCGAAACATTGCAGCCCGTAAAACTCGCGCGGCACGCTTCGCATCGAATAGCTGCATTTACTTCGGGATCGCACGGTGGTGACGTCATGCAGCGACGGGACTTTTTTTTTAAACATCTATGGCCAAATCTGCGGTATTGCGAATTACACGAGGAGCAAAAATCGCGGCTTCCCACGGCGCCTCGTAAATTTAATATCGGCTGATAATGATGCGAACGCTCGTAATATAAAATGTGCAGCGTGTGTTCGATTTTGCCAAAAGTATTTGAGACTTGCTGCGAGCCGTCGAACAAAGGTGCATCCCCCCGCCCGAACGTCAGAAATTCATAAACTACTATGGCAATACCGCGCTGCGCGAGATAATTCTGGTAGGGAGCAATCTCACGGACCCCGCAGCCGTTTGGCAGTACTATAACTCCCGCTGCATTCGTTAATTCAAGAGCAGCATTTTTCTGCAATGAGCCGTTAGTCTGCCTCATGCGTTGTCAGTTTGCGTGTAAACTACCTGAGCGTATTTCACCCCGTTCGGTATGCCGTATTTCACGTATTTATTTCACGTATTATACCTGAGCGTATTTCACGTATTTATTTCACGTATTATACCTGAGCGTATTTCACCCCGCGCGCGCCGCTGTCAGTGACCGTGGTAAACACAGAGTATCGCTATTGCGTATCGTGAGAATGGATTTTTTTGCTGCCCCCTCATGCGTTAAGCGCTTTCTGCCGGTGCCCTCAACACCCCTGACAATGCTGGCTTTGATTATACACGCATCGTCAATATTCAATGATGCAGCACTCTGAGTAATGCTCATTATTAACTGCCAAATATCATCGGACGCGCAATCTCTAACGGGCCGAAACGAGAGCCAAACGGGGCCGTGCGGTAAACAGCTCGAGGCAAACGATATACCTATGTAATCGCCAGCCTCGCAAGACGCTGTGATATACGTCAAAAGGTCACGAAACGCTCCTTTCAACCATGGTAATAAATGGCCACCAGGCGGGGGTTGACGAATGCGTACGGTGATTTCTCGGCCTCGTAGTTTAAAACGCTTGAAGTACCGACAAGCCTCCTCGATTATCTCAATACGCACGCCTGGTGGCTGTACATCGTCGAAGGACTCATCACGCTGCCGTCTACGGCCGAAACCTTCTTGTACGCCTGTAAAAAAGAGTACGAATGGTTAAAACTGCTTAACCATGACAATAAGTAAGCTCAAAAGGTACCTGATGTTATTGCTACTTCTAACCATGGACGTCCACAAAGCGTCTTCATCAAATAGCAGAGATACTGACACATAACCTGCCGTAAAATATAATAGCTCACTCTATTTTTGCAAACAAAATCTTTCAAGTTAATATTAACTTTGCAAAACCGATAACGTATATACCGATGCGAGTAATAAAGAGGGGTTCGTTTACCTGAGTTGTCGCTCGAGCTCAAAAGACGATTTAGCCAATCGTCATCAACACCATCATCATCATCATCGTGCGGTAGATCGTTTTCACCCTGCGGCTGTGGCGAGTCACCTCCAAAAGGCCACATCCATAGCTGATTGTCCCTATGCTCGTATTCCTCAGCAGGGTGTTGCGCGTCGTTGACTATCTCGCGAGCCCATTGCTCCAGCATGATGTTGCCTCTCTCACTTGCAACCTGATCGGCGTCCTCGTCGTCGTCGTCGTCGTCGCCGTCGTCGTTGCCACGCCCGGGGTTAATCTCGTTAAAACGAGGATTCAAATCTGCATGTGTTTTATTATTAATGCCTGATAAAAACGTATTGTTAATGTATGATAATGGGTTATTATTATTAATACTTACACACGTTACTACCGGAAAATATTTCGGACGGGTGCCCCATACTGGATGTAGACGGTCGGGCAAGGGTCTCAGCGTCACTGAAACGAGATTGCTCGGCGGAAATATCCGCAAAAATATCTGCTGGACTGAGAACCGGCTGCTGTAGTGCCCCTTCTTCTTCTTCAACATCTGATATGGGGGATAGCTGAAGGTAATCAGGAAGTTTATGAACAGTCTCCTCGTTGCTGGTCGCGGGGCGTAGATCAGGACCCATAAGCATTTCAGATTCGGTGCAATTATTGCGCGATGGTCCTTCAATCACGGGATCTAAATGATCGCCATGCCCGCTTTCATCATCTCGCGCTGTTTCTTCCTCCATGGCTTGCGCCTCCTCGGCGAGTGCAGCTTCTTCATCGGAGCTCGCTTCATAGAGCCGGCGATAATCTGTGGGTACTTCTGCATTACCACGATATCACACTTAAAAAGAGATGCTCGCACGCTACGGAGCACAACTTACCGGTTATTTCATTGATGAGATTACGTGTGCACGGAGTAGCCTCGAGATTTCTGTGTTGTAATTCTTCAAACACCCATAGGAGAACCCTGTAGCCTCTAAACAGACCTTTGTTATAGGCCGTCATAAGGGCTCGCAGCGGAGACCACCATAACACATATTTCAAACGAGTTATGAGAGAATTTTCCGGTAAATAGCGCAATTCCGTGCACCAGTTATTATTACATCTTCGGCGAAGTTGTACATTCCGCGTTTTGACCAAGCGAAGAAGATCTAAAATGCACGTACGTATATTACGGCTATCCATAGCTGCTCCTGAAAAATGTATCAAACGCCGTCTAGATCACTACTGACAGCATTTATTAATTGTTCAAATGCTCGCGTTGTCACGAGCAATGTGTGTGTGTGTGTGTGTATGTTTTATCACACATACCTGTAGCACATTCGAAGACAATAGCCTTTTTGAAAATCTCGAGATTTATTTCTCCGAGCGTGTAAACCGATATTTCGCGTAGCTGCATTTTTGCTGACGCGCGAACATTCCTGAAAGTATCTTCATCAACGCCTCCATCGAGCGTTTATTGTCGGAGAAGTTTCATGCTAAATGAAATCCAGAAAAATCATAGTCGAATTCAAATTCAACGTTCTCTAAGAGCCTGCGTTCTCTATTTAAAAAAGATAGAACGAGTATAAGTATGCTATGCTATATACAGGCAATCCCTCATGCATCCCTGAGATGATCTCGAGGATGTAGGCTGAAATTCTGAATAAGCTGATAGAAGGATGTATGGGGGGTAACGTCAGTGAGTGCCGCGCGGGCGTGTGTGCAGTAGCAAGCGGTCCGGTGCCGCACACACGTATGCTCGTGCTCGTCGGTGTGCGCGCTCCAGAGCAGGTACGGATATCCGCACAAAAAGGAGAGGTCGAGCATACGGCTTCTCCATTGCGAGCCACTACGCGGGCGTATGCATGCAGTAGCAAGAGGCCCGATGCCACGACACACGTATGCTCGTGCCCGTCGGTGTACGCGCTCTATAGTAGGTACGAATATCCGTACAAAAAGGAGAGACCGAGAATACGGCTTCTCCATTGCGAGCCACTACGCGGGCGTATGCATGTAGTAGCAAGAGGCCCGATTCCGCGACACACGTATGCGCGTGCTCGTCGGTGTGCGCGCTCTGTAGTAGGTACGAATATCCGCACAAAGAGGAGAGGCCGAGAATACGGCTTCTCCCTTGCGGGCTGCTACGAGGGCGCGTGTGTGTGTGTGGGCCGGCAAGCGTCCCGATGCTCGTGTCCGTCGGTGTGCGCGCTGTATAGCAGGTACGAATATCCGCACAAAGAGGAGAGGCCGAGAATACGGCTTCTCCCTTGCGGGCGCGTGTGTGTGTGTGTGTGGGTCTGCAAGCGGCCCGATGCCATGGCACACGTATGCTCGTGTCCGTCGGTGTGCGCGCTCTATAGCAGGTACGAATATCTGCACAAAGAGGGGAGACCGAGAATACGGTTTCTCCCCTGCGGGTTGCTGCGCAAAAGATTTTGACAGTTATCAGCATAATTCGCGAACTCGTGCGGTGAGCTCACTGGCGGATGAACACATTGCTTAGCTTGCATCTATGCTATCTAAACTCCGTGCTCGCCATCGGATGAGCTCATCGTAGAACGATCGCGCTCAACGTCGGGTGAGCTCATCGTAGAACGATGCATCGGCTACCTCGTACGCGTGCAATTATGCTGACCTGTCAAAATCTGCAAAAGATGCTCTTCGCGCGTCGTGCGTAATAATCCCCGCGGGCGGCTGTGACGTACTCCGCGGGAACATAGTGTCGTGCGACTCCGAGGGATACAGTGAAGTTTTTTTCGTCGATGAGGGGTACAGCGGGTCCGTAGACGCGGACTCGCTGTATACCCCAGCGCCCTTTTGCGCGTTTGTTGCGGGCCTCGTGGTTCCGTGCACGGTTTCGGGGATCGCGCATCTTGAAACCATCCCCTTCGTCTCGGACCTGCTCGCGGATCTCGTAGAGAACCGCGTCGTCGTGGCTGTGGCCGAAAGCGGCACCCCCCTCCCCCGTGTATGCATTTACAACGGGGTCGACGTCGCGACGGTACTCATCGCGGCGTTGAACGACGGGCCCGAACCCGTCGCTTTTTACGACGCGGGGTGGCCCGACGACGGGTTCGACGACTCGTTCGAGCCGGAGGGGTGGGAGAACGAGCCGTGACACTCGTGCTCGTGTGGGCGTGTGTGTGTGCGTGCGTGTGTGTGTGTGTGTGTGTGTGTGTGTGTGTGTGTGTGTGTGTGTGTGTGTGTGTGTGTGTGCGTGTGCGTGTGCGTGCGTGCGTGCGTGCGTGCGTGCGTGCGTGCGTGCGTGCGTGCGTGCGTGCGTGCGTGCGTGCGTGTGTGTGTGTGTGTGTGTGTGTGTGTGTGTGTGTGTGTGTGTGTGTGTGTGTGTGTGTGTGTGTGTGCGCGTACCCTCGGAGTTTACCGTCACCAGGAGCAGCAACGGTGAGCAAAACAAACTAAAAATGAATTTTCAGAAAGCAGAAAAAAATGGGGCCACTATGGCGAAACCCCCACTCCGGCCATCCCCCCCTCCACACGCCTCTGGGGCGCGGGGGAGGGGATAAGCACGGCCATCCCCAGCAAAAAAAAGGGGCCACTATGGCGAAACGCCCTCCGCACTTCTCTGGGGCGCGGGGGCGGGGATAAGCACGGTTATCCCCACTCCATCCCCAACACCTCGGCTTCCGAGGAGTCGGGGTAGGAGTGTGGATGAGGAGTGGGGGTCGCCATAGAGGCCCCCATACTACTAACGAACTTTGTCGCCGTGACGGCATTTCTGTTAGTTTTGCTGAGTCTACCGCCGACGTGCAGCGAGTTTCGCGCCGGTAGAACGCACAGGTCCTGATGCTGAATGGATATGCGAATCTCATCGCTGTTGACGAAACTCGATGAAGTATAGGATTGATGAGCGTGAACCTTGTAATGCGTTACGGACTCGCCGAAAACGACGGGCGAGTGCACGTTTAACGCCTCTTCTATTCCAGCAGCAAAATATCACGCAAGCTACGCTCTTCCACCACCAACGACAACTCTGAGTCCGAGGCTTCTCAGGAACTGAATGTTCCGGCATGTTAGCGTTGTTGTGTCCGCTAATTTGAGCAATACAACGAAACGAACGAACGGTCGAGAAAGTATTTACGAAACGGCATTCCAGACCGTTTCGCATCCTCCTTGCGAAAGAGTCACACTTTTGCCAAAATGCAAACGTCAAAAAGACACTTTGCGACACGTCCTGACGAAGCATCGGATGATGTTCGATCTAGGGCAAATTGCGACAATCAGAGTCGACAATTAAGAGAAGTTACCAGGGAGTAGTTAGTCCTTGGTTGGCTTTTGAACGGTTCGGTCCTAAGGTACGACCGACACACTGTAAATTCAATTATAAGACCAGCCCAGTAATAAACTTATATTCCTATTCAACGAACTTGAGTTCCAACTCTTAATTTCGCAACGATCCCAAAAATACCTATCCCGGGTTCTCGAGCCGGGGATACAACATTGGTGGCAGCGATGGGATCTGCCGAAAAGTTCGTTCGTTGTGTGTGCACACGCACAACTACCACTCAAGCACCATAAACGAGTGACCGAGTCAACCCGTGTGCTCGAGTGAGCCAGCCCGACCGGGTCGGAAGAGGAATACAGAGGAAAGGCTACAGCCAAGCAGAGCCAATCCCAGAAAACCCGGATCCCGAGGATCAACGGAAGAAGGACTCAACAATCGGAGAAATCGTACCCAGAAGCAGTGTACGAAACAAAGGAACGAAGAACAGGACGATCAGCAGTTCATCAACCAGCATGCATCTTGCGATCATCTACCTGTAAGTGACGGAACATTTCGTAAATAAAAATCCTCCAAAGCCAGAGAATTCGTCTATGTCGGACGAAGAAAAAGCAGACCGGTATCGATTGCCCGGGAGAGACGAACTATCGCGATCGTTAGATTCGTTTTTTAACACTGTCGTCACTTACGACGGTGAAAGTGATTTAGGCCGAAAGCGTCGTAGGGAAAATCCAAGCACAGAAAAATTAGATTTGACTCCCGTAACGTACGCGAAATATTTAAATCCGAAGCGACAACATAATCAGCCTTCGGAACACAATTCGTCAGACGCGTCGTCCAGTGCTGACGAAACATTTAATCCAGTTGAAGTCGAAAGAAATCGCGAATTGAATCGCCAAGATTTTACGTTATTAAATCAACGGACAGTAATAATGGCCGAACACGACGACTATATGTCAATGAAAGAGGCTCGAATGAGCATTCCCGTATTCGACGCCTCCAAACCACAAGACGACGTTACAGAATTTATACGAGCAATAAAATACGCGTCGACTCGAGTCCGCGCAAAAAATGTCGCGGATTTATTACAAGCTATATTGCATCTCAAATTGCAAGGCAAGGCCGCGGCAGACCTGCGTTACAAAGACGTAGAGACGTTCGACGATTTGCTGACATTATTAAAATCACTGTACGAGGCGAAGCGAACAGTCCCCGCGCTACAAATCGAATTCAATTCCTGTAGACAAAAACATGACGAGACTGTACAAGCTTACGCAAACCGCGTCGAGTCCATAATGATGGATTTAGTCATGGGTTGCACGCCCATGGTCAATTCGGAATCTGGTCGAAGAGCAATCGAACAGTTAATTCGGCATTTTGCCCTGAATAATTTCGAACATGGACTCCGCAAGGACTTACAGCTAATAGTAAGGTCACGAGGGTACCGCGAATTGGGCGAAGCCATCCGCGGAGCAATCGAAGAGGAAAAATCGGTCGAAGGGACCAAAACAATCGCGAAGAGCGTCTCCCACAGTAGCGGACAGTCCGCACCGTCACACGCCCACGAGGGGCGAAAATCGTTCCCATTCCAAAGGCCCGCGTCGCATCAGGCGCATACGCAAGCGCGTTATAGCTTGCCAATGCCAATGAAAACAATTAATCAAGCAGAAATAATTTGCAATTATTGCAAAAAACCGGGTCACAGATATAACGACTGTAGAAGAAGGCCAGGATGGCAAGGCCCGAGTAACCCACAGAAGCATTACAATTATGTGCCAAACTATAAGTTCCCAAGAAAACAAAATGAATATAGGCCAAATGAAAGAACCCAAGGAAATACGCCGAAAAGAACCGTCAGTTCATTAGCAGTCGGCGTTCTTTCCATAGAGAAAGAAAAAAAAAGCGTTCAAGTGAACAAGCGAAAAAAACCGCAAGGAAAAATAATGGACATTCTACTTGGAAAGCCATATGTACACAACGACAAGGCACCAAGAAGAATTTACCACGTCAGCACTCAGCTGCCGCGAGTATACGCCAGTGACCTACATATAGCGTCAAAACAGGCTCGCGAAAAAATGCTGACGCTCCGGTGTGACATAGGGGCCCAGTGCAGCATTGTAAAGGTGGATGAGTTGGATCCAGATACACCCATCGGGGACGAGGTCATAGAACTCCACGGCCTCGGGGGCAAGGCGTTCAGTACCCTCTGCACAGCTGAGTTGAAACTGGACACCCCGGCCGCTGTGATAACGCACAAGTTCCACGTGGTCGGCAAGGAAGTACCGTTAGCAGTAGACGGACTCCTTGGAATGGACTGTATAGTCGAAAAAGGAATAAACATACTAAAAGGAAAAATGATAGAAATTAAAGGGCATAAAATACCGTTTGTACAAGGCACGAAATACTTAAAAATACCCGCCCGCACAGAATGTATAGTGCAGGCGAGGACGATGGGAAAAGGCCAAGGAGTTACAAGGGAACAACAAATCCAAAAGGGTGTTACGATGGGAAAAGCCGTCGTAAAGGCAGAGGCAAACACTTGCCCGGGAACAATAATGAACGTGCTCGAGAAAGAGCAAATTATCAAAAGACCTACGGTCGAACTGGAAAAATTGGAAATCGACAAAATTAGCCTGGGAAAAGAAAAATGCGTCAAAAAGAAGAAAGAAGAGGAAACGCATCAGGACGGCGAAAAAATCGCAGAATTACGAAAGCAAAGGTTGGAAAAATTATGACGCGAGATTAAGGGGAACTCGCATTTGAACGCGGAAGAAGAAACGATTTTGCGACAAATTTGCGAGGAATTTCCCGACGTATTTCATCTCGAAGGAGAACTACTGGGTTGTACAAACGCAGTCGAGCATCGGATACCGCTCAAGGACGGGACAATGCCGATAAACGTGCGACCTTATCGACTGCCGGAGGAGCACAAAAAAGAAATTCAACGACAGGCACAAAAAATGCTAGAAGAGGATATAATCCGCCCAAGCACGAGCCCATGGAATGCTCCATTGCTCGTAGTGCCGAAAAAACCAGATGCGGACGGAATAGTCTAAAAGTGGGTGGTCGTTGACTTTCGGAAGTTAAACGAGGCTACGGAAGGTGACTCTTACCCACTGCCCAATATCGCAGAGATACTGGACCAGTTGGGAAAGGCAAAGTACTTCACGATCCTCGACCTCGCTTCGGGATTTCATCAAATCCCAATGGCGGAGGAAGACAAACCGAAAACGGCTTTTTCAACGCCGTTGGGGTATTACGAGTATAATCGAATGCCATATGGTTTAAAAAATGCACCTACTACGTTCCAAAGATTAATGGACGCAGTATTGGCCGGTTTGCAAGGCCTAAAATGCTACGTACATCTGGACGATATTGTAATACATGGAGCCTCACTCGCCGAGCACGACAAGCGACTACGTGAAGTGCTGACGCGGCTAAGAGAAGCTAATTTAAAAATACAACCAAAGAAATGCGAATTTATGCGAAAAGAAACGCAATATCTCGGTCATATAATAACTGAAGTCGGTGTAAAGCCTGACCCCGAAAAACTAAAAGCGGTAAAAAATTTTCCAATACCGAGAAATGTAAAAGAAATACAATCATTCCTGGGACTTGCCGGGTACTACCGTAGATTTATTAAAGATTTTTCCAAGATCGCAAAACCAATGACGAATTTGATAAAAAAAGGTGTCAAATTCGAATGGTCCGAATTATTCCAAAGCTCATTTGACCATTTAAGGGAAGCCCTGATCACAGCACCCATACTCCAGTATCCTGATTTCACGAAACCGTTTATCGTGACAACGGATGCCTCAGATAAGGCAATCGGTGCAATCCTGTCCCAAGGGAAAATTGGAGAGGATTTACCCGTATGTTATGCAAGTCGAACTCTCAACAGGGCTGAAACCAATTATTCGACTACAGAAAAAGAACTGCTTGCAATCGTATGGGCAGTACATCAATTTCGACCGTATATTTACGGCACAAAATTCACCATAATAACGGATCACAAACCATTGACATGGTTATTCAGCGTAAAGGACCCAGGATCAAGGCTAATGAGATGGCGAATAAAATTGGAAGAGTACAACTTTAAAATCCAATATAAATCGGGAAAATCAAACACAAACGCAGACGCGTTAAGTCGTATATATGCCTTGACACGAGCTCAGGCACAAGACGTAGAAAAAAGTACACTAAAGCATGGTAGCACAACAAAGAAAGACAGTATGGCCGCCAGCCGTTATGAATGCGAGAGAGAAGAAACCGAGTCCGACAATACGGATTCGGACAATGACAACACGAGCGAGAGCACCCGAGAGAGAGAGAGCACGAAAAGAAAGACAGCGTTACGAATGTCCGCACAAAGAGGAGAGGCCGAGTATACGACTCGCCGTGCTACGAGACAGCACGTGAAGAAGAGGCCGCCTGGGGAAGCGCGGCACAGGGGGAATCTCCCCATGAGTTAAAAGAGTCGCGCTGCGCGAGCACGAGCGCGAGCGACGAAGAAAACTGCAGCATTGGCGTATCCACCCCAAGCAAGGCAGACAGAGCAAAAATAATACAAGAATATCACGATGCCCCTCTAGGTGGGCACCAAGGCATCACACGGACGCTGCAGCGAATACGTCAACGATATGTGTGGCCGGGAATGAAACGAGACGTCACCGCACACATACAAGAGTGCGACAAATGTCAGCGAAATAAATCGGGAAAAATTAAAAAGGCACCGATGGTAATCACAGACACGCCAAGCCGAGCGTTCGAAAAATGTGCTGTTGATATAGTAGGTCCCTTGACGGTGACCGAAAAAGGCAACAAATATATTCTGACTTTCCAGGATTTACTAACAAAATATAGCGCAGCAATTCCGTTAGAAAATCAAGAAGCCAATACAATAGCAAAGGCCCTTGTAACGGAAATTATTTGTAAATTTGGTGCCCCGTCTGAAATCCTCTCGGATCAAGGCACAAATTTTCTAAGCAAAATATTTAAAGAGATGTGTGATCTCCTACAAATAAAAAAATTGCAAACCACGGCATACCATCCACAATCAAATGGAGCCCTGGAAAGATCACATAGGACCCTTGCAGAATACCTGAAAAATTTCGTACGAGAGGATCAAAGGGACTGGGACGAATGGATACCATACGCTATGTTCACATACAATACCACGCCACACACGGCTATGGGTATTACGCCGTACGAATTAGTGTTCGGAAAGGAGGCTAAATTACCAACCGCACTGAGCGAAATTCCGCGAGCCACGTATTCATACGACGATTACGCAGCGGAATTACGCGAGCGCCTGAGGGCGTCATGGCAACAAGCACAAGAAAACCTGAAAAAGGGTAAGGAGAAATCGAAGCATCAATATGATCACACGGCCGGTAAAATAGAGTACCGCCCGGGTGATGAAGTCCTCCTTTACGACGAGACCGTGAGGAGGGGCAGATCGGCTAAGCTCACTCCGAAGTGGGTAGGGCCTTACACGGTCCGAAGCCGAGAGGCAGGTGAAACCTACCGTATCGGCCGCGGACGCAAGGAAGCACGCGTACACGTGAATCGCATAAAAAAATATATCACCCACTAGCCGTCGCGATGGCCAGTGGGTAGGCGCGGAGACAGGAGGGGCCGGCGGCTCGACCGCAAGAAAGGCCCGTCATCAAAAAAAAAAAAGGTGAGAAGAGAGGAGAGGAAATATATATACATCGCACATGAAGTGCGGAAAGCGATTCTTATAATTAATGGAGGCCACAATGGCTCTCTCGCATTACGCCCTGAAAAGAGGAAGGGAAAAATAAAATAAACAAACACACGAATACGTGGGAAAAAGGTGGTATATTGTTACATACGTTAACCGAACACCCAAATGGGGTCCGATTCCAACCCCAGAGGGGAGGGGAAGAGGTCGTGCAGCCACCACATGGTGGGGCGGCTGATCCACCAACCCTCTTCCGGGCTGTCATAAAACAGCCGACACAATCCGAATAAGTCGGCGGGTTCCCAGCCCCACTCCATGGCCTCGAAGCTGTCCGGATCCTCGGCCCAAATCTTGAGGAGGTTGGCTCGGACCCGGGCGCGACGGCGGCGAACACCGACGGCGTGCTGAATAAAGAGCCGCCGCCACCATCCATTAGAGGATGAGCGAGCCCTCTTGGGAACCCGTGCCGTCTGAGAAAAAGAAAAAAAACACATTGTTTTATTAAGGAGGAAGAGAATCTCCGAGGAAAAAAAAACGGGAAAGAGAATTCGTCTACATACCACAACGAATTCTAGACCGTCCTCCTCACCTCCGAGTACGACCGTTTCTCCTTCGCATCGCGAGTAATCCATGTCTGGAATAAAAAAAAAAAAAAAAAACAATAATAATAATTTTGAAGCGAGATAAAAGGTAAATAAAGAAGACAGAGAATGAACGAATACTCACCGAGGTAAAAGGCGATCGGCTTCCGTCGAAAGTCGAAACAAGAATGAAAATGTCGCCGTTCACGCATTAAACGAGCGACTTGTCGAAGCACAAAAACGCGAACATTGCAGAAATTAAGAGAAAGAGGGCATTAAACTGAAGACCCAGCAACGAGTCCGAATACAAAAAAGTCTTCAATGAAAAAGAATTGAAATTCTAAAAATAGATCGTAAACCTGTATGTATATCTATATATGGAAATAAATTCCCCAAAGAAAAAAAAAAGAAAAAAACACGTCGGATCCAAAGAATTTAACCCCGCGAATTATTTTCGCAGGATACTAGCTCTGGCCCTAGGGTCGAGCCCAGGTGAGGCTGATACACCGGAAAAACCATACCGGATAGAAAGGTTCACGGTTTCACCCGGAATTTTCTATGAGGAAATCGGGACAATGTCAATAACCCGCGACGTATGGAAACTGGCAGTAAAAATGGATCTGAGTGGAATAGCAGAACAGGAAGCGCAGATCACCGAAGCCACGAAGAAAATAATAGATCTATGCGCTCAAGACCTGCGAGCCAACTTACTCTGCCATATGGTCACGAAAACAACGACTCGCATGGTAGAAAAAATTAACAACGAACTACAAGCCGCATACGACATAACAGGAAACCAAAAAAGTCGTTATCGACGAGGTTTGATAGACGGATTGGGGGGAATAATAAAAGCATTAACAGGAAATATGGACGCACAAGACGCATCCGAAATCAGCAACGAAATAAATGAAATAAATAATAGGCAAAAACGGTAGAACATGCCTTAAAAGGAAATGTGCAAATTTTGGACTCCACAATAAACCTTTTTAATCGATCAACAATTCGTTTGGAAGAAAATCAGAAGGTGCTACAAGCTCTCGTGCAACAGATCAAACAAAGTGTCGTCAACCAGTACAACGACCAAAACGTCCGGCAACAATTGGATGAACGAATGATGGCCGTGAGCCTCATTGTAGAGTCTTTACTAAGTGACGTACGACAAGTAGTTAACTTTTTGATAGGAGTCACGAGAGGAATGGTGAGCCCAAGCATATTATCGCCAAGACAATTGACGAACTATTTGACTGACGCTTTACCCAATGTGCCGATAGGGCATACGTTCCCTACCGCGATAAATTACGCGGAAATGCCAAAGTTATTGGAGTTATCAGAAGTAGGCGCGTATAGTACAAAAACATACATTGTACTTGTAATAAAAATACCGTTAATTGGCACTGAGGAATATAAAATCAGCAAAGCTTATCCTCTGCCCACCAAAATAGAAAATCATAGTTATCAATTTATAGAAATAAAAAATGACCTCGTCGCGGTAGAAGCCACGAGAGAATCTTGCCTACATATAACAAAAAATGATTTAGGACATTGTAAAGCTATAGCGTCACACTATTATTGCCGACCAAAGCAAGCAGCGCGTCCCGCTCATACTTGCGCATCGTGCGAGGTGGCATTACATATCGCATCTAAAGATAAATACGCAAATTGCGACCGGAGAGTCGCTCAGATAAATAGTACTCTAATTATTGCGTTAGAACGCCATGGTAGGTGGCTATACGTTGCACCAGAGCCCGAAACACTGCTCATCCATTGCGGAAAACAACCAACCGCATACGCAACGCTTACGGGTGCAGGGACTCTGGCTTTGGACGGAAAATGTTCCGTCACCGCCCCTAGTTTTAGACTAGAAACAGTCGGCGAAATAAGACAAAACGAACACGCCGATTTCCTACCACAATATAATTTATCATTCTTGTCTACAGATATGCACATACTCGATCATACATCGACAAAAATTGTATTACCGCACGAAATTATAAACGATCCAAAATAATTAAACAGGATCGGCGAACGTTTAAAAACCATAAAAATTAAACTAAAAGCGGAATCAAGCGATTCTAGAACATATGGACATTTACTAGGTAATTAGTCGTTAAGCGCAATCGCGCTGATAATACTTGGAATAGCCTGTATATGCTATTACCGTATGAACCGAGCGTGGAAACCCGTCAACAATGAGGGCCAAAGCGGCGCCGAGCCGGCGCAATTAAGCAACGCACAGTCAGCAAAAAGGAAGCTGCCCGTGCCAAAATTGAGATTAAAAATCAAGCGAAACATATCCTCGACGAGTTCCGTGTAAAACGAACAGACGAAAATTTATACAAAAGAAAATGTACTATATGTATGCGAGAATTATTTTAAGAAAAATAACGATATATAGATCTGGGATAATCACAAGGGAAAATGGAAATAGAAATTTGTAAACCGGAGGACCGAACATTAAAACAAATCCCAGGAGGAATTTGATCTTTTAAGGGGGAGGGATGTTGTGTCCGCTAATTTACGCAATACAACGAAACGACCGAACGGTCGAGAAAGTATTTACGAAACGGCATTCCAGACCGTTTCGCATCCTCCTTGCGAAAGAGTCACACTTTTGCCAAAGTGCAAACCTCAAAAAGACACTTTGCGACACGTCCTGACGAAGCATCGGATGATGTTCGATCTAGGGCAAATTGCGACAATCAGAGTCGACAATTAAGAGAAGTTACCAGGGAGTAGTTAGTCCTTGGTTGGCTTTTGAACGGTTCGGTCCTAAGGTACGATCGACACACTGTAAATTCAATTATAAGACCAGCCCAGTAATAAACTTGTATTCCTATTCAACGAACTTGAGTTCCAACTCTTAATTTCGCAACGATCCCAAAAATACCTATCCCGGGTTCTCGAGCCGGGGATACAACAGCGTTTTCGACACTCGTCGACGACTGATGCTTGGGCGACATGGTGACGCGCTTTCATAGCCGACCTTGTTGTTGCTGTAGACGATGTCCATGTCTACTTGGCTTTCTTGATGTGCAGTCTGATAGTGATGCTTTCACTGCGAACATTCACCAGGTCTCCGTCCTGATCGACTATGCGCAATTGCACGTGGTCAATGACTTTGACGGTGATCGGCAGGTAAATAACTTGCGAGGGAACTTCGATGATCTTATATCCTGGCGGTACTGCCGGGGAGAGTTCGTGGATCGTGTGAGGTCTGTGCTTGTTGATGTACGCTCCGGACGTGATGTTGCACTCGACTCGCAGTGCGTTGACTCTGAGAATAGCTACCGGCAAGTCCGAGCTGTGAGTTGTATCGGGTGACAGCTCGCGCGCAGCAAAACCCAACAGATTCGCGATGGAGTCTGCCGGTCGAAAATCTACGCTTCGGTTGCTCTTTAGCAAGCTACGCAGCGTGTTGTTGTTGGGCTTGAGGTTGAGGGAGATGCCTTTTGGTCCAAGCAAATCCTGCAAGGCCTTCTCGATATCTTCGATCTCGAAACTTTCCGTCGGCAACGCAATCACCTCTCCACCCGCGTAAAACTTGTTTATACCGATATCAATGCTGGGTACGGAGTTGAACGAGAGGCATTCCACTAGCCCGAGAACGTAGTTCTTGCAGGGTGAGAGTTCAATCGGCGGAAAGTACTGCGCCTCCAGTAACGACAAGGTTCCCGACAGGCTGACAGTCAATGACTCTTCCATGCTGACTCCGCGTGACTGACTTCGCGTGAGCTCTCACAACTGCTTCTATAAGAATTTGAGGCAAAGATGGCCGTACTCGTACGTTTCGAAATTCTGATATCTCGCGTGATTGTACTTGACCTCGTCGACTCCGAGGTACTTCAGGAGTTCTCGAGGTGGTGGTAGACGAGGTTGTTGCCGTGCTTTCGATAGGCCATCCAGTGCGTCTCCGGTCCTTCCTTATCGTCGAGATTTACGATAGCCGATTCGCGATAATACGGTCCATTCCTCGGCAAATCGTTTCTCATGAATACACCGCGAAAGTGCGGAATGCCCTGCGCGTATTTCAGCCGGTCGGCGTCCGTTAGAGGACGCTTGGGATAGTTGAACTTTTTTTTCGCCTCCACGTGTATACCAAATTCTTTTTTGTGAGGCTTGAGATAGAGCCCCTTACCGAGAGCGATAGCTTCTATCGTCTCGTTGTGTCGGCAATTCTCTTGCAATTGACGCTCGGCAGCTTTAGCGGTATTCACAGCTTTTGCCACACCCGCAGTGCCACCTACCAGCGCTCCCGTAGCACTCAAGCCAGCCAACAAGGGAATGAGGAACGGCAAAAGTCCAGCCACTTTCTCCGCGATAGGCAGATAAATGTCATTGGATTTTACGTGCAGTACCTAGTCATAGACCCTTAACTGCACGGCCCCCATGAGCGAGGAGTCGGGATACCACCCGACCAGCGCGCCAAGCATAAAAGCTGGCCTTCCAGTTCTGCATTCGGATGTGAGGTCGTCTGTGCGACTACTGGTGGAGCCGAGTGACTTTCCAACACTCTAACAACTCTCCAGGTTGCTGCCCATGTTAAACAACGTAACTCACACGCCGGGCGCCCATAGA
Organism: Ophion costatus; assembly: GCA_951751655.1. Taxonomy (NCBI): domain Eukaryota; kingdom Metazoa; phylum Arthropoda; class Insecta; order Hymenoptera; family Ichneumonidae; genus Ophion; species Ophion costatus. The sequence continues at coordinate 9,158,488 of OX632365.1, read as the reverse complement.
AACCCTGACCAGCATGCGGCCAACCACTGCCACCGCGAATCCAACCTCATTGGCTAGTCCCGCCCCGCAGGGTGGTGGACCACTAGCCCCCGCGGTGCCATGCAGGATCATTGGTCAGATCTTCGTGCCTGCGACTACACATCACTTCCAATTGACGAGCCCTCCTCTCGTCGACATTGGTAGGTCAGCGCTTCGGGTCTGACGGTGTCGCTAGTCACCGATGTGTCCGGGCTCGTCCCTTAAGGGGATTGGCCTCCGCGTGGCACCCCCCTTCCCAAGACACCCCCCTGCCCAATCCGGGATCGGCAGTACGCGTGGCACTAATACCTTCTTCCTTCCGCCAGCTTGCTTCACAGCTTCGCGAGCCTTCGTGAGCGCCGATCGAATGACTTCGCGAGAATTGTTTCCGGTCGATCGCAAGGCTGCTCTCACTATTTTGGAAAGCGCGATGACGGGCTTTCGCTTCTCCAGCCCCATACCGAGTTTCGACTTGGCTTTCATGGTATTTGCTTACGCAAATACCATGAAAGCCAAGTCGAAACTCGGTATGGGGGGGGGGCTATTATTTGCTTACGCAAATACCATGAAAGCCAAGTCGAAACTCGGTATGGGGCTGGAGAAGCGAAAGCCTGGTATTTGCTTACGCAAATACCATGAAAACCAAGTCGAAACTCGGTATGGGGCTGGAGAAGCGAAAGCCCGTCATCGCGCTTTCCAAAATAGTGAGGTGTTAGCAAGAGACGCCGCTATTGACGAGAAAGTTGCCGCTTACGCGGCAACTTTCTCGTCAATAGCGGCATCTCTTGCTAACACCCGCTGCCCGGCTCTATCTGCCCAAACTCTGTCGGCCGAATTGCGCGCCGCGACGGTTTGACGGTTTTGCGAGTACGCGATATCGTGCTCCTTGCAGGCTGCGTCCAGAGGATTTACACCGGGATCACCGCGAGCGACGCGTTCCGCTAGCTTCGTGCCTGGCCCGCAGTACTGATAGCCCGGTATGTGCAACTCGATTGGAAGCCTGTTGATGAGCTTGTTCAGAGCACCTCGACTTGTGTACATCACTACACGATCAGTCAGCGAATGAAGTCGAGGGTATATAAGCGGGCTATTTATACCTTGACGGCTGAGTCATGGATTTCCGAGAGTAAGTGCACAAGCTACCGGTAATGAATTTCGATGCGCTCGTTGAGGGAGGAAAGCAGGGCACGCGACACGGCGAACTACTGCCCACTAGTATTCGCGCAGTCTTCTGCGGTCCGTCAAACTGCGGCAAGACCAACGCCATCAGCCAAAGTACAAACTGCTCGAGAAAGCACTCGCACCGCTCGAGGGTATCGGATACTTTGCATTCAGCGAACACTATCAGGTCGTACCACCAGCGGATGCTCGTCCCAATTCCATCATCGTCTTCGACGATATAGCCTGCGAGAAACAGGACAGCGTCAGACCTTCTACTGCATGGGTCGACACAAGAACATCGATTGCTTCTACCTGTGTCAATCGTACGCTCAGATCCCCAAGCACCTGGTGCGTGACAACGTCAATCTGTTGGTCGTCTTTCGACAGGACGAGATGAACCTTCGACACATCGATGACGATCACGTGATCACGGACATGCCGTACGTGCAGTTCAAAGACTTGTGCTCGACCTGCTGAAACGACTCCAGTCACGGATTTCTCCTATTCAACCGTGGAGGTGGACTCGACTGTGACAGGTACAGAAAGGACTTCGGCCGCTTTGCCATAAATATATCATGCGCGACGAGATCTCCGCAGTGCATTATAGGTGGTCGAAGCGGCAATGTGACGGCTGAGTTCCATCGCGAGAAACAGACGCTCAGCCAGTTGGAGAAAATGAGAGATGCAATTAAGCGCAAGTACATGCTTCTCAAGGCGGACAAGCAAACGATGGAGAAAGCTCTGGACGAAACTCTCAAACCAATCGTCAAACCTTTCGAACGCCTCGTGAACGCCAGGCACGCGTTGCCTAAGAAGGAGGAGGTGTCTCGCGATGATGATGATGATGATGATGAGATGGAAACCTCCTTCAAAACTACGTGCGACGCAGAGGAAAATTGGCCGAAAATGACACCCGACGAATAGGTGCAGCAAAGAAAAACGAGCCTCGACGAATACGTGCAGCAGAAAACGATTCCCGACGAATATTATGACATGAAGGAAGAGCCGGAGCAGACGATTCCTGCGCTCGACAAATATCTTCGCATGCTCAACACGAATCGGAAAAAGTATCTCGAAATAACGTATGGGGTTTGAAAGGTGCCAGGCGGAAGCATGATGATCGACGACTCACCCATACATTTCGTGAACGACTACGTGATTGTGGGTGACAGGAAGTATCAATCGAGCATCGGCTTGCTCGAACTGCTCTTCAGGAAGGAACCTAGTGCGCATCTCGTGAGCGTGGAAGATAAGAACACGGACAAAGAAACAGCAAGTACAGGGACTGGGTGGCACCCTTGGTCGGTGGTGGTGGTACATCAACCGGTGGTGGTATATTGCCTCGGTACAAGATCGCGCGAAGGAACACGCGAATGGACTACGTGTACTGGGACGACCCGAATGAGCTCATTGATCGACTGCGTCTGCTGCTGGCTAAGCGATCGGCCGGCAATTCGAGTCACATCAACAAGATCATCTCGATCATCGAGGAGCTGCGTGAGGCCAGTATTGTCATATAAGCGGGGCCCAAGGGGGCGCTGCAACCTCAGTTGAACAATGAGCTTCGACGTGTTCGGACGTCAGCTCGGATGAACTGAGGGCAGTACGCGAGGTCCTCCCGGATTCGGATTCAAGCTCACCGCCGACGGACAGTACGACCTAGAGGGCAAAAGCTTGTGCAACGTTGCCGACGCGAGTGAACCTAACGACGGGGTCAACCTGAGTCTCGTGAAACGTCTTATTCAAAGCACTCTGAGCAAATTGTTTCACAACACAACTCGGCTGAGAGAGGATTTTGACGATCTGCAACTGAACATATCGATTTTGCAAGATCAAGTGAGCGACGGGCTGAGAATTATCTCTAGAGGTGGCCACGCGCAATTCCGAGGCCATTAAAACGTTGGACACACGGCACGGAGCACAAACATCGGAGATTGGTGGAAGAGCTGCATAAACCCGCACGACGCAATTATCCACGACGCAGGTTTGACGTGCGAGGACTGGATAAGACGTGGCAGGCCGACCTCGTGGAGATGCAACCGTACGCTGGGGAAAACCGGGGTGTCAGGTATCTGCTCACAATCATCGACGTGCTGTCCAAGTTTGCCTGGGCCGTTCCCGTGAAGCGGAGGACCTGCAACGACGTCACTGCGGCCATGAAACTCGTGCTACAACAGGGTCGAGTACCGACGAATCTGCAGACTGATCGAGGCAAAGAATTCTACAACGCGTCCTTAAAGAGCCTCATGAGTCGATATCGCATCAATCACTACTCGATGTACAACAACCTCAAGGCATCCATCGTTGAGCGGTTCAATCGCACACTCAAGAAGATGTGGCTGCAGCTCAGTCTGCGCGGTTCCTACAAGTGGCTCGATCTTTTGCCCGATCTCGTAGCTGCATACAACAGCAGCAAACATCGTACTATCGGAATGAAGCCGAACGAGGTGGCCGACGCTGAAACTTTGTTGCTGCAGCGTCGTGATAGTCAAAGTCGCAAAGCGCCCAAGTTCCAAATCGGTGACAAGGTGCGAGTCAGCAAGAATAAGCACGTTTTCGAGAAAGACTACACGCCCAACTGGACGACGGAAATTTTCACGGCGAGTCGAGTGATGGAGTCGACCGTTCCGGTGACATACAGGCTGAAGGACTACCGAGACAAGCCCATTGCCGGTGGTTTCTACGAGGAGGAGCTTTTAAAAGTCAAGTACGCTGACATGTGTCTCGTGGAAAAAGTGTTGAGGAAGCGTGGTGGCAGAGTCTACGTCAAGTGGCTGGGATTCGATAGTTCGCACAATAGCTGGATAAACAAGACCGATTTGTAAATGGGTTTGAACATTTATTGCCATAAAAAACATTTCACGTTATTTATGATCGATGATGAATTCCATTTGATTCATCTTGGCCTCGCTGCCGCCCAAGTACTTCAGAAGGAATTGCCCGTCCGTGGCTGCTTACACCATGTGCGCGTACATCTTTGGATCCTTCACGAACGCGTCCACGATGCGTTTAGGCAGAAAGACTTGGCACTTGTCGTCGAGGGTGACTACGGTTCTCAGGCCGTATTTCGTTGTGACTTGTCTTAGGTCGGTGACATGGTAGACGCTGCTTATACTCAGTGCTACCAGTTTCTTCGTGAGCAGGAAATCCTCGAGCAGAGCGATTTTGTTGTGCTTCTCGATGCCGTCCATCGTGCTGATGCGGCAAACGGCTGCAAGCGCGGCGCTCATATACCCGCTAACCCCTCCACTGCGCGTGGTGGTGGCTCTGAAGTACCCCCACGGCAACGTATCCGCGGTATCGGGGAGGAGGATACGTTTCTCGTCATGAGCGCTGAGCGCCACCTTCACTTGCCTCTCGGTAAACATTTTGTGCAAGCACGATCTGATCCTGCGCTGTTGCCTGCACTACGTCAATTTCTCCACAGGCAGTGCACAAAGTCGTCGAAGGTGATGCTCGCCTCGACCACCACCCTCTTCATACCCTTCACCCGCTTCAAACGAACACGGCCCTCGACTCGGACGCTGTACATTTTGCTGCGCAAGCCAACGAATTCCGTCATGATCCTACCGTTGCATTCGACCTTCATGAGATACAAACCACCTTCTTGTTGTCTCGTGGCATGCCAAATGTTCAGTGTATATTCCCTAGAGCGTAGTTTACATAGATTCCGCGTAACCTATATGGCGCGACCTGTACTCTGCCGGGGGAGACTGCGGGCTGACCGACGCCAATGGGCCGAAGGGAGGTAAGATGGCCGCCAAGGCACGTCACACGCGCTCACCACGCTCAACAATTATCAAAAAATAAAGATCCGTTAGAAAGGAATAAAAATATCATCATTGTCTACTTTTTACGAATCGACCCATCGCCCCAGCAACATAATTTGGTCCTTCGAGTATCCCGGGCATCAGCGCTGGATTAATAAAAAAAAAGTCCAGTAAAAGTTTCGAGAATGTATCGACAAGCAAGTTGACAATACAACGACAGAGATCTCAGCTTCATCACGAGCCTCGAGAAAATCAGGGCAGGAGTTCGAGTATCACATGAGAAAATTATTCTCTCGATCTCCTTACAACATCGACGTCATCCGCGAGTCGAAATATTGTTCGCATTCAAGAGTGGATCGTCAATTCATTGGATACAAACGCTCCATGATCAACCGCCAAAAGATGCGTTAGGTTTCGTGCACGAGAGCGCCACCACAACAATACGATTCCGAGAGACGTTCGCACTCATAACGATTCTCGGTATAATAACGATTCAGTCGAAAATTCACGTCGTGAGAATTTTCGAGCTTACACACGCATATTCGTGGATCACGTCAATCGACACTGTCTTCAAGGATAGCTGGTACAATCCAGCATTGACGCCAGGATCATCTAGCCGGTTAGTTCAACGGTGCACATATGCCCGTATCACACTCGCCTCCGAGAAAAGATACGTCCGAATCATCGCAGTCTACGTCTCGTCCTCCGCCGCATTCAGAGTCTCGTCCTACGTCTCGTCCAGGATCTAGTCCTACATGTCGTCCAGGATCTCGTCCTACGTCTCGACCAAGGTCTCGAGTACCATCACGCGTATCATCACCGGAGACACAAGGTTGTAGAATAAATATGGGAGATCTAGCTCAGTTTAAAACTGACAGAAAGGTCATAAATGGTCAGTTAACGCGCATTACGAGGCCAATTACAGCATTTACAGAGGGCGACGGCCTTGCGGAGGTCGAGAAAGGGTAGACAAACTCCACGAGTTATGGGATAAATTCGATATAGCTCAGACGGGGATTGAACTAGTTGAGGATACTGACGCTCAAGATAAGAAACGCGATAGCTTTGAAACTGCGTATTACAGAACTGCAGCATTAGCAAAATAAGTACTATCTCCGCTTCCAGCGTCGCAAGCCAGTGGTCAAACTCGTAGCAATAGAACGCAGTTAGTACAACAAGACGGTCAAGAGTTAGTCGCTGGTTCAAACATCAAATTGCCAACACTCAACCTTCCCAAATTCGACGGTCATTATGCGCAGTGGCTACCGTTTCGTGACACGTTCGAAGCGTTGATCGAAAAAAACGAAAGTCTAACAGATATTAAAAAATTCCACTACTTGCGATCTTCTCTTCAAGGAGTTGCAGGTCAAGTAATTCAATCGCTAGAGACCAGTGCAGCAAATTACATAGGAGCATGGAATCTCTTGAAAGCACGGTTCGAGAACAAACGACTATTGATTTATCATCACGTTCAAGTGCTCTTTGAAATGGCTACGATTCCCAAGGAATCAGCCTCACAACTGCGAAAACTACTCGACGATACGTTAAAACATTTAAGAGCACTCAAGACACTCGGCCAACCCACAGAACAGTGGGATAGTTTGATAATTCATATGATGGCGTCAAAGTTCGATCCTGTCACGAGACGGAAGTGGGAAACAAACAACACAGCTCAAAACATTCCAACGTTCGACGAACTGACCGAATTCTTAACTCAACATTGCGCGATGCTAGAAACCTTGAATCCGTCGAAACAATCGTCGAGCACGAACACGAAAAATTCAACTTCTAAAGTTAAGAAAGCGGAAGACTCGATCTCGTGCATAAGTAGCAAAAACGAAAGCGACACAAGAACCAGTGAAACCAAAACTTGTCCTACGTGTCAGGGTAATCATTCGATTTATCATTGCTCCACGTTCAAAGAATACACGACATAAGAAAAATGGAACGAAGTAAAGCGCATAAAGGTCTGCTTTAATTGCCTGCGCTTTACTCACACGTCGGACAAGTGTAGGTCAAGTAGTTGTAAGAAATGTAACAAAAAACATAACACGCTGCTACACATAGATGAGTTTTATCCAAAAAACCATTCCGAGAACACGTCGAGTCAAAATCAAGCTCATAGTTCTGCCGAACAAGTACCGAGTGTGCTGTCGAGCGTACAGCGAAACAAGCCTCACGTTATGTTGTCCACCGCGTTAATTACGATTTACGACAAATTCGGACATGCACACGTGTGCCGAGCAGTTCTTGACTCCGGGTCACAATCTAACTTGCTAACCAAAGCTTGGTACGAGAAATTGCAGTTGAAAAAATGCGACGGGACGTCTCGCTCACAGGCATAAATTTGAGTCAATCTCGAGTAAGCGGATCTATTAAGGCAGACACCACTGTGACCCCCTGTTTTGTTGCCATTTTTCAAGAATTTTTTTTTTTGGGAAAAAAAGAGATTCAACATTTTTTTTTTGTTTTGTTCGTAGTTTATTGAAGATAGATAAAAAAAAATTTCAAATTTTTCAGGCCCCATGGTGACGCTGGGGAAGCTCCCGCGTCAGGTACTGTTGCCTCTGCAGTGGTTCGCGGCACGCTACAGAACGCTCTTCAAAGTCGATCTGGAAAAAATACCGAGTGTTTTCGTTAATAATATGATATTTTGAAGAGAAGTACACAAGGATTTGAAAAAATATTGATTTTTAAAAAATAGGCACGCTTTTGAAATTACAGGACGATTTTCGAGCAAAATATCTCGTCGAAAATAGGCTATAACTTTTTTTATTATTGAGATATCGAAAAAATCATATGTTCTTCTTTAGATAATCTAGCTTTATTAATGCAGTCCAAATTTGAAGTCGATCGGATAAAAATTGCTCGAGTTCTGCTGCGTGCCGCACTAAAAAAAGTGGTTTTGAGAAAAACGCGTTCAAAGTTTTAGGTTTGTTGATTTATGCGATAAATTGGAAAAAAAAAATTTACCTTTAATCAGCGATGCCGGCACCATATAGCTGGCCTTTAAGAAGCAAATCATTGTCTCTAGCATCTTTTCTCGAACTTGTAGAGGCTCTTCTTGCCTCTTTTGCAGCGTCTGTGAGCGAGCGCTCCGCCAGCTCGATCCGCGCTGCGTCGGTTTCAACGCAAAAATTGAAACAATTTGGGCCGATAGTTATCCCCAACGTCTCCAAAACTTCCATGAGGCTTCTCAGGCCATCATTGAATAATAATACCGCGATATCAGCTGCAATATCGACATTTTTTTTGCTCCCGGACTGACACTTGGGGGCTATTGCCCAAACTGATTTGTTATAGCTTTCGTTGTTGTTTTGCGTGAAGCCGCGCAAACAACGCTGCAGCAAATCGTCGCTGCTCAAATTTTCGAAGACTTGCGTAATTGCCTCCAATACTTCCTCAGGAAGAGGCGGCTCATGGCGATATTCAGAAATCTTACCGCGCTGCACCGTATTTTAGATTTTTGTAGATGGTTTTCAAAGAATCGATTTTTTGAAGCCGTCACAGTGGTGTTGTCCGTTAACGCAATGATCAAATCACGGATAAACGAGTACAAAGTAAAACTTCCGTTCGTCGTTATCGACAAGATTACACAGCATTTACCGAGCGCGAAAATTGATTTGCGAAATTTCAAAATTCCCGAGAACATTAATCCCGCCCATCCAACTTTTAATGTCCCAGGTAGAGTCGACGTATTGCTGGGTGCTGGAGTATTCTGGCAGCTTCTGTGCGTAGGCCATCACGTCGTCAGTCGCAATCAACCACTTCTGCACAAGACAAAATTAGGATGGATCCTCAGCGGGAATATCGCGCCAACATCGCAAAACGAACACACGCAAGCTACACTGTGTTTTGTCACGGCGGACACGAATCTACAAGACCAGGTTGAAAGGTTTTGGAAAATAGAGGAGTTTAGTCCATCGAGGAAATTCTCCGACGAAGAAAAACGTTGCGAAGAGGATTTTTAAGCCAACTATCGACGAGATGGAATCGGACGATTTACAGTAGCGCTCTCGTTTCGTGACAGCACTGATCAGCTGTGTAAACCTCGGGATATAGCTCATCGCCGTTTACAAGCAATCAATCGAAAATTGGAGAAACAGCCGCAATTCAAAACGCAATATCAGGAATTTATGAATGAATATGTCACGCTCGGCCACATGTCCGAGATCTGCAGCAGCGACAAAGACTATAAATCGCCTCGATACTACATTTCGCATCATGCCGTGCTGAAGGAGTCGAGCCTTACGACGAAACTACGTGTCGTCTTCGATGCATCATGCAAGACCTCTTCTGGAAAATCGTTAAACGATATCCTCAGAGTCGGTCCGACAATTCAACAAGAACTCTTTGCCATCGTTACACGTTTTCGGCACCATCAGCATGTCGTGACCGCCGATATAACCAAAATGTATAGGCAGGTGAACGTGTGTGACGATCATCGAGATTTGCAACGGATTCTGTGGAGACCCAACGTCGAGGAACCCGTCAAAGAATACAGACTGAATACTGTGACGTACGGTACCGCAACAGCTCCGTTCCTCGCGATAAGATGTTTGCAACAAGGAGCGTACTACAACGAACAGTAGTATCCCGAATTCAGCGAAATTATTTTACGCGATTTCTACGTAGACGATTTGCTCACCGGGGGGACGATGTCGACAAGGTCAAGGCAATAAAGGACGGAGTGAATGAAATATTACTCTCGGGAGGATTCTCGCTGCAACAGTGGACGTCCAACGCACCAAACATAATCGACACGACCGACGAAGGATGTCAGCGTGTCGACCGTCCCATCGGAGATGAAGTCAAGACTTTCGGATTATTTTGGAATCACATGAACGACACATTTCGATACAAGGTCAACACGATGGATACGAAAGGGAAAGTCACAAAGCGAAGCGTACTATCGCTGATCTCACAGATCTACGATCCGCTTGATCTCGTGAGTCCTGCGTGCATCAAGGCAAAAATCGTTTTACAACAACTGTGGAGATTGACGATTGGTTGGGACGAGTCGGTACCAAGTGATTTGCACACTATTTGGAGGTCGTATTACACGGATTCGAAATCGAATTACATGGATTCTGCGATGCATCAGAGAGCGCGTATGGAGCATGCATATGCGCCAAATAGTCAACAAGCGATAATGAATACGTCGTCAAGTTACTCTGCACAAAATCAAGAGTAGCTCCTCTCGAAACAGTAAGTCTTCCAAAACTCGAGCTTTGCGGCGCAGTATTGCTCGCTCGGCTAGTACAAAAGGTCACCGAAGCACGTACATTCCCAATCATCGACAAATACTATTGGTGCGATTCACAAGTCACGTTACGTTGGATTGCGCGCGAAGCGTGCAATTGGAAAACGTTCATCGCCAACAGAGTGGACGAAATTCAGGAATGTTCCGACACGGGTCGTTGGTACCACGTACGTTCAGAGGATATTCCTGCTGACGTAATCTCTCGAGGAATAAATCCCGAACAATTGAAAGACTGTAATATTTGGTGGAATGGTCCTCAATGGCTATCTCAGCCGACAGATACTCACGTAAACGACAATGAAGACGATTTAGACGACGAAAGCATCGAGAATGATCGAAAAAGAATCGATACCGACGACAACAAGTTTAGCCACCGTTATTGAAGACTTTAAAATCATCGAGCGATATTCGTCATTGCGGATGGTCACAAGAGTCGTCGCGTATTGCAGATGCTTCGTATACAGCGCAACGCACAGTGCCGGGCGGAAAAACGGCCCACTATCGGTTCAAGGACTACGCGAGGCCACGACAACACTGTTAAAAATCAGCCAAGTTCAAACTTTCGCTCAAGAACTTCTAACACTGAGCAAGAAATCGCCGGTCCATCACGACAGTAAGCTCGAGTCGCTCAACCCGTTCATCGACGAAGACGGCTTGATCAGAGTAGGAGGCAGATTCCAGAACTCTCGTCGTCCCTGTGCACGGAGGTTTCCGGTCGTCCTCGCACCCAGCAGCGTCCTCACGAGACTTATCATTCGAGATATGCATTAAAAAAATGTATATGCCGTTCCGCAAGCTCTGTTGAGCACCCTCAATGAAACATATTGGATCCTTTCAGCGAGATCTACCGTACGCAGTGTCCTACATAAATGTATGACTTGCTTTCGACTACATCCCAAAAATTTGCATCAAATCATGGGGAATTTACCCTCAGTCCGCGTAAACCCCGGTCGAGCGTTTCTCAACGTCGGTGTTGATTACGGGGGACCTTTCAATATACAACTTTTACGGAACAAAGCTACGAAAGCATATTTGTGCCTCTTCAATTGCCTCGCTACTCGCGCGATCCATCTCGAGTTAGCTTCAGATTTGACAACAAACGCCTTTTTAAACGCATTGAAGAGATTTAGTGCTCGTAGAGGAAAACCGTCGAATATTAACTCTGATAATGGCGCGAACTTTACGGGAGCACATAATAAATTAAAGGCACTCGCCGCGACACTTCAAGATAAGGCCCATCAACAAAAAATCATAAATTTGGCCGCGGAAGGTCAAATTCAATGGCATTTCATACCCCCAAATGCACTATTGACGTTCGAAGAATTTTATACGATAATTTCGGAAATCGAAGCATGCTTGAACTCGAGACCACTCACGCCAATTTCAAGCGATCCCTCTGATCTAACCGCATTGTCTCCTGGACATTTTTAAATTGGAGCTCCGTTGACGGCTATTCCGCATCCAGAGCTACAAGAGCTCGCGACTAATCGCCTCACCCGGTATCAATTACTGACAAAATTCAACAAAATTTTTGGTCTCGCTGGAGTCGCGAGTACTTGACATAACATCAAGCCCGAACGAAGTGGAGGGATGAACATGTGAACGAATTACTCAAACCCAACACACTTGTAATTTTAAAGGACGATAAGTTACCGCCAATGCAATGGAAACTAGGTCGTATAACTGAGACTCACGCAGGTAAAGATGGTCATGTACGCGTCGTCAGCATAAAAACGAGCAACGGAATTGTTCAACGCAGTCTGCCAAAGATTTGTATTCTGTCGATTGAAACTTAGGGAGTGGAACATTTCATGTAAAGAAAAAAAAACCTCTCACTTTGCATATCAATCTATAAATTATTCGTACCACTAAGATATTTTGTAGTAACAGTTCTCATAACATGTTTCATTATATTGTTTATCATTGGAAACCATGAGGTTCCAAGGCCGGCGGGATGTTCAGTGAATATTCCCTAGAGCGTAGTTTACATAGATTACGCGTAACCTTTATGGCGCGACCTGTACTCTGCCGGGGGAGACTGCGGGCTTACCGACGCCAATGGGCCGAAGGGCGGCAAGATGGCCGCCAAGGCACGCGACACGCTCTCACCACGTTCAAAAATTATTAAAAAATAAAGTAACGTTTGTAAGGAATAAAATTATCATCATTGTCTACTTTCTACGAATCGACCCATCGCCCCAGCAACACCAAACTAGTTGTGCTGTGGGTAGTCCGATGTATGGAACCTCTCGATATCACGGCTCATAATCTCGTAGATGTCGTCGCAGCGAATCTCGTACAGCAGGCTGTCGGTGTCGGTGTAGAGGAGCTTGCGGCGATTGTCAAACTCTTGCTTCATGTAGTCATAGTGAAAGGCGTATACGTGGATCTTTGACAAGTCCAGTACACTCAGGCTGACGTAGATGGGTTTGTTGAGGTAGACTATGGTCTTGGTGGGCTGTATGGCGACGAGGTTCTCCTCGAAGATGGAGCAGCTGTGAAAGTTGGGCTTGGTGATGAGTGCTTCGGCTCCGTGACGTCCGCCCCAGTTCTTCACGAGCTTGACATCAACGTGTTTGCGCACGTTCTCCATAGTCTTACCGTACACTGCGTTGTTCATCAGCTTGAAGAGATTTTTCTCGAAGTCGTTTCGCGCCCTCTTACACAATTCGCTGTTAAGCTCGATGTAGGGATTCAACCACTTACTCTGCTTGAACTTCAAGACTCGATGGACGCGTTTGAGCTCCAGTCCGTGTTCGAGAGCCTGTATCAGGTTACGATAGTGTAGGATGTAGCGGTTCTTCGGGTCGAGTGTCGTCATGAGTTTGATCTGCGTTGAGCCGTGGGCGCTCTTGTGCTCGGGATACGAAGGTACGTCCTTGTGTGCGTCGTGGGGGCGTTCCGGGTACTGTAGGTCCACTTCGAGGACATACCCGACCGGCGATTCGTCTGGCACATTGAGGAAGTAAACGTTGTCGACCCACTGGAAACCGCCCTACGGGAGCGACTGCATCATTGTCCAGCCATAGAGGTTGTTCACGTCGAAGTACATGAGATACTTTGTCTCCTCGCTTGCGTTATAGTCGCTCATGTACTTGTTGTTGGCACGGGCGTAATGGTTCGAGCACTGACTCACCCCACCTCGTATGCCTTGCTCAATGAACATGTGCATGTTCAGATCCGTAAACAGTTCCAGCTGAATATGAGTGTATTTGAGCATAACGTCCCACGAGAAGCCTGGCAGTGTGTAGTAGTGCGCGGAGTCTATGCCGTAGGCTCTGATGCCATCGTTGCGGAAATTCTCAAAGGCATCAGCTAAAAGCAGTATGTCGTTCTTCAAGTAGAGGTCTGAGTACTCGCCCAAGTTGGCCACGTTGAACTCACTCCACACTCTCGTGGCGTGCTCGTATTCTTCGTCCGAAATGTCACAGTCGTTCAGTATACTGTAAAGCTTCTCTTTCGACGGTAGCTGGTCGGTGTCGTTCAATTTGGCGAGTGAGTCGACGTACTCATAGGGAAATACACCTTTCCTCGTAAGAAGTTCAAACTTGTCATCGGAAAGGTGCGTGAACTCGCTCCTGACAATCTTCAGTTCCTTCAAGTACGATGCGAGTTTTTCCAGCGACGATGCCATAAAACGCAACGAGTCGATGACTCGGAACTCCACCTCGCTGTCCGCGACGTGTTTCGTGAACGAGATGTAACGTTCTTTCGTCTGAGGCGGTACGTTAACTTGACCTTCGAAGCACGTGACGATTTCGCAGTGGATGAAGTGCGAGTCTTAGCCGGAAAGATTGTAAAAGACCACGGGTACGGTTCGGGAGTCCTGGTAGTTCAGGTTGCACTCGTTGTGCGCCGCGCCTCGGTACCTGCCTGTGAGGTGACAGTAATCCCTCACTCTGTCACTGGTGAGCAAGGGATTCTCGCAAATGTGACACTCAGTTGCAGTTCGAAACTCCCTCTCCTGTTGCCACGACTTCGCAGGCTTCGCACCTCTATAGCTGCGATACCTCGAGAGCGATTTGTCGTAAGTGCACTCCAAGTAGTATGCCATGCTGAATGCCTCGTGCTGTTACGTAGGCATTTTCGTCTCGGGTGGGTTTCAGCAGGCACTCAAAGTCGGCGCAGACGACGAAGGGCACTCCCTCCTTGTGGCCGTGGTTCTTGAAGCGGAGAATCCTGTTTGCCCCCTTTGGCATAGCGATCTTGCACTTGTTGACTTTGCCACAATCGATTTCATGCGCAGTCAGCTTGTCTGCATTATAGAAATAGTAGAGACATCGATCGCAGATATGAAGCGCGCGGTTACCGTTCGACAACTGTATCGAGATCAAGCGAGACAAGTCCTTTATCCACACGTAGTGGAATCGTGGTATTTTGTAGCATTCATTTTCCTCCTTCTCCTCCTCCTCTTCCTCGTCAATGTAATGATCTTGCACGAGCAGCAGATTGACATGTTTATTCTTCTTCATGGACGTTACATGCACAGGCACGACCATAAATTCCCTCTTTCTTTTCCTCAAAATGTATACTTTCACCGAGACATTATTTTTCTTCTCGAATTTGCCAATATGTTGCGGTATTACAGGGAACTCGATCCCGTTAAAGTTCAATTCAGCCTCGTACCGTCTGTATTCGGAATCGCGATAAGAATGGTGTGTATGTTGTAGGGCGGGTAGTATTGCCCACTTGAAATACTGGTTGTCATTGTTTCGAACGTTGATACACGCCTTCTCGTTTCGTATCTTCGACGGAAGGCCCCCGTAAGGTTACCGTCATGTTGATGATGGATTGCAGTGACCAGCCGGAACCTTGCTGTTCAAATTCCTCCATATCCGTTTGAACTGATTCCTAAACGTTCTCGATGAACCATGCTCGAACATTGGTTGTGGGGAAAATCGGCGCAGCCTTCGTGTAGAAGAATTCCACGTCTAGTACTTCTTCGTCATTCTTCGCTGCAACGAATTTCGCAGCCAGCATGGCCTACACTTTCTCAGTGAGCCATGCAGTCTTTCATGAAACTCTTGACATCAATGTGCTTCAAGTTCGTGAGCAGCCCCACCCTAGTGCCATTTTTGAACGATGAGTGCGGATCTGTCCATTGAACTCGATCTACGAGTTTCTTCCCGTTCTGCACGCCCTGACCGCGTTTCAACAGACGTCCCGATTTGATGTAAATCCCTCGCAGCGAATCCAATGGTGCATAAGGACTTTCGTCTTCCCGGAGCGGTGGTGGGTAGGGTCTGTGAATGTTCCAGCGTATTCAAAGAGGTAGCGGTGGTTGCCCTCGAAGACGGTGTGCTACCGTCAGTCGACCTCTCCGAACCGCCAAACAGGTAGAGCTACTTACCTGCCAAGTATCAGAGCGAGAATGTATGGTTGGAGAAAAATTACCACGATCTAACTTGGAATAGCGGCAACGTGCCCTACGAGGAAGTCCACGAAGTTCTCTTGAAAATTCTACGAGATGCCAGCAAGGTACATGTCAAGGGTTACGACAAGAAAATATGGTTGGAAAAAATTCTACCCGATGTGTACAACCTCGACGATGTGACCTGCCCATCACTGCATCAATTGACGGCGAACACGACCATCTCGTGCACCAATCACCAACGCACGCGGAATTCTCACTACGCAGTTTACAACGCCTGCGCACTGAAAACGTGGCTCCTTCAGTGGCTGAAACAACAAGTGGACTTTGCAAGCACTGAATGCATTCCAGACACTTCGACAACAACCACCCTCGAATACTACTTTGAGCACAGTCTCCACTTTAAAATGTAATAAAGTCAGATAAAGGACATTTTTTCTTTTCTTAGTTTATTTATGTATAATAATATTTTCTACAAACAGCGTCTGATGGTGGTGGGTGGCCTCATTTTCAGGGTATACAAGGGTCAGTCTTGGGGATATTCTCTTTACCCCGAGACTGACCCAAACCCGAAGACTTCATCTTCTTTCTCTTAATCGGGGGGGGGGGGGGCGCAGTCTTCGGTGGAGAAATCGGAATCGTTTTGCGACGAATTTGCTTTCCGTCCACCGAAGATTACCCCTTCTTCGCTGTCAGTTCCGTAGGGGTTTCCTCTTTACTCGATAAATATAAGTCCGCCTCGAGAGTGGCTATTGCTGCGGTTGCCGTTGCTGCGGGTGCCGTTGTTGCTGTTGCTGCGGTTGCTGTTGCTACCGTTGCCACTGCAAACGGTGGAACGGGCAGCGAGAGGATGCCCCGCTTAAAGCGGGGGTCCTGTCGATGTCTCTCGCCGCACCCGCAATAAAATGCGTTACACCACTTAAAAATACGTAAAAGTAGCATTAGAAAAAAGCGTGAGAAACATTAGAGAGAGACTTACCTTTTCCATAATTCAAAATTCGACTGGCGTTCTGTCGTCACTGAATCTCTTTTATACTCGAGCC
Organism: Ophion costatus; assembly: GCA_951751655.1. Lineage (NCBI taxonomy): Eukaryota > Metazoa > Arthropoda > Insecta > Hymenoptera > Ichneumonidae > Ophion > Ophion costatus. Next base: position 9,141,862 of record OX632365.1, on the reverse strand, counting down.
CGATGGGATGAGAGGGAATACACCCAGAATATTCCGGAGAATTATAAGTCCAGAGCATTTGTTAGGGGCGTAGGTCCAGAGTATTCGATAGGAGTGTAGGCCCTAAGTATCGAAAGGGGTGGCCAACCCACACCCCTACCCGGCCGGTAACCACTCGGTCGGTAAGGTAGGGACATATCATGCTAGCATTGTGGGCAGGAATCTGCTGTGCTGTCCGTCGATAAGGTAGATACCTCCCATTTCGGTAGCGTGTCGCAGGAACCTGTCATGCCGACAGTCGATAAGGCGAGGACCTACATGCTGGCCATTGGTAAAGCAGAGCCCTACCATGGCGGCGGTGTGGTCTGCAGTACCGTCAGTAGGAATTTGACTAAAGAACTTCAACCGAGTGTCACAATAATCCCGATTGTCAAGTACCTGATCGCTAGTATCGCGGACCGCGCGCTCGTTTTGAAATTCCCCGCCGAGACGTCTTTTGAATTTCCCGCGCGTGGTCTTTTGATTTTTCCGTCGAAACGTCTTTCGAATTTCCCGCCGAAAGGTCTTTTGATTTTCCCGTCGAAACGTCTTTCGAATTTCCCGCCGAAAGGTCTTTTGAATTTCCCGCTGAAAGATATCCGCTTTCAACTTCCCGCTGAAAGGTCTCCGCTTTTGAATTTCACGAAAAAGGTCGCCGCTTCTGAAATTTTCGCTCGGTCTTTTGAATTTCCCACCAAGAGGTCTTTCGAATTTCCCGCTGAAAAGTCTCCGCTTTGAATTTACCTCCGAAAGGTCTGCGCTTTTGAATTTCCCGCCAAAAGGTATTATGAACTTCCCGCGGTCGATTGAATTTCCCGCCAAAAGGTCTTTTGAATTTCCCACTAATAGGGGATTCCCTGTCGGAATCTACCGTCAGGTAGGTAGATTCCCACTGGAACCCTGTTTGGGTCAGAATCTTCCGTCGGTAAGGTAGATTCCTACATGGCGGCAATCCCGATTGTCAAGTATCCTGATCGCCGATATCACGGACCGCGCATTTGAATTTCCCGCGCGTGTTTTTCTAAATTTCCCGCTGACAGCTCTCCGCTTTCGAAACTTTCGCGCACGGTCTTTCGTGCGGTCTTTTGAATTTCTTGCAAAAAGGTTCCATGCCGGTAGGGCAGATTCTCATATAGCTGGGTCAGAATCTGCCGTCGGTGAGATTCCTACATAGCGGGGACAGAATCTGCCGTCAGTAAGGTAGATTCCCACATGGAGTACTCGCTCGTCAGAATCTACCGTTGGTAAAGTAGATTTGGCATAAATCTACGTTACCGACTGTCGGTAAAGTAGATACATATATGGGGGAACCAGCATAGTATCACTACTTATTTATACTATGGGCCCACCGGCGTAACTGTGGCTTTGAATTCACCTTTTTGAATTTCGTTTCAACAGATGGCAACTTTCTATTCCCGTTTGCCCCGGATCTCCAGTAATCTACCGATCTTGTCTTGTATTCGTAACTCATTTCTTCTACATCTAGGGTACATACTTTTCATCAATTTTTGGATCTAGGTGTCATTGTCTGAGCCAATCCCTTTCACTGTCATCTTCTATTGCAGCTGCTTCATGAATTCTATTTGGTGAAAGAAAATCCAAACCAGTTTCGACTTTCATTTTCAGAGGTTGATCCATCGCTCCGATGATCATGTTTCTTAGATCCTTACTGAACTGTTTTTCTGTTCGGTGATTGGAGTGCGTGGCAAATTCACAGCACTTAATTACTGTGGATAGAAGTTAAATAACATTCACCGGATTAACGTACATTTTTATTCGTATTTGGAATTCAAAATGTATGGCTGGCTTCTCCGTCGTAACTGCATCAATAATGAACCCTGGTGGATTTATATGACTTGAAACCCAATTGATAAGTACACACGAAAAAAAATAACGACGACATACGCTATTACCAGAACTGTTATTCGCCTTTAATAACGCGATTTCAAGGTTATCATGGGGTAGCCGCTCTTTCCACCGTAGTCGCTCCTTGCGGAGATTTAATTCTTTCGTTCATTGCTTCATCTGTTTGTGAATTTAAGTTAACGATAAAGATCAAATTATGCTGCGTTATGAGCTGATTAAAATGTTTGCAGCACTCTGTTCATGAGTTGCAGCAGCAATCCAAAAACGCTGTAATCTCTGCAGATACTGCCTTCGATACGGTGAGCAGAGTGGAATTTCTTCGAAAATATACAATTGTAATCCAGTTGCTTCCCGAAGCACGAAGTCAGTCCGTGATTGCGAGCCTTGCCTGTGCTCATATTAGTGGAAAACTGAAGAGTGATTTTTCACAAATAATTCACGAATTATTGCAATAAACAACACGCTATTTGTCGCTGTACTCATCATTATGATCATGAACGTCTAGTAGTCGAAGAAAACATTTTTCCCTTCGAACTTTATTGCTATTTCGGCCCGTTCACGAGGTATAGAAAGAACAAAGTTTTTAAGGGGGCGGTGACCCCTTAAGAGTGTCGTCCCGCCAAAACGAGAAAATGTCTGCCGACTATTTTGACTGATTGTACTTTCTTTGTAACCCATTTTCATTTCTACAAATATTCGTCCATGCCGCACAGTAAGAACTTTGGACGCTTGCCGTTCGAGAGGAGGACCGTTTGTGGGGGAGGCTGGAATATTACAAATATCCAATTGCGTCATAACACGAACATATATTGATGTGAATTGAACTTCCGGTTGCGGACCGTGCGGTGGTTAACGTGCGGCTAGAGTTAGGAGCTAATTCTGTAGAGTGAGCAGGGAAAAGTATCTTAGAAAGTGGCAAGCGTGTGATTATCTGGGTACGCAGCCTAACGGGTGACCGCGGAAACATTGGCTGAAAGTGGGATGCGTAAAATACGTAGAAAAAGTCGAAAAATCAAAACGTGCAGTGGAAGATGTTAGGTTGGCGAAAACCGGAAATTGAGAGGAGAATGGCGGACGATAGAGAAGCAGCGGTTGATACAGAAGGGATAAAGTAGGCAGCGGCACTGTCAGCGACAACTCGAACAAGGAGAACTCTAGCGCTCGGCAGGAGTACTCAGGAGTAGTACGGAAACGCGGCCGTCCGAAAAAAGGGACGACGGGAAATAAGTGCGTTGGCGCAATCGACAAGTTCGTGACGAGAGGAAAAATTAGAAACGCGAGGTAGTGGAGAATGCGGGAATGATGGGCTTTAGAGCCGGAGGACAGGTAATTGATTCGCCACCGAACGTTGCGTAAGGGACAGAAAAACGGCAGTCGCCAAGGGAACATACTGCGGAGAAAGAGTCGTATGGGACGACCGACGAGGACGAACCGGCCGCGGTAGCATATAGAGATGAGGAGTGGGAGTTGGCGCAGTCGGTCGGAAACCGTCAAGTAAGACAACCGGAAGTCGTAGAAAACGTAGAGAACGATGGGCATGCAGATATAATAAACACCCAGCTTCATGAAGTAAGGGAAAACGAACAAGGAGGAGCGGGGCACGAAATAAATTGAAGGGCAATGGAGTTGTTCTCAGCAAAGGAAATAAGAATGTTATTAGAAAATATGGAGTTGCGATAAAAAATCGCTGTGAGAACTTGGAATCAATGGTAGCCGAGATGACGGAAGAAACGGAGCAAATTCAACGGAGGAGACAACAGGAGATGCAGCAGTGGGGAAGGGAGAAACAGGCCTACGATGAACAGATCGTAGAACTTAAAAAAGGGAGACTGGCAGAGTGTGGCAAGGATAGAATGTGCGTCACACCGGAATTGGAGGACGAGAACAATAATGGCAGCTGGAGTGTCCTAGCACCAAGGCGAAAAGAAGAGGACAGAGAGAGGAGGCCGAGCAGTGAAGAAAGAAAGCGGAGATCCTACAGCGAAGCGACAAGGTCGGGGAGGCAGAAGGAAGAAAGATGGAGTAGCGGGAATGCAATGCGCAGGATTGCGGATAGAAGATTAAGTGGAGATCAGCACGGGAGAGAGAAGCGGAATCGACCCTACAGACAGGAAAGTTTGGAACCAGTCTACTTGCCGACCCCTATGGGGGCCGAGGAATAGAATACGAACTTGCAGAACGGAGAAGAAGGAAGCGGAATATTGTAGTGCAAGGGGTGAGAGCGACGGGAAGGAGATTAAAAGAAAACTTAGAGGTCGAACCAAATATTCAAAGGATACAGAGTGCGCCGCGGGGCCCGATAGTGACCCTAGGATCCATGGACATCAAAAAGGCGGTAGTGACAAGAAAAGGGGGGACTCAAAGGCCTGGACATCTCGATCGACGACGACCTGACGACAAGGAAAAAAGAGGTCCAAGACTGGCTCAGGGAGGAGGCGTACCGAAAGAGAGAGGAGGGTAGATCGGTCAGGATTGGATACCAAAAAATTAGGCTAGATGTAGCGTGGTGGATCTGGAATGACAGGCTGGGTTTCTTGGAAAACAGGCCCTCTCGTTGGTAAGGTGGGGGGATCAGTTAACGTCAAGGGAAGCTCTATGTGGCATTTATTGATTTTAAGGCAGCCTTTGATACTGTAAATAGAAAAATCCTACTGGAAAAATTGTGGAGGAAGGGGGTTAGGGGGATGATGTACCAAATGATACGAGGTATATACAAGATTACGGAAAACAATATCATAACGGAGAGTGGGATAACGGGAACTTTCAAGACGGCTAACGGGGTGAGGCAGGGTTGTCCAATTAGTGCAACACTGTTTAATTTGTTTATCGACGACTTGGACGAGGACTTAGAGACAAGAAACGGAGGATGGTCTGTAATTGGAGGCGTGAAAGTATTTTCACTAAAATACGTCGGTGACACCGCAATTGCGGCAGAAAATGCAGGGGATCTGAAGAGCATGCTTAAAACACTAGAACAATTTGTAAAGGCATCAAAATTGCAAATAAATATAGAAAAAACGAAGATCATGGTGTTTCAAAACGGGGGAGGCGAGCTTATAATGAGAAGTGGGACTTATTCAGGAAAGAAATAGCGGTGGTAAAAAGTTTTAAATATTTAGGCTTTGTATTTTCGTCTCGGAACACGTTCGGTAAGCACCTATCAAACATAGTAGGGAAAGCACAAAAAGCAATAAATTCGGTATGGGGAGTAATGAAGCGGGCGCAGGTAGAGAGCTTGGAAAAGAGACTTCAGCTCATGGATTCGTTGATAAAAGCAGGGGCGCTATATGGAGTTGGGATTTGGGGCTGGGGACGGCGGGAGGTGATAGAAGTTTTGCAAGAGCGGTTTGTAAAAATGGCAATGGGCCTCACCAGAAACACACCGGGTTATATTTGGAAACTGGAGGCTGGGAGGAGAAATATTGAGGTAGAGGCGAGGAGGAGGGCAGGACAATACCTAATAGAGGTCTTAGGAATGAAGGCTGGAAGATGGCCGAATATAGCATTGAAGGAAGAAATTAGAGGAATAGCGAATGGTAACCCGACGAAATAGGGGACAGAACTAGTTAACGCACTAGAGGAGGTAGGCAAAGGGCGTGTTTTAAATTTAATAAGGCAGGGGGGAGATAGGAACATGTTATCGGCAATCCTTGAACGAGGAGTACAGATAAAGAAGAACAGGACATACAAGGGGATTAGGGGAGGGCAGACAGATCGACCTTTTCTCAACACTACTCGTTGATAAGAGAATGATGGGAAAGAGAACAATATTGGGAATCGAAGGAGGTTAGTGGAAGAATTAAAGAGCAACGGGCAAGAATAAGGTGCGGGAATATAGAAAGAGGGGGCAAGAAAGGATTCGAAAATTGGGCATGCAGAGTGTGTGGGAACGAGGACGAGACTCTGGAGCACATATTGTGCTGCAAAGGGACGAGAAGAGAGTGCAAAACGAAATGGGTGGAGAAAATAGATACGTAAAAGATGGGGGCGGTGGGGGAGTCATTGAGGCTTAAGATGGTCACAGTTTTGTAGGGACCACCAGTAGTAGTAATTTGCGAATATATGAAAGTCTTTGAGCGGGTTGCCAGGTCCAGGACCGAGGCTGTTGGGCGAGCCGTCGGCCGATAGACATAACTTAACGTTGAGCGCTAATACGTTTAAACCATGTAAAATTGCGGAATGGAAAAACGTAATAGAGTAATAAAGATATGGGAACGAGAAGTATAAATGGGGCATGGTAGTTAAGGATTAATCTCCATCGCTAATGTTAAAGTGATACCGAAGTTTAATTTTTTTTATCATCGTTATCTTCTATAGCTTTGCATTAATTGTGTATCAGCGGCTATAAAAGAGGGTTCTTAACGGTCAGAAAGACCAAACATGGAATAAAATATAACTACTACTACTACTATTGATGTGAATTTAGCCCCAAATGCCATAAGGCTACCTGATTATACAATGCTCTTGGCTAAAAAATCGAAAGGCAGTTTTAACCGCCTTATTGTCAGATATAGGAAAAAGAAAAAATCCGTACCCGCACTTTTCCATTCTCTACATGTATGCCAATTTACATTCCAATCGATTATAATGTGTCGGATATACGGTTGAAAAAATTGTATTTCTGCAATAAACAATATGAAATTTATTGGTATCTGCATAGTTCTCATCTCCAATATTTAGTACACGAAAAAATAATCTTGATGTAATTTTTTTATCATGTCTTTTTTCATATTCTGTATCGTTAAAACATTATGGATGAAAAACGAAAAACATCCCAATTTTCGAGGGTGCGTTTCAACTTTTAACAGTCGGGTTCCGCCTATATAAAAAAATACGTGTTACCTATTTTTCCCCATTCTACACACATGCCACATTTCATCGGAATCGGAGAGAACGACCTCGCAACGTGTCCTTGTGAGAGAAGTATTTGACCGATTATGGGAGGCTCAATTGAAGGTGCTGCTGAAAAAATGTCGATTCCAACGAAAAGAAACTCAATATTTGGGTCACATCACATCGGAAATTGGAGTCAACCCCGACCCAGAAAAAATCGAAGCAGTTCAACGTTTTGCTGTTCCAAAAAAACGTAAAAGAAGTCCAATAATTTTTGGGACTCGCAGGATACTACCGAAAATGTGTTCAAGATTTTTCGAAAATGGCCAAATCCTTAACGGAACTGATAAAAAAGGAACGAAGTTTGTCTGGAACGAACTCTGCGAACAATCATTCGGAAAACCGAAGGTAACTCTCAGTACCGCACCGATTTTGCAATATCCTGATCTTACTGCGTCTGCAATCTTAAGCGTCTCCTGTCGCAACAGGAGACGCTTCTGACAAGGCAATCGGAGCAATCCTATCTTAAGGAAAAATAGCAGAAGATTTACCAATTTGTTACGCTAGTCGCACTCTGAACAAAGTCGCAACAAATTATTCAACGACTGAAAAGGAAATGTTTGCAAACATTTGGGCCGTAAACGAATTTCGACCATACATATACGGAACAAAGTTCACAGCGGTAACAGATCATAAACGTCTCACCGGGTTTTTCAACGTAAAAGACCCACCCTCTCGGTTGATGCGGTGGCGCATCAAGCTAGAGGAGTTCGACTATACCGTCCGTTACAAAGCTGGAAAGAAAAACACGAACGCGGACGCACTCAGCACAATGATGTGTTAGTGACGACGCGACAAGCAGCTGAGACAGTGGTACATCGCGAGAAAGAGCGCGAGAAAAAGGACAGCATCACGAATAGCCGCACATAGCAGAGAAGTCGAGAATACGACTTGCCGGGCTTCGAGGCCCCACGTGAAAAAAGAGGCACGGGCGGAAGTGGTGCACAGGGAGACTCTCCCCGTGAGTTGAAACAGCCGCGACGCTTGAGTAAGAGCAAGAGAAACAGAGAAAAGTGCAGCATTGACGGATCCGCTCCAAGCGTGGGAGCCCGAGAAAACATAATACCTCAATACCTCGGTGCCCCTCCGGGTGGGAACCAGTGCAACGCCTCGAACAATGCTGGCGATGGTCAGTTGGGCCCGCAAAAGCGTGGTAGGCCGTGAAAAATAATGGAAGACGCTGGTAGGCAACGCCCCCGCAGGACAATAGAGGCCCGCACGGGCGAAAGGAAACTCCCATCGGCAAAGGAGGATCGAGAAACAGACCCAAGCGAAAAAGAGACAGAGCAAGCGCACAACTCGAGTGCGATAGAGAAAGCAAGCGATAGCGAAATAGAGAGAGAAAATATGAATCGAGCATGTCCAAGTGAGAGAGACCATGGCACAGTAATCCAAGAGTACCGTGACGCTCCCCTCAGAGGACACCCAGCCGTACAAAGAATGCCATCATGCGATGAATACCAACGGAATAAAATTACGGGACACAAAAATGCACCGATGTCAATCACCAACACACCCAGAAGAGCTTTCGAAAAAATGTGCAGTCGATATAGTAGGTATCTTACCTGAAACCGAAGCTGGACACAAGTATATCCTAACTTTTCAAGATTTATTCACGAAATTTAGCGCAGCCATTCCGTTAAAAAATTAAGAAGCGAAAGGAGTAGCTAAGGGATGTGCAACACAAATCATCTGAAAATATGGCATTCCAAAAACAGTGTGATCCGACCAAGGAGCGAATTTTCTAAGTGAACTTTTCAAGGAAATGTGCACTTTATTTCCAAAGAAAAAAGATTCAAACAACCGCATACCATCCTAAATCGAATGGAGCTCTATAATGATTTGTAAATATTCCGCTAGAGCTAGGACTCTAGCGAAATATTTAATGAATTTCATTCAGGAGGGGCAAAGAGATTGGGATGAGTGGTTGCCATACGCATTGTTCACGCACAACACGACTCCTAATACGGCAACACGTCATACGCCGCCCGAATTAATATATGGAAAGGCAGCCGACTTACCGACAGCATTCGAAGAAGCCCCAACGAAAACATATAACAAATACATATAGCCACATGGGAGGTAGCGCGAGAACGTCTCACACAAGGAAAAATCACGGTAAAGGAAGAACGGGACAATACTGCCGGTAAAGTAGAATACCGGCCCGGGGATAAAGTTCTATTGTTCGACTCGACCGTTCACCGAGAAAGATCAGCGAAACTGACCGCCAAGTGGACGGGGCCTTACGAAGTACAGACGAAAGATTCCGAATTGAACTACACTATCGGCCGTCGACGTAAGGCAGTCCGGGTACATGTGGACCGGATTAAACCCTACGTCACCCACGGACCGGTAGGGTAGGAGGGCCCACTCCCCCGGCCCACGAGGCGGAGACCGACTCATCCTCGCCTCGCGCCGTAGCCAAGCAACGGGTCGAGATCATCGTCATGCGACGGATTAGCGTACGGGTGGCGCGCTGCCACCCGTTAAAAAAGAGAGAGAACGAAGAAAAAAGATATAATAAAATAAAATGAACTGGAAAAAAATTACAAGAAAATAAAATTTTCATAATAATAATAAATTATATATAAAAAGAGAAAATCTAAAATAATAATATGATGTGCCCCGGCTTCTGACGATGGGCGGAGAGCACGGAATTTCGCTCTCGAGTAAATTGACACGGTCGGTTGTCGGGTGCTTGAGGGCGTGGGTATGTGGGATCTTGCCCGTTCCGAGTAAATCTTCAACTAGGGATGTGGCAACTTGAACAACTTATATTTTATTTAAAATTAGGCAACAAAATTACAATTCTTTTTTATGCCTTGAGACCGACCGCTTCGGGTCCTGGCCAAAGACTGCCTTTCGGTTGAACCTTTCGCCTAATTGTTAGCTCGGGTTTTCGCAATCAATCGTTCGACAACGTTCGAATCGTTCGATTGCGATTCCGCGATTTGAATCGCCAGTCACCTCTGGAGGTGCTTCACTTGCCGAAGCTGCCGGAGTTGCACTGGGACCGTTGACCTCTTGATTTCGCAAATCGAAAATACTCGTTACTGTGCGTCTTGAATTATGCGCTTAATATTGGGGCACAACATTCCTCCCCCTTAGGAAGACGAAATTCCCAATTACGGCGGTATAATACTTTTTTTCTTTTCATAGCCGTTGGCAATTTTTTTTGTCTCTCGGTCGTCTCTCGGCTTACAATAATACAATAGAATACGAAGGTAGAAGTGGCCTTCTAGTATTATAACATGTGCCTCCTTTTTGAATATTTCTATTTTTTTCTCTTATACACATTCACGTTGTGCGTGTGCGAGGTGCATCTCGCGTGAATATGACTCGCGGATTCCGCGAATCAGCGGTTACTTTGCGTGTGGCAGCTCGCGGTCTGGCCGGAGCTACATCAGCAGGGTTGTCGTTCAGCGATGTGACATTTAAACGTCGCCGTTGCAACCCTTTAATTCCGAGATATAATATAATTATTGCGAAAGGAATCATCCTGACGAGGACATAATTCCCTATGATGTGACTCTGCGTCGTCACATGATCGTAGTTTTTGCTTAACTTTATTTTCAATATGTCGATTCGTTCGCCAATTTTGTTAACTTCGTATGGATCATTAATTATAGTGTGAGGAATATTTTCCAATATTAAAGGTTGAGGTATTTCGTTTTCTGTAGTCAGAAAGCATAGATTGAATGGCGGTAAAAATTGTAGGAATTTTCGTGTACAGTTTCCTTCAAATTTTCAATCTTAAAATCTATGGAGGTGACAGAATATTTCCCATCCAAAGGCAATAATCCTGTTCTAGTAATTGTCGTATGAGTTATCGCAGAATTTTTACTCTGTCTCTGGGGCTACATATATCAATTGCCCTTCTTGTTCCAAGGTAATGACCGAAGAATTTTCTAATTTAACTAAACGATGTGTACAATTCGCTTTTTCGGGGTCTTTTCCTAAAAATATCGATAGTTTGCACGGCGTTCCTGATCGTATTATTTGTCTCGCGTTTTTTGGATGACAGTAATATTGATAGTTTTGTCGTTCACATTTAGATAATTCGTTTTCGGAGAATGACAGATATTCTCGACGCTCTCTATCGATTATAACATTTTTGACGGTCGTTTCTATGAATAGAATCGTGTCTTTTTCTACTCTAACGGGTAGAAGATATACATTATTCACATTGAACTCGGTGTTGTTGATTAATGGAATTTTTATCACAACGGTGAGGGTATTTTGAATACTGTATGCGCCTAATTCGGAAATTTCCGGTAATTCGTTAATTTCTTGCGGACGTATTTTTGTCGGAAAATTCAGTCATTTTAGTAGATTTGGTAATGCTTCTATTAGATATGCATAGAGTTGCCAAGGCAGCAATATTGTAGCATTAACGATTCCTTTTGGCAAGCCTACTAAAAAGTTAGATAATTGACGTATGTCATATAATAAGGATTCGATTATTACGCTAATAGTTGTTAATTTCTAGTCCAATTGCTGGGGAGTTAAAATATCGATTACGAGATTTTTCATTCCATGGTGTAAATCGTTTATTAAGGCTTATTATTAAGGCCCCCACTTGTAGCGCAAAAAAAGGCCTTTTTCATGATTTTTTTTAAAGAAAACTACAAAACTTTTTTAATCGACCAATATACCATCTTAAAGAACACATCTTGAAGAACGTGCAGTAATTTTTTTATTGAAAAATATTTCATTGTTTAGTTGCAAATGGCCGTCAATGAAATAATGATTTTATATACACGGTTTGCGGTGACCAACATTGCGGCGAAGTGGATCATCTGAAAAAAATGCGGACGGATTTAGTCAAATATAAGTATCAACTAGACTTTAATCGACGGATTTTAAAAAATATTCATTTTTCACAAAATGGCGGACAGTCAAATTTAATGGTACGATTTTAACGAAAAAAAACGGCCGTTTTTTTGCTATAAAACGGCCATTTTTTTTCGAAAAAAAAAATCGAACGATCGAAGACTACATTTTTATGTATTAAATAAGCCTGCAAAATTTCAAGAAGATCGGTTCATTAGTGTTCGAGTAATCTTGGTCACCGACTTCAGAAATGCCATTTTGAGAAAAACGCGTTTAAAGTTTTAATTTCAGTTTACACGAAGAAAATATTCTTCTCTTTCAACGCTCATATCTCAGTCAATTTTTTCGGATCGACTTGAAATTTTCAGGACATATTCTCAGATACTTATACTTCAAAAAAATGCAATAAAAAAATCTATTTTTGCAAAATCGCAAGTGGGCGTAACCCCTTATGCGGCCTAATGTTTCTTCATTTGCCGCAAGGCGGTTCGTTGTGCGATTGAACATCTCCAGTGTGATTCGCTGGATTTGCAAATTTTCTTTTAACGTATATTCTGTTCTTTCTCGTATTTTCGTTATCGCCGTGATTTGCTTTTTGAATTTTATTGCATCATGTGCATCCAAATTACCAGTTATGGATCTTATGATAGAACCTAATCCGTCTATTAGTCCTCTTTTGTTTATGCTACCTTTTGTGCCTGTTATATCGTAAATGGACTGCATTTTGGAATTTATTTTTCTTTTCACGGTTTCGAGGGAGCTCGTTACGAGAGCACATAGCTTGTCCTCTGACATCGTTTGACACAATTTTATTAGTTTTCCTAGCTTTTCCCTGATACTCTTTTCTCTATTTGCTATTGGCAGAAGATCCATGCGGATTACCAGTTTCCATATTTCTTTGATTGTATGTTTTTTTCCGATTCCCTCGTAATAATTACCTGGAGTCGTGGAAAATTGAGTTGCGTGGAATTCTGTATTTTCCATTCTTTCGTTAGTCCCTTCTGTCGTCCTAACTGTTGAGATTAATAACCTGCAAAAAGGTTTGCCATTTTATTTTCATATATTTTTTATTTTACTTGTTTCTCTATTTGCACGTGCGATACTTTTCTTCTTTTTTTTTCTTGCTAGTTCGAATACGCGTTTTTTGCTTACTTTGCGATTTCCTCTCTCTCTCTATTCTATCTCTTTCTACTATCTTTCCACTAATACGCGAATTTTGTCGATGCTTCGACAGCATTGCGGTTAGGGACCATGCGGGTCTCCTAATGCAGGGTCAGTAGAATTTACCGTCTGTGCCGGATGCATTCGCATGGGCTCCAGCGGGTCCTTTTGGGGCTTCGATCCCCTTTTAGTCTCCACCCCCTCGAGGGGTCGAGAACAACCCGTTATTGGACCCCTACGTGGTGTCTCTTAAATCTTTCGAATTGTAATAATATACGTACAAAAACGAAATATTGTTTTCCTTTTATTATTATTATTATTATTATTATTATTATTATTATTATTCTTATCCAACTCTCTTTTTAATATACATTTTTAATTATATACTTAAAAAAAAAATATTTATCACTTTTATATTTCCGTATCTTCTGGTTCGATTTGCTCTTTTTTTCATCTCTATTATTTTTATTATTGTTAATTATAAACAGTCTCCTTTTTTTTTTGTTTTTTATAAACTCGCTTTATTATTTATTTTAATTCTTGTATGTTTTTTTTGTTATTTTCCCCCGTGCGCATTCCCTTTTTTTCAGATCTTTGCGACGTGACGTATTTTATTAATACAATTTTTTTTTCTTTGTGGTGCGCGTGGGTTACACCGCTCATCCGCGCACCAATGGCGGTGCTCGCCTCCTACTCCTCGCTCGGAAGCGAGTGATGGGGTATACCGCGGTTCGGCCTCATGAGCCCGTGATAAAATATCTACTCCATCGATTAGTGGGTAATGTAGGGCTTGATGCGGTCCACGCGTACCCGCACAGCCTTGCGCCCACGGCCAATAGTGTAGTTCACGTCGGAGTCTTTGCTGCGTATGGCGTAAAGCCCTGTCCACTTACGGGACAGCTTCACTGATCGGCCTCGGTGTATAGTAGTATCGTGGAGGAGGACTCGGTCGCCGGGGCGGTACTCTGCTGTACCAGCAGTGACATCATGCCCCTCCTTCACTCTTTCTTTTCTTTTCTTCCAAACGCTCTTTCGCGACGTGCCATGTGGCCCTAAGCCGTTTGCGTAAGTCGGAGACATAATTGTCGTACGAGTACGTCTTTCGTGGTGCTTCTTTAAGCGCCATCGGTAAATCGGCTACCTTTCCAAACAGTAATTCATACGGTGTCAATCCTGTAGCTGTATGTGGAGTGGTATTATACATGAACATTGCGTATGGCAGCCAGTCATCCCAATCCGTTTGATCCTCTTTTATGAAGCATTTCAGGTCTTCAGCGAGTGTACGATGTGAACGTTCGAATGCTCCATTTGATTGTGGATGATATGTTGTCATTTGAATTTTCTTGATGCGGAACAATTGACACATTTCTTTGAAAGTTTCGCTTACGAAATTTGTACCCTGGTCGGATAAGACTTCTTTTGGAGTGCCGTATTTACAAACAACTTGAGTTGCAAATCCCTTGGCTTCTTGATTTTTTAATGGTATAGCTGCACTATATTTGGTTAACGCATCTTGGAAAGTCAGGATGTAGTTATTTCCTGCTTCGGTCTCAGGTAAGGGACCTAATATATCGACTGCACATTTGTCGAATGGTTTCTCCGGTGTATCGGTAATTACCATGGGAGCCTTTTTATTCCGCCTGATTTTATGTCTCTGGCATTTATCGCATGATTTGACATAATTCTCTATGTCTTTATTTATTCCAGGCTAATTGTATTTCAATTTTTCTCTCTTTGTCATTCTCTTTATTCCCGTGTGACCAAGAGGAGTGTCGTGGTATTCTCCAAGAATTGTACCTCGCTCCTTCTAACTCGGGCATTCTTGATCTTCTATTTCCGTCTCCGTTTCACTGTCGCTTGTTGTCTCACTCTCGCTCGAGTCGTTCTGTATTTCTTTCTCTTTTTCGCTCGGGCCTGCCACCTGCTTCGTTCTCTCTGGCGGGAAGGGCGTTTCGGGCTCTCTCGCGCGGACCTCTGTCACCTCGCGTGGGCGTTCTTTGGTAGTGGGCTACAATATTTTTCTTGGCCAGCCACGTGCTCGCGGCGCCAGCCGATAGCAGCCATCATGGCTCGGGTCTGTTGAGGCTGGTGGCGGCTCCGCGGAGCGGGGGGCCTTCCGCGACCTTCCTCTACCACGCTTCTTGGTGTTCTTGTGACCTACCACCGCCTCGGATGCGTGCCGCGTCAGCATTAATACATACATACGGCTTAACGTATCCGCATTCGTGTTCTTCTTGCCAGCCTTATACTCGATGGTATAGTTGAACTCCTCTATCTTTATTATCCAGCGCATCAGTCGTGATCCTGGATCTTTTACGTTAAAAAGCCAAGTGAGGGGCTTGTGATCCGTCGGGATGGTGACTTTTGGTCCGTAAATATATGGTCGGAATTGCACTACTGCCTAAATAAATGCTAGCATTTCCTTTTCAGTTGTCGAATAATTCATTTCTGCCTTATTGAGAGTACGACTAGCGTAACAGATAGGTAGATCTTCTCCAATTTTTCCTTGCGATAAGATCGCGCCAATTGCCTTGTCAGAGGCATCTGTTGTTTCCACGAAGAGTTTCTTAAAATCTAGATATTGCAGAATCGGTGCTGTGCTGAGTGTTTCCTTTAATT
Organism: Ophion costatus; assembly: GCA_951751655.1. Lineage (NCBI taxonomy): Eukaryota > Metazoa > Arthropoda > Insecta > Hymenoptera > Ichneumonidae > Ophion > Ophion costatus. The sequence goes on along the minus strand of OX632365.1, from coordinate 9,126,472 downwards.
TTTGGAACGCTTGTTCGCAAGTTTCGCTCCAAACGAATTTGTTTTCCTTTTTGATCAGTTCCGTTATCGGCTTTGCATTTTTTAAAAATTTTTGAATAAAACTTCTATAATATCCAGCTAGTCCTCAGAACGATTGGACTTCTTTTATGCTTTTTGGGGCTGGAAATCGTTTTACAGCCTCGATTTTTTCCGGATCCGGTTTTACTCCCACTTCGGTTATAATGTGTCCCAAGTACTGGGTTTCCTTTTGCAGAAATCGACATTTCCTAGGTTGAACCTTTAATTGGGCTTCCCTCAGTCGATCGAATACTTCTGTCAGCCTTTTGTTATGTTCTTCGAACGATGATCCGTACAGTACTATATCGTCGAGATATACGTAACATGTGAATCCGTGTGATCCAGCGAGTACAGCGTCCATCAGCCTTTGAAAGGTTGGTGGGGCGTTTTTTAATTTAAATGGCATTCGGTTGTACTCGTAATGTCCAAGACGATTGGAGAAAGCGGTTTTCTCCTTGTCTTTTTCGGCCATAGGGATTTGATGAAATCCTGATGCCAAATCGAGAGTCATGAAGTATTTAGCTGGGCCCAATTGGTCCAGTATTTCGGAAATATTGGGCAATGGATACGAGTCTCGTTCCGTTGCATCGTTTAGTTTTCGGAAGCCTACTACCACTCTCTTGCGTATGTTTCCGTTAGCGTCAGGCTTTTTTGGAACGACGAGTAGAGGAGCATTCCATGGGCTCTTGCTCGGTCGAACTGTTGCGTTTTTCAGCATCCCTTTTGTCTGCGCCATCACTTCTTATTTATGTACTTCTGGTAATCGGTACGGACGAATTTTTATTGGCGTTGTCCCTTCTCGTACGCTTATGCGGTGCTCCACAATAGCGGTGCCTCCAAGCGGCTCTTCCTCCAAGTGGAAGACGTCAGTGTATGCGTCGGCGAATTCGCGTAGGAATTTTTCTTCTTCTGCGTTTAAGTTCGAATCTCTTTTGATTTCTTCCCATGTTTTTTCCATGGACTTATGTATTTTTCTTCTGTCGGCTTTTCTTCTTTAATTTCCTCAATTTGCACCTGTGGCCTTTCTATTACGATTTCTTTATTGTTTGTGTTTCGCACCATTATGAGGCAAGAATATCCTTCTGGCTGGACATACCTTCCGCCTATTTTTACTGCCGGTAGTACTTCTTTTGCTTCGACACATCCTATTTCCGCTGTCATTGTTTTTGCGTATAACATCTGTTCGGTCCTGGGAGGCAATTTAATTTTCTTTGATCCATTCAGCATGGGAATCAAATGTCTATATATTTTTATGCATCTTCCGTTTAGAATATCGACGTTGAGTTCCCTCATGAGTTCTAGACCCACTATTCCGTCTACTTCTAGTGGTACTGTGTCGTTTATTACGTAGAATCCATGTTCTACTTTTATAGCGGGTGTTTGGAGCACGAGCCTAATTTTGCACAGTGCGTAGCATTTTTTCCTCCGATTCCTTTGATTTCTATCGTTTCTTCTATTATTTCTGTGTCCTTTTTCAATACGCTCCTTTTTATGAGACTACATTGAGCGCCGGTATCTTCTTTTAAGGTGAGAATTTTTTTTTTTGCCTGGGGAGACGCGATGTGTAATTCGCTAGCAGCTCTTCCAGAATTAACGTCGTTATCCAGTGCGACTTTATTTTCTTCTTTGTATTGTTTCTTTTGGACGGACCTGTATTCGATGCTTCGATTATTTAACTGACGTTGTGTTTTTTGTCTGCGTTTGTTGCCGTTACCATATCGAGCGAAATTGACCCAATTGTTTTCCCTTTTTCGCTGTCGTTGCGGTTTTCTTCTCTTGGCCTGTCTTCTTTCGGCTTATTTTTATTTGCGTTCCCGTGATACTGATTTGAATGCCCTGGAGGCCCATTCTTGTCGTAGTAGCGGGTTCTTTGGCCCTGCTGATAATTCGTTTGACTTTTCTGGTGATATCGGGTTTTCGGTGCCTGTCGATATCCATTTCCTTGTCCTTGTTGCCAATTCCTTTTTCGGCAATCCTTATACGCGTGGCCCGGTTTCTTGCAGTAATTGCAAGTAATTCGATGCACGCTTTTCGATGGAGCTGGGAGACTGTATCTTCCATCGGAAGGTGTATTGGTTCGGCAATCCTTGGCGAAGTGTCCAACCTTGTGACATATGTTGCACGTTACCATCGCTCGTTTTTCTAGATGAGTTTGTTTGTCGATGGATTCACCACCCTTCATTGCTTTTTCCTCTTCCATTGCTACTTTGAGGGCTGTTCCGAGGTCCTTGAATCTTTGGGCCTTTACGATGAACTGATACTTTCTTCGAAGTCCTCTTTCGAAGTTGTATAGGGCTAGTTGCCCAACGTATGCTTCAATTATTCTTTTTTCGTCTTGTGATCGGGCTTCGATTATGCTGGCCTCGATCAATTCCATCATCACTGTTTCGAGTCGTTGACCGTATGTTAACACGCTTTCGTTGTATTTTTGCTTATATGTGTTAAAATCGACTTGTAACGCGGTTACTGTACCTTGCGATCCATATAATGCTGTAATTTCGTCTTTAAATTGTTGATATGTGTCGATTTGTTAATATCGCGTATCTTTTCGCGCCTTTCCTACTATTTTTGTTGCTAACACGGATTTAAATAAAGACGGTCTATCGGCGACCGCGATGCTTTCGTTCGCATAGCCAAATGCTTCTATTATATCGTCGATTTCGTCAGGTTTTTCGCCGGCAAATCGGGGTATGAGGCTCTGAGTCTCCTTTAAAGTCATAAATTCATTTTCTTGCGACATATTTTCTGAATTAATTTGAAGTGGAGAAAACTCTTGTATTTCCATTTGGCGACCGCGCCTAACATCTCTATTTTCGAGAGATTGATCGGAATCTATAGAGAAATGAACCGTTCGATATGCAGCGGTTCGAAATCTGGTACGTTTCGCGGCTGTCGGCCTATTTTGAAAATTTTGTGAATTTGGACTTTCGTTTGAAGTTGTCGCGGATCTAAGTCGTTTCTTTTTAGGTTCCTTTATTTCTTCGGCACGATTACTATATCTCCGGCGCCTTGATTTAACCATGGATAATCAATATTTGGGCCAAAATAAGCACTTTTTGAAGAACAAAAAAATCGCGATTTTGGCTTCGTTTAGTAGATACAGATACAATCCCCTCTCTATAATATATATAGATAAAGAGTCAACCCGAATAAAGAATATCGATGTATGTGCGGAATCGTTGGGTGGGTCTGAAGCACCTTCGATGTGTGGGCGGAATCGTTGGGTGGGTCTGGAGCACCTTCGATGTGTGGGCGGAATCGTTGGGTGGGTCTGAAGCACCTTCGATGTGTGGGCGGAATCGTTGGGTGGGTCTGAAGCACCTTCGATGTGTGGGCGGAATCGTTGGGTGGGTCTGGAGCACCTTCGATGTGTGGGCGGAATCGTTGGCTGGGTCTGAAGCACCTTCGATGTGTGGGCGGAATCGTTGGGTTGGTCTGGAGCACCTTCGATGTGTGGGCGGAATCGTTGGCTAGGTCTGAAGCACCTTCGATGTGTAGGCGGAATCGTTGGGTGGGTCTGGAGCACCTTCGATGTGTGGGCGGAATCGTTGGGTGGGTCTGAAGCACCTTCGATGTGTGGGCGGAATCGTTGGGTGGGTCTGGAGCACCTTCGATGTGTGGGCGGAATCGTTGGGTGGGTAGTCCCTTTTCAGGACTAAGGAATACCAATGCAGATAACCTCCACGTGGTGTATTCTGGATAACGCTAATAATCTGCAGCCAATTTACATAAATCACCGACGAAGTACGATGAAACAATGCAAAGCACGCGGAAATTCGATTCACATCGAAAAATCGGGGAAATAAATGTTTTACTCTTCAAAGCGCTGTAACTCCGAAACTAAGGCTCAAAACGAAAAAAGTTATTCTTGTTTTTCGTATTTTTTTCGCCCATATTACATAATCCAATGATAAAATTGAGGCGCCGGAGATATCGTAATCTCCCCATTTCTTCTTCTATTTCTTTTACTATTTGAGTTTCGGAGCGATCTCGTGCGATGAGATCGTCAAATATGGACTTTAATGAACCCGATAATTTATTATTACCCGGTAATCGGTATATTTTACGGTGCTCGTGTTCGTTTGACATTAATTTTCAGTTTTGGCTTTGGAGGGTATTCTTTTAATAAATGTTCCGTCACTTACAGGACGATGATTCGCCTCATGTCAATCGATGACTTGTAGTCCGTTGTTCAAAGGTTGTTGACCTCGTTCTCGGTGTTGTTTGGCAGGAACTTGACAGTCTTTTTCCCTGTTGTGTTGCTTTGGTTTGCTGTTCTCGTGCGCATTGTTGTTCCGTTGTAGGAGGTGTTTGGTGAGTCTTCGTCCTTGGGTCGGTCTAGTATCGATGATCCTCGGGATCTGGTTGCTTTTGGACAGCTCTGTACGGTTGACTCGGGCGTTTGCTTACGTCGCACTTTTTCTTTTTATTTGTCTGGTTCGACGGTAGTTGATCGAATGACTCGTTGACCTCTTTTTCAGCACTTGCTGCGTTCTGTTCACTTTGTACGTTGTATTGAATATTCCCTTCGATTTTTCCAAGTTATGGAATGCAAAGTTGCGGTATCCCCAATAGCGGGAATACCACCGCTGCCACCAATGTTATGCCCCAGCTTCTGACGATGCGCGGAGAGCACGGAATTTCGCTCTCGAGTAAATTGGCACAGTGGGTTATCGGGTGCTCGAGGGCGAGGGTATGTGGGATGTTGCCCGTTCCGAGTAAATCTCCAACTAAGGATGTAGTAACTTGAACAACTCATATTTTACTTAAAATTAGGCAACAAAATTATAATTCTTTTTTATGCCTCGAGACCGACCGCTTCGGCTCCTGGCCGAAGACTGCCTTTCGGTTGAACCTTTCGGCTAATTGTTAGCTCGGGTTTTCGCAATCAATCGTTCGAGAACGTTCGAATCGTTCGATTGCGATTCAGCGATTTGTATCGCCAAAGTCACCTCTGGAGGTGCGTCACTTGCCGATACTGCCGGTGTTGCACAGGAGCCGTTAGCCTCTTGATTTCGCAAATCGAATATCGTCGTTACTGTGCGTCTTAAATTATGCGATTAATATAGAGGCACAAAAAAAAATAAAAGCGGAAAAAAGCGAAACAGGAAAAAATAGAGAAAACAAATATAGAAACCAAAATTCCATACATTGTTGCATTATTAAATTCAAAAAAAAAATTAATCCCCGCCACGTAGGCGTCCCAGACTGGCTCACACGGTATGACCGCCTCTAGAGGCTCAAGTCAGAATAGGGGACGGAAGAAAAAGATGTCGCCCGGCATCCCTTCCACGTCCTACTCCCAGCATTCCCTCAAAAATGGGTCCTCCTCCCACAACTGAAGAAGGGCGTCCCGGGCGCGGCAACGACTGGCCCGTATGCCCTTCGCATGGGCTACAAAATGGTGCAACCACAGGCCCTTCCAGGGCGACGTCCCATGGGCCTCGCGCCTCACTGACTGAAAAAAGGAAAAAAGGTTCCAAATAAAAAAAAAGGAAAGAAAAAATTAAAGGAAATAAAGTTACGAGAGAAGGTGTATGCCCTCGGTTTCGAACACCACCTTGTCGCATCGCGTGTAAAAAGCTATCCTGGAACATACAATAAAAACAACACGCGGATTGATTAAGAAAAAGGAAAGAGGAAATAAAAATAATGAATGAAGACAATAAAATAAAATAAACGTCACTTCAAATGTTTCGAGTGCTATCTTCGATGAAAGCTGAACGTTTAATGTTGCTCCTCTGGAATAACGCAGCTCCAGAGACGATAAATAATCTCACTCTACAATAATTTTTGAAAAAATTCATCTTCAAAGGGAACAGACTACACCTTCAAGGGTAGCCGGGGTGCTGATGCAGCACCCGACCGGACGCACATCTGCTAAAAACGTCGTCTCGGCCGCGGAAACGCGAATATTTCACGCTCATAAAAAATTAATGATAATTTTTAATGCGCGTGATATCCTCTTATGCGAAAGAAATATTTTTATGCGATTCTAATTCAGCGAAAGAAATATTTATATATTTAAATGCCGTTAACGGGGAAAAATATTATTTATATGCACAGAGAAAAACAAGGGATAAATCCCACGATTCCCTCTGCAGGTTCCTAATCGTCTTTCCTAGGGCTACGCAAGGGAACAACCAAAAAAGCGAAAATAGACATTTTCACGTGGAAAAATTTTCCACGTCACCAGGAATTTAGTATTTACGAGGAAATTGGAACGCTATTCGTAACAAACGAAGTATGCAAATTAGCCATACGCATAAATCTCCAGCTCATTATGAATAGACATCAACAAATAAAGTGTTGTGCCCCGGCATTTGACGATGCGCGGAGAGCACAGAATTGCGCTCTCGAGTAAATTTACACCGTGGGTTGTCGGATGCTCGAGGGCGAGGGTATGTGGGGATTTTTCCCGTTTCGAGTAAATCTCCAACTAGGGATATTGCAACTTGAACAACTCATATTTTATTTAAAATTAGGCAACAAAAATTCAATTGCATTTTATGCCTTGAGACTGACCGCTTCGGCTTCTGGCCGAAGACTGACTTTCGGTTGAATCTTTCGGCTATTTGTTAACTCGGGTTTTCGCAACGAATCATTTAGGAACGTTCGAATCGTTCGATTGCGATTCAGCGATTTGTATCGCCAAAGTCACCTCTGGAGGTGTTTTACTTGCCAACACTGCTGGCGTTGCGCAGGGGCCTTTGACCTCTCGATTTCGCAAACCCAATATACTCGTTGATATGCGTCTTAAATTATGCGCTTAATCTTGGGGCACAACATTCCTCCCCATTAGGAAGACGACATTTCCGATTTGGGCGATATAATACATTTTTTTTCATAGCCTTTGGCAAGTTTTGTCTCTTGGTCGTCTCTCGGCTTACAATAATACAATAGAATACGAAGCTACAATTGTCTTTCTAATCCCGGGGATAAATGGTCATATCTGAGCAGATATGTTCATGTAGGTGTTCATCTGCAACATAAATGAATCTTATCTGATCATGCATGGTCAAAGATGAACATACATGTATTTTTATGCGCTTAGGGGTAGCTCTATATCTGGTCAGATATGATCGCGCATCAGCAAATATGTGCAGATATGAATTTATAGCTGAACATATCTGCCCATGTGTGGCCATGTCTAGCCACATATAGTACAATTCACGACTACATACGAGCTCACACATGATCAGACTTGAATATGTGCGTGCATGCATGAACATATCCAACCAGGTATGGATGAATACGCAACCAAACCCAACTCGTTCATAATCAGGTCTGAAAATATTTGCCCATGTACGATCGCATCTGCCCAGATATGGAATTATACTCGAATTCATCCAAGCTCTATATGATCATCGCGGAACACGCTTGCCCACGTGTGATCAGATCTAATCAAATATAAATCAATGCATATCTATATATAAAAGTGTGTATGATGATTGTGTGTCTTATTAACGCACACACAGATGTGCGGATACGCACACATACTCACACGTTATTGGCCTATTTGAGAACTCCCATTTGATCCGTGTATAACACTGTACATCAGTTATAGAATATCATCGGTTCGCAAATAGGATATCATATGTATGTCGAGGTTAAATGTCCTAAGTGTACGGCAAGGAGATAGATATATGGCATACCACATATACTCATATCTGCTATTAATATAAGCATGTGCACCCTGATATGAGTATATCTGTTCTGATATTACCAATTACGCTTCGAAACCGATTAATTTTGCATACTACAGGCAGATTTGATATTGTCAGGTCTGAGATCATATAGTCTGATATCGTCAAATCTAATCATATATGCTCTGATATTGCCATTTTTCTTGTATCATTAGACAAGACCCAGATATGATCAATCATATCTGGATCATATACAGGGTGTCCCATTTTAATCTTACACCTGAATTTTCTCGAAAAATATTGCTCGGACGAACTATTGTGTGGAACAAAATTTCTAGGGATTGAAGGGGGACGTTTGAAAAAAATTTATTTGAGGAGCGAAAATTCAAAATGGCGGCGTTACACAGGCCGACATTTTTTTTCAAACGGAAACATAACTTTTTTTTTATTGCCAAAAAATTTGTCAGCTGAAAACTAAAACCTTTTGTTGAAAATTTTTTTTGATAAAGTTCATAGTTTTCAAGTGAGAACATCGTTTTCAATTATTTCAGATGTATCCAGGATTTGTCAGTGTGTGTGTGTGTGTGTGTGTGTGTGTGTGTGTGTGTGTGTGTGTGTGTGTGTGTGTGTGTGCGTGTGCGTGTGCGTGTGCGTGTGCGTGTGCGTGTGTGCGTGCGTGCGTGTGTGTGTGTGTGTGTGTGTGTGTGTGTGTGTGTGTGTGTGTGTGTGTGTGTGGGTGTGTGGGTGTGTGGGTGTGTGGGTGTGTGGGTGTGTGGGTGTGTGGGTGTGTGGGTGTGGGTGTGTGTGTGTGTGTGTGTGTGTGTGTGTGTGTGTGTGTGTGTGTGTGTGTGTGTATGTGTTTTTCTACCCATCCTGATCAAAGTTCATCAAGGATTTAAAGAAACACGTTTTTGGGCCTAAAATGGCACAAACGCTATTAAAATGAAAAAAAAACTATTTTTCATCGATTTTCCTCCAAACTTTTCTCATGAAATATCGTCCAAATTTGAAAACTAAAAAAACAAAAAAAAACAAAAATTTTCAACAAAAAAATTTGATTTTTTTTTTGTTCACGTGGTCATACATTCGAAAATACAACATTGAGCGGCTTGCCGTGAGACATTTAGTCTAATTGTTGAGGTTGTCTGAATAATTGAGGTTGTCTGTCTAGCATTCCTGGCCCTGAGAAGGGCCGTTTTGTGTGTGTGTGGGGGGGGGGCGTGCGTGTATGTGTGTGGGTGTGTGTGTGCGTGTGTGTGTGTGTGTGTGCATGTGCGTGCGTATGGAACACTCACAAGGATTAGGTCTCTGCGGTTCGTAAGTACCGCAGTATTTTTTTACTCCAAACCCTCCTTGTAAGTGTACTCTGATCCCTTTCTATAAATGTTCAAATATCCCTCCATTCATGTTTAAACATACCTGAACTCTTCTCGCGAAACCGTCCACTGTGCGCAAAAGAACATCTCTCGGGATTGCACGGCAGGCAGCTCTTATCCGCTCCTTCATATTCTCCCGTGTTGTTGGAGCTTGACGATGGACGGCATCTTTTAAGTACCCCCACAAAAAAAAATCAGGAGATGTAAGATCCGGTGACCTTGGAGGCCAATTTATAGGACCGTCGCGACCAATCCACCGCTGACCGAATGTTGCATCCAGATGATTTCGAACAACACGAGCCCAGTGAGCGGGTGCACCATCTTGCTGGAACCACATCTGTTGACGTGTTTCCAAATCCATATCTTCTAGCAAAAGGGGCAGTTTATTATCCAAAAAATCGAGGTAACGGACAGTGTTCACACTTCCTTCGAAGAAATGGGGACCTATTATTTGCCCGTCAACAATACCACACCAAACGTTTGAACTCCATCGATGCTGGTGATCGATCTGCCTCAACCAATGTGGGTTCTGATCGGACCAGTATCGGAAGTTCCAACGGTTCACTTGACCGCGGCTGTTAAATGTGGATTCGTCGGTGAACATAACGTACCGAAAAAGTTTCTAGATCTCTCGATTTGTCTCAACGCCCATCGACAAAACGCCACCCTTCGCAACGGATCAGGATTAGGAGTGTCTTGGTGAAATTGTAGCCGCTACGGGTGAAGTTTAGCACCTCTTGATACTCGGTGCACTGTGGATCTGGCAAACCCCAATCGTTCCGAGATCGCTCGAACACTCAAATGAGGATCAATTGCTATCATGGTTAAAATAGCCATGTTTCGAGCCTCATGCAAGTCACCAAAATCGTTGACGTTTTGGTAACGTCCACGGTGGCGGATCATCCGACCTGCCCTGGCTCGCCGTTCGATGGTTCGGATTGTCTGCCGTGATGGGTGACGACGATGAGGATATTCGCGTCGATACAAATTTTGGGCGCGTAAGTAATTGCCCCGACATCTTCCTAAAATGAGGAGCATATCAACAATTTCGTTGGGTCTGAAATCCGCCATTGTTGCTCAATCATAATTTTTCTCTGATTTAAGAAAGGTTGAATTTCAAAAAATGTTGATTTTCCTTCTACGTAATGTCTCAAAAGTACAAAAGTGCGTAAGAGAACTCCGCAAAGTCAGACTATGTCAGTAGGACCAATCATGTTTTCTTCAATTTCGCTTACCTTTCAGATCTTGATATTAAAAAACGTAATCGCGAGAAGAGTTCGGGCATGTTTAATAAACATGAATGGAGGGATATTTGAACATCTCTAGAAAGGGATCACAATACACTTACAAGGAGGGTTTGGAGTAAAAAAATACTACGGTAGTTACGAACCGCAGAGACCTAATCCTTGTGAGTTGTCCACACGCACGCACATGCACACATACGCACGCACACACACACACACACACACACACACACACACACACACACACACACACACACACACACACACAAATCCTAGATACATCTGAAATAATTGAAAATGATGTTCTCACTTGAAAACTATGAACTTTATCAAAAAAAAATTTCAACAAAAGGTTTTAGTTTTCAGCTGACAAATTTGTTGGCAATAAAAAAAAGTTATGTTTCCGTTTGACAAAAACATCCCTGCCTTTGTAACGCCGCCATTTTTAATTTTGGCTCCTCAAATAAATTTTTTTCAAACGTCCCCCTTCAATTCCTAGAAGTTTTGTTCCACACGATAGTTCGTCCGAGCAATATTTTTCAAGAAAATTCAGGTGTCAGATTAAAATGGGACACCCTGTATAATCCAGATATAATCAGATGTGATCTGAGCTGATAATTTTTTTCCAGGATGATCATACATGCTCAGATATAAGCATACATGATCTGTCATGACAGTACATGATCAGACACTTCCAATTTTCTTGTCTGATCATATCTGATTCTACGGATATGATTCAGATACATTCAGATATATTCAGATATGAACTTTTTTCCCCGAGATATTATAACATATACCTCCTTTTTGAATATTTCGATCTTTTTTTTCTCTCATACACATTTATGTTGTGCGTGTGTGAGGTGCATTTCGCGTGAATATGTCTCGCGGATTCTGCGAGACAGCTGTTCCCTTACGTTTGGCAGCTCGCGGTCTGGCCAGTGCTACGTCAGCAAGGTCGTCGTTCATCGATGTGACATTTAAACGTCGCCGTTGCAACCCTTTAATTCCGAGATATCATATAATTATTGCGAAGGGAATCATTCCGCGGACGGCATAATTCCCTATGATGTGACTCTGTTTCGTCACATGATCGTAATTTTTGTTTAATTTTATTTTAAATATTTCGATTCGTTCGCCAGTTTTGTTAACTTCGTATGGATCATTAATTATCGCATGAAGAATGTTTTCTAATATTAAAGGTTGAGATATTTCGTTTTCTGTAGTGAGAAAGGCTAGATTGAATGGCGTTAAAAATTGTAGGAATTTTTCGTGTACAGTTTCCTTCAAATTTTCAATCTTAAAATCTATGGAGGTGACGGAACATTTCCCATCCAAAGCCAATAATCCTGTTCCAGTAATTGTTGCAAGAGTTGTCGCAGAGTTTTTACAGTTTATCCTGAGAGCTACTGTATCTGGGGCTACATATATCCTTCCCTTAGCCTTCTTATTCCAAAGCAATGACCAAAGAATTTTCTAATTTAACTAAACCATGTGTACAATTCGCTTTTTCGGGGTCTTTTCCTAAAAAGATCGATAGTTCGCATGACGCTCCTGATCGTATAATTAGTCTCGCGTTTTTCGGATGACAGTTATAATGATAATTTTGTCATTTACATTTGGATAATTCGTTTTCGGAGAATGACAGATATTCTCGACACTCCCGATCAATTATAACATTTTTGACGGTCGCTTCTATGAACCGAAATGTGTCCTTTTCTACTCGTACGGGTAGAGGATATAATTATTCACATTGAACTCGGTGTTGTTGATTAATGGAATTTTTATCGTAACGGTGAGGGTATTTTGAATATTATATGCGCCTAATTCGAAAATTTCCAGTCATTCGTTAATTTTTTCTGGACCTATTTTTGTCGGAAAATTCAGTCGTTTTGGTAGATTTGGTAATGCTTCTATTTGATACGCATAGAGTCGTCTAGGCAGCAGTATTGTAGGATTAACGATTCCTTTTGGCATGCCTACTAAAAAGTTAGATAATCGACGTATGTCATTTACAAGGATTCGATTATTACGCTAATAGTTGTTAATTTCTCGTCCAATTGTTGGCGTGTTAAAATATCTATTACGAGATTTTCATTTCATGGTGTAAATCGCTTATTAAACGGCCTGATGTTTCTTCGTTTGCCGCAAGGCGGTTCGTTGTGCGATTGAACATTCCTAGTGAAATTTGCAGGATTTGCAAATTTTCTTTTAACGCATCTTCTATTGTTTCTTGTTTTTTTTTTCGTTATCGCCGTGATTTGATTTTCGATTTTTATTGCATCGTGTGCATCCAAATTGCCAGTTATGGATTTTATGATAGAACCTAATCCGTCTATTAGGCCGCTTTTATTTATTCGTTTTTTTGTCCCGGTAATATCATAAATAGATTGCATTTCTATTTTTATTTTTCTTTATATCACTTCGAGGGAACTCGTTATGAGAGGACATACTTTGTTCTCTGGTGTCTTTTGACATAATTGTATCAGTTTTCTTAGCGTTTCTCTAATATTCTTTTCCCTATGCATTACTGGCAGTAGTTCCATGCGGATTACCAGTTTCCACATTTCCTGAATCGTGTGCAGTTTTCCGCTTTCCTCGTAATAAATTCCATGGTGGTGCTCACCGCCTACTCCTCGCTCGGGAGCGAATGACGGGGGTATACCGCGGTTCGGCCTCATTGGCCCCGCGATAAAATATATACTCTATCGGTTAGTGGGTAATGTAGGGCTTGATGTGGTCCACGTGTACCCGCACGGCCTTGCGCCCACAGCCGATAATGTAGTTCACGTCGGAGTCTTTGCTACGTACGACGTAAGGTCCTGTCCACTTAGGGGAAAGCTTCGCTGATCGGCCTAGGCATATCATACTGTCGTGGAGGAGGACTTGGTCGCCCGGGCGGTACTCCACTGTAATATCTGTAAAGATACCTGTATAAACGTGTTATAGATAGCGCTACGCGCGTTCATGCGACGTTTCAACGTGCTAAGCTCCCGGCTCGTCACCCTTCGGTGACGCGCCGGGCTCTGCCGGTCTGCCGAAGCTCGACGCTTCGGCAGATCGTATCGTTTTGTTCCCGTAGTCTGTACCTGTTCTATTATTAATAAACGACCAATTATATATGTATTCGGCGTACTTCGTGAATATATCACATTGGCGACGAGGATAATGGTGAAAATAAGTGTGCGTTTGTCGGTATAAAGTGGACAACGTGGTCCATAAAGAAAAAGGGAAAACGCAACACGTGGTCGTTTAATTGCGTATCATCATGGCGGATGGTGCTAAAGGGAAAGCAGACAGGGAGGAAATTGAGCAAATGAGACATACGATGATCGTGATGCAAAAACAGTTACACCATCAGGGCCAACAAATTGTGTTTGAGTAATAAAAGCAATCAAATCAAATGACGCAGTTGAAACAGCAATTAGTTGAGCAGCGGAAGCAGTACGATCTGTTGGAACAGCAGAAGCAGCAAATGGAAGGATTGTTAAGGGGGTCACAGTCATTGGTAACGGCATCACAGTCGTCAGCTATGGGCGGTGTACAGGTACGCTCGGGTGGATTTGGCAATTTGAAAGAATTTAACTTGTCGGACGATTGGTCGCTGTGGAGTGAGCGACTCGACCAGTATATCATAGCCAATGAGGTTCCGGCAAATAAAGCGGTCGCTCTACTTATTACGCTGCTGGGTACAGAGGGTTATTCATTATTGCGAGACCTCTGTACACCGGAATTACCTTGTTCGAAGACATTGGACGCACTAAGGCGGGTCATGAAGGACCATCTGCAACGAAAGCCGAGTATTATAACAGCAAGGTATAGATTCAAGGAATGTCGTCAGAAGGAAGGAGAGGACGTCAAACAATACCTCGCACAGTTGAAGCAGCTATCAACGTATTGCGAGTTTGGAGCAAATCTCGAAAGTTCGCTCCAGGATCAATTCGTTTGGGGCCTACGGAGTGACGCCATTAAGAAACGGCTTCTTGGAGAGCAAGAGCTCAGCTACGCCAGGTGTATCGAGCTAGCTGGTGCTATTGAATCTGCGTCAAGGGATGCCGCAGTGATGAGGTCGTCATCTGGGAGTAGCGTATCTCTTAACTTCGTCGGCGACAAGAAGAAAAATGTGATCAGTTAATTTTCTATCAAAGACGATAAGAAAAAATGTTTTTGCTGTGGTAAGCCAAACCATGTATCAGAGGAATGTAAACATAAGTCGTATAAATGTAACTTGTGTGATAGGCAAGGTCATTTGGCACGGGTTTGTAGAAATAAGGTAAACAAACCAAGCTCGAGTGAAAATCATGATAATCGCAATCCGTATAATCTGAGCAAAGGAAAAGAGAGACACAATTATGTTGACGAAATTCAAGACTTTGAAGGGGATTTTGGTTGTCTCTTTTGTTTGAACGAGAGTGTCGAATCGGTACGGGACACGAGTGGGGAATTGGTATATGACGAGCCTATAATAATTGACGTCGTCGTACAAGACGAGAAAATAAATTTTAAACTTGACACGGGCTCTCCAATTTCTGCAATCTCCGCTCGCGATTTTAACAAATTTAAAAATATCGCCAGTTTGACCATGCATCCTACGAGTAGGCGTTTCAAGTCGCATGTGGGACACCCTATCATTCCGAAGGGGGTTGTCAAAGTCAAGGTCATTAAAGACGGTATTAAACGGGTATTGGAGCTTTTTATTTTACCGGACGAAGTACCACCGATTATGGGCAGACGATGGATGAGAATTTTGGGTTTTTCCATGGGTAATGTGTGTAACAAGAGTAACGATAACCTACAACGTATCCGTAGTCTAAGTAGTGACAACTCGGGGGATATGTGGAATGAATATCCAACTTGTAACCTTTTTTTTTATGACAGGTTATTTTCATGCTTTGGTTCACGAATAATCAACGCAGTACATCGATATATCACATTTGTATTTCACGCTGTTTCATCTATCCATTATGACAACGCTCATTCACATGGCAGATATGACGACTTCCGGCTCGTCGAGCCTATAACCATTACCTTCTTGTTTGCGGCTAGCGAACTTTGTTACGCAGATACCCCTTTCTTATATACATTATTTAACATTTTACACATTTTTTCATAAATTATTCAACCTTTCACATTTACATCCTCCATCACGCCTATGAGTGGATCCGGTCAATCAATTACTTTCAATATATCACACGGCACATTAATTCTCTTATAAATAAATTCTTTTCAATATATCACTGTACATAAATCTTCTTGTGAATAAATTCCTTTCAATATATGACACAGTAAATAAATCCGCTTGTAAATAAATTCGTTTCATGCATTATTGTTCGTAAATTTGATATGTACAATTGAACTGATACGGCACAATGTTCACATTGGAATCTATAACAACTTTTTTTTATTTGACATAACTAATTCTTTCGTTCCACCTCATACGCATATCGTGTCCCATTTTACCGGCTTTTTACTTGTGCAATTACTCACGTTTGTTTCACTCAGTTTTCATCTCTACCTAACCTTCGATTCTGTCCTTCACTTTCTGTCACTTGGTGAGGCGACTATGGTGTGATTTTTCTCGTTGCGAATTGTCCACGAAAGCGATGCCATTCCCTTGCTAGCCCTGTCTTCGATGGGACGACCTGGGTGCGCGATCAGGTCTCGCTCGTCTTTTTCCTCGCCGACCGCCGTCTCGATTCATTCCCTCATCGTATGGAAACGACCAAAGCGAGGATAAAAGTCAGTACGATGGGTTGATGGTTGAAATGGTGGACTGCGTGCAATGGCGACTCCGTGCCGAATTCCACGAGGACACGACAAGCCGGCGCGTCATCACGTGTGATACTTTTTCATTTTTTGGCTCGCGAAGTGGATTTGATTGACGGCACGTTCCCGAGATCACAAATAAACGTCTCTGTCGCTCACCACACCTCGATCCTATTTTATGCCGGTTTTATTCATCACGATGGGCGTTGATGCAACGTGATATTTTCGGATGAAAATTTCAACACGTGTCTCACGGCGTGGCCGGTGGTAGAATGCCGAATGGCCGACCCGTCTTCTTCTGTGTGACGAGGATTCTAGGAGGCTGTGGCTTTTTTCCGATTCCAGGTGGCGGTGGTTATTTGCGATTTCAGGCGGCAAATTCGAACGATTCGCTGGCTCAAAACGCGGGAAATTTCAAATTTGAAATGCGAGCAGGGCGCGCTCGTATTGCGGTTACAAACTGTATTTACGGATAAACTAGGTAATTACACAAAAGGGAAATTCAAACTCATCCTCAAGGAAGATGCTGTCCCAATTTTTTGTAAGGCCAGACCGTTACCCTACGCACTTCGTGACAGAGTGGAGAAAGAACTCGAGAGATTGGTGTCGGAACAAATTCTAATACCAGTCGAATCAAGTCAATGGGCACCCCAATTGTGCCAGTGTTAAAAAGAAACGGAGAAATTCGTATTTGCGAAGATTACAAAATTACAGTGCATCCGAGTTTATTGATCGATCGACACCCAATCCCTCGTGACCAAAACCTATTAGCTACTCTAAATGGAGGGAAAATATTTTCGAAATTAGATTTATCTAGTGCCTATCAAGAAGTGGAGCTCGAGGAAAACTCTCAATGTTTAACAACTATTGCGACGTACAAGGGCCTTTTCACGTACAAGCGTATGTGTTTTGGTGTGGCGTCAGCACCAGGTCTATTTCAACGAGAGATAGAGAGAGTATTGCACGGCGTAGAAGGAGTTGTATCGTTTTTTGACGATATTTTGATTTCAGGTTCAACTAGCAAGGAACATCTCAACAGACTCAGAGCGGTTTTGAGCCGTTTCAAAGAATGCGGACTGACCGTTCGAAGAGAGAAGTGCGATTTTTTTGCAAAAGTGTGCAATTTCTGAGATTTATAATCGATACACAAGGCATCAGGGCAGATAGGAAAAAAGTCCAGGCGATTTTGAATGTTTTAGCACCCATAGATGTGTCGCAGTGAAAATCATTTCTAGGTATGCTAAACTACTATTCGAAATTCATTAAAGACTATGCTACTTTAATCAACCCATTGTACGAATTGTTAAAACAATCGACTCTTTGGAAATGGACTAGCGAGCGAGAAAAAGCGTTCAATTTGGTAAACAACTGCTGGTATCGTACGAGATACTTGTACATTATAATCCCGAGTTGCCAGTCAAGGTCACGTGTGACGCGTTCCCGGTGG
Organism: Ophion costatus; assembly: GCA_951751655.1. NCBI lineage: Eukaryota > Metazoa > Arthropoda > Insecta > Hymenoptera > Ichneumonidae > Ophion > Ophion costatus. The sequence goes on along the minus strand of OX632365.1, from coordinate 9,108,939 downwards.
GACTCGGCGCAGTTCTTTCGCATACGCTTCCAAATGGTGACGAAAAGCCGATTGCTTTTGCGTCAAGGACATTAAAGTCCGCAGAACGGGGTTATTCACAGCTAGATCGCGAAGCTTTGGGAATTGTTTTTGGAGTTCGATCGTTTGACCAATTCGTTTATGGTCGCGAACTCTTGTTGGAAACCGACCATAAACCATTGATTTATAGCTTTGGTTAAAAAAAGGGTCTTCCGCAAATGGCGGCGAACCGAGTGCAGCGCCGGGCAATTTTCCTATCAGGCTATAATTATAAAATATCGCATATTAAAGGAATTGATAACGGTCACGCGGACAGCCTTTCGAGTTGTCCTCGATCTGGTAACGCCCACGAACCGGACGAAAAGAAAATAGATGACTATTCATATTTAAAAATAGTGAATGAAGACGTAAGCGCAATTAAAGACTGTGATATTAAAAAGGAGACGGAGGCAGATCCGATTCTCAATCAAGTATATTATGTTCTAAACGGATGGCCAAATATCGTAAAAAGCGAACTGTTACCATATAAACATAGAGAAAAAGAAATAACCATTGTCGAAGGATGTCTAATGTGGGGGCATCGTATCATCGTGCCAATGAATTTACAAAAGAAATTATTAGACGAATTGCATAGCGCGCATATGGGAATGGTCGAAAGAATGGTCGAAATATGGTGCGAAAGAAAATGGTCGCTCGATCGTACGTTTAGTTGTTACATTTGGAAACTGACATTGAAAAACTTTGTAAATCATGCGAACTATGTCTACGGAACGCAGATAACCCGCCGAAATCTGAGCTCAATGTTTGGAAATGGATGAAAGGTCCGGGCCATCGCGTCCACGTGGATTTTTTGGGACGGTTGGAAGGTAGATTGTATATTATTATTATCGATACGTATTCCAAATGGATCGAGGTAAAAGAAATGAAAGACATTACGTCCGAAAGTACAATGCCCATCTTCAGAGAATATTTTAGCGTGTGGCGTCTCCCGTTAACTCTTGTCACAGACAATGGCCCATCGTTTTGTTCGCGTGTATTCGAAGAATTCCTCAATAATAATGGTATTCATCATATTAAGACAGCTCCTGACCACCCCGCGTCAAATGGAGCGGCAGAAAACGCTGCACGCACCTTCAAAAATAAACTCAAAATATTATTGGAATCAGGGCTGTCAAAACACGAAGCCTTGTGCCGTTACTTGTTGTGCTATCGGTCCACTCCACATTGTACTACGGGAGTCTCACCAGCAGAATTATACCTAAATAGAGCATTACGTACTCTTATGGATCTTATTAAACCGTCAGTGCGTAAGCACGTGGAAGATAAGCAAAGGAATCAAAAATGTAATTTTCGAGGTAACCGTACGATGGATTTTTGCGTAAACGATTATGTAATGGCTAAAGATTTTAGCAATGGATCATGGTATAAGGCAAGGGTAACTCAGCGTTTGAGCCCTATTACGTATGAGGTACGCACACTAGTCAATCTGGTCTGGAAAAGCCATTTAGATCAATTAAGAACGTGTTGTCCTGCTTTTAATGTACCTATCACTCAATATCTGACCAATAGGACTAATGATAGCAAGATGGACAGCAAAGCGGCGACATGTGCTTCTCCAGTTTTAAGGCGTAGTACGCGAACAGTGAAACCGCGTAAAATGCTAGATCTTTGATCATTAGGAATTGTGGGTGAAATAAATTAAGGTCGGAGGAATGTAATATCTGTAAAGATACCCGTATAAACGTGTTATAGATAGCGCTACGCGCGTTCATGCGACGTTTCAACGTGCTAAGCTCCCGGCTCGTCACCCACTCCGTTCTCGACGCTTCGGCAGATCGTATCGTTTTGTTCCCGTAGTCTGTACCTGTTCTATTAATAATAAACGACCAATTATATATGTATTCGGCGTACTTCGTGAATACATCACATCCACCATACCAGCGGTGACATCATGCCCCTCCTTTAGCCTTTCTTTTCTTTTTTTTCAATCGGTTTTTCGCCACGTGCCATGTGGCTTGAAGCCGTTCACGTAACTCGAATACATAATCGTCGTACGAGTACGTCGTTCGTGGTGCTTCTTTAAGCGCCGTCGGTAAATCGGCTAACTTTCCAAACACCAACTCGTACGGAGTGGTGCGTACGCTGTGTGCTGGCGTTCGTGTTACGTGGTGGTACGTGAACATCACGTATGGCAACCACTCATTCCAATCCGTTCGATCCTCTTTAATAAAGCATTTCAGGTATTCTGCGAGAGTTCGGTGTGAACGCTACCATGCTCGGTTTGATTGTGGATGATATGCCGTTGTTTGAATCTTTTTTATTCGGAATAATTGGCACATCTTCTTGAAAGTTTCACTCAAAAAATTCGTTCCTTGGTCTGATAATAATTCTTTTGGAGTGCCGTACTTGCAAACAATTTGAATTGCAAATCGTTTGGGTACTTCCTTGGCTTCTTAGGTTTTTAGCGGTATAGCTGCGCTATATTTGGACAATGCGTCTTGAAAAGTCAGGATGTATTTGTTGCCGGCTTCAGTCTCAGGTAAGGGACCTACTATGTCGACTGCACATTTGTCGAATGGTTTCTCAGGTGTGTCGGTAATTACTATAGGAGCCTTTTTATTCCGCATGATTTTATTTCTCTGGCATTTGTCGCATGATTTTACATAGTTTTCTATTTCCTTATTCATTCCCGGCCAGTTGTATTTTATTTTTATTCATCGTGTTATCCATTTTATTCCCGGGTGGCCTCCAAGCGGAGCGCCATGGTATTCTTGCAGAAGCGTACCTCGCTCTTTCTTACTCGGGCACTCTCGATCTCCTATTTCCGTCTCTGTCTCGCTGTCGCTTATTGTCTCGCTTGCGCTCGAGTACTTTTCTATTTCCTTCTCTTTTCCGCTCAGGGTTGCTGCTTGGTCCGCCTCCAACGGTGGGAGTGGCGTTTCGCTCTCGCTCACGCGGGTTTCCTTCTCCGGTGTTGAATAGTTCATTTCTGCCCTGTCCAGAGCACGACTCGCGTAACAGATGGGTAGAACTTCTCCGATCTTCCCTTGCGATAAAATCGGGCCAATTGCCTTGTCAGAGGCATCAGTTGTCACCACGAAGGGTTTTTCGAAATCCGGATACTGCAGGATCGGTGCGATGCTGAGTTTCCTTTAATTTTTGGAAAGCCTGTTCGCAGTTTTCGACCCAAATGAATTTGTTTTCTTTCTTGATCAGTTCTGTTAACGGCTGGAAAGTTTTGAAAAATCCTGTATGAATTTTCGGTAATATCCAGCTAGTCCCAGAAAGGATTGAACCTCTTTTACGTTATTGGGGGCTGAAAATCTTTGTACAGCCTCTATTTTTTCTGGATCGGGTTTTACCTCTACTTCGTTTATATTGTGTCCCACGTACTGAGTTTCTTTTCGCAGAAATCGACATTTCCTAGGTTGAAGGGTTAATTGGGCTTCCCTTAGTCGATGGAATACTTCTGTCAGCCTTTTGTTATGTTCTTCGAATGATGATCCGTACATTACTATATCGTCGAGATATACGCAGCATTCTAATCCTTGTAATCCAGCAAGTACAGTGTCGACAGGCCTTTGAAATGTTGGTGGGCCGTTTTTTAATGCAAATGGCATTCGATTGTACTGGTAATGTCCAAGAGGAATGGAGAAAACGGTTTTCTCCTTGTCTTTTTCGGCCATCGGGATTTTATGAAATCTCGACGCCAAATCGAGAGTCGTGAAGTATTTTGCTCGTCCCAAATGGTCCAGTATTTCAGTAATATTGGGCAATGGATACGAGTCTCCTTCCGTTGCATCGTTTAGTTTTCGGAAGTCTACTACCATTCGCTTGCATATGTTTTCGTCGGCGTCCGGCTTTTTTTAAACGACGAGTAGAGGAGCATTCCATGGGCTTTTGCTCGGTCGAATTATTTCGTTTTTTAGCACGTCTTTGGTCTGCGCCATCACTTCTTGCTTGTGTACTTCTGGTAATCGGTACGGACGAATTTTGATTGGCGTTGTCCCTTGTCGTACGCTAATGCGGTGCTCCACTATAGCGGTGCATCCAAGCGGCTTTTCCTCCAAGTGGAAGACGTCAGCGTATGCGTCGGCGAATTCGCGTAGGGATTTTTCTTCTTCTCGGTTTAAGTTCGAATCAATTTTGATTTCTTCCCATATTTTTTCTCTTTTTTTATTTTTTCTGCGATCGATACAGCACTTATTTATTTTTCTGCTGTCGGCTCTTCTTCTTTAATTTCTTCAATTTGCACCGTTGGCCTTTCTATTTCGATTTCTTCATTGTTTGTGTTTCGCACCATTATGAGGCAAAAATGTCCTTCTGGCTGGACATAACTTCCGCCTATTTTCATTCCTGGTAGTACCTCTTTTGCTTCAACACATACTATTTTTGCTGTTATTGTTTCTGCGCATAACATCTGTTCAGTCCTGGGAGGAAATTGAATTTTCTTTGATCCATTCAGCATGGGAATCAAATGTCCATATATTTTTATGTATCTTTCGTTTAGAATATCGACGTCGTGTTCCCTCATGAGATCTAGACCCACTATTCCGCTTACTTCTAGTAGTACTGTGTCATCTATTACGTAGAATCCATGTTCTACTTTTACATCGGGTGTTTCGAGCACGAGCATAATTTTGCACAGTGCGTAGCATTTTTTTCCTCCGATTCCTTTGAGTTCGATCGTTTCTTCTATTATTTCTGTCTCCTTTATTAATACGCTCTCTTTTATGAGACTACATTTACCTTCTGTATCTCCTTTTAAGATGAGCATTTTTTCTTTTGCTTGTCGAGACGTGATGTGGAAGTCGCTAGCGGCTCTTCCAGAATTAAGCGTCGTTATCGAGTGCGACTTTATTTTCTTCTTTGTATTTTTTCTTTTGGACGGACCTGTATTCGATGCTTCAATTATTTTACTGACGTTGCGTTTTTTGTCTTCGTTCATTGCCGTTACCATATCGAGCGAAAATGACCCAATTTTTTTCCTTTTTTCGCTGTCGTTGCGGTGTTCTTCTCTTTGCCTGTCTTCTTTCGGCTTATTTTTTTTGCGTTCCAGTGATACTGATTTGAATGCCCTGGCGACCCATTCTTGTTATAGTAGCTGGTTCCTTGGCCCTGCTGATAATTCGTTTGACGATTTTAGTGATACCCGGTTCCCGGTGCCTGTCGATATCCATTGTCTTGTCCTTGTTGCCAACTTCTTTTTCGCAATCCTTATACGCGTGTCCCGCTTTCTTACAGTAATCGCAAGTGATGTTGAGTTGATGCACGCTTTTTGATGAAGCTGGCAGGCCGTATCTTCCGTAAGACGTCGTGTTGGATCGGCAATCCTTTGGTAAGTGTCCCATTTTGTGACATTTATTGCACGTCACCGGCGCTGTTATTCCAGATGAGTTTGCTTGTTTATAGATTCGCCTCCTTATAGCGATTTTTCCTTTTCCATTACTCTTTTAAGGGCTGATTCGAGATCCTTGAATCCTCGAGCCTTTACGATGACTTGGTATTCCCTTCGAAGTCCTCTTTCGAAGTTGTATAGGGCTTGGCTTACACATGTTTCAATTTTTTTTTCCGCAGGCGATCTTGCCTCGGTTGTGGTGGCTTCGATTGTTTCCATCATTATGGCTTCGAGTCGTTGACCGTACGCTAACACGCTCTCGTTGTTTTTTTGCTTACACGTATTAAAATCGACCTGTAACGCGGCTACTGTACGTCGCGTTCCATATAATGCTGTAATTTCTTCTTTAAATTGATGGTACGATTCAATTTCTTTATATCGCGTATCTTTTCGCCCTTTTCCTATCACTTTTGTTGCTAACACGAATTATAAAAGGGAAGATCTATCGGCTGCTGCAACGCGCGCGTTTGCATAGCCGAATGCTTCCATTATATCGTTGACTTCTTCAGGTTTTTCGCCATAAATCGGGGAATAAGGCTTTCCGCCTCCTTTAGGGTCATGAAATCATTTTCTTGCGCCATGTTATCTGAATTAAGTTAGAGGAGGGAAAATACTTGAATTTCTATTTCGCGACCACGCCTAGTGTCCATATTCTCTGAAGATTGATCAGAATATGTTGATTGATCAGAAAAATGAACGGTTCGATCTGCTGCGTATCGAATTTTGGTACGTTTCGCTGCTGTCGGCCTATTTTAAGAATTTTGTGAATTTGGACTTTCGTCTGACCTGTTTGCGGATCAGAACCGCTTTTTCCTAGGTTCTTGTCGTTCTTGTTCGACTGTTTCATTTTGGGGACGATCTCAGGCAATGAGTTCGTCGAAAATTGAATTTCATGAATGCGATAATTTCTTGTTACCCGGTAATCGGTATAATTTATGACGCTCGTCTTAGTTTGACATTAAAGTTCAATTGTTTGGGTTTGGAGGGTGTTTTTTTGATAAATGTTGCTTTGATAATTGATGCTTCGTAGTCGGTTGTTCACAAGATGTCAACCTCGATCTCGTAGCTGTTTGGCAGGAAATTGCCAGTGTTGTTCCCTGTTGTAGTGTTACTTTGGTTTGTTGTTCTCGTGCGCACTGTTGTTCCGTTGTAGAAGGTGTTTAGTGAGTCTTCGTCCTTGCATCGATCTGGTATCTATGATCCTCGGGATCTGGTTGCTTTTGGACAGCTCTGTACGGTTGACTCGGGCGTTTGCTTACGCCGCCCTTTTTCTTTTTTATTTGTCCGGTTCGACGGTCGTTGATCGGATCACTCGTTGACCTCCTTCTCAGCACTTGCTGCGTTCTGTTTATTTTGTACGTTGGATATAATGTTTCCTTCTTTTTTTTCCAAATTGTGGAATGCAAAGTTGCGGTATCTCTAATTGCGGGCATCCCACCGCTGCCACCAATGTCGTGCCCCGGCTTCTGACGATGCGCGGATAGCACAGAATTTCGCTCTCGAGTAAAATGAGACCGTGGGTTGTTGGATGCTCGAGGGCGAGGGTATGTGGGGACTTTTCCCATTCCCAGTAAATCTCCAACTAGGGATATTGCAACTTAACCAACTCATATTTTATTTAAAATTAGGCAACAAAATTACAATTCTTTTTTATGCTTTGAGACCGTCCTCTTCGGCTTCCGGCCGATATCTGACTTTTGGTTGAATTGTTCGGCTAATTGTTAACTCGGGTTTTCGCAACCATTCGTTCGAGAACATTCGAATCGTTCGATTGCGATTCAGCGATTTCTTTCGCCAAAGACACCTCTGGAGGTGCTTCACTTGCCAACACTGCCGGCGGTGCACAGGGTCCTTTGGCCTCTCGATATCGCAAATCGAATATACTCGTTGCTATGCGTCTTAAATTGTGCACTTAATTTAGGGGCACAACGAAAGTATGCATTAAAACCTTTACTGGAAAGGTGTGGCCGGACTCTGGAATACGATTGATGCAACGTATTAGCGGATTCCCTTGACAATTTAAAAAAGAAAATAGAAAGCGAAGTACAATTGATCTACGTCATTATAGGGACAAAGAAAAAGATTGTCAAGAGAGGATTAATCGACCGATTCGGATCGATAATGAAATCAATAACGGGTAATTTAGACACAGAAGACGATCGAAAAATTAACGCGAACAAATTATCGCAATATACAGAAAAGCAAAGAACGCCCGAAGATGTGCTAAAAGAAAATTTACCAATTTAAAATATCTACGGTTGAAATGCTCAATCGAACTACGAGTCGTTACACGGCTAATGAAAATTCTCTGAAACGAATCATGGCAGAATTACATCACGGTGTAACTAATTTAGTCCTATCTGAACTAGACAAAATATCTTAACTAGACAAAATCTGACGAAAAATTAACCGCAATTTGCGTATTCGTAGAATAATTATTAAGCGATATACGTTTACTAGATACTGTTCTAGTAGGGCTACCAAAGGGAATAGTTAACCCGACTATATTGTCACCGAGGCAATTTGCAGCATATCTAAAGGAAGCATTACCGCACTTGCCGAAACGATTTAATTTCCGTGACGTCAATCAAACGCGAAAAAAAGAGCAACCTATTAAAGGTTACAGGAATAGGCTCCTACTGTAGCAAAAGCACTCTACTGTAGGGAAAGCACTCTCGTTCTGAGAATACCTTTAATCGAGAATATCGAATTCAGCGTTAACAAAGTCTATCCCTTGCCCGTAAGAATAAAACAGAATATTGGGTTGATACAAAAGTGTTGACGCAAACATTTTAAAAATGTTTTTTTACGTATTGACGCAATATGACATCGAGCTATGTCGAGAATATTCTAGTATGTTTTCCACTCTTCCGCGTTACAGGGTATAAAAGGACGAGCGCGCGATCTAGTGGACAGAAATGGCTTCGATCTCGCAGGAGCAACTTCAAGCGATCATATTTTACGAGCGGCGGTGCGGCACGAACGCAAGCATAACTGCTAAAAATATACAGGATGCATTCAGCGAGAACGTAGTTTCTCATCGAACAGTCCAGCGTTGGTTCAATCGTTTTAATTCTGGTGACACAAGCCTTGAAGATAAGGAACATTGCGGACGACCGTCGACCCTTGATGATGACGCATTACTTCGCTGCATCAAAGAAAAACCGGAAGCAAGTACGCACGAGCTAGCAAGAGAACTTGGCTGCATCCAACCGTCAATAGTAAATCACTTACACAACTTGGGATACAGAAAGGTTCTAGCTTAATGGATACCACACCGTCTCACCGATGACAATAAGAACTGCGGCGTGACCATCTGTCAGTCTCTGCTGCTTCGCCATCATCGGAAGGAGTTTTTAGAAGATCTTTTGACGGGAGATGAAAGCTGGGTCTTGTACGATAACAAAACGCGTCTAGCCTACTGGCTTCCTATCGGAGAAAAACCGCCACACCAACCGAAATCTGATCATCACTCACAAAAGATGTTGTTGTGCTGTTTCTGGGACGCAAAGGGAATGCTGTTTCACAATTTTCTCCCTGTAGGCAAGACGATCTCCTCTACACAATACGTCGAAAATTTCCAGGAATTGGCAAAAGCCATAAAAGAAGAACGGCCAAGACGCGCGAATGTGCACCTTCTCCACGACAACGCGAGACCCTATGTCGCAAAGGAAACTCACAAAACAATCACTGAGCCTCATTGGAATACCGTTTCTCATCCACCACACTCTTCCGACATCGCACAATCTGACTACCATTTGTTCAGATATTTGAAGGCATATTTGAGGACCAAAGGTTCAAAAACGTCGACGATCTCAGAAGGGATGTTTCAAATTTCTTTGAGTCCCAGCCGCCGCAGTTTTGGGCAAAGGGAATAAATGAGTTGCCAACTAGATGGTCGAGTGTCATAGAAACCGATGGCGAATATATTGTTTATTAGAAATGTTTTGTATAAGATATATAAACAAATAAATTATATTGAAATTATTGCGACAAAACTTTTTTATCAACCCACTAATTTCCAATTCATAGAAACGTCGATGAAGTTTGTAATCGTAAACCGAGAACATAGAGATTACTTGTCACTTACCAAAAACGAATAAGCAGCTTGTAAAAACGAAAATACCCCACATTGCTGTCATCCGAAACATGCTAGGCAAGTAATACGATCTGAGGCACTGTGCGAGATAACGACGTTTATAGGAAAAAATCCAGGAACTTCAAATTGTACTCGTCGCCTGGCGAAAATAAAAAATGAAATGGTTATCGCCTTAAAAAACGAAGGACGTGGGTTGTACGTAGCACCGAAAACCAAAGCGTTAATGATAAATTGTAAATAATCTGTTTTAGAACATGCAACGATAACTGGTACAAGAAGCTTTGGACGGGAAATGTTCCGTCACATCTGACGATTTTTAAATCGAATCGTTAAAAGAAACAAATCAGGACGAAACTTTAACCTTTTTACCACCGTATAATCTATTGTTGTGCTCCAATATTAAGCGCATAATTTAAGACGCAGAGCAACGAGTATATTCGATTTGCGAAATCGAGTGGCCAAAGGCCCCTGTGCAAGGCCAGCAGTTTTGGCAAGAGAAGCACCTCTCGAGGTGACTTTGGCGATACAAACCGCTGAATCGCAATCGAACGATTCGAACGTTCTCGAACGATTGGTTCCGAAAACCCGAGCTGACAAGTAGTTGAAAGGTTCAACCAAAAGTTAGTTTCGGCCAGAAGCCGAAGCGGTCGGTCTCAAGGCATAAAAAATAATTGTAATGTTGTTGCCTAATTTTAAATAAAATATAAGTTCTTCAAGTTGCAACATCCCTAGTTGGAGATTTACTCGGAACGGGAAAAGTCCCCACATACCCTCGCCCTCAAGCATCCGACAACCCACGGTGTCAATTTACTCGAGAGCGAAAGTCCGTGCTCTTCTCGCATCGTCAGATGCCGGGGCACAACACTATGCTCTCTGTTTTCAGAAGTAGATATACATCATCCGCTACTAGATACTAGTATATCTCACGAAATAATGAATGATTCAGCGGAAATAAACAAAATAGGAGAACGGATCGAGAATTTTAAAACAAAATTGAATATGATTTATCGGATATAAATCCCGATTCCGTATCACCCTATAACCATATGATCGGAAACTATTCTATAAGCATATTCATCCCGATTGTTGTATCCCCGACTCGAGAACCCGGGATAGGTACTTTTGGGATCGTTGCGAAATTAAGAGTTGGAACTTAAGTTCGTTGAATAGGAATATAAGTTTATTACTGGGCTGGTCTTATAATTGAATTTACAGTGTGTGGGTCGTACCTTAGGGCCGAACCGTTCAAAAGCCAACCAAGGACTGACTACTCCCTGGTAACTTCTCTTAATTGACGACTCTGATTGTTGCAATTTGCCCTAGATCGAACATCATCCGATGCTTCGTCAGGACGTGTTGCAAAGTGTCTTTTTGACGTTTGCATTTTGGCAAAAGTGTGACTCTTTCGCAAGGAGGATGCGAAACGGTCTGGAATGCCGTTTCGCAAATACTTTCTCGACCGTTCGTTCGTTTCGTTGTATTGCGTAAATTAGCGGATACAACATCCCTCGCCCTTAAAGAATCAAATTCCTCCTGGGATTTCTTTTAGTGTTCGGTCCTCCGGTTTACAAATTTCTATTTCCATTTTCCCATGTGATTATCCTAGATATATATATCGTTATTTTTTCTAAAAATGATTCTCGCATGAATATAGTACATTTTCTTTTGTATACATTTTCGCCTGTTCGTTTTACACGGAACTCGTCGTGGATGCGTTTCGCTTGATTTTTAATCTCAATTTGGGCACGGGCAGCTTCCTTTTTGCTGACTGCGTTATTTGATTTCGCCGGCTCGGCGTCGCCTTGACCCTCATTGTTGACGGGTTTCCATGTGTGGTTCATACGGTAAAAGCATATACAGGCTATTCCAAGTATTATCAGCGCGATTACGCTTAGCGAATAATTACCTATTATATGTCCATATGTCCTAGAATCGCTTGATTCCCTTTTTAGGTTATTTTTTATGGTTTTTAAACGGTCGCCGATACTGTTTTATTCTTTTGGACCGTTTATGATTTCGTGCGGTAATACAATTTTTGTCGATGTGTGATCGAGTATGTTCATATCTGTAGACAAGAATGATAAAATATATTGCGGTAGGAAATCGGCGCATTCTTTTTGTCTTATTTCGCTGACGGTTACTAGTCTAAAACTAGGGCGGTGACAGAACATTTTCCGTCCAAAGCCAGAGTCCCTGCACCCGTAAGGGTTGCGTACGCGGTTGGTTGTTTTCCGCAATGGATGAGCAGTGTTTCGGGCTCTGGTGCAACGTATAGCCACCTACCATGGCGTTCTAACGCAATAATTAGAGTGCTATTTATCTGAGCAACTCTTCGGTCGCAATTCGTGTATTTATCTTTAGGTGCAATGTACAATGCCACCTCGCACGATGCGCAAGTGTGGACGCGCTGCTTGCGTTGGTCGGCAATTATAATGTGATGCTATAGCTTTACAATTTCCTAAATCATTTTTTGTTATATGTTTGTTATATTATTTGTTATATATTTCTATAAATTGATAACTATGATTTTCTATTTTGGTGGGTAAAGGATAAGCTTTGCTGGTTTTATATTCCTCAGTGCCAATTAACGGTATTTTTATTACAAGTACAATGTACGTTTTCGTACTATACGCGCCTACTTCTGATAACTCCAATAACTTTGGCATTTCCGCGAAGTTTATCGCGGTAGGGAACGTATACCCTATCGGCACATTGAGTAAGGCGTCAGTCAAATAGTTCGTCAATTGTCTTGGCGATAATATGCTTGGGCTCACCATTCCTCTCGTGAGTCCTATTAAAAAGTTAACTACTTGTCGTACGCCACTTAGTTATGACTCTACAATGAGGCTCACGGCCATCATTCGTTCATCCAATTGTTGCCGGACGTTTGGGGCGTTGTACTGGTTGACGACTCTTTGTTTGATCTGTTGCACGAAATCCTGTAGCACCTTCTGATTTTCTTCCAAACGGATTGTTGATCGATTAAAAAGATCTACTGTCGAGTCCAAAGTTTGAACATTTTCTTTTAAGGCATCTTCTACTGTTTTTTGCCTTTCGTTTATTTCGTTGCTGATTTCGGATGCGTCTTGTGCATCCATATTTCCTGATATTGCTTTTATTCTTCCCCCCAATCCGTCTATCAAACCTCGTCAATAACGAATTTTTTTATTTCCTGTTATGTCGTATGCGGCTTGTAGTTCGTCGTTAATTTTATTGACCATGCGAGTCGCTGTTTTTGTCGCCATATGACAGAGTAAGTTTGCCCGCAGATCTTGAACGCATAAGTCTATTATTTTCTTCATAGCTTCGGTGATCTGCGCTTCCTGTTCCGCTATTCCACTTAGATCCATTTTTACTGCCAGTTTCCATACGTCGCGGGTTATTGACATTGTCCCGATTTCCTCATAGAAAATTCCGGGTGAAACCGTGAACCTTTCTATCCAGTATGGCTTTTCCGGTGTATCAGCCTCACCTGGGCCCGATCCTAGGGCCAGACCTAGTATCCTGCGACAATAATTCGCGGGGTTATATTCTTTGGACCTGAGGTGTTTTTTCTTTTTTTTTTCTTTGGGGAATTTATATCCGTATATAGATATTCATATAGATTTATGATCTATTTTTAGAATTTTAATTCTTTTTCATTGAAGACTTTTTTGTATTCGGACTCGTTGCTGAGTCTTGAGTTTAATGCCCTCTTTCTTCTTCATTTCAGCAAAGTTCGCGTTTTTCTGCTTCGCTCAACTCGCTCGTTTAACGCGTGAACGTCGACGTTTTCGTTTTTGTTTCGACTTTCGACGGAAGCCGACCTTACTATACTTCGGTGAGTATTCGTTCTTTCTCTGTCTTCCTTATTCTCCTTTTATCTTGCTTTATAATTATTATTTATTGTTTTTTTTTGTTTTTTATTCCAGACATGGAACATTCTCGCTATGAGGGGAAAACTGTAGTACTCGGAGATGAGGAGGACGGTCTCGAATTCGTTGTGGTATGTAGACGAATTCTCTTTCCTTTTTCTTGCGTCGGAGGAGATTCCCTTCTTCCTAAATACATTTCTTTTTCTTCTCAGACGGCACGGGTTCCCAAGAGGACGCGCTCATCCTCTAATGGATGGTGGCGGCGGCTCTTCGTCCAGCATGACGTCGGTGTTTGCCGCCGTCGCGCCCGGGTTCGGGCCAACCTTCTGAAGATTTGAGCCGAGGATCCGGACAGCTTGGAGGCCATGGAGTGGGGCTGGAAGCCCGCCGACTTATTCGGCTTGTGTCGGCTGTTCTACGACAGCCCGGAAGAGGGTTGGTGGATCAGTCGCCCCACCATGTGGTGGCTGCACGCCCTCTTCCCCTGCCCTCTGGGGTTGAAACCGGACCCCATTTGGGTGTTTGGTTAACCACCTGTTCCCTCTCGTAACTTTCGGTTAAGAAAAAAAATGTAACAATATACAGTCTTTTTCCACATATATGTCGGTGTTTATTTTATTTTTGCCTTCCCCTTTTCAGGGCGTATTACGGGTGAGCCTTTCTGACCTCCCTCAATTAAAATTGAACTCCCCTTTTTTTTTATGACGGGCCTTTCGCGCGGTCGAGCCGCGGGCCCCTCCTGTCTCCGCGCCCACCGGCTGGCCTTCGAGGCGGCTAGTGGGTGATATATTTCTTTATGCGATTCACGTGTACGCGTGCGTCCTTGCGTCTGCGGCCGATACGGTAGGTCTCACCTGCCTCTCGGCGTCGAAACGTGTATGGCCCTACCCACTTCGGGGTGAGCTTGGCCGATCTGCCCCTCCTTACGATCTCGTCGTATAGGAGGACTTGATCACCCAGGCGGTACTCTATTTTACTGGCCGTGTGATCATATTGATGCTTCGATTTCTCTTTTTCCTTTTTCAGATTGTCTTGCGCTTGTTGCCATGACGCCCTCAGGCACTCTCGTAATTCCGCTGCGTAATCGTTGTGCGAATACGTTGCTCGCGGAATATCTCGCAGTGCGGTTGGTAATTTAGCCTCCTTTCCGAACACCAATTCATACGGCGTAATACCCGTAACCGCGTGTGGCGTGGTATTGTATGTGAACATGGCGTATGGTATTCATTCGTCCCAGTCCCTCTGATCCTCACGTACGAAATTTGTCAGATTTTCTGCAAGCGTCCTATGTGATCTTTCCAGGGTTCCATTCGATTGTGGATGGTATGCCGTGGCTTGCAATTTTTTTATTTGTAGGAGATCACACATCTCTTTAAATATTTTGCTTAGAAAATTGGTGCCTTGATCCGAGAGGATTTCGGACGGGGCACCAAATTTACAAATAATTTCCGTTACAAGGGCCTCTGCTATTGTATTGGCTTCTTGATTTTCTAACGGAATTCCTGCGCTATATTTTGTTAGTAAATCCTGGAAAGTAAGAATATATTTGCTGCCTTTTTCTGTCACAGTCAAGGGACCTACAATATCGACAGCACATTTTTCGAACGCTCGGCTTGGCATGTCTGTGATTACCATCGGTGCCTTCTTAATTTTTCCCGATTTATTTCGCTGACATTTGTCGCACTCTTGTATGTGTGCGGTGATGTCTCGTTTCATTCCCGGCCACACATACCGTTGACGTATTCGCTGCAGCGTCCATGTGATGCCTTGGTGCCCTCGCAGAGGGGCATCGTGATATTATTGTATTATTTTTGCTCGGTCTTCCTTGCTTGGAGTGGATACGACAATGCTGCCGTTTTCTTCGTCGCTCGCGCTCGTGCTCGCGCATCGCGACTCTTTTAACTCACGGGGAGATTCCCCCTGTGCCGCGCTTCCCCAGACGGCTTCTTCTCCACGTGCTGCCTCGTAGCACGGTGAGTCGTATTCTCGGCCTCTCCTCTTTGTGCGGACATTCGTAACGGTGTCCTTCTTTTTAGGCTCCCTCTCTCTCGGGCGCTCTCGCTCGTGTTGTCTTTGTCCGAGTCCGTATTGTGGGACTCGGTTTCTTCTCCCTCACTTTCATAACGGCTGGCGGCCATTCTGTCTTTCTTTGTTTTCTCTCTCGCGCTGCCGCGCTGAGTCTTCTTTCTTTTTCTGTAGTCGAGTAATTGGTTTCGGCCTTGATGAGAGTTTGACTTGCATAACATATGGGTAAATCGTCTCCAATTTTCCCTTGGGACAGGATTGCACCAATTGCCTTATCTGAGGCATCCGTTGTCACAATAAACGGTTTCGTGAAATCAGGGTACTGGAGTATGGGTACCGTGATCAGGGCTTCCCTTAAATGGTCAAATAAGCTTTGGCATAATTCGGACCACTCGAATTTGACACCCGTTTTGATCAAATTCATCATTAGTTTTGCGATCTTGAAAAAATCTTTAATAAATCTGCGGTGGTACCCAACATGTCCCAGGAATGATTATATTTCTTTTACATTTCTCGGTATTGGACAATTTTTTACCGCTTTTAGCTTTTCGGGGTCAGGCTTCACACCGACTTCTGTTATAATATGACCGAGATATGGCGTTTCCTTTCGTATAAATTCGCATTTCTTGGGTTGTATTTTTAAATTAGCCGCTCTTAGCCGCGTCAGCACTTCACGTAACTGCTTGTCGTGCTCAGCGAGTGAGGCTCCGTATATGACAATATCATCCAAATATACGTAGCATTTTAGGCCGTGCAATCCGGCCAATACTGCGTCCGTTAATCTTTGGAGGGTAGGAGGTGCACTTTTTAAACCAAATGGCATTCGATCATACTCGTAATGCCCTAACGGCGTTGAAAAAGCCGTTTTCGGTTTGCCTTCCTCCGCCATTGGGATTTGATAAAATCCCGAGGCGAGGTCGACGGTCGTAAAGTGCTTTGCCTTTCCCAACTGGTGCAGTATCTCTGCGTATTGGGCAGTGGGTAGGAGTCGCCTTTTGTAGCCTCGTTTAACTTCCGAAAGTCAACGACCACCCTTTTTTGGACTGTTCCGTCCGCGTCTAGTATTTTCGGCACTACGAGCAATGGAGCATTCCATGGGCTCGTGCTTGGGCGGATTATATCCTCATCTAGCATTTTTTGTGCCTGTCGTTGAATTTCCTTTTTGTGCTCCTCCGGCAGTCGATAAGGTCGCACCTTTATCGGCATTGTCCCGTCCTGGAGCAGTATCCGATACTCGACTGCTTTTGTACAACCTACCAGTTCTCCTTCGAGATGAAATACGTCGGGAAATTCGTCGCAAATTTGTCGCAAAATTGTTTCCTCTTCCGCGTTCAAATGCGAGTTCCCCTTAATATCGCGTCATAATTTTTCCATCCTTTGCTTTCGTAATTCTGCGATTTTTCCGATGTCCTGATGCGTTTCCTCTTCTTTCTTCTTTTTGTCACATTTTTCTTTTCCCAGGCTAATTTTGTCGATTTGCAATTTTCCCAGTTCGACCGTAGGTCTTTTTATAATTTGCTCTTTCTCGAGCACGTTCATTATTGTTACAGGGCAAGTGTTTTCCTCTGCCTTTACGACGGCTTTTCCCATCGTAACTCCCTTTTGGATTTTTTGTTCCCTTGTAACTGCTTGGCCTTTTCCCATCGTCCTCATCTGCGCTATACATTCTGTGCGGGAGGGTATTTGTAAGTATTTCGTGCCATGTACAAACGGTACTTCGTGCCCTTTAATTTCTATCATCTTTCCTCCTAGTATGTTGATTCCCTTTTCGACTATACAGTCCATTCCAAGGAGTCCGTCCACTGCTAACGGTACTTCCTTGCCGACCCCATGAAACTTGTGTGT
The DNA here is from genome assembly GCA_951751655.1 of Ophion costatus. Classification (NCBI taxonomy): domain Eukaryota; kingdom Metazoa; phylum Arthropoda; class Insecta; order Hymenoptera; family Ichneumonidae; genus Ophion; species Ophion costatus. Next base: position 9,091,700 of record OX632365.1, on the reverse strand, counting down.
TTGGACAGCGGCGGGGGTATCCAGTTTCAGCTCAGCTGTGCAGAGCATACGGAATGCCTTGCCCCCGTGGCCGTGAAGTTCTATTACCTCCTCCCCGATGGGTGTTTCTGGATCCAACTCATTCACGTTTACAATGCTGCACTGGGCCCCTGTGTCACAACGGAGCGTCAGCATTTTGTCGCGAGCCTGCTTTAACGCTATATGTAGGTCACTGGCGTGTACTCGCGGCAGCTGAGCGCTGACATGGTAAATTCTTCTGAGTGCCTTGTCATTGTGTACATATGGCTTTCCAAGTAGAATGTCCATTATTTTTCTTTGCGGTATTTTTCGCTTGTTCGCTTGAGCGCTTTTTGTTTCTTTCTCTATTGAGAGAACGCCGACTGCTAACGAACTGACGGTTCTTTTGGGCGTATTTTCTTGGGTTTTTTCACTGGGCCTATATTCATTTTGTTTTCTTGGGAACGTATTGTTTGGCACGTAATTGTAATGCTTCTGTGGATTGCTCGGGCCTTGCCATCCTGTCCTTCTTCTACGGTCGTTATATCTGTGACCCGGTTTTTTGCAATAATTGCAAATTATTTCTGCTTGATTAATCGTTTTCGTTGGCACTGGCAAGCTTTAACGCGCTTGCGTATGCGCCTGATGCGACGCGGGCCTTTGAAATGGGAACGATTTTCGCCCATCGTGGGCGTGTGACGGTGCGGACTGTCCGCTACTGTGGGAGACGCTCTACGCGATTGTTTTGGTCCCTTCAACCGTTTTTTCCTCTTCGATTACTCCGCAGATCGCTGCCCCTCACTCGTGGTACCCTCGTAACCTCACTATTAGCTGTAGATCCTTGCGAAGTCCATGTTCGAAATTATGTAGGGCAAAATGCCTGATTAACTGTTCGATTGCTCTTCGACCAGATTCCGAATTGACCATGGGCGTGCAATCCGTGATTAAATCCATCATTATAGACTCGACGCGGTTTGCGTAAGCTTGTTCAGTCTCGTCATGTTTTTGTCTACAGGAATTGAAATCGATTTGTAGAGCGGGGACTGTTCGCTTCGCCTCGTACAATGATTTTAATAACGTCAGCACATCGTCGAACGTCTCTACGTCTTTGTAACGCAGGTCTGCTGCGACCTTGCCTTGCAATTTGAGATGCAATATAGCTTGTAATAAATCCGCGACATTTTCGGGACGGACTCGGGTCGACGCGTATTTTATTGCTCATATAAATTCTGTAACATCTTCTGGTTTGGAGGCGTCGAATACAGGAATGCTCCTTCGAGCCTCTTTCATTGACATATAGTCGTCGTGTTCGGCCATTGTTACTATCCGTTGATTTAATAACGTAAAATCTTGGCGATTTAATTCGCGATTTCTTTCGAATTCAACGGGATTAAATGTTTCGCCAGCACTGGACGACGCGTCTGACGAATTGTGTTCCGAAGGCTGATTATGTTGTCGCTTCGGATTTAAATATTTCGCGTACGTTACGGGAGTCGAATCTAATTTTTCTGTGCTTGGATTTTCCCTACAACGCTTCCCGCCTAAATCACTTTCACCGTCGTAAATGACGACAGTGTTAAAAACGAATGTAACGATCGCGATAGTTCGTCTCTCCCTGGCAATAGATACCGGTCTGCTTTTTCTTCGTCCGACATAGACGAATTCTCTGGCTTTGGAGGATTTTTATTTATGAAATATTCCGCCACTTACAGGTAGATGATCGCAAGATGCATGCTGATTGATGATCGTCCTGTTCTTCGTTCCTTTGTTTCGTACACTGCTTCTAGGCATGATTTCCCCGATTCTTGAGTCCTTCTTCCGTTGATCCTCGGGATACGAGTTTTCTGGGATTGGCTCTGCTTGGCTGTAGCCTTTCTTCTATATTTCTCTTCCGACTCGGTCGGGCTGGCTCGCTCTAGCACACGGGTTGACTCGGTCACTCGCTTATGGTGCTTGAGTGGTAGATGTGCGTGTCCACGCACAACGGACGAACTTTTCGGCAGATCCCACCGCTGCCACCAATGTTGTATCCCCCGCTCGAGAACCCGGGGTAGGTATTTTTGGGATCGTTGAGAAATTAACAGTTGGAACTCAAGTTTGTTGAATAGGATTATAAGTGTATTACTGGGCTGGTCTTATAATTGAATTTACAGTGTGTCGGTCGTACCTTAGGACCGAACCTTTCAAAAGCCAACCAAGGACTGACTACTCCCTGGTAACTTCTCTTAATTGTCGCGATTTGCCCTAGATCGAACATCATCCGATGCTTCGTCAGGACGTGTCGCAAAGTGTCTTTTTGACGTTTGCATTTTGGCAAAAGTATGACTCTTTCGCAACGAGGATGCGAAACGGTCTGGAATGCCGTTTCGCAAATACTTTCTCGGCCGTTCGGTCGTTTCGTTGTATTGCGTAAATTAGCGGATACAACACTATTGCAATCATTATCATATACGTAACACACAAATACATACGAAATCTCCGCCCGCAAGATACATCACAAGAAAGCAACCTTGTCATCGCAACATGGGTACAGCCACGAGCCATGAAACGTAAAGCAACAGCTGACTCAAAAAATCTTAGAGTCACGTCCACGCGTAATTCGCCACGAACCCGTACTACGTAAACAAAACAAATAAGAGAATTAAAAGATAAAAAGGAATGAGAAAATTAAGAAAATTTTTGGGAAAATAAATACCATTTGAAGGTTCAATTAATTAAATATGCACGTGTGGAATGTGTCACACGTGTAATGCATTTGTAAAACTATTTGTAAGCCAAATGACGACCTGACAAACAACAAAAAAAAATATCGTCGTTTATGCCTTGGAGCCGAAATCATGGATTTCGTCTTACTAAGGGGGATGAATGTTGTGCCCCAAATTTGGCGCATACTTTGAAGCACATAGAAACAAGTATATTCGATTTACGAGGTCGAGAGGCCATAGGCCCAGGTGCGAATGACATCAATTTGGGCAGGTGAAGCACCTCCAGTGGTGACTTTAGCAACACGTATCGCTGAATCGGCATCGTACGATTCGAACGTTCGAGAACGTTCGATTGCCAATAACCGAGTTAAGAATTAGAGGAACGAAACTTCAGAAGACAGTCTCCGGTTGGCAGCCAAGAGGGTCGGTCTCAAGGCAATTAAACATTTCGTAAACCAAACGTTGCCTAGTTATAATTAAGTTAAATAATTGTAAGTTCATAATTCCCGAGTTGGAGATTTACTCGTCATTGAAAAGACCCCAGGTACCTGTGCTCGATCGCCCGATTCCAGCCACCAGTGTTTTTCGGGGACGTAACTCTCAGGGCATATATGTCGAAATGATTCAGCGGCACAACGTGCCATCGAATCGATTTTTTTCCGACGACGGCCACTATTGGCAATTTCATGACGAATACTGTCTGGCAAACGGGGTTTGCCAGAGACTCGTCTTGTAAAAGGGTGCCGGTATTTGCCCGCGCTTTTTTAATTCAGTTAAACAATTAAGCTCGAGCACTATTTGAAATCTCGATGTTGCTTATCATCGACGCATTCGATCGCTGCCGAAATCTCGAGCAAACAAGAATGTTTGAAACTCACACGATAGAAGAGATAAAAAATTTTCAAACGCTCATTGTTTAAACAGATGCGTTTCGCATTTTTATCTCTGCCAAGGTTCATCTTGGGCAGGTTCTTTGAGGGTCCACTTCTCGGGCAATCAAGATCGCTTAGCCTCGCTCTACGGAAGAGCGGTGAAATTCTGCGATCGTGACTTGTTTAAACAAATGCCCTTGAATCGATTTCTTTTGTCGTCGGCGGTCATCGATTGAACTTTCTAGCCAACGGGGCTTGCTAGAGACCCGCATGGTGGAAGGCTGCTAGCATTTCCCATTCTTTTTTTATTAATTGAAACAAATAAGCTCGAGCTCTATTAGACATCTCGATGCCGCTTATCGTCGACGAATTTAATCTCTGCCAAAATCTCGAGTCACGACCGAGATCGCTCGAAACTCACTCTATACAAGAATGGTAACATTTTTCAATGCTCTTCGCTTGAACAATTTCGTTCGGCATTCTTTTCTCTGCCATGGCTTATCTTCGGCAGGTTGTCTGCGGCCGACTGAAATTCACGAGCTAACGAGATTGACCGAGTCTCATTCTGCGAAAGAGTGGAACCATTTTATATTTCCTGCAAAAAAAATCCGTTTAGCCTTTTTTCCCTCTGCCGGGATTTATCTTCGGTAGCTATCTCCAAGGATCAAATTTTCTAGCTATGACGATCGGAGGAGTCTCGCTCTACAGAACAGGGGTAAATTTTTATTATTGCGAATTTGTTAAAGAACACCGGTGCAAAATTTTCGACGAATGGCATTGTTGGAAACACGTTTAAAAAATCCTTGGAACCTTAGAAGATATGATGCATATTCGTTTGTAACTGAAAGAAACATTTACAAAGTGGTTTTCGAGCTATTTTTTAAGGAAATCTCCGGCGCCAAAAACGTTCCACGATGTGATGCCGGTAGGCGTAGTTCTCATCTCTTGTACGCCTATTGTGGGGACGAAGTCACCGACCAAAAATAGTTTTATTGTTGACCAATAGGTGGCATCAGGTTACAGAAAAAAACTTCTGCAGCTGTAGCGTCTATGAAGCTGTTGACTTCAAACACGTTTTTCTCAAAACCATGTTTTTGATATCGGAATGTAGCAGAACTCGAACAATTTTCGTCCAATCGACTTGAAATTTTAACTGTAGCTTCTTACAAGGAAACGTTGCGAGGTCGATGTCTCTGATTTCGATGAAATTTGGCATGCTTGTAGAATGGGTAAAAATAGGCGACACGTATTTTTTTTATATCGGCGGAACCCGATTTTTAAGGGTTGAAAAGCACCCTTGAAAATTAGGGTGTTTTTCGTTTTTCGTCGATAAAGTTTTAACGGTACGAGATATGAAAAAACTTCAAATTGCAACAATGTTTATTTTTTCGTGTACTATACACTGGAGATGAGAACGATGCAGAAAGCAAAAAATTACATATTGTTTATTGTAAGAATGGAATTTTTTCAACCGTATCTCCGAGAATTTTTAATCGATTGGGATATAAATTTGCATACATGTAGAGAATGGAAAAGTGCGGATACCGATTTTTTCTTTTCCCGATATCTTACAATTAAGGGGTTGAAACTGCCCGTCGATTTTTTTGCCGACAGCATCTTATAATCAGCTAGTCTTTTGGCATTTCGGTCTAAATTCACGTCAATATACCTTCGTGTTATGACGCAATTGCATATTTGTAACATTCCAGCGCCTCCCCCTCAACGGTCCCCCTCTCGGAAGGCAAACGTTCAAAGTTCTTACCGTGCGGCATGGACGAACGTGTCTAGAAATAAAAATGGGTTACAAAGAAAGTACAATCAGTCAAAATAGTCGATACACATTTTCTCGTTGTTGGAATAAAAATAAAGTTCGAAGGGAAAAAATGTTGTATTTTTCGACTACTAGACGTTCATGATGATAATGACGAGTACACCAACAAATGGCGTGTTGTTTATTGCAATAATTCGTGAATTACTTGTGACAAATAACTCTTCAGTTTCCCACTCATATGGGCAGAAGCAAGGCTCGCAATCACGGACTGACTTCGTGCTTCGGAAAGCAACTGGATTACAATTGTATATTTACGAAGAAATTCCACTCCGCTCACCGTATCGAAGGCATTATCTGCAGAGGTTACAGCGTTTTTGGGTTGCCGCTGCAACTCATGAGCAGAATGATGCAAATATTTTTATCAGCTTATAACGCAGCATAATTTAATCTTCATCTTTAACTTTAATTTCACAAACAGCGGAACCAATGAACGAAAGAAATAAATCTTCGCAACGAGCGACTACGGTGCAAAGAGCGGCTCTCATGATAACCTTGAAATCGCCTTATTAAAGATTAATAGCAGTTCTGGTAATAGCGTGTATCGTCGTTGTTTTTTTCGTGTATTTATCAATTGGGTCTCGAGTCATATAAATTCACCAACGATCATTATTGCTGCAGTTACGACGGAAAAGCCAGCCATACATTTTGAGTTCGAAATACAAATAAAAATGTACGTTAATCCGGTGAATGTTATTCAGCTTCTATCCATAGCGATAAGTGCTATGAATTTGCCTCGCACTACAATCACCAAACAGGAAGAACAGTTCATTATGGATCTAGAAAACATGATCATTGAAGCGATGCATCAACCTATGAAAATGGAAGTCGAAACTGGTTTAGTTTTTCTGTCACCAAATGAAATTCATGAAGCAGCCGTAATAGAAGATGACAGTGAAGGAGATTGGCACGGACAACGATACCTAGATCCAAAAATTGATGAAAATGTATGTACCCAAGTTATAGAAGAATTGAGTTACGAATACAAGACAAGAGCTGTAGATTACTGGAGATCCGGGGCAAATGGGAATAGAACGTTATCATCTGTTCAAACGACATTCAAAAGGGTGAAATCAGAGTCGCAGTTGCGCCGGTGGGCCCATAGTATAAATAAGGGTGGCACCTACAAAGAAAAGTTAACAAAGATAACTCACTACACGTTGAACAATTTTAATGATGCTTTGGACAGAAGGCTGCCTGTCCATGATATAGATCTTCGACGATGGGCCTTACGTGCACGAGAAATTGTAGAAATACCAGCCGTAAATTTCCAAGCATCCGCTTCTTGGCTAAGGACATTCAAAAACCAACATGGAATTGTGTCACGGAAGATTACTAAATATGTAACAAAACAACACTTATTAAACGCTGATACACTTCAAACCAAAGCTATCGAATTTATAGAAATGGTGAAAGTCAACATAGCCAACGTTGGGGCTGAAAACACATTTAATTCTGATCAGAGTGGATTCAATTTAGAGCTACATACAGGCCGCACATTGGCGAAAGAAGGGCAGGAATCCGTTGAGGCAGCCGTGAAATCGAAAACATCAACAACACACAGTTATACTATACAGCCTTTGGCTTCTGCGAGTGGCAAGCTTTTGGCACCTATGGTGATCGTTTTAAGGGAGACTTTGTCCTTGGAGTGCCATATTTCAGGTGCTGACATTTTTTTTTTTTTTAACGGAAACGAGTAAAGCTTTTAGAGTGTGGTTTTTTTCTTGCTTTTATTCATGATATACAGAACGTTAAAAAATTTTTTTTTCGAAAAAAAAACCAAAATGGCGGCCGATGCAGCTCCGCGAAAACAGGTCCTCAAATCGCGGGAGGTAAACGGCTGACATCACTGCCCCCTTTTTGTTGATCTGAAACACAAATTCAAAGCATATTATCAATCTGTGATCCTTTGGTCATGGAATGATGGATGGGTTTTTTGTTTAGTACAAATTTCGGAAAATGGCGGCAATTAAAAAAAAATCGAATTTTCGAGTTTTTTTTTGCATAAGAAGTTAAATAATAAATGCAAAAATGTATCCATCAAAACAACGATCCGGCATTCCGTGAAGACATAATTTCTGAGTATGCTCTCCAAATTTCAGGTCGATATGTTAATTACAGCGGTCAGGAGAATGTCAGCCATTTTTGAAAACGTGTTTTCGAGAAAAACGCGTTTAAAGTTTTGTAATGTGTTTACACAAATGTGTTTATAATTATCGCTAATCGGCAATGCATGGTCCATAGAGGCATTCCTCCTCTTCTTCTAGCTGCTCATGTTGAGCCGCTAACATCTCCCGCTGCTCAATCAAGGGCAAAGTCTCCGTTAAACAAACCTACCGACAAATTTGGTCCTCGAGTGGAACAAACTATGTTCAGAGCCGAAAATATATTTCTATTGGCTTCGAAATCTGGAAAATTGACGACTAATCATTTCAAGCGATGGTTCCAAGAAGTATATATTCCCAATACGGGTCCAAAATCGGTAATACTTCTGGATTCTCGGAGTGGTCAGTGTCCAACTGCATTTAAAGAAATGGACATGCAAGGGAAAGATATTAAAGTTTTAACCATTTCAGCAGGTCAATATATTGCATCAGTTTCATTAGTTATGTAGACAATCAGTCCTTTAGATAATTAGTCATTCTTGCAGGTACGACTGGAATGATACAGCCCCTTGATGTTTATGGCTTCCGGGTATGGAAAAACTTAGTTATTATACAATTACGATGTCAATCTGCATTTGAGAGACAATATTGTTAAATTACAATCTCTTACACACAACCAGTTTACTTCTCCACGGTTTACAAATCTTTTGAAATATGCGTGGTACAAAAGCGGGTACGAACAAGAAAGACCACGAAACTTCGAAAATCCGGCAGAATTTTGCTTTTCACAAAATGTACCGACATGCGACATGTGCGGCGATGCAGCTATTATCACTTGTGCGTGGTGTAAGAAATCTCTTTGTTTCAAACATTTTTATCATGACTATCATTATTGTAATAAGTATAATCCATAAAAAAACATTTCGTAAATGAGTAAGCGTGAGAACACTTTTCCTATTGTGTTGTAATCTCCAAAGGCAGTACGTGGCAGGGGGAAAATTTTTTCGTAAATATACAATTGTAATCCACTTGCTTCCCGAAGCAAGAAGTCAGTCCGTGATGGCGATCCTTGTCTCTGCCCATATTAGTGGAAACTGAAGGGTGATTTTTCACAAGTAATTCACGAATTACTGCAATAAACAACACGCCATTTATTGCTGTACTCATCATTAACATCATGAACGTCTAGTAGTCGAAGAATACAACATTTTTTCCTATCGAACTTTATTTTTATTTCGCCCCGTTCACGAGCTATAGAAAGAACGAAGTTGTTAAGGGTGCGTTGACCCCTTAAGAGTGTCGTTCCGCCAAAACGAGAAAATGTGTATCGAATCTTTTGACTGATTGTACTTTCTTTGTAACCCATTTTTATTTCTACAAATTTTCGTCCATGGCGCAGGGTAAGAACTTTGAACGTTTGCCTTTCGCGAGGCGGACCGCTGGGGGGAGGGGCTGGAATGTTACAAATATGCAATTGCGTCATACCACGAACGTATATTGACGTGAATTTAGACCGAAATGCCAAAAGGCTAGCTGATAGTACGATGCTCTTGGCAAAAAAATCGACGGGCAGTTTCAACCCCTTAATTGTGTGATATCGGAAAAAGTAAAAATCGGTATCCGCACTTTTCCATTCTCTATGTGTATGCAAATTTACATCCCAATCGGATAAAAATTCTCGGAGATACGGTTGAAAAAATTGCATTTTTGCAATAATCACGCTGAAATTTGTTGCTATCTGCATCGTTCTCATCTCCAATGTATAGTATACAAAAAAATTAACCTTGTTGCAATTTGAAGTTTTTCCATATCGCGTACCGTTAAAACGTTATCGACGAAAAAAGAAAAACACCCCAATTTTCGAGGGTGCTTTTCAACCCTTAAAAATCGGGTTCCGCTGATATAAAAAAAATACGTGTTGCCTATTTTTACCCATTCTACAAGCATGCCAATTTTCATCGAAATCGGAGACATCGACCTCGCAACGTTTTTTTGTTAGATTGCTTTAACAGTCACGGACGACCGCTTTTTTCGATTGATTGCAAATTTTTTATATATATTACCTTCTATACCCTACTCCAAAAAAATAAAGAAACAAAAAGTTTCATCACTTTTTAAAGTGTTTTTTGAAATGCTGTATCAATGTTAAAAATGGTCGTATCAAGATGAAAAGAAACTTTTTGAAGCTTCATGTTTCTAGTTTGAGATCTATTGGGAAAATAATTTTGTGAGCTACGGTTATCGCGCAATCATAAGAGATAGAGCGAGACATTTTTTTCCAATTTTTTTTCAAGCGTTTTTTTTTCATTTAAATCAATGCAGAGGTTCAGTAGCTTCTTTATTCAGCTTCAACTTGCTTTTTTTGTTCCCTCTACGTCAACTTTTTGCTGAGATATCCGACGTATAGTGAAAAGAGATCATTTTGTCTTCGATCAATGATATCTCAGCAACCAATGATCGCTCAGGAAATTAATGGGCAGCTTTGAAAACGTGAATAAATTTCGCACAAAATCCTTTCGTTGATTTTTGAGAGAAAAAAAAACATATTTCTCGCCATTAATATTAATTTGAAAAATAGGACAAAAAATGAGAATTTGATGTTTTTCAGTGAATCGACTACTCCATTACAAATATTGGTAGTGAGACTAACGTTGCAACGTATTTTTCCAGCTTAATGTACCCGCATAGCCGTGTAAGTTTTTCAATTCATCCATCGACCCATTTTTCCGGACCGATCGATCAAAGTTTTACAAAACAATTTAAAAAACAAGTATATTGTTCCTAACTATCGTGTAATCATGGTCAAAATGAAAAGACCCATTCTCTTTGACGATTTTTATAACTTTGCAGTAGTTGCTTGTTAAATTTAAGAAATTAAAATCAAGAAATTACAAAAACATTCTAACTTTTTTTAATTTGTAAAACTTTTTAAGAAACAATGCTGACTCATTTTTGCCAAGTTTCGGCTTTTGCGCACCATAATTTCTCTCATTATTGATTACATTAATCAAAAGTTGTATTCACCCCTAAGCTGTACTCACTAGTCAATCTGTGAACTTGTATCCGATTAACTCTCGATATTTTCTGCGAAGGTTATAAGGGTTACAAAAAACACTTTAAAAAAATGATTTTTTGTTCGGAAGAGAAAAACCAATTAATAGTTTTTTTTCAAAACTAATCATCTTTTGGTCAATTCTTTCTACGTTTTGGTAAAAAAAATTAATCTCATGTTATTGTAAACTTTCATTTTCTTTTCAATTTTTGATCATGCCTAGTTTTGAAAAAAAACTGTTTTCCGTAACCCTATTAACCTTCGTAGAAAATATCGAAAGTTAACCGAATAATTGTTCTCAGATCGACCATTAAATACAGTTTAGGAGTATTGACTCTTAATTGATGCAATTAAAGATGAGTTAAATTATAATGCGCAAAGGCCGAATTGAGTAAAAAATGAGTCAGTATTGGTTTCTAAAATGCATTATAAAGGGTCTAGCTGGATAAGAATGGTGAATCTGCCCCCACCGAATTTTGTGGCGCCGATTTTTCCCAAAGTTCCGAACCGAAAAAAAAAACTTTGTGCAAAATTACAGCTTTCTACAACGATGCCGAGTCGTCTTCCTGCTAAAAAAATGTGTTTTATCGATTTTTGCAGTTTTTGCATATCAAGACGCGACTGGAAAGACTGCAAAAATTCTGAAAAATTAGAAACATGTCAATGTTGATGGGATTTTTGTTCGTTTTTTTAAATGCTTAATTTTCTACATTAAAAAAAAAACAATCTAAAAATTCGACCTGCAACACGTTGAAAAAAAAATAAAAACGACAAAATTTCTTATTTTTAATTGGAAATCCATACATAAATCATTCTTTGGATTTAATTAGTGGGTGATCATGGCTGCAGTAGTTGTGAGACATAACAAACAGATCTAAACAATAGGATTTTATACGCTGACGTGGGATATTTTTGAATGTTTGACGTCATTTGATAACACGTCGATGAACAAATCATTGAGTATGTTTATGCGGACACTTGCGCGCGTTACGCTAAGATATTCTAGTCACGTAAACGGTCAAACACGCAGGCACAGTAACATGAAGAACGAACAGATGGCGTTTACACGAGTTTTTTTCTACAGTAGTAAGGTAACAGCGCAGCGTTGCAGAATTGCGGCTTGCGTAAACGTACCCTCGCACAGTTGTTTGACAGTTTACGCGGATCTGAATATTTCAGCTTATTAGCTTGACCAAAAGTCCGCGTAAACATACTCATCTAAGCTGTCGGTAAAACCGCACAGTTCACGTGGCACCACTAGTGTGGATGCATTGAACCAAATCGAACTGCGCAATCGATCTAGATACTACAGACTCCAAGCCTACTTTCCTACTTATTTGTATATTTCTCTTTCGTGGCAGTTGCGAACATCCCATCCAACGAAATTGACACATGCCGTAATCGAACGGACGAATTTTCATCCATTCTATCCGATACTGGAGACGAAGAATTAAACAAAAATACGAGTGCTACTGGTAACAATTTTATCAAAGTGCTTTTCATCATCAAGCTAGGTTTCACGGTAAAAACACGTTAATTTTAAGTTATCGGTTTTAGAATAACTTATCGTCGATACACATACACATCAAGGACGGACCATGTCAACGCCGCAAGCACGCTCGGATTCGACAACAGATCCCACGAGATGTGCATATTGTTTTCGTGTGCTTAGAGCATTGACGGGGCAGCGAAAGAGAATGCAGGATAATACTGAATGTTTACAATACTCTGCAAGAATAGGCAAGGTCCTACATGCCGGTAATACTCTCTGCAATAATTGCAGCTTGATTCCAATAGCAGAAGTAGACAAGTGAATGAAAATAGCACCAAATCATCACCGACATCTGGTTCAAGACAATCAGGATCACATGAATCAACAGAGTTTGGTGGATCTCGCCAAAGTTCTATGCCACCAGTTGATCATGATATCCTCTATGAATGACCGACGCAAACATCTTCGCTTTCTTAACACTCGTCTCAAGGGGATTTTTCACAACAACGGCTACAGTGATATCTTCACAAAATTCCATAATCACTCCTTCACAATCGTCTACTGACGATCCATCATTTGTTGCACAGGACCCTATCAATGTCGAATTGATAGAAATGCCCTTTCCATGGGTACTGTCAACTCACAAATACTGCTTTCTTTATTGCTCGTCATCACCAATCTTCACTGTACCATCTCAAGCTCGATTTCAGGCATTCCAAGAAAGGAAAGATCTTCATTCCCAAGGGAAATCGTTGTTGCTCAACTCATCTGATAAAAGACAAATTCTATGCTGATGATCTAACAGCGCTGCAAATACATGTAACAGTATGATTGAAGTATCAGACTTGACGTTTTTCCTTAATGATTTATCAAATAGTCATGAATTGAAGCAACAAATTGGGGCTGGTACTCTATTTGATCAACGTCTGAAAGCAATAACTGGTTTTAATTACGAAAATCTAATTAAGTTTTGTAGGAAAATGAAATCACTAAGGAATTCCAAAACTCGTAATAATTTTCAAGCATTGGTCGTGTTCCTGTTCAAAATGAGAACTGAGAATTCGAATAGTATTATTACATCTGTACTTGGATTTGATCATGAACAGCAAGTTTCAGATTATTGGGCACAAGTCGTGAACTCTTTTGAGAAAGATATTTTACCAGGTTTCGGATATTTTCGCAAATCGAGGGACGATCTTGTAGAACATCAGACTTCGGATACGGTTAAAAACTTGCATGAGCTCGAGGACCAATTAGTGCTGATATTCGATGGAACTTACATTCGGCATCAGAAGAATACGAACAACATCTATCAACGGAAATCTTATTCTGGCGAGAACAAGGTACTATTCTGTAAATCTTTCACTATCTGCACGACGAATGGGTACGTTGTTGAGATGGAGGGGCCTTTTTACGCCGCTCAAAACGATGCTGAAATAATGAAAATACTGCTAGACAATCCGAATGGACTCCAACAAATAATGAAACCAGATGACATTTGTGTAGTTGATCGAGGTTTCAGAGATGTGGTGCATAAATTGGAAGAGCGAAAGTATATAGTATTCATTCCAGCAATAAAAGGACAACGTGCTCAGCTCACAACTGAAGAGTCAAACAACTCTCGATGGGTTACAAAAGTTCGTTGGATTGCCGAAGCAGTTCATGGCATTCTTGGACAGAAATATGAGCTACTTCATCAGTCTTTGGATAACAAACTCCTCCCAAATGTTCGATCACTCTTCAGGATTTCTTGCTATAATAATAATATTTTTGGAAAGAGATTGAACTCCGATGCTGGCATTAGTAATGAGATCATCGAGCAGATGAAGTCCAGGCGCAATACTGATAATCCACTTGCAGAAGAGGCAGAGTTGGAGCGTTGGAATCGTCGAAAAACGCAATTGCAACAATGAACATCAACTGATATGCTTGATTTCCCGGAGCTGACCGAGAAGGAATTGAAAATACTCTTTACTAGTCCATACCAGCTATCTCAAGCAGTATCTTACCTTGCTGAAATGATGGACGAGGATGAAAATATTGCACTCAATTATTTAAAGAGATTAGAAGATGCGAATCACGCAATCATTCAAGTTCTCGTGAGGTCGAGACACATCAATAGCAAAACGTATAAATGCTATATTGATTACACTCGAGATTCCCAAGGCTCCTCCGGAATTCGCCTTTACGTTTGTGATTATCCAAATGGCAAACGAACCGTTGGATGCTGTTCACACATTGCTGCGACAATTTATTATCTACCGAATGCTCGATATCTATCGAAAATCATAAGTCCGCCCAAAATCCTTACAGGACTCTTCGATGTTGAAGAGGTTAATGCCGTTATCAACAGCGATAGTGTTGAAGATTAATATGTTGTAATATAGACAGTAGGGGTGAATAAACTAAAATTAGCAATAAAATCGTATTGCTTACATCGGTTTCTTATGCCTCATAACTACCACACCCATTGGCACTCATTTATTAAACCGAAATAATGCTTTATGTATGGATTTCCAATGAAAAATGAGAAATTTTGTCGTTTTTATTTTTTTTCAATGTGTTTCAGGTCGAATTTTTAGACTTTGTTTTTCTCTAATGTAGGGATTGTAGAGTAAAATCATGCCAATTTTGTCATAATAGCAGAAAAATCTCTTCGCTACAAAATAATGTTTTTAAACGAAGGTTTGATGGTTAAAAAAAGAGTTTAGCATTTTAAAAAACAAAAAAAAATTCCCATCAACATTGACATGTTCCTAATTTTTCAGATTTTTCAGTCGCGTCTTGGTATTCAAAAACTGCTAAAATCGATAAAATACGTTTTTTCAACAGGAAGACGCCTGGGCATCGATGTAGGAAGCTGTAATTTTGCACAAAATTGTTTTTTTTTTAGGTTAGGACCTTTGGAAAAAATCGGCGCCACAAAATTCGGTGGGGGCAGATTCACCATTCTTATCCGACTAGCTCCTTTGAGGAAAATGTTTTTTTTTCAACTTCTCGATTTTTTTCTTATATTTAACAAGCAACTAATGCAACGTTTTAAAAAAAAGTGAAAGAAGTGGTCTTTTCATTTTGATAATTACACGACATTTAGGAATAATACACTTGTTCCTTCAATTGTTTTGTAAAACTTCGATCAACGTTTGATGGAAAACGGTTCGATAGATCAATTTGGAAACTAACAGGGTTATTGGGGGGTACATCGAGCTGAAAAAAACGCAGCAACATGAGTCTGTCCATCAATATTTGTAACGAAGTGGTAGATTTACTGAAAATCCAGGAAAAGTCATTTTTTGTCATTTACCAAGTAAAGGTTAAGGGTGACAAAAAAATGCACAAAAGTCAACGAGCGGGGCTGGCATGAAATTTATTCAACTGTTCAAAGCTGCCCTCTAATTCTCGTTGTGATAATTAGTTGCTGATTGTGAAATATCGACAATGAAAGACTAAAGGATCTTTTTTCATTCAAAGACGGATATCTCAGCAAAAAAATTGACGTAGAGATAAAAAACCAAATTGAAGCTGTATAACCAAGCTAACTGACCTATACATTGAGTTAACTGAAACAAAATTCTTTAGTCTGTGGGCCCATGAAAAAACCAAATTTGGCATTTTTTTCTCCCGCTATTTCTTATGATTGCGCGATAACCGTAGATCACAATTTTTTCGCCAAAAGATCTCAAAACCATAAATTTGAAGCATCAAGAGGCTTTTTTTCTCGACGCGACCATTTTTGACATAGATACAGAGCTTTAGAAAACCCTGAAAAAAGAAGAAATGTTCTGTTCCTTTAATTTTTGGAGGAGTATATAAAAAGTATGGTTGAAAACACAAATCTTTTTTCAAACTCGTCTCTTTTTTTAAATTCTTCTTACGTTTCCCTTCAGACTTGACTGCTGAAACTAACGTAATCAACGAAAATATTTTAGTCTCAGTTCCACGATTAAATTTAGGATAGTTCTACTGCGTTCCGCGGAGAGGGTATGAGGTTGAAGTTTGCATCGATGGAACGCAATAAAAATTAATATTTGTTAATTCCTTTTTATATTTTGGCAACCTTTGCTTACAATAATCCTCCAACCATTTTTTAAGATATATATTTAGTGATCTACTATATAAATAAAAAATATGTTTTTATATTTTCAATAACAATAAAAATATAGAAAATAAGATATAAACAAGACCTTTCGATGCGTTCCAACGATGCAAACTTCAACAGCATGGAGAGGGTTTACTGGAAACCAGTAGTGCTTTAGCGACTCGCGCACCGTCATTTTCTATTTTTTCAGCAAATAAACTTGTTTACATACTTCAATATATACCTAATTAAGTTCTTTTAACTATGTATTTTATGGCTTCCTTTTTAAGAAATTCTAAGGGTAACAGTCGAAATTGGGCAGTGCTAGGGTGTCCTCCTTCCTTCACACACTGGGTCACTTTGACCTGGACGAATTTGAAATGAAATGCTGGCTTCCCCAAAATTGAATGTTTTCAACCATTTTTGACAACTCAATTTTGGACTATCTGAGTTGCTAACGATGGTAAGAGTGACATCTTATCATCCGTTTAAATACATTTGAACAAATACCTCGAGCATTATTTATCCACCGCTCGCCGCACAAAGGTATGCAGACAGTGCTGATGTATCAGACGACGGAGATACAGCCCGGACTGTGACTTATTCCCCTAGAAGAGTTTCATCGCCTATATTTTGTTCATCGTCCTCCAATATCAGGAAACGGAGAAGAAACTTTGTGTTTCGCTGGTTACGACGTTGCTCGAGCCATAGAGATCATATTGTCCCATGGTTTTTCGCAAGCTATTCTCCTTACTTCATGGCAATACTCGCTTCCACGCTCTAGGAGATGATCAATCATGCTGGGCAATTTGAGCTCGTCGTTTTTCGATGGGCTGCAAAAACCAACGATTGTGATGCCGTGAGCCGTTTTTCGCCATGAACGACTGCCTGGCCCACACCACCGCCAGCGCTGCGGATCAGCAAAGTCTTGCCGGGCGTAATACATGCAAGCTTAAATAGTAGTATGTAAACGATGGCGCAATCCATGGTGATAGTTGCCGCATCCAACTACATTACAATGAGCTCTGACCAGGCTTTGTGATCGGGCAGATAGGCCTGGATATCACCGGCCCACTCGGAACCCATGATGAACGGCGTTTTCGGTGGAGAATCGATGACTCCCTGTCGTGTCATAACAGCCTGGAAGTTGAGGCCACATGGTTTGACCCGGATAAACACTTCACCCTCGGCGAGTTGAGGCTCAGGTTTTCTCAGCACCTTTACACCCTTGATATCCCCAAAGCCGTTAAGTACGATAGTACGTACTTGACTTCTGGTGTTTTCTCCTCGTCGTTCTCCTTTGGGTCCTCGCTGTCACTATTTTCCTCGGTCTTCTTCTTGTAATCAGCCGCGGCGTTTTTCTCGTCGATTATTTTCTATCGAGGTTTCTCGTTAGAGCCCTCGACCACTAGGCTCCTCTCGTTCTCACCCGAAAAACTGACCATAGCGTGACGAAAAAAAATTTCCACTCTATCATACACTATTACACATCGTATAAAATATATTTCGAACGAATTTTTGAGGTTATAGCTCCTGTTTTCGTCCTATCGAAAAACAAACTGTTCGGAAGGAGGCGAGCGCGGTCAGTAAAAACGGTCGTTGTGAGCTGCGCGCTGCCAGTGAGAAAACAAATGAATTTAATTGTCAGTCTGGTAGACAATGTTTCAAGCTGTGTTGGTACATTTTTGCTACATTTATGTAAAAAATTTCAAAAGTTTTTTTTCCGCCATTTATCCATGGAAGCAGGTGAAACAATGCCTAAAGTGTGATTTTTCACGGTCTAGAGGATGGTCCTTAGAAAATTAACGAAAACGTGATATAATGGTTAACAATTCACCATTTTTCGCACGGTAACCACAAACTAATTTTTTTTTTTTAATTTTGGATAATTGAGGGGCCATCCTCTTGAAGCAAGCGTCGTGCATGCACACAGCATATTTCATTCTAATCGATTGCTCCGTTTGGGAGAATTCTGATTTCCAAATGTTAACGTCCGTTCTGATAGGGGCCTCGGGGTACGTTGTAAATTCTGCTTTCTTCGTTCTTCTTAGCTGCCTTCCTCTCCCTCATTGCCACCCCTAATTTCTCTTATATGTACCCTGCCGGCTTCCATTCTCGTGCATTCGTAACCTTCGCTGTGGCCCATCCTTCCCTGTCCCCTCCACTTTTCCTGACGCAGGGGACCTCTCGCCTCTTCTGCTCTTCTGCCTCCGATGCGCGATCTCCCGCCTGTCCATATCCTATTTATTCTTTTTGCAAATGTTTCGGATAATTTTCCCTTCGATCTAGCGTCACCTTCCTCAACCACCTCGTTATTGCTCCCGTCTACTCTGCTTTCATAACCTCCTCACTCAGTTATTCATTTTCACCTTCCTTCTCTCTTGTTGCTTTCTGAGCGAGCCTTTTCCATTTGTTTTTCCGTTCCTCCGCTTCACGCACTAGCTCTTACTTCTCCTCTTTCCATTGTACTTCCTCTCCGTAGTACTTGTATCTCCACTGTTCTGCTCCTCCCCACTAATTCCCGTATCATCCGGTTCATCTGCACATACCTGTAGGGAGACGGCGATATTTCCCGCTTTATGTCCTCCTTTGCCTCCCATATACTTTCCATCATGCTTTCCTTAATTTTCTCTTACATGTTCCTTATCACCGTCACCCGCCGCCTGACTGGCGTGATGTCTATCTTTCGAGCGAAAGAAACGAGCCCCTTTTACTTCTTTCCATGCACTTGTCCACATGTTACGACTTTCATGCGTGTTCCCCTCGTTCTCATCCCGGCCACTGCTTTTACTCATTTATCCCATTGTGGTGCTTACATTCTTCCTGAGGATTCAGGAAGCAATTCTCTTGTCGTTCACCGCTCCATTTTGCTCTTCGTGTAACGGCGGCAGCGAGGGTAACACCTTCGACGTCTCTATCACCACCCTGACTTCAAAAAATTCCCTCAATTCTCTATTCCCATCGCTCTGTGTGCAGAGCGGGCTCTGCATCACACCGCGACGCTGCTGTTCCTCCCCGTTTCCGTTTACTTCCTCTCTTCCGCTTATCACACATAACCTCCTGGCTATGCGCCTTCCCTTCTTCGACACTGTTCACTTTTTTCACCGCAGAAATCATACCTTTTATCAACGTCAAATGATTCCTGCACCTCCCTTTTCTTACTTCTCCGATTTTTTCTGCTGCCCACTTTTTTACTCTCATGATAATCGATAAACGACCGAGCGACTCAGAACGCACGCTGACTCAGTCCTTGCCCAACGGGAAGTCCCAATTCACCAATTATAAAGTCAATTGTGAAGTATTTTAACCAACTATAAAGAAAAAATGGACTGATTATAGAGTTTTTTTTTTCAAATGCGTATGTTACAGTTGACTTACAAAATCAGACCACCGATCTAAATGAAGTCAGCCAAAATGACGCCATTTATACTATTTCACGAGATATATTCGAAAAACAATACTCAGTATTGACGATCAAAACCACATTGCTGGACCGCAATTACACAGTCTCCAACATCCACCAAAGAAGATTGCTATGGTATTTATAATGATAAAATCTTTCTGGTAAATTATAAATACCACAGACTTCTTTTGTCGCCAATCCCGATACAGATGATGAAGACGATAGCGATTACCAACCGTCAAAAAACGACTGGAATGTTTGCAGTATTAACTAAAAAAAAACAAAATTCAACGCTTGACGATGCCGAAATGTTCATTTGCCCGGTAGCGAGAAAGAAGGCTGCCAATAGGATATCATATTGTATGTTTTGCAAAAAAAATACAGAACAAATTCGTACGTTACCTGGAAAAAAAACACAAAGATGTAGATGAAGGGAAAAAGTTCGCTCGTCTTTCAAATAAAAATCCAGAAAGTCTAAAAATCGATTTGATGCGAAAAAATGTATGTTAGCTTACAACATGAACAATACGGTAAATGATGGAGATCTTTTCGTATGTCGAAGACCGAGTGAAAATGCACAACAATCTGCTTCGCACTTTGTATTGCGTCAAAACTGTAACGGTTTTTTCTTCGAGGAATAATATTCGCCATCACGAGAAGAGTGCTTTGCCTTCGACAGCAACAAAAACCGAAAGCCACTTTTCCGAAGTCGAAAAATACTCGGCCTCATTCACCAAGAGGCATGTGTCATATTGAAAACCGACATCTTCCTTGTGTTACGAGAGGATGACGTAAGCTGTCGTATCCGGTACGATCGACTCATAATCCTTTACGGGAATAAACTTTTTGCGAAGTAAGGCGGAGTTCAACACCAGGACAATATAATTCATGTGAATTTGTGATTCTTGGATCGATTCTCACAAGCCATTAAATCGCAGACCGCCGATATTACTGATTTGGCATCATCTTTGATAAGCGGAGCATCAGATGCAGCATTCTCAGCAATTCGGAAGATCACTGGGTACGACGAGAAAACGAAAAGGTGTACTTCGTCGTTAACTGCGTACGCAATCGGAACCCTCCTGCAGAAGATAGGTAACTGCCTCATTTTCGATTGTGTTAATCGAAGAAGCTCGTTAGCAGAAAACGGGTCGAGGATTTTTCCAAGCTTCTCGAAGTGGACATCGGCACAGGGATCCACAAAGGCGTGGTGGAATTTCAGATGCTACAGAAGAAAAGAAAAAATTGAGCTCCCGTCGATAGCCGGTATGCAGAAACTGCATAAATACGTGATCGAATAGAGAAAAAGTGCGTTGGGCGTATTGAATAAAACATTTGATTTGGGTGCGTCGATCAAACTGGCAGAGTCCACCCTGACCTCCATCAAACTATTCAATCGTCGTCGGGCTGGCAAAATAGAAAGGGTATCCATCGAAGATATTAAAAATGATGAGTCAAGTCAAGAAATCACAAAAAATTATGTCCGTTTTACGTGTCCCGGCAAATTAAATCAAACAGTTCCCATTATTTTGTCAGCCGGCTTAAATCGATGCGTACAGGTGATTTTGATGCACCGGCGTGAGTAAAAGTAATCCGTTTGTTTTCGGAATTGCCAGTTCAAATGAAAATCGGTATAAGTGTCTGAGGACATGTGTCTTGATGAGAAAATTTGCTAACCAATCTGGCGTTCCATTTCCTCATAAATTAACGGGATTGACATTGCGGAAACATATCACAACGGCGTGCATTTAACTGAACTTGACGGAAAACGAGGTCGATGACGTCGCGCAATTCATGGGGCATGCCGAGAATATTCATCGAGAGCATTATCAGCAACCAATCGTCAGTCGCGAGGTTATGAGGATGTCGAGAGTCCTGGAAGTCGCTCAAGAAAATCCGAATGGGGACGACGATGATACCGAAAGTGACACGGATGGCGAACGAGGTAATCCGTGCTGCGAGGAAGTTTTAGGAAACTCTAAAATATGCGTTGTATAATTTGTTCCGAAGAATATTTATACCGAGTTTCAAATTGATACACGCAAGGGAAGTTTTCCATACAACAAAAACAAAGGAAAATTTTAACTAAACAAAGTTACACCCAAAATTCACAAATCATTATAAATATTGAAATTGACGATCTCAATTTTCGAATGAAAATACTAAACGAAAAAATAGAAAAAAACACCGAAATAATCAACAAAACTCACAACACTATGAAAGAAAAATTCTTCTCATTTGAAAACACAAAATTAAACAGATTATCATTACTCATGTATGAAAAACACAACAAAAAAAACTCCAAAATCTTACAAGGGGACTCTTGGTACCAAGGGGATTTTTGGTACTCAGGGTACGTGAAGTTCAGAGCTCGAATATTAATATCCCAAAGCAGTTCGACGCCATATTCATAAATTTTCGAGAAAATTGACTTTGGAGTTTTCGTGCGCACTCTTATCCCACAAAGATCCAACGATATTCGAACCGGGCTCGTGGCGTACCCGGTAGCGCTCGAGTCTAGTAATCGCGGGGTCGCTGGTTCGAGTCTCACTTCGAAATTTTTTTTTTTAAAATTTTTTTTTTTAATTCGCATACCTCCGTCATTTAAATATCCCGATAAATTTTTGTTGTATATAATCACATATTATTATATATAATTAATATAATATATCTATATATGTTTATATATGGACAAAATCCATATATAGTTATTTATGTACAAAATTCATTATAGTTATACGTAATTATATATTTTCTCATATATGATCATATATTATTTATATATAACAATAGGTGATTATTTATATATAACAATAAATAAATAATCCCGGGATAAAAATCATAAAATCTATACTAATTGACATATATGTAATTATAATTGTCAATGATAAATGCGTCTTATTTTTTATTATCTCTTGCTTGAAATTGCGAATAGGCGACGTAAAAATATCCAGCAGTAATATTTACATAAACTCCCTTGTAGATTAATAGGAATATAAATAGAAGAATAAATGTTGAAATATGTGAATATAACGCTTGCTTTGGCAACCGTCGATATTGTGAATAACAGTTCTGCGTACATCGTTTGAAAGTTTGCGTTTATGTAAATATTATTACTGGATATTTTTACGTCGCCTATTCGCAATTTCAAGCAAGAGATAATCAAAAATGAGACTTGCATTAATCATTGACAATTATAATTACATATATGTGAATTAGCATAGATTTTATGATTTTTATCCCGGGATTATTTATTTATTTTTTTTATAAATAATCACCTATTGTTATATATAAATAATATATGATCATATATGTGAAAATATATAATTATGTATAACTATAATGAATTTTGTACCTAAATAACTATATATGGATTTTGTCCATATATAAACATATATAGATATATTATATTAATTATATATAATAATATGTGATTATATACAACAGAAATTTATCGGGAATTTAAAAAAAAAATTAAAAAAAAAAATGTCGAAGTGAGACTCGTACCAGCGACCTCGCGATTACTAGACTCGAGCGCTACCGGGTACGCCACGAGCCCGGTTCGAATATCGTTGCATCTTTGTGGGATAAGAGTGCGCTCGAAAACTTCAGTCAATTTTCTCGAAAATTTCTGAATATGGCGTCGAACTGCTTTGGGATATTAATATTCGAGCTCTGAACTTCGCGTACCATGAGTACGAAAAATTCCAAAAATCCGACTGCCGTACTGTCCCCTTGTTAGACTTCAACGAACCACGAATATACATCAACACATTTTCAATCATGATGAATTTTTAAGAACAATAGACCCACAATTACATCTCAACCACAACAATACACATTACCAGAATCACAAAAACAGAAATTAACCAACACAATACTAGTTTCTCGAACTTAATTTTCACTAACAATCAACATGACGCAAACAATAACTCCTTTACCGATCCTCTGAATAATATTAACTCAACAATTACACAAAACGGCACAAAGGAATGGTTTATAAATCTCTCCAACACTGATATTCCACCATACATTTCCACATTCTTATCTCTTGGT
Source organism: Ophion costatus (assembly GCA_951751655.1). NCBI lineage: Eukaryota > Metazoa > Arthropoda > Insecta > Hymenoptera > Ichneumonidae > Ophion > Ophion costatus. The sequence goes on along the minus strand of OX632365.1, from coordinate 9,068,112 downwards.
GAAAAATTTTGTTTTCCTTATCTCAAACCTTCAAACATAAAAAACTATATCCACAATTCTATCTCAGAGCTTGAATCCAAACTAAGATTTCTACTCGACAAACCTAGAAAAAATGAGTATACCAACATCATTCTCCAACACCATTAAAATTATAAATCACACTTCTTCTTTTTTAAAAAACAATCCACAAATTTTAATTACACGAGCAGATAAAGGAAATTGAACAGTCATTTTAAACAAATCAGATTACATTACAAAAACATACAATTTACTCGCCGATTCCTCAACTTACAAACTAAGAAATAAAAATCCTATCAATATCCTACAAAAAGGCATAAACAATATTCTCTCCAGATGGAAAAGTATAAAAATCATCGATGAAACAAAATTTAAACACCTAAAAGCAGAAAATTGCAACCTAGCTCGTCTCTACTGCCTTCCAAAAATTCACAAAAAAAACTTTCCACTTCGTCCAATAGTACCATCAATCAATAGCCCAACACATAAATTAGGTAAATTTATCCAATCAAAACTGTCTAAACTAACAAATACAACAAACTCACATATCAAAGACAGCCTTCACTTAAAACAATCAGTCTCAAATATCTCAATCCCACTCAACTACAAACTTGTCTCTTTTGATGTCGTATCCCTCTACACCAACATTCCACTACAACTAGTTGTTAAAAGTCTTCAAAAAATATCAAATCTATTTTCTGACACATTTCCACTAAACGAAATAACTAAAGCCATAGAATATATCATGTTTTCAACTTATTTTACATGGCAAAACAAAATTCATCAACAAATTTCTGGATTACCAATGGGTTCACCTCTTGCTCCGATACGATCTAACATTGTTATGATGGATTTAGAAAAAAATGTTTAGAAAAATTAAAATTTTCATTGCCACTATACAAAAGATATGTCGATGACATTATAATTGCTCTGCCAACAGACAAAATTGAATCCACTATCAATATTTTCAAATCATATAATTCAAAATTACAATTTACGTCAGAAATAGAAGAAAATAATAAAATTCCTTTTCTCGATATACTCTTAAGGGAGCTTTCCAGTGTGACAGCCCGAAAAATCGCTGTTTTTCGCGATTTTTTTTTTTAAAGAAAAAATAATGTAATCGGTCTGGTTTTTTTTTGTATATTAATTGGGTATTGAAGAATACAAAACAATTTTTTAAAGATCGATTTATTTATTAATTAATATCTATAAAAATGATGAAACAATTGTGGCAGAAAATGCACTTGGATGTGGTGTCTACGTTGGGGGTCACAATTTTGATCTGAAACAAAAAACACAAAAAGATTATTGATCGGTATATAATTGGCTTTCGTGCTATGGAGGCTTTTTTTTTTGCAAAAATGGCGCCGGTTTGAACAAAAAGTATCGATTTTAGCATTTTTTTTGGCAGTTTTATTACAAAAAAAATAGGAAGATGTCATAAAAAAAAAAGCTTCCATAGCACGATAAACAATGACGTTAAGAATATTGTGTAAAAAATTCAACTCGATAGCTTTAAAACTCTGCCCTCCAAGTTGGACACCGTTTTGAAAAATGCTGTTTCGAGAAAAACGCGTTCAAAGTTTCAAGTGAGGAAATTTTAGGTAAATCGTTTACTTACGGTCAATCAGCGATGCCAGGTCCATACAATATCCCTTCTGCTTCTTCGAAAAGATCGTGCTCAATGGATTGTTCAGTCCGACGAGCTGTCCTCGCCTCTTTGCTATCCAGGGACGCCTGGCGGTTTGCTTGGGTGATGCGCGCATTCTTGTACTTAGCGGCGAAATCTGCGGCGCTCGGCCCTATCGTGCATCCCATCGTCTCCAAAATTTTTAAAATTGGGTCGTAACCTTCATTGAAGGTGCACACAGCACACTGCGTAGCGATTTCTACTATCTGCTTGCCGCAGAATACGTGCTTTGGGGCTAGTTGCCACACACAGTGATTGAAGCTCTCGTTATTGTTTTGAGTGTTCGCGCCCGTACATCGTTCTAAGAGATCCTCCGTTGTTAGATCATCGTAAATCGGCTTTAAAACTTGTTGTACGTCTTCGTCGAGTGCTGGTGGATGGGTGTACTCCTCTCCTGTGGCCTCGGCCTTGCGCCATTCGCACCACGAATCTTCTCCCGGAGGGCAATACTCATGCTGAGGATTTTCATCAGTTGAGCTTTTGTGATGAAATGTAGCCCATATGGCTTTCCTCATATTTTCCACGGAATTGGAATTTCGACGAACTGCCAAGCCATAATATTCGGAGAGATTTGTCAATAATTTTAACGTCAATTGCGCTCTTTTCGGTTCAACAGCAGTTTTTTTTGTTTGATTTTTTTTAGTTTTCGGAGTACTCGAACGAGATCCTTTTTTTTTGGTTCACTCACCATTGCTTTGTCTTCGATTTGCTTTTTGGCCTTTTTTAGTTGAACTAACCTTTTTCTTGCTTCGTTTCCCCTTTTATATACTCGCTTTTTCACGTGCAAAACGCATTCCTTTTTTTTTACCGTCAAATCGTCACCGTACGGCATGGCTTCTAATAACATCTTGAATGTTTTTGTATCGCCGTCTCCTATATAGAAACCGTATTTCGCGTTGTGCAATTCTTCTGATCTCTTGAATATTTCGATTATACCGTCGACATCCATTTTTCCCGCGCTGCCTTCGTGATTGACGTTGCATTCGGATTCATGCGTCTCAAACCACGCCTCGTACTCGGGTGTTCCCTTTTGTCCTTTCCAGAATGCACAAGCCTTGCAGAAGCTTGATTTGACAGCAACATCCAAAACTTTGTTGGTATATTTTCCAATCACGGACACGATACCCATGCGCGACGTGAAACCGCGTTTCGACCACGATCCATCACCGGACAACGTCAGAATATCGCCCCGATTTTCTGCTTCTAAAGTTTTTTCCTTCTCTTCGGTACCTGCTTTTTTCACGACGGCCTCGTATATTGATTTCGCTGCAATCTGCAGGATTTTCACGATTCCATAATAGGTGTTATTATTGAAGTTTGCAGTTAAATCCATCAAGGCGATAAAATTTCTAATGCCATTTATGCCGATGCCGACCAATCGCATGACAAAGCAGAAACGACGATTGATTTCATAAGCATTTTTTATCAAAGGACAAGAATCTATCTCGGCCGGATCTGGACACGAACACTGAACACAAATTTTAAAGCCCAATCCGCGAATAGATTTTTTTTAAAACTTCACGTCGCTATTACACTTTTTGCACTTCAACAGTTCCTGAAGAGCGCCGAAAACCAAAAAGAACTCCAAAATCACATAGCTAAACGTTTGATCGATTCGGACTTCAAACTCTGGACTCTTTTTCAAGATTTTTGCTGCCGAAGTGCTCGCAAACGTTAGATCCGTTTCGATATCATGTCGATTTGTTCCCTTGAAACCCGCGGATCTTTTTCGTTCATTTCGCGGATGTCCGCTTCTCGAGCCTTTTCTATCCTGCCACGCACATTTCTCTTTCGTAGATCTATCCATTTTGAATGTCGAAACCGAACTGAAAGACGAACCGGACTCACGTTGGAAGGTACACGAGCAGGTAGGAACGAGACAGTAGAAATAACGGTCGCACGGGCAGACGGGCGACGCGGCAGCTGTAGCGCTCCGTTGCCTTCTTCCAAGAAATGCTGTACAGTAACCGAAATAATCTGAATTTCGGCATGAAAATTTCAGGGAATATTCGGAAGAGTGTATACTATTCGATAAAGCAAAAAAAATCGATTTTTTGAAAATTTCACACTGGAAAGCTCCCTTAATCCGCAATCAAAATTCAATCATCACAAATTGGTACTGAAAGGCTACTTAGTCTGGCAGATTTATAAACTTCTTTTCACACCATCTACTTACCCAAAAAAAAGCTATAATTTAAATGGTAGTTGACAGAGCAATAAAACTATCTCATCGGTCTTTTCACCAAAAAAATCTTCAACTCATTAGGAACACGATGACCAAAAATTGTTACCCGATCTCTTTCACAGATAAAATAATAAAACAAAGACTTTCTACAATCAACAATCAAAATAACAAAAATAAAAACTTCGACTCTTCTAGACTAATAAATCTACCATACACAAAAAACATCCATCACCAACTAATTCGTCTTTTCAAACAATATAATATAAACTAGTCACAAATAATAAACGCAACATCTTATCGATCACAGGTTCCACCAAAGACAAAATAGATATCAACAAAAAATCTAACATAGTGTATAAAATTGATTGTAATGATTGTAACTCTACATACATAGGCCAAACAAAAGACACCTAAAAAACAGAATCAATGAACACAAAAAAGCCTAAAACACAGCAACACATTACACACAGCTCTAGCATATCACGCAATAGAACAAAAACACGATTTCAAATTTGATGATGTTAAAATTTCAAACAACGAACAATGGCTCAAAAAAAGATTGATCCTAGAAATGATTCAAATCAAAGCGCACCCTAATGCCATACATTTTAGAACAGACATAAATAACCTAAGCTCAATATACAATTCAATAATATAATCATAATAATATTTTATCACCATAATTATACACATCAATTTTTAAACTCGTGACTCAAGTTTCGAAACTTTAGACATAACACATTAACCTCAAAACTTCTAACACTTCTCAAAACTCTCAAAACTCTCAAAACTCTCAAAACTTCTCAAAACTCTTAACATGACACTGGTACTTTTAAACTCTTGACACGTCACTGCCAAAGGATCATTCTCCCTCTCTCCAGAAACATTAATTTCGCCACTTAGTCTTTCTCGAACTCTCTGAGACGTCACTACTCGACATGTAGAGCAGAGAAAATTTTTTCTAGCTTTTCTTCTTTGTGCTTGCGGAGATATAGTTATTTTATTTCAATTGGTAATTATCACTTTCACATGACATCTCATTAATCAAAAAGAAAAAAAAATTATATTTTATTTTTTTTCATAGATCGAACTACAAATCGCCAAAAAACGATTAAGCCTTTCAATTCATTAAAACAACATTTCCGAATCAATCCACCGATTCAACCTCAGGAGAGAGTATTTTATCCTCACAAATACCGTCTATACAAATCATCCTCCAAGCACAAACCAAAGAAAACTATAAATATCGACAATATTCAGGTTCGTCATCTGACAAAATTCTTATCATTCTTATAACATCACACTCTCACACACCACCCTTGTTACTCACCAAAAAGAATAAATTGAAATACTACAAAAAAAATTACTCATACAATATCGCCATGATTGAAATTAATGAAAAAGACTAACACATAATTTACACAAATCATTAAAACACATTTACAACTTATTCATCACACAAAGTATAACTATACAAAATCGGTAAACTCTATTTATATAATCTGTATCACATAATTTATAGAACAAGTAAAGTCTCTGAAGAGGATCCCAACCAAGGATCGAAACGCAATGGGAAAAAAACCCCTTTTTTTCTTTCCACCACGACCTTGGAAATCTCACTGGCCGAATCGAAGCCGATTCCTCAACATCACGTTTTCCATACAACCGTTTACACCCCATTTCAACCCCTTAAGAATTAATTTTTCAAATACCTTTTGTCAGTGCACGTCTACACCTTGTAAAGAACTTATGTTTCATGTTTCAAGTTGATACAGGCAAGGCATATAATTTTCCATACAAACTTTTACACCATATTTCACCGCCTTAATAGTTGAATTTCGAAAAATCCTTAGTACACATCTTCTACGGTACTTATGCTTCAAGCTTCAAGTTGATACATATAAGGAATATAATTTTGGAACTCATTGTCAATCGGCAAATTCGTAGATGTATCATCGGTGAAATACTTGCCACACCGACAAGGATTTCTAGTTCAAATTTTTCAGCGTAGAGGTTCATTGTGGAGTAAGTATTGTTACAGGGAAAATCGCATTTTTAATACTTTTTGGGCCTCGACATACATAATTTTACAGGACTTTAACTTATTAGTTATTTCGCAAGTGAAGTTTTAAGAGAATCTTTACCATAGTGTGAATTAGCAGAATATATTTCGATTCTATTATTTTTTACAAAATCAAAATTCTGATAGTGACGCTAAATATCCTCGTGAATGTGCATTTCGAGTTCGAAAAAACAGTTTGGGGCACCAAAATATTTGGTTTTGTAAAAAAAGAAAACTTAATAGAATTTCCTAATTGACGCTATATTATAAGGTTATATTAAAAATTCACTTCCGAAAAAACTGATAAGCTAATGTCCTCTAAAATTCTGTGTGCCGAGGCCCAAAAATATTGAAAATTAAATTTCCACCGTCACAATATTTTCTTAATGAAGAATCTCCCTGCTGCGAAATTCGAACTAGAAATCCTTAACGGATTTCTAGTTCCTAGTAGTAACACTCTACCAAGTATTACACCGATGATGCTCATTCGAAGTAGTCGATTCACACTGCAATGCATAACACCCGGTAACAGTTTTATTTTTTTTAGTTGTTTCCAAATAGAGTTGTAACTGAATATTATGCATCTCAGTCTCGATCGACAAATTCGTATACGCATCATCGGTGAAATACTTGGCACACCGTCATTTCTAGTTCGAATTTTTCAGCCGAAAAAGTATTGTGACGGTTGAAATAGAATTTTCAATATTTTTGGGCCTCGACGCACTGAATTTTAGAGGAATGCTCATCAGTTCTTTCGCAAGTGAAGTTTTAAGTCAATATTAGAACATAGCGTCAATTAGCAAATTCTACTTGAGTTTTTTTTTACAAAACAAAATTCTGACAGTGACACTAATTCTTCTTGACATAGCGCTTCTTGAGTTGTAATAGTATATATGACTCAATTCATGTAGTATATTTACTAAATTTTGTTCTTTTCTCGGGCTGCCGATCCCTGGCCGCCGCTGACGTCGACGCACAAGCCATCGCCACCGTTACCGCCACTGCCACCGCCACACGTGCATCAATCGCACGTACCGCCGCCGCTACAACAGCCGCCGTCAGGTGAACCCAACCTGCAATTGATAAGGCATTTGGAGAACGAAGTCCGTCAATTGCTGGCTGGATTCTATCAAACGGGTGCTCTCCTACTGGATGCTAGCATGCGTATCCCGCAGGAGAACGATCAGATGCAGATCCTGGAGCGCAGCGTATGTCGCCAAAACGGCCAAGCAGCAAACTGTCGCATCCAGGATCAGCGCTAGCGGCTCGAAAGTAGTAGTGCGTCTCCGCATATAGGTCGTGATCAGCGGTAGCGACAGCAATATCAACATCAACCACAGCAGCAACAACAACGACAACCACGTCAACACCAACACCAACACCAACGACAACAACAAAAAGGACACCCACAACAGGCACAATAACGACACCCACTGCAGCAGCAACAAAAACAACAACCACACCAGCAACAACTACAGCCGCAACAATTACTACAGCAACAACAACTGTGGCAGCAGTATCCGCAACTTTGTCCCAAACTTTTTGTCGACAACCGTTCTGTTGGGGCCAACCTTTTTGGCCAACACCGCAGTAACAGTTCGAATATATTATAAAAAATTATATTATAATAAAAAAGAACGACAAAGAATAATACGTAATAATTTTGGAAATTGCGCGTTTTCATGTCTTTCGACTTCACGTATCTGCCAGCGTCAATGTATAATCTCAAACGGTTCGTACGCGGGGCGCGGAAACACTGCGAGATAATAAACTCATTTGACTTTGTTATTCTACAGCCACTCGGTACGGCAGTGTTTATTATCGTTAGCTAACGACGACCAATAACCATCACTTCCTTGTGTAATCGGGCATGCGATTGGATAACGAAAACTGCTGTACAGAAGACGTACACTCGAAGAATCCGACCATTATGACACTAATAACGTGCAATTGTTTGTTTCGGGGCAGTATTATTCGAGCAACGACGCGAGAGTGCGGAGTCGGGTCGAAAAACGTCGCCCTCTACACTCTAACATTAACAAGGAACATCATTTTGGTGTCCTCCTTCGATTTTGTTGAAACTTTTTTATCTGGAAGAGTATCAAATTACGAGTTGAGGTTTATTATTTGAGAGATTGGTTGAACGAATAATTATTTCTACGCACTAATAATGAGTTCTTTTCAGCCTGCGAAGTGTGATGAGACCTCAGTACCTCACTTAACCCTCGGGCAGTGATGCTTGTACTGATGCTTGATCGCTAACAATAGAAGACGCGTACTCGGAACTAACTTCTAAGGGCACGGAAAAAGACTCAGGGTACAGAGAGCCTCGGCCTCTGTTGAGCTCCGCTCAGTTCTAAGATTCGCGCAAGACTAACGAATTTTGTTGCAATTCGATAGTGGTTTGCACCTCGATTTTTGTGTAAATCATCGATTTTATTTGTCGCTAAGCGATCAATTTCGAACTACCTATAGACCTAGCGGCTATGGCTTTTTCCGAGTCCTCATTGAAGTTCATTCGCCTCGCGAGTTGCTGATCAAGACGTCAGCATTGTGAAGAAATCGGAGTTGAAACTGAACAGATAAATTTTGGTTCCTCAATGCAAGGTGCCGTATGTTCGGAGAATGCATGTCTTTGCAATATAACGTTCAAATGAGTTCAATTTTGAAGGATTTAGATCGCTATAACGTATGTTAAAAATTATAAAAGTGAATGTTAAGGAATGTTATTGGAAAATAAGATGTGGATGTAACAGAGACGTAGAGATGCGATCTCGGTGTTTATACAATATATTTTATTTGCATAACTTTCAATAGAGGCGCGGAAGGGAGATACAAAACGCTACCCCTTAATCATCACTATTCCAAAGTCTAGCGCTAGATAAGCTCCACGCTGTTTTTCTGGCCCATGTAGAATTATATATTTAACGCAAGCTTACATGCAGGTTGGTGATTGAACAAGTCGAATTAACACACGCGAAGCCTACAATCGGATTTGATTAGATATTGATATCCCGGGGAAAAATGGTCATATCTGAGCAGATATGCTCATGTAGGTGTTTATCTGCATCATAAATGAATCTTATCTGATCATGCATGGTCAAAGATGAACATACATGTATTTTTTCGCGCTTAGGGGTAGCTTTATATCTGGTCCGATATGATCGCGCATAATCAAATATGAATTTATAGCTGAATATGTCTGTCCATGTGTGGTCATGTATAACCAGATATAGTACAATTCACGACTACATACGAGCTCACACATGATCAGACTTGAATATGTGCGTGCATGCATGAACATATCCAACCAGGTATAGATGAATACGCAACCAAACCCAACTCGTACATAATCAGGTCTGAAAATATTTGCCCATGTACGATTGTATCTGCCCAGATATGTAATTATACTCGAATTCATCCAAGCGCTATATGATCATCGCTAAACATGCTTGCCCACGTGTGATCAGATCTAATCAAATATAAATCAATGCATACATATGTATATATAAAAGTGTTATTATGATTGTGTGTCTTATTAACACATACACAGATGCGCGCATCCGCACACATGGTCACACGTTATTGTTCTATTTGAGAACTCCCATTTGATCCGTGTATAACACTGTACATCACTTATAAAATATCATCGGTTCGCAAATAGGATACCATATGCATGTAAATTACCATCAAAGTATGACTGCAGTTTTCAATATTGAAAACTGCAGTCATATTTTGATGATAATTTTCACTATGATTTACACTATAATTTACACTATGGCTCATACGTTGTACAATAATGGTAGTCTTCGAAAAAATGCTTCAAACTAAAATACCTGGCTGCTATATGATTGCAGCCAGGTATTTCACCGTGGGTTTTTGATTGACCGAAATCGAAATCGACTGGACTTTCAAAATGTTCTGGCGTTTCTGTTATGTAATTACTTTTGAACCATGAGTATTTAAAAAGATTTGTATAACGTGGTGATGCCAGTTGATTATGTGTAAGGGATTGCACTTTAATTATATTATTTCTCAAATGTAAAATTATATCAGCATACATGAGTATCACATTATCTGAAAAATGTTGCACAAAATTCTTCCATATCCAAAATGCAAATACATCAAGCGGTTGAATTTCTGCAGTTTTACCTGTTGGGATAATCATTGGGATGATTTTTTTTATTATAAGGGGTAATTTCATGAACAACACTAGAGCAGTGTCCACTCCAAGAATCGATGAATAATACGTTGTCACTCCCGACATTGAGAAAAAAACTTTCTCCAACTAAATTTTAAAATGATCTATTAACATAAAACAAATCCGTATTCATAAGTATATGTTTGCAAATAATCGATGAGCCGTTAACGATAACACGTACCGGAAGTAAGTTTTCCAGATTTTGATGCCGTTACCAGAAAAAGCCAAAACTATAAAAAGCGAAGAAAGTAATTTCCCGTTGACGTTTATTGTAAGCTGGGTCGTGTAGCTATGGGTCGTTGAAGAGATTGACTGTACAGCACATTCAACTTTTTTTATTCCTTCAGTCGCTAAAGTTCGTGCTGAATGGATTTCCAATTGAAAACCGCTTTGATCCAAATTGTATACATTTGCAAAGCCCACTTTTTAAGGTCAATATCATGAATAATAACACCGGCATCTATAGCAGTTTTTATACTCTGCAATGTGTATGTGGAAATTCGAGCTTAGTTTTTCTTTATAAGTACCGCCTCACAGTAGGAGAAAAGCCCAAAAACCTGGCCAAAACCCCAAAAAATAAATTTTCGAAATAGGGTCAGTTGAGTAGTCATTCAGGTAGAGGACTAGTAACTGCATTCTATTGTGGAAGGGAAAGCCCTTTAAGTGTATACCTGCGCCGCAGCGTCAGTTGGCAGTTAGTGTTCGTGAAGAGTGTACGTGTCACGCGCTGAACAGACGAAAATAACGCTGACTTCAAAAACCCATAACTTTAAAGTGACGGGTTTAATTTCAATTCTGCAACATGGATACGACTTCTGGAGGTATGTAGAACATGTTTTTACATCGGTTGAATCTAAAGTTTATGTATAAATGATTGAAATGTAGTATAGCCTTCGGCATAAATAAAATTGAATAATTTTGAAAACTTATATTTTCAACGGTCCGAAAAGTTATATATTTTGTCACATTTTGCAAAGCTCCTAGTCTCGGCCTTTAGTTTAATGTATAAGCTTTCGAAATTTACAAGAGTTACCTGCGGAAAACGTGCGTCTTGTCCGTTATGATTTTTTTCGCATCGTGCGGTAGCCGAGCGTGCACGCGGCACTATTGAGCAGCCTCTGCGCCTCTACCTGAGAATGGGTGAAGTAGCATCATAACGGACAAGACGGCTGTTATACGCTTGAAATAAATTATTTTAATATATATGTATGTGTATATATATATATATATAAATTTTCTGTCATTTAATTATGATATATACGTATGCATATATATATATACATATTAAAATCAACCACATAAAAATTTCTTAAATATGAATGAAATGTTATAACATTCAAATAAAATATTTGAATATATATATATATATATTATATAGTAAGCAAAGCTTTCTTTTAACCAAATCCATGTCAATATTTTCTGTCTAATTTTCTTAAAATTATTTCAATTATTGCGGTTATTTATTTGGTAAAATAATGTACATTGTTCAAGTTTTTGTATTAATTGAAAATTTTATCTTTTCCTTTAACAGCAATTTTCTACAATTTTATGTCTTTATTACAGGATCCAGTTACAAAGAATTGGTGCTGACAAGGAAAGAAGTATTTCTGATAATCAGCGAGCATTTATCCGATAAATTCGCTTCCTTGATCGAATTTATGGTAGAAAAAATATATTAATTTATCTATTTAGCAGGATACTCGGCCATTTTGTTTATAACAATTTGCTGTAAGCTCTTTGTTGCAAGTTATAAACAATAGATATCGGATTGGTAATCAGCGACCTTGAAAACCTGTATATACCAATTTTTGTCAACATCTGGTAACTTTTTAACGTTCATGTCGGCCATATTGGATCGGCCATTTTTTTTACGATAATTTGGCTTGCGGATTCGTAATCAGCGACCTTGAAAACCCGTAAATACCAATTTTTGTCGACATCTGGCAACTTTTTAACATTCATGTCAGCCATATTGGATCGGCCATTTTGTTTACGATAATTTGGCTTTCAGATTCGTAATCAGCGACCTTGAAAACCCCTGTAAGCCAATTTTCATTCCCGTCAAAGGTCATTTGAGGTTTTGGCCAGGTTTTTGGGCTTTTCTCCTACTGTGCGCCTTTGTGAAGTTGATTTGCCCAGCGGCGCACCTGCCATCCGCTTCAGGCAGATTTGTATTGTTGTTTAACGTTTCGATACTGTAATTTTTTTTTTTTTACCAATCTCCAATATTCCAAAGCTTTCCTTTTGTAATCATAACTTAGGTTATCGTCACTCGAACAAGCGTCAATTAACATCTTCATCGTCCTTTTGCCATAAAGTATCTTCATCGGCAATTACTTCATACTCTTTAAACGGTTCTTTAAAATCTAGAGTCTCCTCCTGTATAGTTTTGACCCCATTGTAGTCTCACATAGTCATATGAAATCTTCTCAAAATTTTCCTTCAGTTCTAATCCTGCATCGTTAATAGGAGTTTGTGCAATATTCATAGCCTCAAACGTAGCCAGTAAAAGTTTAAAAACGTTGATCGGGTTGACTTTCATGACCCTTTCAGGGTCTCATATTGATTTCGAAAGATGAGGAACGTCGATTCGGAGTTGGTAGAAATATTTTGAATCAGCAAAGACATGTTAAAAAGGGAAAGACAACTGCGGCAAGGAAGTTCAGATAGAGGGTAGTTTACCCACTTAAGGTTGCTATTTGGAAAAAATGCAAAACACGTCAACTATTTAGATATAGCGTTTCGATCAAAATAGAACAGGTTTCCTTCAATTAGGTCCACCCCTTTCTAATATAGAAGGAAATTTACAAATATGTAATCGAAAACAAATATGCGAACGAACTTATATTGACGTGAAGTTAGCCCAGAATGCCAAAAGGCTAGCTGATTATACGATACTTTTGGCTAAATCATAGAAGGTCAATCTCACCCCTTTTTATGAGATATCGGAAAAACAAAAAACGCGTATCCGCTAGTGTTCCATCTTCTGCATGTATGCAAATTTACATCTTAAACAGTTGAAAAATCTCAAACATACGTCTGAAAAATGGCATTTTGCAATAAATAATATAAAACCTGTTATTATCTGCATCGTTTTCATCTCCAATGTAAAGTACGCGAAAAAAGAATGGCTGTTGTAATTTGAATTTGTTTTTTATATCTCGTGCCGTTAAAACGGTATTGACGATAAACGAAAAACATCCCCATTTTCGAGGGTCCGTTTCACCCCTTAAAACCGTTTTCCGGCGGTAAGAATACGTGTCCCTTAGTTTTTGATGCTCTCCCACATAAAAAAAAGGTTCTATAAAATCGGAGGACACTAAAGTGATGTTCTTTGTGAGTGAATCGGTCTTTTGCAAAGGAGGTATGCTCATTACGAAAATTCCGGCCCCAACTGATAAATATCGATATTTTATCCAAGTACGGAGAAAAACCGCGTTGTTTGCGAAACAACGATACGTCGGTACGGTAGTAAAATCGAAATTTAGTGATTTCCTTTTTCTAAAAGGCCCTATCCGATGGGATATTGATAACTGATTTGGAAAATGAAAAACCTTTGGTATGATTATACAAAAGGACGGAAAGTTATATGACTTTATCCCATTAAGGAAACCGATGAGGATGGAACCATTTTTGCGGTAAAAAAGTCGCTCGGAAATTCAACTGATATGAGATCTCAAGATTGAGTAGATGGATCGAAAAATGACCCAAAAAATGGATGCGAAACAATCAAATTACATTATCAAATGTTATTAGATTTTCGATTGGTCACCTTACTTTCGTGTCATGGCGATTGAAAGTTCGAAATCGTCCGGTAAAGTCCATCTTACCGCATCATAAGTCGCGGCGCATTCGTTAGTGTCGACGATGACCATCAGGCTCAGTGGTGCCGATGTTTTTTTCATTTATTACTTAGCGTCAAGACACTGCCACATCTCGTGACCTAACACAACAGAGAAACTTAGCGCTCGAAAATCAAGTAATTGTAATAGCAGTCTCACAAGTTAGACGTGGTGGCTAGTCCTGGATTAGCTAATAGGCCTCATAGGTCGCGGCCTAAGGGCGGCAGACTGTAGGTGGCGGCGGCTTGTAGAGGGCAGTGAAAAAATCCCCTAAAAAGTGCAAAGTCATGACACTCCATAATGAAAACATTAGTGATAGTATCATAATCAATTCATTTTGTTTGCGTTTGAGTTTTCAATACGTACCCACCCACTTAAATATATAAAATTATTCGTTGCCTAAAAAGGCCTAGGTAAATACAAGTTCTTAAGATAGGAGGGGTGGCACAAAGTCAAATAGCTTATACAATACTTGAGAAGAGTAGAAATCCGGCACTGGTGGTAGCCGTTGCATTCAATGCGTGTCGGACTTCCGACCAATGGAATTGCTTCGACAACGACAGTTTTAAGTGCTATGGGAACACGCACTCACACTAACCCACTTGCGTTTCTATATACATTTGTTCCCACATGTCCGCAGTGCTCGAACTGCCTGCCGAAAACCTCGCCGATCAATTGGGCGGTACCACGATTCATGCTTCGGGGAATGGTGTCAGCTTACAAGATGCCAGTATATGCGCCAAATGATGTCTCATTTGTAGCGCATTACGCGAATAACTTGAAAACGTAGGGTCTTCTCCAAGCACTATATAGGTAGCAAAAGCGGCAGCATAAATTCCACAAGAGACAGAATCGGGCTGTTTAGTCAGCCGTTGAACAATTATATTGTCAACATTGACGTGGGGACAACGCTCGCTTTGCCCGTTTGCTCAAAAAATTATACTCTGCACAGGCCACACTATCATATACAAAAATGTGAGTGCTACCGTAACAAAGGCTGCTCCAATGGCCGCTTTTATTACAACCGATTATTTGCATATCCCTTCTATATAATCTGTATCACATAATTTATAGAACAAGTAAAGTCTCTGAAGAGGATCCCAACCAAGGATCGAAACGCAACGGAAAAAAAACCCCTTTTTTTTCTTTCCACCACGACCTTGGGAATCTCACTGGCCGAATCGAAGCCGATTCCTCAACATCACGTTTTCCATACAACCGTTTACACCCCATTTCAACCCCTTAAGAATTAATTTTTCAAATACCCTTTTTCAGTGCACCTTTACACCTTGTAAAGAACTTATGTTTCATGTTTCAAGTTGATACAGGCAAGGCATATAATTTTCCATACAAACTTTTACACCCCATTTCACCGCCTTAATAGTTGAATTTCGAAAAATCCTTAGTACACATCTTCTACGGTACTTATGCTCCAAGCTTCAAGTTGATACATATAAGGAATATAATTTTGGAACTCATTGTCAATCGGCAAATTCGTAGATGCATCATCGGTGAAATACTTGCCACACCGACAAGGATTTCTAGTTCAAATTTTTCAGCGTAGAGGTTCTTTGTAGAGTAAGTAATGTTACAGGGAAAATCGCATTTTTAATACTTTTTGGGCCTCGACATACATAATTTTACAGGACTTCAACTTATTAGTTATTTCGCAAGTGAAGTTTTAAGAGAATCTTATACCATAGTGTGAATTAGCAGAATATATTTCGATTCTATTATTTTTTACAAAATCAAAATTCTGATTGTGACGCTAAATATCCTCGTAAATGTGCTTTTCGAGTTCGAAAAAACAGTTTGGGGCACCAAAATATTTGGTTTTGTAAAAAAAGAAAACTCAATAGAATTTCCTAATTGACGCTATGTTATAAGGTTATGTTAAAAATTCACTTCCGAAAGAACTGATAAGCTAATGTCCTCTAAAATTCTGTGTGCCGAGGCCCAAAAATATTGAAAATTAAATTTCCACCGTCACAATATTTTCTTAATGAAGAATCTCCCTGCTGCGAAATTCGAACTAGAAATCCTTAACGGATTTCTAGTTCCTAGTAGTAACACTCTACCAAGTATTACACCGATGATGCTCATCCGAAGTAGTCGATTCACACAGCGACCGAGAGTTGAACATTGCAAACGAATGTCCTTAAAGTTTGCAACGTTGCTAAGCAAAGATTTGCTTGAAATTTTTATTTTTTTTGCGACAAATTTTGGTACATTTCAGCGCTATTTGTTGAAAAAATGAGGTAACACGAATTAAAAATGTTTTCGACCACCGGAAACCACCCGTATAGGTGGGTGAAACTTGAAAAAAAATCTGTCTCCTGCGTGTTTAGTATAATCCCTTTTTTTATTAGCGTTGCGTATAAGGCACCCTGAAAAGCATCTCCACGAAAAATATCAACCCTTTGAATTTTCCGGAATGCACCCCTATCGAGGGGTGAAATTTTCAAAAAATTCTATCTCTCGCGTGTTTGGAATAATCCCTTTATTATTGGTGTCACGTGTAAGGTGGTGCAAAAAAAATATCGAAGAAAAATGTCGACCCTCTGAATTTTCCGGAAAACACCCCTATCGAGGGGTGAAACTTTCGAAAAATTCTATCTCCCGCGGGCTTGATATAATCGTTTTTATTGGCGTTGCGTGTAGAGTGGCCCTAAAAGCATCTGCAAGGAAAATGTTGGGCCTCTGGATTTTCTGGGAAGCACCCCTAGGGAGGGGGGTGAAAGGTTTAAAAAATTATATTTCCCGCGGGTTTAATATAATCGCTTTTTTTTATTGGCGCTGCGTATAAGATAGTCGTATAGCTAGGCCAGTTCTAACGCTGGGATCTCAGGGGGGAGCGGGGAGGGGGTCCAATAGGGGGAAGTCTAGTATGCATGACGGTGGGGGGTCCAGCGCGGGGCCGTGACGTCACGGAGGGGGATTCCAGGGGCCTCTGTGGAGGGGGAAGCCATACGGTCCGAGGTGCGACTCGCGGGAGAGGGAAGCCGCCGTCGACGAGTGTTTTGTGGGGGCGCAGGTTAGGTAGTGGTGAGTGAACGCTGAAAACCCATAAATCTTATAATTTATTATACACATAAAAAATATTATCATCCACGCACGCACGCACGCACGCACGCACGCACGCACGCACGCATGCACGCACGCACGCACGCATGCACGCACGCACGCACACACACACACACACACACATACACACACACACACACACACACACACACACACACAATGTGTGCGTGTAATGACCATATATAAGTAGGAAAATTTCGATAATTTGAAGACGCTACATGGAGGGGCGGCTTTTCAAAGCCGTTAATGATTGGATGCAGGTGTGATGCCTTGGTTTCGTTTCCGAAATTCTTAAAATGTTTGCATGCATGTCCACTCCCCTCACGAGTCTCGCCAACACTTGAGACAGGTCCTGGCAAGTCAAGATTTCTTGGAAAAACTATAAACTTTAGGGATCTATCGTCAAAGGGTTTGACCGCGCATGGACCACGTGAGCAGAGCTGGACAAACTATCAACTTTAGGGATCTATCGTCAAAGATCTTTGGCGCCGATGGAGCACTTGAGCAGAGCTGCAGTACCCCATAAAATAAATCTTTTGACCCAATGCATTCCGACTTGTTATTTTTGTCTCGTTTTCCTCGGTCAATATATGCCAGGGCGTTATCGGAAAATCTCTAGGGGTCTGCTGTCGAGAAAAGGGGCACTCCGTGGTCGAGCTGAAATCTAGCCAGACGCATTAAGCATTGACTTTTATGATCTCGACACATCGGTATCTAGGTCATGGAGACTGAACTAGCTCATTATAAAGAACATCCTACTGTTTTCGGAATGCCGTGTTTGTACAACTTGCTTCCAAAAACGGATGAATACGATGTATTTCTTGGGAAAAAAAACTATCAACTTTAGGGATCTATCGGGTGGGGATCGAACGTTTGAACGACAAATATTCTGAATGACCGGAATAGCGAAATCACTAATGACGAATCGTTCCAATATAGAGAGATCAATCTTACGATAATCTCTAAAATAGTTGGTACCAAATTGCGAATCCAAATATCTCGACGTTGATTTATAGCGAAAATAAACATAGAGATTCTAAAAAATAATACGAGATATAATATCGACCGGCCGGTATAAATAAGGTAAACAATTCGAGACGACAAAGCAGCGAATTGTAAATATTATCATCGTTTACAATTTCGAATTCATTAAAGCGAGGGACCAAAAAGTCGATCAGGTAAAAATGCGATAGGCCGAAAAGGCGAATGGTCCGAATAGCGAAAACTTATGATCCAGCAATACGTTCCTTGCACTTGAGAGTGAAGCTGACAGATGGCGCTGGCAGCCAGTTAGGTGCACGGTCGTATACACCGGTCTGCGCACTACTAGTCCACAGTCGAAAGTGACCAAAGTAGTTGAAAATTGTAACTGTAAATTTGTACTGTTATACATGGTGAAATCAATTTTATGTTATAATAGTAATTTGATGTTTTTTCAAAGAAAATATATTATTTGGAAAATATTATTCCTAAGGTTAAACAGTTTTTTGTACAATATTAATTTAAAAAACTAGACTAAAACTATTACTTTAGTTAAAATAAAAAAAAAATTATAATGTAAGGCAGAATGATTTTATAAGTCAAAATAAGCCGTAATGTTTTTGAGTGGATTTTTTTTATCACATGGCATTCATGTTTTTCTTTTCTAAAGTTTTAAACGTTTTCATTACAGTACCGTGGCCGGAATGAAAAGTCATCCTGGATAATTAGTCGAATATAAAAACTACAATGTTAAACCGAAAATGAGAGCAAAGAGTCATTAGTTAATGATACTCATCGTCTTTAAGATGGATAGGCCGAGTTAAGTTTTGCTCTACCTCATTATATTTGTTTGATTACGGATAGGAAGTAGTGCTTTTGAAATTTACGCGCAAATTATAATCTGGAATTTAAAAAACCTATGCTAAAAGTGGGAGGGTTTATGAAAATTAATAATTTAGTTAACCTTTTTCAATATTTATTTATCGTCTGTAATATACAATGCGTATCCTATACGGCTATTGTTGATCCAGCTTCTCATGTTTTCTGGTTTCACCATTTTTTTTTTTTTTTTTAACGTGCCACGATTTTCAGGCGGCCAATGGGAGCATACAAAGCCGCATACAATAATGTCTGTTCAAAAATGGTCTGCTCGACGTTATTCAGATATCCACTGCTGCATCCCGAAATGATGCATCTTTTCAACATCGGCAACAAGTAGTCACTTTCTTCTTTATTTGTTAATGAATATAAACTTGACATGATTACTTCCGAAATCAACTTGACAAAACGATGTTAGGCTACCACTACGCATATGCGATGCCCCGTAAACATGCCAAAACAAAAGTGCTTTCCCTTCACTCGCGACGCATCGGAATGCGGCAAGGAATTCCGCTTAACGACTGGTGGCCTTTTTTTCGACGACTGGTAAACGCTAACTCTCGCACGTATATAGATGTGTTACAGTTTTTTGTTCTGCTTATCGGAGATAACATTTTTCCGAAATTCTCATTCTTTTGCAATTCTCATAATCGGAAACAAATATATGCTACAACTCGATAAACATAGTTTAGACCTGTAGACTTTATGCGTAGACTTTACCCCATTTTCCTGAGGAAAACTTCTATTAGTTAAAAGACGCAGCGGCGCCTCGGCGCCACGTGTTTCGAAAATAAGAAAGTATATTTTTTTAATTCATTCGACAGAGCGACATTGTATTTGACATATGCAACTTTCATAATAGGCGAATAGAACGACGGAATAGCGTTTCCAAAGTTTCAATACATGTTTCGATTTTTTTTCGAAACGCGACCTTTTGACTTCGATTGGCTTGCTATTTTTTTAAAACTCAAGGATTGTTGATTGTATTATATGACTGTATAAAACGAGATTGCTGTGCTATGTACGAGGAAATAATCAATCATAATGCTTCTCAGGCGTTAGAAAAACAGTAGAAAAAAACAGGTTATCATGGCAGCATGTACAAAATGTCCGAAGTCGTCGAGGAATTGTATATGGAAATAATACAACACTCCGTTTATTCCTTTCTAGTAGGATCACTTCGGAAGCTATTGAGTTATATACTCAGGTTCTCATGCTGATTATACACTTCAGGTTTTTCATAAGAATATCCAACTCTCGTTGGAATTTCGCGTTATAGAAATAATTTGTGAGATGGGAGATTATTTAATCAGGTAAGTGGATGACAAATTATTAATTTCCAATTTGTAGACCAGTTGAAATCTTCGATTGAATCGAATGAGCAACTGATGATACCATTCTGTCCCGTCCATATTTTGACAAATTTCAATTCGATGATTACATGACAAATTAAGCGATCAGAGCACAAAAGTCGTAAGCGACATGATAAATGTTTGTTGTAATCATTATTGTTACATACGCTATGAATCGTCGTATGCAGTTTACATCATCAAATATTTCTCTCAGTGCACGTTTTCACCCCCAACATGAACTACCACAGCTTCGGCGCTGTGGACACAACTAAAGCCCGAATTTCTTTTTTGAACATTTGGTCTCACGGATTTGACCGCGTAGGGGTATTTCAACAACACGTCTGTACTAAAAGTAGACACAAAAAGCTGAAAATCTTCAAAACACTTTTAGGTACAGGGCTGCGGAGATAAAGTTTTGAAAATACTCTTAGACCAGCGCTGCTGAGATAAAATTTTGTAAATAACCCTAGACACAGTTCCGCGAAGACGACATTTTTTATAATCCTCAAAGACACAGTGCTGCAGGAACAACATTTTTTAACAATACCCAGACATAGCGCTGCGAAGGAAAATAATTGAGAGTGCTCTATGACAGTTCTGTGGAGATAATGTTTTGTAAATCTCGTACAGACAAAGCGCTGCGAATACAACAATTTTGAGAATACCCTATCTGGTGGAGGTTGTCAATTGTCAAATCCAGATTCGATTCATACCGCGTGTAATAAAAGCTCATGGCGAGAGGTGTTTTGTGGCAAAGCAGTGAGCTTTGCTACATCTTGCCGCTACTTTGCCGTTGTCGAGAAAATGGGCATTAAAATATTCCGTTGCGTTGGAGTACCATTCTACGTTTCTATATAAAACAAATTTCAAGGAGCGCGTCAGGCAGCGAGCAAGGTCTCTGCTTCATAAGCCCAATGTCCCTGGTTCAAATCTCGCTACTGGGAACTTTCCTTTTTATTCCAATGTGTATACAGTTAATTCCCGGCAATCAGTTTCAACAATTGTGCATTCAAAAAAAGTATTATATTATATCATACTATATTTAAAATAGAAATTTGCGGTAAGTATTTCTATATTTGCAATAGAACTTGGTTCACGAGCGTCATAATAAAGTTCAAAAGCGTCGGTTTCTCCACACAAACGGCATTTACAAAACTTATCATATACATAAGTGTTGCAACTGAATTTCAGGGAATTATCTGTATGCACATTTGAAGAAAAAAATTTTTGGGAATTGCCAGCAGCGAGATTTGAACCAGGGACGATCGACTTATGAAGCCGACACCTTCCTTGCTGCGCCACGCGCTTTTCACATTTATTTTACGTAGAAACCTACAACGTTGAAGGCAACGGAATATTTCAATGATTCTTACTGCTTTGCTACGAAACACTTCCCGCTGTGAGCTAGATAAAGGGGCTTCTAGCGCGCCGGATCAATTAGAACACGATTTGTTTTGTCATCGGTTTTCGACTATTTGTTACAGGCTAACTTTTTTTTTAATTGACTGTTTTCGAGTAGTCATTTATGAAAATCACCATGCCATACCGCCCCGACGTCCTCGAATAACCGCCATACGCCATAGATTAATTTATTGATGCAAAATGATTTGTTAAACCCTACAATTTTGTTTACCAGTTATTTATAAGATTAGAAATATAAATCTAATTATGCCGTACACGTGGGATGGGTCGAATTCGTACAATGGTATTCGAAAATTGTTACATTTTATGCAAAGTTAAAACGATTTGTTAAGGTATGCCACACATTTTTAATAAAAGTTAGAGGTGTAAAGAACGTAAATATTTAATTTCAAATACATATATAACGGTAATTAATAATTGTTTTTTTTTAATTTCCCATTCTTCGAAAAATTGGTAATATCACTTAAGAATACTTGCAAAAATATTATTTTTGCCGACGTCTGTTAGCCGTATTGTAATGAGTACTTGTACGTTTCGTACAAGTTGTAGTTGAAAGACGTTGCTGAAAATCAGTTTTCTGGGTATGGCACCAATTTCGCACTTCACCACAAGTATGGCAAATATATTACCAGTTTTACTGTATCGTGAACATTCTACAATTCAGGTACGATACGGTATCAAATCGTTTTGCATCAATAAATAAATCTGCTTTTCTTTGCAGCGGTATGGCGGCCATGCAGGACCGTCGGTGCGGCAGAGCATGGTGATTTTCGTTAAGGACTACTTAAAGAAAAGTTTAAAACAATTAACCTGTAACAAATAATTGAAAAAAAAAAGCAAAAAAGTTTTACTTGGTATGGCGGGCTAGAAGAAGCCCTTGAGTATGGCTTTTGGCGAGCGCCGAGTTGATTTTTTATCAACTACCGGAAAATACAAGAATTTTTGTGTAACAAATCGTTTCAAACTCGTAATTAATCGGACAATTTCGATTAATCATCCTGCGATTACGCCCTGACGACCAGCGATATGACCGATATTCTCCGTTCCATTCGTTATGACATTCGACTCCTGAAGGGTTACCATACAATAACAAATGGATCCCCAAAACGTGTCACTATCTCCCGGTCTAATAATGAAGTTCCAAAGCGTTGGTTTTTGCACAAAAAACGGCAGTTAAAAAACTAATTATTTTATATCTTCCGTAAATTATATATAATATAGACATTCTTGCTGCGGCTAGTATTTCGTTTTTTGAAGTATCACTTTATTTATCAACAACATAACGAAGTTCGAAAGCGTGTGTTTTTCACACCATACGGTATTTAAAAAAATTATTATATGGGTAATTAAACGGATTATCGGGAATTGTCTGTATATACATTTGAATTTAAAAAAAGTTGCCTGTAGCGAGATTCGAACCCAGTACGTTGAACTTATGAAGCGGAGCTCTTGCTGGTTGCGCCACGCGCTCCTTGAAGTTTTTGATACGTAGAAAGGCATTTAAACGCTAAGAAATATTTCAATGCCGATCTTTCCGATAACGGCGAAGAAGTGCATTTTACTGCTTTGCTTTACCATATAACACCTCTGGCCACGAACTTTTATCAACGGAGTATGAATCGAATCTAAATTTGACAAGTGACAGCCTCCCCCTGTGAGATATGTAAAGTGGACAACGAAAAACATTCAGCGTCTGCTGCTGTTGCTCATGTACGCCGCAAGCAGCCGTGTCGTTGACACGGTTCGACGAATAGCATTTTGCACATCCCCTCCATTGTCCGTAATGCCGCAAAAATATTGTATTCTATCAGTAATTACAGATCGCAATGACGAGTAAGACACGGTTATAGCTAATTTCCGATCACGCGTTTCTTCTTTACGATCACATTATTAGTTTCCAGTACCATTTTTTATTGCTGGCTTTTTCCGTTCAGTTTTTTCTTTACTTTCTTATCACAGTTTTTATCATTGTTTTTATTAAGATTTAAAAAGTTACGAATGGTGTTTAAATAGTGTCGTGTATATATATAAGTTACAGCTTTCTTTTTCCCATTTACGTTTTTTCAAACTATTATTTCGTATTGTTTTACCTGTGTGGTGTCTGTGCTACTTTTCCTGTGAGTTTTCCACTTTCATAGCAACAATAAGTGAATATGCCTGGTGGACGCAGACCGCAAAGACAAATCCCGTTGACGGAAAGAATAAAGGACGGGAGGGTGTATCAGAAGAGTGGAGAATCCCGCGACAGAAGAACCATGTAAGTGAAAACAATTACTTTTATTTTTTTCTTACGAAATAAAGCTACGTGATTATCGGAAAATTCTTATCCAAAGGAATTGTTGTTGAGAAGTGTTCCGCGGGATCATTGAAAAAAGCGTGCTGATTTTTTTTGTAATAAATACTTTAATTTAATAAATAAATAAATAAATTCAAAATATCTTGGGATGTCTCGTTGTAAAGTAGCGATTGAGATAACACGAACAATAATCGAATATTAACATTTTTGGTACGAAAATTACCTTCAAATTCATGGTTTTCTTTATTAAGGCAAAGAGCTGGTAACCGCGCATGTGCGAGAGAGATATACCACAGGTATCGAGCGAGAGCGAAGCACCGGCTTTTTTCTTCTTCTCTCTCTCTCTCTCTCCCTCTCTCTCTATCTCTCGATATCGATGACCCTTATAACGTTCTCTCTCACACTCATGCGATACCATGTATTCGGTCAGAGCGATCGCGTAATGTCACCGTCCATAACACGAAGAAACCCGGCAGCGAAAAATAAAAGGACAGGTAAGAAAAGAGGTTTTTTCGAGTGTGGCTGCGGGCAGGCCGTTTGTTTACTTTTTGGATTTAACGGCGCGCGCGTAGACAACGCACGCGTATAGAAGCGCGTATAGGCGGGAAAGACATAACGCAGTGTTCGAATTTCTCCTCACTTTAGACGCTAAAAATGCTATTTCCAGTATTGTTTCAATAGGATTGTATTATAGATATTGATATGAATGTTGTTACAGTTAATGGATACACTTTCGAAATACATTATAAAAAACATTTCTAAATTTATTTAAGTAACTATTTATCGACAAAAATGGAAGTCAAAAAATGTCCTAAAAAAATTGTAGGTCTGCGCTGTTGATAAAGTCTCGGAGATGGATCATCCAAAACAAAAACATCAAATCAAACGGTTCGTCCAAAATAAAAAAATCACTCAAACGATTTTCGATTCAGTATGTTAATGCCTTTGGCGCATATCATACGATTTTTTAGACACACAAAAATAAAATGGCGGACAATTTTTCGAAACAAGGTGTTTTTCACCGCTTTTGACGAAAAAATAGTAAGTATCAAAGTTAAAAAAATTCTTGATGTGCGCTATAGCTGTAGCTGTAAAGAATATGTGATTGAAATTTTAAAAAGATCGGTTCAGTAGTTTCGAATATTTTATCAACAAGCCGTCGAAAAACATTGTTTCGAGAAAAACGCGTTTACAGTTTGTTTGGGTTATATAAATACATAAAAATTTTCATGTATTTATATAATGTGATTATGTATAAAATGTTTTTATGTATTTTGAAAGTATTGTGCTTCAACTAAAGCACACTTTCGTTAGAAAATATAGAAGAATTAACGATTATCAATGTCAACGTTTTTTTGCTTCGAAAGTGAAAACTATTTTTTTAAAGATGATTGTCTTTTTCTATTTTGTTTTAATTCTCTGAAAGTGAGTGACCCCCTCTATGTTTTTTATGACGTTTTTTCGAAGGCTCATTTTTCGTTCTATTTTTTTTCGTATGTATCATATTTTTTTGAGAATATTTTTATAATTTTCATCTCCAATAATGCTATTAATGATTTTGTGATTTCCAATTCGGTCTCGACAGGCCTGAAACGGTTTATTTTTCACTAATGCTGAATTTCAATAGCATTTTTTTCCAAAATTATTTCGAAAATTTGTGTTTAACGTAAAAAAATGTTTTTTTTCGAAATAATTTGTTTCGTTGAATCCAGCACAAATAAAAAATAAACCGTTATAGGCCTATAAATGATAAAATCTTTTAAGGATGTTGAGTCCCAAATCGCAAATGATGATAAAATTCTGAAAATTTGGTATGTTTTTGTATGAAGTATTTCAGAGGTTGTGTAAAAATTTCACGACAATTAGGAAGCTGATGTAACTTTGCAATAAGTTTTTTTTTGACCTCTCAATTTTAAAATATCTACAATATACTGAAAGCAACGGAAACAAAACAAAGTTTATTGATAAATTCTTTTTTATTTCTTTTAAAAATTGTTCTTAACAAAATGTTAATTTTTTAATAACGAGCTTCCTAATCGTCGTGAAATTTTAACACGTCCTCTTAAATACTTCATACAAAAACATACCAAATTTTCAGAATTTTCTTATAATTTTTTATTTCAACCCTGAAGGAGGTTTAAGTAATGATGATAGAATTCTGAAAATTTGGTATGTTTTTACATGAAGTATTCAGGAGGTCGTGTAAAAATTTCACGACGATTAAGACGCTATTTATTGAACAATTAACATTAACATGTTTCATAGGGACTCAACATCCTTAAAACATATATAATTTATTCGAAAAAAATAAAAGGAAAAATGGGCTCACAATGAGACTAGCCTTAAAAATCATAGAGCGGGTCACTCTATTTTAGAGACTTGTTTGAAAAATAAAGAATTAATTATCTTTAAAAAAATAGTTTTCACTTAAGAAGCAAAAAAACGTTGACATCGATAATTGATAATTTTTTCTTTTTTTTTAACGAACGTATGCTTCAAAATGAAAAAATATATATCAGCATTTGTTGACTCAATTAGTGCAGAAGTTTTTAGCGTTTAAACCTTTCCAAAACTTCTGAAATCGACATCTTTGGAAAACTATACCACGTAAAAGAGAAGAGATAAAAATATAAAAATTGATGTAGATATACTTTTCATGGGGTAAAATTTTACAAAAAAAAACAGGTCAATAAAAAATGGTCGGAGTGGGCTAGGTGAAATGGCGTGGAATGCCTCATATGCATATTAATTTTCATTCCTTATCATAAATAAAATGAAATAATATTTTGCCACATGAATGTTTTATTTATATAATTAAGAAATTCGTATACAATGGAACTTCGAGAATTCGTTTCGCTTATTTTCTGGTTCCGTCCGCACCAGTGAGACGGAGAGCTCTCAGGCGAAAAACATATAATCTAATAGCCCCGATGGATTTTTTGCGAAAGGAAATATGGCCGGTAGCGCAGTCTTCACAATCCGACAGCTTATATTAGCTATATACTAGGCTGCCGAAGATACCCGACCGAGCTTCTATTCTATTCGAGGTCCTACGGCCCAAACACGTGCAGGGTGCCGGCGAGAGAGTGAGGTGCGGTTAGGTGCTATACCCGTACAGTGAGCGTCAATCTCCTCGATTTCGTACGCGCGCGTTCATAGGTTTGGTGTTAATTGGCTTTTCAAATTTTACGGTTAAACAATTGGAGATAGAGAAAAAAAATCGTACACATCTACGAGGCAAAATTCTGCATTCTACAACTTTTGTTCGAAATTTTTTGCGATTTCCTCCGCGTTCTCAAAATAATGCATATTTTTCGGTTTTTAATACTTTTCTTCACTCTTAGTTAAAATTCCTAGAAATTTGGATTGCCCGGGTCGATTAACATAGAAATACTTGTTTCACTAAGCGGTCGCAAAAATTTTCGACTTTGGCCACTTTTGACTGGACTACAATAGAGCATTTAGTTGAAGCGGAGAGTCTTTTTCGCGTCATTTGGTGTCGTAGCGTGGCGTACATCGTATCGAAACACGGCATTAATAAATCAAGGCGACGTACAGAAATGTACCTTTTTTAAAGGTGAAACTCTATTAGTGGAAATGACTATATGGAAAGGACGGTTATGAGAAATTTTGTTTAATAATGATTTTAACGTTACTTGTTTCCTTTGTGTATAAAGTTCTTAATACAGTAAAAACACAAGATTGCATAATAGAAACTTTAAATATTATTATTAATAATATAATGTGTGTTGCAATGATAATATATGACAAAATTATTATTAATCAAATAGCCGATTCTCTTATGAAAGCTAAAAGTAAATGTCCTGCAATTATATTTGCCGTTAATTGAATCGATAAAGTTAAGGGACGAATAATATTTGTAGTTGTTTCAATTAAAACTATAAAAATTTTTAAAACAAATCTTTGGGGTTTATATGCCCAAATGCAAAGTTTGTATTGTTTAATCAAATAAAAATTATTAAATCAAATCAAAACGAAAGGGAAAAGCTAATTGAAAAATTTTTAAGTTTTCAACTTTCCAATATATGTGGAACTTGTCAAAAAAATGTATATACAATGATTTCTTAAAAATAATACAAATAAAGTAATAAAATGAATAAAATATATTAAAAGAATTAAATTTGGGCGGACTTCTGAAAAGCTGTTACGCCCGATTTGTGGCTGAAATTTTGCACATATGTTCCATTTAATATATAAAGTCGTCCCCCAAGGGATTTTTGGTGCATTTCAATAGTTTACGAGATATCGAGTTTATTTGGGTTTGTCTGTTCGCGTTACCCCTGCAGTACAAATATACTTGGAGGGGCCAGCGCGGCACGCTGGCCACCGGTGAAGTCGTAGGAGTGGGAATATCGCTCGGCCGTGGCGAGCGATATACACTGACACAAAGAATTAAAGGAGTAAGAAAAGTTGACCATTTTTTTCGTGTTTTTCGAAAGGCTGTAACTTCGTCAAAAGTAGTCGTACAAAAAAAAAGGATTTTGAAGCTTGAAGTTTCTAGCTTTCAGTTCTGACAATGATTTTTTTTTAGATTCACTGATAACGCGTTCGGAAGAAACATCACGAGAAAAAAAATTTTTGCACATTTTTAAGTTTTTCAAAGTTCTGCACGGGTTTCGGAGATTTTTTTTCGGACTTAACCAATATCAAGGTCATTGAGCCCATTCAATTCACTTCAATTTGCTTTTTTTCTGTTCTGCACGGGTTTCGGAGATTTTTTTTCGGACTTAACCAATATCAAGGTCATTGAGCCCATTCAATTCACTTCAATTTGCTTTTTTTTTATCTCCGTACGACCATTTTTCGCTGAGATATCGGCCTTTGAATAAAAAAACGTCCTTTTGTCTTCAGTCATCGATATCTCAGGAACTAATTGTCGTACGGGAATCGACCGGCAGTTTTGGAAATGTGAAAATATACTCTACAAGCTCTGATCATTATTGAAGTGATTTTTTCAAATTTGTGCCATCAGTTTTAAAAAAGTTTTGCAAATATTGCGATAAACACCAATGTTTATGGACGGCCATTCAGCTCAATATGTCCTCAAGAGCCATGCGAAATTCCAAATTGATCCGTCCATCGGTCTTTCTTGTCCGATTGACCAAAATTTGAAAAAAAAATTAAAGGAGCAAATTCCTTCTTTTCAGACATCATTTCAGTATTATTAAGAGGAAAAAAAAACTTTTCATTACTTTTCGTACAATTGGGTATTGAGTACGCATTAAATGGTGGAAAAAAACCCTGAAAATAATAGTGACTAAAAATTTTCGAAACAAGTTTTTTTAAGTCAAAAAAATTTAGAACATTTTTTTAAGTCAAAAAAATGTTCAACATTTTTTTTATTAAAATTTTTTTTTTCGAAAATGTTTAGTCAATATGATTTTCAGGGTTTTTTTCCAACATTTAATGCGTACTTCACACCCAATTGTACGAGAAGTAATGAAAAGTTTCTTTTTCCTCTTAATAATCATGAAATGATGTCTGAGAAGGAGGAAACTTACTCTAATTTTTTTCAAATTTTAGTCAATCGGGCAAGAAAGACCGATGAACCGATCATTTTGGAATTTTCCATGGCTTGTGGGCACATATTGAGCTGAATTACCGTCCATAAACATTAGTGTTTATCGCAATATTTGCAAAGTAGCGGTGGATTTTATAAAAACCAAGAAAACGTAGTTTTTTGTACTTTTTAAAAACTGATGGAAACTTTTTTTTCCCTACAATAATAATCAGAGCTCGTAGAGTATGTATTCACGTTTCCAAAACTGCCGGTCGAATTCCCGTACCACCATTAGTTCCTGAGATATCGATGACTGAAGACAAAAAGACGTTTTTTCATTCAAAGGCCGATATCTCAGCGAAAAATGGTCGTACGGAGATAAAACAAAGCACATTGAAGTGAATTTAATGGGCTTAATAACCTTGATATTGGTTAAGTTCGAAAAAAATCTCCGAAACCCGGGCAGAACTTTGAAAAAAGTGAAAATTTGCAAAATTTTTTTGTCGTGATATTTCTTCCGACCGCGCAATCAGTGATTCTAAAAAAAAAATCATTGTCAGAACTGAAAACTAGAAACTTCAAGCTTCAAAATCCTTTTTTTCGTACGACCATTTTTGGACGAAGTACAGCTTTTCGAAAAACACGAACAAAATGGTCAACTTTTCCTGCTCCTTTAATTTTTTGTGTCAATGTAGATATACTCGTGCGGGCTAAAAAAGACACTTTGAAATTATATTTCTCGTGAACTGTTGGAATGCGCCAAAAATCCCTTTGGGGGATGTCTTTATATATTAAATGAAACATCCTGTGCAAAATTTCAGCCAAATCGGGTGTAACAGCTTTTCGGAAGTTTATCCTTAAATTCATTCGAAAAATAATTTTTAATTCTTGAAATACAGTTATTAAAATAATATTTAAAAAATGTATTAAACAAGTTAAAAATTTTTTTTTTCAATTAAAAATACAAATATTTTTTCAAAGTACAAATTAAAAGAATTCATTAAACGAAAAATTTATTACACTTTTCAAAATGACATTGGAATAATACAAACAGATTTAATAAAAAAATCCAATTTAAGTCAATTATTGAATTGGGATTAGAATCAAAAAAAGAAAATAAATTTCTTGTCATTTTAAGATAAATTTTTCTCATTTTTAAAATTATTTGAAATAATGATTTTTTTAAATATAAATAAAATTATATCTTCAGTTAATCTATGGTATAGTGATATTTGTGAAATATAAAAAATACTCATTTTAATCATTTAAAAATGACATTTTAATGTTATATGTTGACTAATTTTTTCATTAGAGGTAATTTCAATTACTATATATTGATTTATGAGATCAAAACTTTTAATTCAGTCGTCCAATGTTAATGGATATGGAATAACTCATTGTATAACAGTTTTATGATTACTTCTTTCAATTACAATAGGTAATATGGATCTGTAGTATGGATCTGTGATCCAGACTACAAATTTCGATTTTTTTAAATATTTATGATTGTAGTAATCAAATTAATTTCTCCAATAATTGAGATTAATCCTGCAAGATGAAGGGAGCAAATTGCTATATCTGATGATATTCTTTCGTGATCTGAACTTAATGGAAGAGGGAGATGCACTGTTTAGCCTGTTCCGATACCTATATTTTATATGTTTTTTTATCATTAATAAATCAATAGACGGGGGTAAAAGTGAAAATCGTATATAATTTATCCGTGGTAATCATATACTGGGGCTCCTTATGTTGAGGGAATTATTCAATTACCAAATCCTCCTATTATAATTGGCATAAGTTTAAAAGAATTATAATGAATGCCTAAGATGTAATAATGGAATTATTTAGTTGATCATTATTAATTAAATAACCAGGATAGCTTAATCACATACGAATAAATAAACTCAATGAAGATCCTACTATACCAGATCATATTCCCAGAATAAAATAAATAATTCCAATATTATTATGATTAGTAGAAAAATATCAATTTTAAATAAATTTTAAGTAAAAAAAAATTATTGCATATTTCCAGATATATTAGCTATAACATTTTAAGTACTGTGTCTGATTTAACTAATAAAATGTAAATTCATTTTAAAAAGTAATTCTTCTTTACTATAACATTATTAAGGTTTAAAAGTGAATTTTTATTTTTGTTTCGAAGATCAATAGTTCTTTTAACTTAAAATGTCAAATAGTTAAATTGTTTACGATTCATGCATTTAATGAAGTGATAAATAATGTTATCTTTAAATAACTTATATTATTATTATTTAAAATATTATAAAGTAGATTCATTTTTTAGATAATTTCATTTAAAAAACTTAAAGACAATAATACGGGTGTAAAATAAAAATGATAAGATTGATATAATTATTCAAATTAATAAAAATAATAAATTCAGTTTATTGTTAATTAAAATATTAATTGAAGACCATTTTAGGAATTGAAGATTAGGAAAATAAAAAACGTTCGGCGTCACGGACTAGGTATCCCTCAGAGAAAGTATGTGTTACCCCTGATTTGATTTTATAAAATGATTCTATAGTGGATTTTTCATCGCTTTACATTAAAAGAGTTTCGGTTTTTTTTTATTCAGATCGGTGGCCCGATGGCCTCGTACAGCTGTAGTAATAGATCTATTGTCTTTTAAGCAATAAATTATCTTATGTGTAACGGAGAGAACGCCGCATTATCCTAATGTTTTACAGGTTCGTTCTCAGAACCCTCGGCAATAACCGTCGCCTCAGGCCCAGCCAGAGAGTGTTTTCTTTAAAAAATATATTTTCCGTATCTTCAAAAGTAAAAGTTTTCATTTACTAATAAACTGACATAAGATGCATACGATTATGAATAATTGTGTTTGATGAAAATGACCAAACTGTTGTGAATTTCAAACTTTCATATTACTTCATCTTTTTCCATCGTTCGCAAAGTTCCATTTATGAGGATGCCCAGGAAGCCCTGAGAACGATGCAATCAGATGAGGGAGCAATGTGCAAATTTATATTTTTCAGGGTTCGTTTGCGAAATACAGATAGCAAAAAAATGAACTGAACCAAAAACTTGTTCCATTTTACAGTTACTTAAGATGTAAAAAAACGACGATTTGTCAAGGGACGGCAAAAATAGTGAATGGTGTCATTCACGATTTGAATGCCCATTCCGAGTATTGCTTACCGGATAATACCGAGGAACTGACAGCCCGATTTAAAGAAGCATTGGCAGAGGCTCTGTCACTTCATTGGTATAGATTAAAGCCTCTCTACGATACATTAGCAGCCGTGTGAGTTATTGCACAATTTTTGTATTTAGTATCACGCTCTAATCATCTTGATATAAGGGTACGTTATCAGATGTTTAATGTCATGTGAGATGGGGCTTCCAAACGGAAAAATGTCGTGTCTCAATGTGGTTTTATGGCGCATGGGCGAGAATATTGCATGAGGGCGAAGGAGATAGCCGCAAAATGAAATTCGTGGTTTAACACGGATAAAAATTTACTTCAAAAGATACTCGATTGAAGTGAAAAAATCAATAAAAACTCGAAGAAAAAAACGATTGAAGTTCGAAAAAAATGGATGTAAGTTTTAAAAAAATGATAAGTACTTGGTGCGACGTATGATTAAACATATTTTTTATTTTTTCGGCCAGTTACGCCAAGTACTCTTTTATTCCATTTCTATCAATTTTCAAAAAAATTTACTTTCGTCGCTTTTCTTTGCGAACGGCACGTTTTTTTTCAACTTTGAATTAAGTTTTTTCAACTTGAATGGAATATTTCAGTTTGCAATACGAATACTTCATGCAGAATTGTCCTGCAATTTCAATTGATAATACGTGAAGTACCTGGACTTGGCCATATTTTTTACGTATTCCACAGATTTTTGTCGGGTATAAATATACTTGTCCCATTGCTTGTACATTATATAGGTATTTTCTGAGGACTGAAAGAAAAAATTCTGCAAAATTTTTAATTTACTTCATTAATACATACCCGTGCTTTGTCTTAATTTGTCTTTCCAAAGGATGTTAGTTCGAAATGTTCTACGAAGCTATAAACAAGAACTATTTCCCCGCATTTAAGGTATCGGAATGTTAAATTTGAACCGAACCATTCTTAGAGCAATGAAATTGTTCGATGTTTGTGCTGATATGAAATAACATTACTATTATTAAAGTTCCGTATACGCGAGTTAACAAGTTACCAAAATTGCCTAATAAACTCCGAAAAAAATATAGTCAGCATCGGTAATCCTTGAAATGCTCTTTGGATAATTGCCACGAATTTTTTTTCAAAGTATCCTCATAAATACCCTTGTCTCGTGACAGTACCTTTTGCAAACATCAATTCTTGATTATGTTTTTCAGGATTTGTCACAATTTTTTCGAGTAAAAAATATGCTCCCTTAGTATACATAACTAATCGACATCTTGACATAAAAGAAAACGCACTAAAATCGGTCTACATAACTCTTACGTATGTGAGATCAATATTAAGAAATTGTACTGAAATCCCATTAAGTGCAAGTTCGCAGTCCGTCGACGTGACTTGAAATACCTCATGAATGTCTTTGTACAATACACGAATTTAATGCATGGTTTTCGTTTTGGATACTAAAATGGATTATATTAATGCTGCATAATATACATCGATGAAGAAGTGGTCGGCAATGTCACATATTGCGCAATAATTTGCGAAAATAAAAATTAAACTGTCTTTTTTACGGGTAAAGTTTCGATCATGATGCCACTTTTTTGCAATTCAACATCATACTTTCGTAACTGATTGATTTTGATATGTAGTCATCCCGAAGCCGCGGAATTAATGTCGTACCAGAGCCTCCGAAGCTATATGCGGAAATGCAGAAGGAGGCGTTACCCCCCTAGCCCGGATAACATTCCGCAATTCGTGAACCGACTCATGGATCCGGAAAACGAACGTAATCTAGACTACGAAACTGGGCGGCTTACAGCACAATTAATAACCGATGGAAATGGTGCTGAGCACGCGTTATTGTTTGATCCAAATTTCGTGCGTGAAGAAATGGGTGACGTGAACAAGCTTTTGATCGACGCAACATTCCAATCAAGGCCGCAAATTCATGGAGCATATCAGTTGCTCACGATCATGGGCATTAAATTCAATCACGTAAGAATTTTTTGGCATGCACAATTCGTTGGGCACGTTCAATTCCGTGCCGAATGAATTTTTCATAAAAATAAACCCGACCGCTCAATTCGAAATTTAGCTTCAGTTTTCATGAAAAAAAACAAATGCTTTTGTTATTATTATGCCAGTCATTGGAATTTGAAAAACGTATTATCGCATTGTAAAATCTAAACATGTGCATGTATATCGGTGTGCAATTGATATTTCGAATAATGCGTACAGACGATTCATAAAAAATCGAGGCGAAGTGCATGGTTGTAGTTCTTCGATTTTACATTAACTCGTGTAGTAAATAGCCATTAATATGTAACTCATGCCTCCGATTCATTTCATTTTTGCACAATATAGGGGTTCCCATTTGCGTGGATTGTCATGACGCAGAAAACCCAGGCCGCATATACTGGAGTTTTGCAGCACGTCAAAGATCACGTATTGCCTTCGAACACAATCATTCTTGCTATGAGTGATTTTGAACGAGGATTGCGAAATGCAATTACCACTGTCTTCACGACAGCGCATAGCACAGGATGCAACACACATTATGACCGCGTAGGTTTTTTCAATCATGTATTTGAATAAGGGTTAACAAAGGATCGTTAAATTGATTATGCAATAGAAGTTGATTACGGAACAGAAAGTGTAAAAAAATGATCAACTTTCAGGCCATTTACCGAAAAGCTAAAGCCCTTGGACTGCAGGTTGCGATTCAGACCGGCGCCGACGCGAAGGGATTTTTCAAAAAAATCTTAGCGCTGGCGTACTTGCCCGCGGAATTAGTGGAGCAACAATACCGTAGACTCCGGTGCAGTTTATCTCCAGCCATGAGTCGACGATTTAGGCAATTCAACCAATATTATTACCGATATTGGCTACGGACCGTGACACCGCATGGTTTCAGTGTGTACGGTCTTAGTCGGCGAACGAATAATATTATCGAATCGTACCACAGTAGACTAAGATATAGGATGGAAAGTCGCCCCGGTGCCTGGGATTTTGTTTGTAAATATTAAAAACAGTTAAACGTAAAAGTATGACGTCACAATTCAATTCGTGATATAAATTCAATTTTTTGCAACAGGCAAGCTCCTCAAATTACAGTCGGACGTCCGAGCCGATATCCGACGCCTTCGGAACAACGGCCAGATAAGCAGGCATGCACGGTACACAACCGTGTTCAAACAAAATTCCCTGGTGAAAGGTTAGCATCTTGACATTTAAATATAGTGGAATTTTGAATAGGCGAAATGCACTTTTCAATAGGAACTTCAACTTGAAATAAGATTGGCAATCAGTGTGGCGTCGTAAAGGTTCAAGTGCGTTTTTTTTCACGATTTGCTATTTTTTCGAAGATATTTGCAAATTAATGAACATTATTGGATGGAATTAATGCAACACTCGCTTATTCATCGTGCGGTCTTAACTTTGTCACATTCCTGAGTTTACAAACATGTTCAGTATTGGATAGCTATTAACCTCTTGCGTCAAAATGCAACTTTGTCTACTCGCGTGATAGATTCTATATGATAGAAATATTGGGATCCTAATTTATATTCAATTCAGCGTGGCGGGAGCTGCACTTGCACGAAATCACGGTGTCCGAATTTCTTGAAAAGGCAGCGTCACTGAAGGGCAATGTAGATGCCCTTATCGCTCTACAAAGACAGGAAGTCACCACTGTTGATGAAATAGTTGAGCCCCTGGAACGAGTACCGTTGGGTAAAATTTTATTATCCATATTATAGCAAGCTTAAAATCAGCCATTTATTACTTTCTAAAGAGTCATTCAAAACGTCGATGTCATTGGAATTGTCTTCGTTTCGAACCCGGTTATAAGAATATGTAAAATGCAACAAATCATTGATATGATGCGAGAAACCAAAAATCCATTATGATTTCTTTACATTCAGGTCTTCCGTATTCGCTCATCGAATCCGTGATAATTGTTTGTTTTTTGCTCGCTGGGTGAAAATAAAATTATTCAAAGTCTCATCTTCTATGCTCATCTTCTATGAGTATACTGTGAGGTGGCCGCTCACGGTTATTTTATAGTGACCCTTTTTTTTTGTTTTAAGGATGTTGAGTCCCAAATCGCAAATGATAATAAAATTCTGAAAATTTGGTACGTTTCTGTATAAAGTATTTCAGAGGTCGTGTAAAAATTTCACGACAATTAGGAAGCTCGTTATTGAACAATTAACATTCACAAATTAAATGCTGTCTT
Source organism: Ophion costatus (assembly GCA_951751655.1). Classification (NCBI taxonomy): domain Eukaryota; kingdom Metazoa; phylum Arthropoda; class Insecta; order Hymenoptera; family Ichneumonidae; genus Ophion; species Ophion costatus. The sequence goes on along the minus strand of OX632365.1, from coordinate 9,031,176 downwards.
ATGGAAACTGATGTAACGTTGCAATAAGTTTTTTTTACCTCTTAATTTTGTAATATCTACAATCTACTGAAAGCAACGGAAACAAAACGAAGTTTATTGATACATTTTTTTTAAATTTCTTTTAAAAATTTTTCTTAACAAAATGTTAATGTTTTAATAACGAGCTTCCTAATCGTCGTGAAATTTTAACACGACTTCTTAAATACTTCATACAAAAACATACCAAATTTTCAGAATTTTCTTATCATTTTTTATTTCAACCCCTAAGGAGGTTGAAGTAATGATGATAGAATTCTGCTGAAAATTTGGTATGTTTTTACATGAAGTATTCAGGATGTCGTGTAAAAATTTCATGACGAATAAGAAGCTATTTATTAAACAATTAACATTAACGTGTTTCATAGGGACTCAACATCCTTAATTTCATTGACATCTTGATACAGCTGATTAAATATACGCGAGCACGTACGAGTACGGCTAAGTTTTTCTCATGATTTTATTTTATTCCTTACTAGATCGTGATCCTGATTATGAGCGGGAAATATTTGTTGACGAACGGCCCGACTGGCTCGCTGATAATGCAGAAGCAGCTGGAGAAAATGGTAATGAAAACCAATTTGTTGCAGATGGAAAGACAAATCATTTGGCCGGTTTAATCGCCAGAAATTCGTTTTTCAAACTGAATCATTCTAAAAAACTTACCGATTCAGAAGTTACAAGGAAATTTATAGCGTTATTTACAAAATGATTTTTATAATTATTTCCATAATGTTTTATACTACAATTTCCATGCATGTAATTAATATCTTTCGCTTTTCCAGTATTTTATGTTATTTTTTTAAGTGAATACTTTTCACGCGACTCTGGAAAGGCGTTACGGAACGCTTGTGTTAAATCGGACAAGAGGGAATAGAGGATTAGGGGGCGAGAGAGAGCGAGGGGGGGGGAGAGAGAGAGAGAGAGAGAGAGAGAGAGAGAGAGAGAGAGAGAGAGAGAGAGAGAGAGAGAGAGAGAGAGAGAGAGAGAGAGAGAGAGAGAGAGAGAGAGGAAGAGACACTGATGTGTGAACGAGAGAGAGTGATAGGCCACCCCTAGTATATACGGGTATACGTGTATTAGTACGTATAGGGCAGCTTTGCGCATGCGCGCCATTCTATCCCTTGTATGTTTCAGTCCACAGTTATGTGTAGGTTCATACTGCGTCTTCGTGCCTTGTGTCGAATTCAATATTTCATTCCGTGTCTCTAAATTTTATATACATTTTATATATACTGTGCCTCTAGAGTGTAAAGATTTTACTAGTTATTTATAAGTTTATGTGTATTGTGTGGACTAAAACAGTAGTGGCTCGATATATAGTACAAATGAAAAACATTAAGAAAATCGAAAGTGTGGTTAACCCATGCCTGATGACCGCGGAACGGATGAGCCATCAATAAATTTTACATTCAATGAAGGTATGGATTCTTAATATCACATTCACAAATAATAATGATAAAAATATGAACAACTAAAATAATAACAATTTTTTAAAATAACACTAAACATTTTTTTTTAAAACGATAAAAACAGCAATTTTTAAAAAATCCAAACAAATAATTATATTATTTTTAAATCCAACGGCCTCCGCAGGGCTTCCGACGGGCTTCCACCGCAGGGCTTTCGAAAGGCTTCCTCCGCAGGGTTTTCGAATGCTTCCGCAGGCTCTTCGCAGATATAGAAGGTACTGCGAAGGACCATGCGGCTGCTGCAGAAACCTATGGCGGCGTTCGACGGCATTCGGAGGCCCAGTGGAAGCCTTCAGAAGGAAAACAACGAAAGTAATCATGATGAAAATATTAACAATTTAAAAGATAACAATAGAGATAACAATTTAAAAAATTAACAATTAAAAACAATGTTGCAATCATTTGAAATAATATGAATGAGTGTGGTCAATACAATCTAGAATAAGAAGACAAAAATGTATGCTAGTTGTCCACTTACGAATAAGACTGATCGAATAATTGTACTAATAAAACTGATTTAATATCTGCATGCGTGTCAAAAGGGAATGATACCCAAGCGAACCTTTGACGCAACCCCGGCTCGAGTCGGGTAGGGCAGAGCTCGCACGAGCTACTGCGCCTTACCGCTAGATGTCGCAGCGCGAGTTCGTCTCGAACGCGTATTCGATGCGAACGCTCGCTGCGACGGAGTCGCGGGCCTCGTTGCGTCGAGGCATACATTGTATTGTTATGCCTCGACGCAACGTGTATGTGCGCCGGCGCCTGTGGCATTCGCTACGTCGGGCGGACGCGGTTGAAGATTGTTTTCTTCCCGCATGCTGTCCGCTGTCCCTCCGCAGCGAGTACACACTTCGTGTGGGTATATACACGGATGTACCCACACGCTGACCCACGGTCAGTGTCGACAAAGAATTTGGTTTTCTTTGTAAACGCCGACTTCGCACGAAATTCGAGATCACGGAGAATCTCAATCTCGCAGCAAGAGTTCTTGCTGACGGCTCGTGCTTTTCTGCAGCGAGATAATTGTTCAAAATTAATTATTTTTAACAACTAACGCATTAACAAATGTGCGGTACGTCCTATACCTCTCAGCAAAAATGATAGCTGCTTACGCGCTGCAAAAATTCAACGGTAAAAATTGCGCAAAAACAATTGTTTAAACAATCATTTTTCCTCCATCACGGGTATGATCGGTAGATACGCTATTTTCTATACCTCTCAGTCAGAAAATATAATTGCTGCTTACGCACTGCAAAAAACAGCGGTAAAAATAGCGCAAAAATAATTATTTAAAGAATTATTTTTGCATTTATACTCGATCACGGGTATGATCGGTAGATACGGTATTTTGTATACCTCTTAGTCAGCCAATATAATTGCTGCTTACGCGCTGCAAAAACCAATGGTAAAAATTACGCAAAAAAAATTATTTAAACAATTATTGTTACATTTATTCTCGATCACGGGTATGATTGGTAGATACAGTATTTTGTATACCTCTCACAAGGAGACGGCACGACCGTGGGGTCGGGGATACGTCGGTGGACTGCAAATACACACACACACACACACACACACACACACACACACACACACGCACACGCACGCACGCACGCACGCACGCACGCACGCACGCACGCACACACACACACACACACACACACACACACACACACACACACACACACACCCACACCCACACACAGATTTCTTACTTCCGCAATTTTTTTTTGTTTCTATTGAAACATCATCAATTCTTTTGCAAGTTTTAGTTTCGTTTCTATTAAAACATCATCTTCGAAAAGTGCAACAATATAATGAAAAGTGCAAATAATACTAATTTCGCTACCGCGGCAATCAATACATTTATGAAGTATATATAGTTTTTATCACCAGAATTATCAGTTATCGCACTTTTTGACGAGGATGTTTCAATAAAAACGACATTATAGATTGTCCACAAACTGCAAAATAAAGAACAAATAGCACTAAAGACTTCAAGAGCAAAAGGATTACATGAATGTAAATTGCAGTATAAGACGTTATGACAATACTAAGAAAAATCATTTCGTAAATTGCGATATAAATTTTTTTGTTCAGCCCGAGAATCATCTAGTATATGAGGGATTCTCCGTCACTTTTTTTCGACCATCTCAGATCTGCCCCATAATTGGTTACATCAAAGTACTACTAAAAGGCATTCTATGTGAATTTTTTCAGATTTTTAAATTCAACATTTTAGAAAATGACGTTTTTTTGTCAAATGAATATGTCCCGGAAACTAGAAGTAACTGAAAAAAAATGTCTGTACATAAAAGTTGTAGTTTTGTGTTAGCTTTCGGGCGAACGACTTGAAATAGTTTTTACGTTCCGGTACCGCTGATTTTTTACCAAAAAGTCCTGAAATAATTTTTAAAATTAAAAAACGGTCATTTTTTGACTGAAAAAATTACAGAGTCTTTCAGTATGTCTGACGATATCTCAAAAAATCGCCAGAGTGGCACGGAGCAAGGTTCCGGTATAAAAAAATTAATTTGTGGGGTGTGATTAGTTTTAGCCTTGAACCTCGATCCGTGCCACTTTGGCAATTTTTTGGCGATATCGTCAGACATTCTGGAAGACTCTGTAATTTTTTCAGCCAAAAAATGGCCGTTTTTTAATAAAAAATTATTTCCCGCTTTTATGGTAAAAAATCAGCGTTACCGGAACGTAAAAATTATTTCAAGTCGTTCGCTCGAAAGCTAACACAAAACTACAACTTTTATGTAGACATTTTTTTCAGTTACTTAACGCTTCCGAGATATATTCATTTGGAGAAAGAAACGGCATTTTCTAAAATGTTGAATAAAACAATCTGAAAAAATTCACATAGAATGCCTTTTAGTAGTATTTTGATATAACCAATTATGGGGCAGATCTGAGATGGTCGAAAAAAAGTGGCTGAATTGACGGAGAATCCCTCATATCTAAAAAGTATATATGTACATATTTTAGTTTTAAGGCTTTCACGGCTCTTTATGTAATTTGAAGAGTATGTGGCTTCCGGATGGAGGCCGTGTTGAGAATCAGCGTTGTGCCGACGTTTCGCAAACGTTACAGTCTGCATCATCAGGGCTGAGAGCTCCGATACTGAAGCTCCCGTGTCTCAGGCATTCCTTATATACTTGCAGTCATCGTTCCAGATCACTGCACCAGCCAATCAGATGTTTTAATTGATCGGCCGGTCAATTAAAAAACCGGGAGGACGGTGTGCCAAATGGGATTGACGTGATATCCACCATCTCTGTTTAGATTGTCCGGATGTTTTCGGATTTCCAAGCCTTCTCGGTGTTTCCTAGAAAAATAGCTGTTTGATGGGGCCAGGCTTTGGGCTTTATCGAACTGAATGGCATGACCAGTTTCCATCCAATGCTCGGCCAGGGCTGATTGTCCAATGTGGCCATATTTGATACACCGTTGATGTTCTTTGATCCGTGTACTGATCTTCCTCCCGGTTTCTCCTATGTACACTTTACCGCATGAGCAGGGTATCTTGTACACTCCTGGTGCACTTAATGGTGGTCTTTGGTCTTTTGCACTCGGAACCACTTGTGCTAGCTTCTTCTGAGGTTTGAAGATGACTCGCACGTTATGTTTCCCAAGGACCCTGCCTATGCGATCGGTTATGCCCTGAAGGTATGGAAGGGAAGTTGTTGCTATTATTTGTCCTTCATTCTCCCCTTCAGGTTCTGTTACCGTTTTCGGATCGGCTATTTTTCTTCTTAGTTGTTTGATCGTTCTTTCGATGTTGCCTGGCTTGTAGCCATTATCTCCTAAAGCTTTGCGTAGGTGTTCTAGTTCATCCTCGAGAGAGTTCGGTTCGGAGATCGCTAGAGCTCTGTAGACCAGAGAGCTTATGACCGATTGTTTTTGGGAGGGGTGGTGATGGGACGTAGCGTGGAGATATCTATCCGTGTGCGTTGGTTTCCGGTAAACTTTGTGGCCCAAAGTGCCATCGTTTTTCCGTTGAACCAGTACATCCAGAAAAGGAATTTGATTGTCCTGTTCTATCTCCATGGTGAATTGTATATTGGGGTGCTGGGAGTTGAGGAAGGTTAAGAAATGATTGAGGTTTTCTTTGCCGTGACTCCAAATGACGAAGGTGTCATCGACATATCGGAACCAGGTTGAGGGTTTGAGAGGTGCTTCTTGCAGAATTCTGTTCTCGAAATTCTCCATAAAGATGTTGGCGATGATAGGGGAAATCGGGGAACCCATGGCTGCGCCTGAAGTTTGTTCATAAAACTGGGATTGGAATTGGAAATATGTAGAGTTTAGGCAATGTTCTATGAGGGCTAGTAGGTTAGGAGCAACTTTTTGGGATTTTCTGACTATTTCTAGGGTTTCATGGGTTGGGACGTTTGTGAACAACGATACAACATCGAAACTTACTAGAATGTCTTCTGGTTGTACCTTGATGGACTGGATCTTATTCACAAATTCCCGAGAGTTTTGGATATAGGAGTTGTTGAGGCCTACGAGTTCCTGCAAGGGTTTGCAGAGAAAACGTGCCAAATGATATGTAGGGCTGCCTATGTTGCTAACGATGGGCCTTAGTGGGATGTTGTTTTTGTGTATTTTTGGCAGACCGTAAAGCCTGGGTGGTAGGGATTCCTTGGGTGTAAGGATTTTGATAAGGTTCTCCGACAGGCCAGCCTTCTTTAGAAGTGTCGTTGTTTTCTTTTCTACGCTTGATGTTGGGTCACGTGGTAGTTTCTTGTACGTGTTGGTGTCCTCGAGCAGGTTCATCATTTTCCTGCAGTAGTCCGTTTTGTCCATGATAACAGTAGCATTCCCTTTATCAGCTGGTAGTACTAAGATGTCCTTGTTTTTCTTCAAATTTTGAAGAGCAAGGTGTTCTTCCTTTGTGATGTTCTGCTGAGGGGGTTTTGCTTTGTGTAGAATATTGGTTATCCGTTGCCTGATATCGTTGCTAGTATCAGGTGGGAGACGGTAGATGGCAGTTTCCACCTGGCTGATGATTTCTCTGGTTGGAATGTCTGTCGGTGTGATGGCGAAATTGTGCCCTTTTGCGAGGACTGATGTTTCAGCTGCGGAGAGTGGGTGGTTGCTTAGGTTTTTTACTGTGTGGGTTAGGATGGGTTGTTTCGTCTGTGGGCATAGTTTCAATTAGTGGGCAATTAAAACATCTGATTGGCTGGTGCAGTGATCTGGAACGATGACTGCAAGTATATAAGGAATGCCTGAGACACGGGAGCTTCAGTATCGGAGCTCTCAGCCCTGATGATGCAGACTGTAACGTTTGCGAAACGTCGGCACAACGCTGATTCTCAACACGGCCTCCATCCGGAAGCCACATACTCTTCAAATTATATATGTACATTTGTATGTATTTTTTCAAGATCCGGATCCGGATGATGATGCGATGCTCAGAGAGATCGATGATGAAGCTGAACCGTCATTCAATCAAGGTAGATTAAAATATAATCCAACATCCGGCTGTATTAAAAAAAAAAACCATATTTTTTTCGATTTCCAAAAAGTAATATCGTTGTTATGTGAAAAAAAAAGGAATAACCCCGAAGAAGAGCTCCAAATTTAATTCTTTCGGCCATCCCGCCGTTAGTATTTTCTATGAGATAAACTCAGGAAAATAAATGTCTTGGTAGATATTGCTTCATTGCGCCTGAAAAAAATTCCACGAATATGCCATTAACATCTATCTGAAGGGAATGAAATCCTCTACAAAAATGTTCCACAGCCAAATATCTCAGACGAACCGTTCAATCGATAAAACTGTTCGAAAATAAACCTGTATAAAAAAAAAGTAAAACGTAAACCTACGGAGAAACAAACAAAGACATCAACCATTCAGTTTGTGAGCTAAACTTGGTTTGAGAAAATCTTTAAAAAACTTTTTTCTTTTAATTTGATTTCAAAGCTCGGATTCCAGAAGCAATCACTTATCGAAAAAAAATTTGACACATGGCTTGCGTGATGTGATTTTTCTTGAAGACACTCGTAATATTGACTATATCATTGTGTATTTTTTCCCAACATACAGAGAGAGTACTTGCTAAATAAAGTTCAAAGAAAATCAATTAAATTGAACAAAAAAGCACGAACGGATGAAGAAAGAGAAAAACGCCAACTGAGTAACGTTATGATGGGTTAACAACGCAGCTTAATCTATGTTTCATCGATGTACTTCCCAATTGGAATTTAACAATGCTTGAAGAAATTCTTTAGTAAGTTTGAATGGATGAACTTTCATTGTAAATACATAGATTTAACTGCATGTTTAACTTCTAACATAACTTAGTTGGCTTTATTCTCTTCTTTCATCTGTTCGTCCTTTTTTGATCAATGTAAGTAAATTCCTTTGAACTTTATTTCGCAAGTGCTCTCTCTGTGTACTGGGAGAGAATTCCCAATGATATAGACAACATTGCGAGTGGCCACAAAAAGAATCGCATCACACGAGCCACGTGTGGATTTTTTTTTTTTTTTTGATAAATGATTGTTTTTGGTATTAGAGCTTTGGAATCAAATAAAGAAAAAGAAGTGGTTTTAAGGTTTTCTCGAACTAAGTTTAACTCACAAAATGAATATTTAAATTTTTTCTTTTTTTTTCGCAGCTAATTTTCTTGAAGCATGTTTTCATGAAATAAACTATACATATTGTTATTTTTCATCCAGGTTTATTTTCGAACAGCTATAGCGATTTGACGGTTCATCTGAGATATTTGGCTGTAATACTTTATTCTAGGGTACTTCATGTTTGTTCAAAAGTATGTTGATTGCATATTCGTGAGATTTGTTTCATGCGATATGAAGCAATATATACCGAAGTATTTATTCTCCTATGTGTCTCATGGAAAATGATAACAGCGGTATGACCGAAATAATGCAACTTTGAGCTCTCATTCTAGGTGACTTCTTTCACAAAACAGAACGATTGGACCGTTTGGAATTTTAAAAAATCGACTTTTTTCGGTACATCCTATTAAATATAATAAAGCGCATAGGATCAAGATAGTAACAATTATGAACAATTACGTGAATTGTGGTTTACGATTGAACTTAAAAAGATGTATTTCCTTGTAGAATCAGGCGTGGATCACGTCGATTCATCATTTTCCACCGAGCCCGAAACGCATGACGAATATGGTAACGGTGAAATATTTGATCATAATATAGTCTAGAAATTAAATTAGCGAATGATTAAAGATGTTGTATTCAACAATTTCAACCACAGGACAACGTCAACAGGAAGCTAGCTTCATGTGTATTTCGATAGACGTATAGTTGTAATTTGATATCCCTTTTTTTTATTCAAGGATTGGAAGCAAGTCCGTTCAACATTTCACCGGACTCTCCCCAAGCTGTTGAGGAGGTTTTGCTGGATGTGAACCGACCTCCACCTTCACCGCCTACTATCCTGCCGGAGGCGTCAATGGGAACTACTAACGGTAATAATTACAATATTAACTTCGTGTCCAATGTGTAGGGAATTTTAATATTTCGAACATCGAAGGAAATCGCATGGTCTCTTATACCGGTTTTTATAACAGAATATATCAGAATAAAACTGCTGAGTATAATTTGTAATATATTAATTTTTTACAGTGTCAAAAAGTCGAGAAAAAAATCTTCGCAAAAAACGAAGACGACAAATGAAGGCGCAGACGGAAACCGTTGAAGGACGACCCTCCGGCCGTAAGAGACGAGCCGAGAAAAGGAAGAAGATCGCACAAGGTAACAATACATGTTTGTCGAAGGTGCAAAATAGATTCCCGTTATAATTAACTTCGTTAGATTTTGTCTTCTTAATCCTTTTATGGATTGTTTGTTCAACGCTAAAGGGGTATTTTTTTTCTATAATCGATGCATTTCATAAGCATTTCATTTGGTGAGTTCAATTAACAACTAACAGTCCTTAAAATATATAAAAAAGAAAAACTCAAATTAATTTCACTCTGTCGGCGATAAATGAACTTGGCCAAACGTCATCATCTAAAGTATAATATTTAGATGAAATAAATGTGTGAATCTATTTTGCATCATCCGTATTGTTACTATAGGCTATGTTGTAAATGAAAAATGTTGACAATAATTTATTTTTTGATCCTATATAACAAAAGGAATACAGTCATAAAAATAAAGTAATAGAATAAAAAAATAAAATACAGTCAACATTTTCACAGCAAATAAAAATAAATATACAAAACATAACTGCGAAATATAATTAAAAACTTCCTTATATTTGTAAAAAAAACGCAAAGAAATCGTTAAACCGTCAACAAAAAATACTTGTATTGGGTAATATTATATTAATATATTCGATTCGACCGTGTGTTGTTCTTTTGAGCGAACAGACTGTTGTCCTGTAACTGCAATGATGAAATCATTTTGCGAAATTTGAAAAACGATAAAATATAAAGCGCCATATAAATTGCCACGTCTTGTTAATATTTTCAAAAGAGTTCAAATAATTGTCCTATCAACAATTAAATACCGCATCAAACCTAGAAGACCGGTTGCTCTACGTGGGTGCGGAATTTCAAATCAATTCCCCAACTTTCATTCGAGTTATAAAGATAAAAAAATACGGCAACACTTGACTAGCCAACCCGATATTGAGCCTGTCGTTTGCATGCACTATGCAGCTGAGAGCACGCGTTCACCATGCTTTAGCTTAGTGAATTGTGGGTTTTTGATCGCACTTTTCGAAGTGTGGATGCGGACGACATTGTTTGATCAATGGGTTTTGATCTGTGTTACGTATATTCTTTGTTCATGACGCGACAGTAGGCAAAAAATTGACGAATGAATATTTGACAACGGAATGGAACGACAAGTACAAATACAGCGACTTTCGATTAGCCAATCTGATTTTGAGTAATTCGTATGCGTTGCATTATGCGGCTGAGAGCACGTGTTCACCACGCTTTTAGCTTGGCGAATTGTGGGCTTTCGCCCGTACTTTTCGAAGTGCGGATGCGGACGTGTTGCTGGAAATTATAGATGGGTTTTAATCGGAGTCACGTATATTCTTTGTTCATGATGCCATAGTAGGCAAAAATTTCATGAATAAACATTTGACAGCGGAATGAAACTACAAGTAAAAATATAGCGATTCTTGGTTAGCCAACCTGGTTTCGAGTGATTCGTATGCATGCATTATGAAGCCGAGAGCACGCGTTCACCATGCTTTTAGGTGAGTGAATTGTGTGCTTTTGCCCGCACTTTTCGAAGTGTGGATGCGGACGACATTATTCGAATGAAGGTTAATAATCTTTAATTGCGCACTCCGTTTCTGGCTGTACCTATTTTATTTTTCAATCGAGTAATAGTTGACTCGACTGCAGGAATATCAATTGTAAAGCTCAAAAGAACAGTAAGCAACGGGACATTGCCTTAGCCGGTTAGTCGTCGGACACCATTTATAGACCAATCTATTAAGAGGCAAAGTAGTACGATCGAGTGCCCGATGTTTGGTATCGATTATTCCTCTTAACTTTTTTGTTTTCGCGATCGCAAAGGGGGGACGGAAGACATAGAGCAAAAAGTATGGAAGATGGGGAAGAAATGCGAGATAAATAAGAGGGAGGAAACAAGAAGAAACGTAATAATGAAAAAACGAATTAGGGGAGGAGTCAGCAAAGGAAGTGGCAAAGAAAGTTGTGGAAAAGATGAACGGGTGTTGTTCTTTTGAGCGAACAGACTGTTGTCCTGTAACTGCAATGATAAAATCATTTTGCGAAATTTGGAAAACGATAAAATATAAAGCGCCATATAAATTGCCACGTCTTGTTAACATTTTCAAGAGTTCAAATAATTGTCCTATCAACAATTAAATACCGCATCAAACCTAAAAGACCGGTTGCTCTACGTGGGTGCGGAATTTCAAATCAATTCCCCAACTTTCATTCGAGTTATAAAGATAAAAAAATACGGCAACACTTGACTAGCCAACCCGATATTGAGCCTGTCGTATGCATGCACTATGCAGCTGAGAGCACGAGTTCACCATGCTTTAGCTTAGTGAATTGTGGGTTTTTGCTCGCACTTTTCGAAGTGTGGATGCGGACGACATTGTTTGATCAATGGGTTTTGATCTGTGTTACGTATATTCTTTGTTCATGACGCGACAGCAGGCAAAAAATTCACGAATGAATATTTGACAACGGAATGGAACGACAAGTACAAATACAGCGACTTTCGATTAGCCAATCTGATTTTGAGTGATTCGTATGCGTTGCATTATGCGGCTGAGAGCACGTGTTCACCATGCTTTTAGCTTGGCGAATTGTGGGCTTTCGCCCGCACTTTTCGAAGTGTGGATGCGGACGTGTTGCTGGAAATTATAGATAGGTTTTAATCGGAGTCACGTATATTCTTTGTTCATGATGCCATAGTAGGCAAAAATTTTATGAATACACATTTGACAGCGGAATGAAACTACAAGTAAAAATATAGCGATTCTTGGTTAGCCAACCTGGTTTTGAGTGATTCGTATGCATGCATTATGAAGCCGAGAGCACGCGTTCACCATGCTTTTAGGTGAGTGAATTGTGTGCTTTAGCCCGCACTTTTCGAAGTGTGGATGCGGACGACATTATTCGAATGAAGGTTAATAATCTTTAATTGCGCACTTCGTTTCTGGCTGTACCTATTTTATTTTTCAATCGAGTAATAGTTGACTCGACTGCAGGAATATCAATTGTAAAGCTCAAAAGAATAGTAAGCAACGGGACATTGCCTTAGCCGGTTAGTCATCGGACACCATTTATAGACCAATCTATTAAGAGGCAAAGTAGTACGATCGAGTGCCCGATGTTTGGTATCGATTATTCCTCTTAACTTTTTTGTTTTCGCGATCGCAAAGGGCGGACGGAAGACATGGAGCAAAAAGTATGGAAGATGGGGAAGAAATGCGAGATAAATAATAGGGAGGAAAGAAGAAGAAACGTAATAATGAAAAAAAGAATTAGGGGAGGAGTCAGCAAAGGAAATGGCAAAGAAAGTTGTGGAAAAGATGAACGGGTGTTGTTCTTTTGAGCGAACAGACTGTTGTCCTGTAACTGCAATGATAAAATCATTTTACGAAATTTGGAAAACGATAAAATATAAAGAGCCATATAAATTGCCACGTCTTGTTAAAATTTTCAAGAGTTCAAATAATTGTCCTATTAACAATTAAATACCGCATCAAACCTAGAAGACCGGTTGCTCTACGTGGGTGCGAAATTTTAAATCAATTCCCCAACTTTCATTCGAGTTATAAAGATAAAAAAATACGGCAACACTTGACTAGCCAACCCGATATTGAGCCTGTCGTATGCATGCACTATGCAGCTGAGAGCACGCGTTCACCATGCTTTAGCTTAGTGAATTGTGGGCTTTTGCTCGCACTTTTTGAAGTGTGGATGCGGACGACATTGTTTGATCAATGGGTTTTGATCTGTGTTACGTATATTCTTTGTTCATGACGCGGCAGTAGGCAAAAAATTCACGAATGAATATTTGACAACGGAATGGAACGACAAGTACAAATACAGCGACTTGCGATTAGCCAATCTGATTTTGAGTGATTCGTATGCGTTGCATTATGCAGCTGAGAGCACGTGTTCACCATACTTTTAGCTTGGTGAATTGTGGGCTTTCGCCCGCACTTTTCGAAGTGTGAATGCGGACGCGTTGCTGGAAATCATAGATGGGTTTTAATCGGAGTCACGTATATTCTTTGTTCATGATGCCATAGTAGGCAAAAATTTCATGAATAAACATTTGACAGCGGAATGAAACTACAAGTAAAAATATAGCGATTCTTGATTAGCCAACCTGGTTTTGAGTGATTCGTATGCATGCATTATGAAGCCGAGAGCACGCGTTCACCATGCTTTTAGCTGAGTGAATTGTGTGCTTTTGCCCGCACTTTTCGAAATGTGGATGCGGACGACATTATTCGAACGAAGGTTAATAATCTTCAATTGCGCACTTCGTTTCTGGCTGTACCTATTTTATTTTTCAATCAAGTAATAGTTGACTCGACTGCAGGAATATCAATTGTAACTGCCCATATTTACAATATTAAAAAAAAATCCATCTATAGTAATTCTAAATCAAACGTGGGGTATTTGAACGTGTAATTTTGTCTATTAACAGGTTAAACGGATGCCATTATATTGGAAGAGTGACCAATTTTGTTTTGCTAATATTCTTGGTTTGGTTCACATCGCAGTTATGTGTTATGTTTACGTTATATTTACGAATCATTTATGACATACGCTAATGTTTTTCTTTCTCCTTTACAGCACCAAAATGTGTCGTGTGCCTCGACCATATTGTGACCCACGAATTCGTTCCGTGTGGTCACAATTGTAGTTGTTTGGGGTGCGCAACAAGCCTGGCACAACAAGAGATTAAAAGATGTCCCATATGTAGGGCGGACTTCACGCAGTGTATTGCCATATATACTGAATCTGCGTAGACAGTCAAGAACGGCTTTTTTGATAATAAAATACCATTTTCGAATTGCGTGTTTCTGATTATTTCTCAACCTTCCCTTTCAACTTTTAATGGTATGTATGAGGTTGTATCTAGAGACTCGGTAGTCTCGAAATTGCTTGTTTAAAAGTGACTTTCGTTAAGTGTATCAATGAAAACTTCAATAAAAATAATTGAGTTTCGACTGAGTTTCGAATGAGAAAATATAACATTGTCAATATGCAACCATTTGAAAAATTTCGAAATTGACGTAAAATCACCTCGTAATTTAAAAAATTCTTGAAGCAATTCCTTTATTCATTAACAACAATTTTCATTTATGGTACCTTAACTTTTAAATGAAATTTTGAAACTTTTAACATTCGCATAGCCATTATTTTGACGGTGTTCAGATTTTCGGAGGTTGAGGTTTCGGGTAAAATTCATTCGGAGTTTTGATGTATCGTAGTATATGATAATTCTGGTTATATGATAAGTCCATTTTAAAAATTTTGGAATTATTAATTTCCAGAAGTATCGAGCACTAGCTAATAAAGTCGGAATTTTGAGCGTCGAAATTTCAAAGTTCGAAATTGCAACCGGACCCCAAAAACGCGTTCAGGGTTGTTACGCATATGGAAAACGGGGAAAACCGGGAAAACTCAGGGAACTTATTTCTTCCCGGAATAATCAGGGGAAAGTCAGGGAATGTTGGAAATTCTCCGGAATTTTCTCACAATTTGCTTTTTGAAAGAAATACGAAAAATGAAATCGACTTGACGAAAAAACTGAACGATAGAAAATAAATATTTTTGTATATATTTTTAATATTTATGTTATTCCTCATCGTACACAAAATAAAGTTATGTCAGTGCCAAACATTGAGAATTTAAATACTGATTTACTGTAAAGCTACACTTGTAAATTAAAGTAAATTAAAAGTAAAGCTACAAAAATACATTTGCATTCGATCTGTCGATACACAACCACATCATTATCAGTATAGATAAGTATTTATATTCATATTTGTTTATTTTCACCGGCGTACAAACTTTTATTTATAGTGAAGAACAGGTTCTGTATTTGCTTTTAATGTCTTTTTTCACTTTATAATGTCTGAATTATGTTTTTTTTTTAAATTATGTTTATATTTCAGTCAAGAAAAATAAATATCAATTTTATCAAATTTTCACATATGAGGGATTCTCTGTCAATTCAGCCACTTTTTTTCTCGACCATCTCAGATCTGCCCCATAATTGGTTAAATCAAAGTACTACTAAAAGGCCTTCTATGTGAATTTTTTCAGATTTTTTAATTCAACATTTTAGAAAATGCCGTTTTTTCTTCAAATGAATATATCTCGGAAACTAGAAGTTACCGAAAAAAACGTCTCTATATAAAAGTTCTAGTTTTTGTGTTAGCTTTCGAGCGGACGACTCAAAATAATTTTTACGTTCCGATAACGCCGATTTTTTTTCCAAAAAAGGGGGAAACTATTTTTTTATTCAAAAACGGCCATTTTTTTTTATGAAAAAATTACAGAGTCTTCCAGAATGTCTGACGATATCGCGAAAAAATCGCCAGAGTGGCACGCATCGAGGTTCTAGGATAAAAACAAAATGAAACCACACAAATTATTTTGTTTCTACCGGAACCTCGCTCCGAGCCATTTTTTCCACGTTAATTAACATATCTCAGAAACTTGAAGTTACTGAAAAAAAATGTCTGCACATAAAAGTTGTAGTTTTGTAGTAGCTTTCGAGCGGAATATTTGAAATTATTTTTACGTTCCGGTAACGCTGATGTTTCACCAAAAAAGGGGGTAATTATTTTTTTCTATTCAAAAACAGCCGTTTTTTTAACTGAAAAAATTACAGAGTCTTCCAGTATGTCTGACGATATCGCAAAAAAATCGTTCAACATTCTGGAAGACTGTATTTGTTTCAGCAAAAAAACGGCCGTTTTTTAAATAAGAAAATAATTTTCCCTTTTTTCGGTAAAAAGTCAGCGTTACCGGAACGTAAACATTATTTCACGTCGTCCACTCGAAAGCTAACACAAATCTACAACTTTTATGTATAGACATTGTTTTTTCAGTTACTTCTAGTTTCCGAGCTATATTCATTTGAAAAAGAGGCATTTTCTAAAATGTTGAATTAAAAAACTAAAAAAATTCACATAGAATGCATTTTAGTAGTACTTTGATATAACCAATTATGGGGCAGATCTGAGATGGTCGAAAATAAAGTGGCTGAATTGAAAAATTATGTTATCCAGTTCAACATAATTTTTCAATAGAAGGATCGAGTTGAGAATTTCCTTTGTTTCTTCAAGTCGATTAAAAATGTTGTTTTTTTTTACAAAAGTCAGTCATTACTATTTTTACGTATATAATTTTCCCGTATAGTTTGTAACAGTTACAAATGTTGTATCCGCTGATTTACGCAATACAACGAAACGACCGAACGGTCGAGAAAGTATTTGCGAAACGGCATTCCAGACCGTTTCGTATCCTCCTTGCGAAAGAGTCACACTTTTGCCAAAATGCAAACGTCAAAAAGACACTTTGCGACACGTCCTGACGAAGCATCGGATGATGTTCGATCTAGGGCAAATTGCGACAATCAGAGTCGACAATTAAGAGAAGTTACCAGGGAGTAGTCAGTCCTTGGTTGGCTTTTGAACGGTTCGGTCCTAAGGTACGACCGACACACTGTAAATTCAATTATAAGACCAGCCCAGTAATAAACTTATATTCCTATTAAACGAACTTGAGTTCCAACTCTTAATTTCGCAACGATCCCAAAAATACCTATCCCGGGTTCTCGAGCCGGGGATACAACATTGGTGGCAGCGGTGGGATCTGCCGAAAAGTTCGTTCGTTGTGTGTGGACACGCACAACTACCACTCAAGCACCATAAACGAGTGACCGAGTCAACCGGTGTGCTCGAGTGAGCCAGCCCGACCGAGTCGGAAGAGGAATACAGAGGAAAGGCTCCAGCCAAGCAGAGCCAATCCCAGAAAACCCGGATCCCGAGGATCAACGGAAGAAGGACTCAACAATCGGAGAAATCGTACCCAGAAGCAGTGTACGAAACAAAGGAACGAAGAACAGGACGATCAGCAGTTCATCAACCAGCATGCATCTTGCGATCATCTACCTGTAAGTGACGGAACATTTCGTAAATAAAAATCCTCCAAAGCCAGAGAATTCGTCTATGTCGGACTAAGAAAAAGCAGACCGGTATCGATTGCCCGGGAGACACGAACTATCGCGATCGTTAGATTCGTTTTTTAACACTGTCGTCATTTACGACGGTGAAAGTGATTTAGGCCGAAAGCGTCGTAGGGAAAATCCAAGCACAGAAAAATTAGATTTGACTCCCGTAACGTACGCGAAATATTTAAATCCGAAGCGACAACATAATCAGCCTTCGGAACACAATTCGTCAGACGCGTCGTCCAGTGCTGACGAAACATTTAATCCAGTTGAAATCGAAAGAAATCGCGAATTGAATCGCCAAGATTTTACGTTATTAAATCAACGGACAGTAATAATGGCCGAACACGACGACTATATGTCAATGAAAGAGGCTCGAATGAGCATTCCCGTATTCGACGCCTCCAAACCACAAGACGTTACAGATTTTATACGAGCAATAAAATACGCGTCGACTCGAGTCCGCGCAGAAAATGTCGCGGATTTATTACAAGCTATATTGCATCTCAAATTGCAAGGCAAGGCCGCGGCAGACCTGCGTTACAAAGACGTAGAGACGTTCGACGATTTGCTGACATTATTAAAATCACTGTACGAGGCGAAGCGAACAGTCCCCGCGCTACAAATCGAATTCAATTCCTGTAGACAAAAACATGACGAGACTGTACAAGCTTACGCAAACCGCGTCGAGTCCATAATGATGGATTTAATCACGGGTTGCACGCCCATGGTCAATTCGGAATCTGGTCGAAGAGCAATCGAACAGTTAATCAGGCATTTTGCCCTGAATAATTTCGAACATGGACTTCGCAAGGACTTACAGCTAATAGTAAGGTCACGAGGGTACCGCGAATTGGGCGAAGCCATCCGCGGAGCAATCGAAGAGGAAAAATCGGTCGAAGGGTCCAAAACAATCGCGAAGAGCGTCTCCCACAGTAGCGGACAGTCCGCATCGTCACACGCCCACGAGGGGCGAAAATCGTTCCCATTCCAAAGGCCCGCGTCGCATCAGGCGCATACGCAAGCGCGTTATAGCTTGCCAATGCCAATGAAAACAATTAATCAAGCAGAAATAATTTGCAATTATTGCAAAAAACCGAGTCACAGATATAACGACTGTAGAAGAAGGCCAGGATGGCAAGGCCCGAGTAACCCACAGAAGCATTACAATTATGTGCCAAACTATAAGTTCCCAAGAAAACAAAATGAATATAGGCCAAATGAAAGAACCCAAGAAAATACGCCCAAAAGAACCGTCAGTTCATTAGCAGTCGGCGTTCTTTTCATAGAGAAAGAAACAAAAAGCGTTCAAGTGAACAAGCGAAAAAAACCGCAAAGAAAAATAATGGACATTCTACTTGGAAAGCCATATGTACACAACGACAAGGCACCAAGAAGAATTTACCACGTCAGCACTCAGCTGCCGCGAGTACACGCCAGTGACCGACATATAGCGTCAAAACCGGCTCGCGAAAAAATGCTGACGCTCCGGTGTGACACAGGGGCCCAGTGCAGCAATGTAAAGGTAAATGAGTTGGATCCAGATACACCCATCGGGGACGAGGTCATAGAACTCCACGGCCTCGGGGGCAAGGCGTTCCGTACCCTCTGCACAGCTGAGTTGAAACTGGACACCCCGGCCGCTGTGATAACGCACAAGTTCCACGTGGTCGGGAAGGAAGTACCGTTAGCAGTACACGGACTCCTTGGAATGGACTGTATAGTCGAAAAAGGAATAAACATACTAAAAGGAAAAATGATAGAAATTAAAGGGCACAAAATACCGTTTGTACACGGCACGAAATACTTAAAAATACCCGCTCGCACAGAATGTATAGTGCAGGCGAGGACGATGGGAAAAGGCCAAGGAGTTACAAGGGGACAACAAATCCAAAAGGGTGTTACGATGGGAAAAGCCGTCGTAAAGGTAGAGGCAAACACTTGCCCGGTAACAATAATGAACGTGCTCGAGAAAGAGCAAATTATCAAAAGACCTACGGTCGAACTGGAAAAATTGGAAATCGACAAAATTAGCCTGGGAAAAGAAAAATGCGTCAAAAAGAAGAAAGAAGAGGAAACGCATCAGGACGTCGAAAAAATCGTAGAATTACGAAAGCAAAGGTTGGAAAAATTATGACGCGAGATTAAGGGGAACTCACATTTGAACGCGGAAGAAGAAACGATTTTGCGACAAATTTGCGAGGAATTTCCCGACGTATTTCATCTCGAAGGAGAACTACTGGGTTGTACAAAAGCAGTCGAGCATCGGATACCGCTCAAGGACGGGACAATGCCGATAAAGGTGCGACCTTATCGACTGCCGGAGGAGCACAAAAAAGAAATTCAACGACAGGCACAAAAAATGCTAGAAGAGGATATAATCCGTCCAAGCACGAGCCCATGGAATGCTCCGTTGCTCGTAGTGCCGAAAAAACCAGATGCGGACGGAATAGTCCAAAAAAGGGTGGTCGTTGACTTTCGGAAGTTAAACGAGGCTACGGAAGGTGACTTACCCACTGCCCAATATCGCAGAGATACTGGACCAGTTGGGAAAGGCAAAGTACTTCACGACCCTCGACCTCGCTTCGGGATTTCATCAAATCCCAATGGCGGAGGAAGACAAACCGAAAACGGCTTTTTCAACGCCGTTGGGGCATTACGAGTATAATCGAATGCCATTTGGTTTAAAAAATGCACCTCCTACGTTCCAAAGATTAATGGACGCAGTATTGGCCGGTTTGCAAGGCCTAAAATGCTACGTGTATCTGGACGATATTGTCATACATGGAGCCTCACTAGCCGAGCACGACAAGCGACTACGCGAAGTGCTGACGCGGCTAAGAGAAGCTAATTTAAAAATACAACCAAAGAAATGCGAATTTATGCGAAAGGAAACGCACTATCTCGGTCATATAAGAACAGAAGTCGGGGTAAAGCCTGACCCCGAAAAGGTAAAAGCGGTAAAAAATTTTCCAATACCGAGAAATGTAAAAGAAATACAATCATTCCTGGGACTTGCCGGGTACTACCGCAGATTTATTAAAGATTTTTCCAAGATCGCAAAACCAATGACGAATTTGATCAAAAAAGGTGTCAAATTCGAATGGTCCGAATTATTCCAAAGCTCATTTGACCATTTAAGGGAAGCCCTGATCACAGCACCAATACTCCAGTATCCTGATTTCACGAAACCGTTTATCGTGACAACGGATGCCTCAGATAAGGCAATCGGTGCAATCCTGTCCCAAGGGAAAATTGGAGAGGATTTACCCATATGTTATGCAAGTAGAAATCTCAACAAGGCCGAAACCAATTATTCGACTAGAGAAAAAGAACTGCTTGCAATCGTATGGGCAGTACATCAATTTCGACCGTATATTTTCGGCACAAAATTCACCATAATAACGGATCACAAACCATTGACATGGTTATTCAGCGTAAAGGACCCAGGATCAAGGCTAATGAGATGGCGAATAAAATTGGAAGAGTACAACTATAAAATCCAATATAAAACGGGAAAATCAAACACAAACGCAGACGCGTTAATTCGTATATATGCCTTGACACGAGCTCAGGCACAAGAGGTAGAAAAAAGTACACAACAGCATGGTAGCACAACAAAGAAAGAATTAAATAGAGAAAGAAAGAAGACTCCGCGCGGCAGCGCGAGAGAGAAAACAAAGAAAGACAGTATGGCCGCCAGCCGTTATGAAAGCGAGAGAGAAGAAACCGAGTCCGACAATACGGAATCGGACAATGACAACACGAGCGAGAGCACCCGAGAGAGAGAGAGCACGAAAAGAAAGATAGCGTTACGAATGTCCGCACAAAGAGGAGAGGCCGAGTATACGACTCGCCGTGCTACGAGACAGCACGTGAAGAAGAGGCCGCCTGGGGAAGCGCGGCACAGGGGGAATCTCCCCATGAGTTAAAAGAGTCGCGATGCGCGAGCACGAGCGCGAGCGACGAAGAAAACTGCAGTATTGGTGTATCCACCCCAAGCAAGGCGGACAGAGCACAAATAATACAAGAATATCACGATGCCTCTCTAGGTGGGCACCAAGGCATCACACGGACGCTGCAGCGAATACGTCAACGATATGTGTGGCCGCGAATGAAACGAGACGTCACCGCACACATACAAGAGTGCGACAAATGTCAGCGAAATAAATCGGGAAAAATTAAGAAGGCACCGATGGTAATCACAGACACGCCAAGCCGAGCGTTCGAAAAATGTGCTGTTGATATAGTAGGTCCCTTGACGGTGACCGAAAAAGGCAACAAATATATTCTGACTTTCCAGGATTTACTAACAAAATATAGCGCAGCAATTCCGTTAGAAAATCAAGAAGCCAATACAATAGCAAAGGCCCTTGTAACGGAAATTATTTGTAAATTTGGTGCCCCGTCTGAAATCCTCTCGGATCAAGGCACAAATTTTCTAAGCAAAATATTTAAAGAGATGTGTGATCTCCTATAAATAAAAAAATTGCAAACCACGGCATACCATCCACAATCAAATGGAGCCCTGGAAAGATCACATAGGACCCTTGCAGAATACCTGAAAAATTTCGTACGAGAGGATCAAAGGGACTGGGACAAATGGATACCATACGCTATGTTCACATACAATACCACGCCACACACGGCTACGGGTATTACGCCGTACGAATTAGTGTTCGGAAAGGAGGCTAAATTACCAACCGCACTGAGAGAAATTCCGCGAGCCACGTATTCATACGACGATTACGCAGCGGAATTACGCGAGCGCCTGAGGGCGTTATGGCAACAAGCACAAGAAAACCTGAAAAAGGGTAAGGAGAAATCGAAACATCAATATGATCACACGGCCGGTAAAATAGAGTACCGCCCGGGTGATCAAGTCCTCCTTTACGACGAGACCGTGAGGAGGGGCAGATCGGCCAAGCTCACTCCGAAGTGGGTAGGGCCTTACACGGTCCGAAGCCGAGAGGCAGGTGAAACCTACCGTATCGACCGCGGACGCAAGGAAGCACGCGTACACGTGAATCGCATAAAAAAATATATCACCCACTAGCCGTCGCGATGGCCAGCGGGTAGGCGCGGAGACGGGAGGGGCCCGCGGCTCGACCGCACGAAAGCCCCGTCATCAAAAAAAAAAAAGGTGAGAAGAGAAGGAGAAGAAATATATATACATCGCACATGTAGTGCGGAAAGCGATTCTTATAATTAATGGAGGCCACAATGGCTCTCCCGCATTACGCCCCGAAAAGAGGAAGGGAAAAATAAAATAAACAAACACACGAATACGTGGGAAAAAGGTGGTATATTGTTACATAAGTTAACCGAACACCCAAATGGGGTCCGGTTTCAACCCCAGAGGGGAGGGGAAAAGGGCGTGCAGCCACCACATGGTGGGGCGGCTGATCCACCAACCCTCTTCCGGGCCGTCATAAAACAGCCGACACAATCCGAATAAGTCGGCGGGTTCCCAGCCCCACTCCATGGCCTCCAAGCTGTCCGGATCCTCGGCCCAAATCTTGAGGAGGTTGGCCCGGACTCGGGCGCGACGGCGGCGAACACCGACGGCGTGCTGAATAAAGAGCCGCCGCCACCATCCCTTGGAGGATGAGCGAGCCCTCTTGGGAACCCGTGCCGTCTGAGAAAGAGAAAAAAAAAAACACATTGTTTTATTTAGGAGGAAGAGAATCTCCTCCGAGGAATAAAAAAAACGGGAAAGAGAATTCGTCTACATACCACAACGAATTCTAGACCGTCCTCCTCACCTCCGAGTACGACCGTTTCTCCTTCGCATCGCGAGTAATCCATGTCTGGAATAAAAACACAAAAAAAAACAATAAAAATAATTATGAAGCGAGATAAAAGGTAAATAAAGAAGACAGAGAAAGAACGAATACTCACCGAGGTATAAGGCGATCGGCTTCCGTCGAAAGTCGAAACAAGAATGAAAATGTCGCCGTTCACGCATTAAACGAGCGACTTGTCGAAGCACAAAAACGCGAACATTGCAGAAATGAAGAGAAAGAGGGCATTAAACTCAAGACCCAAAAACGAGTCCGAATACAAAAAAGTCTTCAATGAAAAAGAATTGAAATTCTAAAAATAGATCGTAAACCTATATGTATATCTATATATGGAAATAAGTTCCCCAAAGAAAAAAAAAGAAAAAAAAACACGTCGGATCCAAAGAATTTAACCCCGCGAATTATTTTCGCAGGATACTAGCTCTGGCCCTAGGGTCATGCCCAGGTGAGGCTGATACACCGGAAAAACCATACCGGATAGAAAGGTCCACGGTTTCACCCGGAATTTTCTATGAGGAAATCGGGACAATGTCAATAACCCGCGACGTATGGAAACTGGCAGTAAAAATGGATCTGAGTGGAATAGCAGAACAGGAAGCGCAGATCACCGAAGCCACGAAGAAAATAATAGATCTATGCGCTCAAGACCTGCGAGCCAACTTACTCTGCCATATGGTCACGAAAACAACGACTCGCATGGTAGAAAAAATTAACAACGAACTACAAGCCGCATACGACATAAGAGGAAACCAAAAAAGTCGTTATCGACGAGGTTTGATAGACGGATTGGGGGGAATAATAAAAGCAATAACAGGCAATATGGATGCACAAGACGCATCCGAAATCAGCAACGAATTAAATGAAATAAATAAAAGGCAAAAAACAGTAGAAGATGCCTTAAAAGGAAATGGGCAAATTTTGGACTCCACAATAGATCTTTTTAATCGATCAACAATTCGTTTGGAAGAAAATCAGAAGGTGCTACAAGCTCTCGTGCAACAGATTAAACAAAGAGTCGTCAACCAGTACAACGACCAAAACGTCCGGCAACAATTCGATGAACGAATGATGGCCGTGAGCCTCATTGTAGAGTCTTTACTAAGTGACGTACGACAAGTAGTTAACTTTTTAATAGGAGTCACGAGAGCAATGGTGAGCCCAAGCATATTATCGCCAAGACAATTGACGAACTATTTGACTGACGCTTTACCCAATGTGCCGACAGGGCATACGTTCCCTACCGCGATAAATTACGCGGAAATGCCAAAGTTATTGGAGTTATCAGAAGTAGGCGCGTATAGTACAAAAACATACATTGTACTTGTAATAAAAATACCGTTAATTGGCACTGGGAATATAAAATCAGCAAAGCTTATCCTCTGCCCACCAAAATGGAAAATCATAGTTATCAATTTATAGAAATAAAAAATGACCTCGTCGCGGTAGAAGCCACGAGAGAATCTTGCCTACATATAACAAAAAATGATTTAGGAAATTGTAAAGCTATAGCGTCACACTATTATTGCCGACCAAAGCAAGCAGCGCGTCCCGCTCATACTTGCGCATCGTGCGAGGTGGCATTATATATCGCATCTAAAGATAAATACGCAAATTGCGACCGAAGAGTCGCTCAGATAAATAGCACTCTAATTATTGCGTTAGAACGCCATGGTAGGTGGCTATACGTTGCACCAGAGCCCGAAACACTGCTCATCCATTGCGGAAAACAACCAACCGCATACGCAACGCTTACGGGTGCAGGGACTCTGGCTTTGGACGGAAAATGTTCCGTCACCGCCCCTAGTTTTAGACTAGAAACAGTCGGCGAAATAAGACAAAACGAACACGCCGATTTCCTACCACAATATAATTTATCATTCTTGTCTACAGACATGCACATACTCGATCATACATCGACAAGAATTGTATTACCGCACGAAATTATAAACGTTCCAAAAGAATTAAACAGGATCGGCGAACGTTTAAAAACCATAAAAAATAAACTAAAAGCGGAATCAAGCGATTCTAGAACATATGGACATATAATAAGTAATTATTCGTTAAGCGCAATCGCGCTGATAATACTTGGAATAGCCTGTATATGCTATTACCGAATGAACCACGCGTGGAAACCCGTCAACAATGAGGGCCAAAGCGGCGCCGAGCCGGCGCAATCAAGCAACGCACAGTCAGCAAAAAGGAAGCTGCCCGTGCCAAAATTGAGATTAAAAATCAAGCGAAACATATCCTCGACGAGTTCCGTGTAAAACGAACAGACGAAAATGTATACAAAAGAAAATGTACTATATGTATGCGAGAATTATTTTAAGAAAAATAACGATATATAGATCTGGGATAATCACAAGGGAAAATGGAAATAGAAATTTGTAAACCGGAGGACCGAACATTAAAACAAATCCCAGGAGGAATTTGATCTTTTAAGGGGGAGGGATGTTGTATCCGCTGATTTACGCAATACAACGAAACGACCGAACGGTCGAGAAAGTATTTTCGAAACGGCATTCCAGACCGTTTCGCATCCTCCTTGCGAAAGAGTCACACTTTTGCCAAAATGCAAACGTCAAAAAGACACTTTGCGACACGTCCTGACGAAGCATCGGATGATGTTCGATCTAGGGCAAATTGCGACAATCAGAGTCGACAATTAAGAGAAGTTACCAGGGAGTAGTCAGTCCTTGGTTGGCTTTTGAACGGTTCGGTCCTAAGGTACGACCGACACACTGTAAATTCAATTATAAGACCAGCCCAGTAATAAACTTATATTCCTATTCAACGAACTTGAGTTCCAACTCTTAATTTCGCAACGATCCCATAAATACCTATCCCGGGTTCTCGAGCCAGGGATACAACACAAAGACTAATATCTCTCTAACTAAAAAAATATATGTTTGATGAAAAGAAAGTGTTCTTTATTTGACCTTTATCTGGCTAGTCTGCAAAACCTGAAATTCTTGCAAAACCTGTACGGAAAACCTGGGAAAGTCAGGGAATTTCTGAGTCGATAATGCGTAACAACCCTGGCGTTTGAAGTTTACGTCTGCTCCGAATCCGATAGGTGAGGCATAGCGTGGACGGGCTGTAAGATTTAAAGTTTTTCGTATTTAGCTTTTCAACTTTGGAAATATATTCCACATATATAGTTCTATCGTTTCAGAGATAACACCACACTAGCGGCAGAAAATAAGGTCTAACTTTGACAATTCATTTTGGGAGTATGAAAAAAGGAATAGGATTTCTTTTGAGATAGTTTCTTTAACGCATAAGTAGTCAAGTATTCAAAAAAATTGTATTATAATTTTCATTTAGAATGGCGGCGACAGAGCCCATCTTGAGAAACGTGTTTTTTTTACAAATAGCTTCGCGGGAGGACGGTTTCCTTGTAAAGTATAAGACCTGGAACGAAAACCAAAAAACAATGTAATCTATATATTATTAGCTGTGGGATTACATGGGGATTTTTTATCCAATTGTGAAAAACGAACTTTGCCAGAAACAAATTTGAGCGAAATAAATCGATCTTATGCAAAATAGTAAGCAGTAAATTGATTACAAAAAAAGTTTTCATTTAATTAAAAAAAACGGCTTGGTACTCCCATAGAAAATGTAATTGTGAAGCTACTATCAAATTTTCAAATCGATTCCGTGAAAGCTGCTCGAGTTATACGTCCTCGCAGTTTGAAAAAAGTGGTTTCGAAAAAAACGCATTGAAAGTTGTGCGATTACTAAATCGTAGACGTTTTTGTGTACCTTTAATTTGCGATGCCTACACTGCGATGGACATTTGTCCATCTACGTTGATGTTTTCCTCCTCCTATTCCTCCCTAGACGATTTAAGAGATAATCGTGCCTATTTTGCAGCATTGGTGAGCGATTTTTCGGAAACTTTAATGCGTCGCTCGGTCGCTTCCACGCAAATATTGAAGCAGTTCGGCCCAATTTTCATGCCCATGTTCTGCATGAGCATCATAATGCTAAATTGGCCATCGTTATAGGTATATACTATGTGTACTGTGGTATGAAGAATGAGTTTGCCGATGGAGATCGATTTTAGTGCCATATACCACACAGTCGCATTAAATCTGTTGTTGCTATTTTGCTGGGAGCCGCCGATGTAACAAGTAAGCACCTCGTCTCTGCTCAATTTTTTGTAAACCAGAAAGATCGCTTCGAAAACTTGCTGCGATAGTTCGTTTTTGCACGTGGTCGATGGCCATAATTGTAAAATTGAGCCTTTTCTCTGCAACGAATTAGAGTGCGTCGCGTGAGTTATCCATCGATAGGCCAAACAAATTAGATTTTTTCATGACACAAGTACCATCTGATAACCGACCGTGCGATATCACGTCGAACGACCCCTAGTCGCTTAATTATATGTTTTCTACTCCAACTTGCCATTGCTATTTTTTTTGTACAATGTAGTGGAAAAAAATCGTGTTTTTTTCTTTTTTTTTTCAAAACCCACCAGACGATATATAGGAAATGAAAAGATAACGAGAATGAGCGGTGGAACGACCCGATTCGAGAATTATTAAAGGAGTTATTGAAAAAAAAACCAAAAAGAAGCGTTTTTGAAAAATGAATACTCTTTTTAAAGCTACAGCGTACGGCCTTTGCGTGAGATTAGATATTAATGCGTGCTTTTAGTGTGCAAAACCTGAGCACTGTCGAATAATTAGTTTCCGCGTAATTGCAAAAATAAGTTTTTTTCGGCCCCAAATTGTAAAATCGCTCGGTGCACTGGGGATCGTCCAATTTTATTGTGATTTTAAAAGTAAAAGACTTGCGGTACCAATCGTCAATCTTCGGGTCAGAGAACGCGTGGGGGGTAGCGCAGCTGAAGGGGAGAAGGCGTATATATAGTAACAGAAACGCGCTTAGCGCAACTGGAATTTTTTTTATTGCGATATCTCCCGAACGATTGCAGCTATTTTAACATTTTTTTCATTTGGGGTATTTCAAGCTGCGGAAACCGATTCTTCACTCGGATTTCCTCAATGTTTATTCGGAAAGCCTTTTTTGGGGATTCCTTTGCTATTCTTGTTTAAATAATATTTTTTCTTAATAAAAATGCTGTTAAAATGGTAAAAGTGCTTCCAAATTTTGTTGAAAAAGCATTTGAGGGACAATAGTGAAAGAGGCCAAGGCGTGTAGGTATGTGGCTTGGGGATTTCCAGGAAAGGGTGAAACATGGATTAAAATGTACAAATCTCCGCGCACGCTGCTATGAAAATCCGTGCTTTCATTTACAATCATATATGCCAATTGAGCCGGACGACGATAATTCGAAGATAATGATGAACTCGATATTTATACGGGAGGAGAAATATTGATGATGACGATTTCGCGTCAACGCCCGCTGAAAAAAATTATGTAAATAGAAACTTAAGTTACCTAATATAAATTAATATCTATGTATATTATTAAGGTAACCATGTAATTTACCTGTATTTTTGTAATAAAAAAATTACAATGTACAAATTAATAAGCTTCTTCGTTATTTATATTACATCTATTTCACAGCATCCCAAAAAATCCTTAAAAAAATAAATCCCCCAAAAAGGCTTTCCTATAAACATTGAGGAAATCCGAGTGGAGAATCCGAGTTGGGTTAATTTGGATAGCTGTAATACTTTTCGTTTTATACGAAAAAATACGATTATTTTCACTAAATAGTTTATAAAATAAATAGCACTGGGAAATTGGAGAAGAAAACATATAACTAAGCAACTAGGTGTGGTTCTCCACGTGAGGTCATCGCACGGTCGGGTTATCAGATCTTTTGTCACGACAAGTGAACATTTTAGAGCTTATTTGCTTGGCCTACAATCTCAGCGCGCAATCCGACGTGGTGCGGCAACATCGATAATTGATCCTTAAAAAAAACTTCGCTGCAGGACCAATTGCATATTGTTTTTATGATCCCAAAGTATTTTTGAAGCCAAAAGCAGATTTTTCCAAATTCCTAAAGTGGTCTTATCCCTCAAAGGAAAGAGATTGATACCCCCCTTAAAGAGTTTAAAAGAATCTCGTACGTGTTAGCGAAAATCGGCAGAAAATTATGAAGCAACTCGTCCACTTCTTTAATGTTCGCTATTTCGGTGTTCGCTAATTTGGTGTTCGCTATTTTGGACCATCGCTTGTTTGCCTATCTAAGATCTACACATTCGAAGTTTGTATTGTCGATATATAGCTTTTTGCTATAAATGGTATTATCTATGTTAGATACTCGCTTCTTTCTATTTCGGAGATATGAACGTTCTAGATTGTTTGAATCTGCATTTGTATGCCTCAAACTGCCGACAATCTGAATACACGTTCTCTAATAAATAAGCTCTCGAATAAATAATCCTTTGGTGTAATGGTTATTCGATTTCGGCATCGGTCGAAGAATAAATTTTCGAATAATTCAACGTTCGATATTTTGAGAGTTCATAATTCTGTCGTTTCGAAATCTTTGTCGTTCTATATTTGGCCTTTCCAAGTTTTTACCCCCACCCCACCAAATTATTCTCAAAGACGAATCGTCGAATTGTAAATATGGCGATCGTTCAAAAGACAGAACTCATTAAAGCGAACGGCCAAAAAGGCGAATGGTCAGAATAGCGAAGGGTCAACATATCGGACGGCCCGGATGGCGAAAACTTATGATCGAGCAGTACATTCCTTGCGCTTCAGAGTGAAGCTGAGAGATGGCGCTAGCGGTCAGTCGACTGCACGGGTCTTACGTTCAGATCTGGGAATTTGTGAAATGACGGGTGGGTCACATAATGAGTAGAAGCGGTGGTTTTCGATTCTGCTATGTAAAGCACCGCTACCTAAAAGTTAACCAATCAACAAGTTTGGGGTGTTATGGCGCAGTTTTTTAAAATTGAACAATATCTTCAAGAACTATATGTATCGAAGATATTTCATTTTTTCACTACCGATTCTATAATAAGAATAGTAAATATTTATTATACAAAAATAGCCTAAATCATTCATTATCTGCATTCATAAATATCAAACAGAGGCACTTCAGTTCGTAGACAGTGAATTATACGTTCGTGATGATATATAGCGAAGTGATGTGGAGTGTCTGTCACCCACTTGGCTAGTTCTATTCCACGTTAATAAATATTTTTTCGTATTGTACTACTTTTCTTATATGTCATTATTTAAATTATGTTTCTCAGTGCCCCTAGCGGATAAAAAAGAAACTACTTTTTTCCTCGGTATAGAGGACGACCCCAAACACTAAAAAGTGCCGGAGTTTCCAGACCTGTATTTAAGACCGTGGTCGGCTGGACCATCGTAATGTAGTACATAAATCCTATGTAGCGGGTCCTTCCAGTTATTCCTTTTTAGCAGGATGGCTTTGAAAGTTATTTAGCTTTTATAATACTTAGGTCCTCATTAAATGGCCCAGAAATTCTCGATTATTATAGTGATATGATTTTTTTAGTCGCAATCAAATAATGAATGAGAAAAATATTAGTTATCAGGTGCAACGATTTTTTGCAGAAATGTTGTCGTTGACTCGCTTGACTCGTTGGAAAAAAAGTTATTTTCCAACGTTTAAATATTAAGATAGTTTATGAGGAAATTTTTTGAAGGTATTACAAACAAAAATATAGTTGGGAGGCCTTGGTTTAATGGCTCTACGATGTTTTTTATTTTATCAACTTTTTTGGAAGGGTGCCTCGCAACTGATCGTAGTCCTTGACATTTGGGGTTGGGGCTGAAATTCCGAATCGATTGATACAAGTATGTATGGATCTCAGGTCAACGCCGGAATTAATATTAATTTTTGAAGACGGACCAATCAGGAACGTCTGATGAGCTGGCGTATGTCGGTGAGCCATACGCGCGTGTAACAGTGCCTCTAGGTACGCTCTAGGTACGCTGCCTCTAGATACGCTGCCTCCACCAGATTCTATGCGCGGGTTCGCTCACCGACGTATACTAGCTCATCGGGTGCTCCTGATTGGCCCGTTTTTTTAACGTTAATAATAACTCCGAGTATGATCTGAAGCCCATACATGCTTATATAATTCTGCTGAGAATTTTGTCCCCGCCACCCCTCTCATTTCAGAGGCTACTATCAGTTGCAAGACACGTTGTATACACTTGTGCCGGCTAAAAATAAACTTTTTAATTCAATATGTCGTAAACTATTCGAATGCGCCGAAAATCCCTTTGGGGAATGATGGGTCTGAAGTTCCTAACGTTGCTTTTCAATCAAATTATTGCACAGTTCCCTGCTGGATGCTTATAAAAGATAAGACGGAACATGTTGAGGGATTTCGGGAAAGGGAACCCACCGCTATGGCGGGGGGGGGTCAAAGTTGTAAAAAATTGTAGCTCCCATGGTATGGAGACGGCCATCTTTTTTATTGGCGTTACGGGTAAACCAAACATAGAGGAACCTAGGGGAAAAATGAGCAAATTTCGAATGCTGGAACTCACCCGTATCGGGGGGTGAAAACTCCAAAAAAATCGTATCTTCCATGGTAGGGAGATAGCCATCTTTTTTATTGGCGTTACGGGTACACCAACAATAATAAGCCTAGAGGACAAAAATTAGCGATTTTCATTTGCTGGCAGTTACCCTCATCGGGGGGTGAAAGATGTTATAACTTGTATCTCTCACTGTATGGAGATAGCCAACTTTTTGGCTGTCTAGCTGACTGCGGCATAGAAATCGCGATCATCGTTATATGACGTTAAAGTTCTCATCGTTGGAATAGAACGATTTTTTCGTTTAGTTTGCATTTCTATTGTTCTTTATGCCTATCCAATGCAAAATGAGGTCGTGAATCTCTAAAAAGAATAGGTAAAAATGTTTGAGTAATTTTCAGAACCGAACAAAATTTCACCCGTTCAAAAAACATTATTTTCGTGGCATTCCAACGATGCAAACTTCAACATCATCTTAGCTTCAGCTACAATATTATGGGATTACGTGGGTTCCGAAGCAAAAAAAACACATTTTCTGTATTAAAAAAATATAACAAATTATTTTATTTACAATGTTTTATTCTAAATGAGCAACATGTCAACAATATTTTTAAAACATCTCAACCAAACATTTGAGACACTCAGCCGGTGCGACTTGGTTTTCGAAGACTCAAAAAAAAAAACGGTGGACATAATTTCTCACAAACTAATGCACCGATCTTGTGGAAATTTTGCTCACTTCTTCAAAATAGCATTGACTAGTGATTGAATTACGGATTTAAAAAAATGAAGTTTATTTTTTTGGCAGAATGATATATAAAATAGTTCAACTTTTGGTACAATTTAAACTACGGGTAGTATGTAAAACTAGTTGTAATCGAAAAAAAACCTTCGTTCAATTACTACTCAATGCTATTTTGAAGAAGGATGCAAAATTTTAACGAGATCGGTGCATTAGTTTTTGAGAAATCATGTCCACCGGTTTTTTAGGGGTCTCCGGAAACCGGTCTGACTGGCTAAATTTCCCAACTTGTGGAGGAAATTTTTTTCAAGTATTTTTTAAATATCCTCTTTTGCATGCTTAACATTTTGAATAAAATAATCCATATATATATTTTTTTAATAGAGAAAAAATGCCTTTTTTGCTACGGAATCCACGTAACCCCTTAACAATTTCCCGATTTTTTTTCTTTTGTGGTAAATCCTGTGGCTCCATTTTACTTGATAGAAAATACAGTCGGCCTCCCAATAAAAACGTTTTCCCTTTTTCTCGCTCGAACGCTTACCCCACTCCGACTCGGATCCCCAGCTAGTCATTTCGCATGCGGGGTTCTGAATAAGAACGCTCAGCCTAGCAAAACTTAGAAGAATAAAATGAGATAGATATTGTAATGTACATCCCCGTTTTAAATCATTCTTCTTCTACTATGAAGAAATGTTGCAATAGAAAATGAAATCAACACTTTTTATTAGTCGAACGCATGCATTTTTCGAGTCAATGATGAATACTTTATTTCCTTTTATAACAAGTAATGAGTGTATATTGAAAGATGGTCGTACGAAATAGCCGAAAATTCAGATAAACGATAAAAATTATTTTCGTTGTGGTGAGTCATTTCGGTCCAGGGGGCGTTCTACCGGAGGTGGAATAATTGCAATGGAGCCAATTTCTTCCATTGAACATAAAGCCTCAGAGAAGTCGAATTGTTCAATGTCTTTTTTCGGTAGAATCAGTATACTACTTCGGAGTACAGACTTTGATTCCACTGCGTGTACGCAGCTGTCTGGTTTTCATTTCTTTTGTGACATCTTATATCGTTGGTAATCGTCCACTATTATTCAATTACTAATATGTATGGATAATATCGAATAACAAAACTATTCATTAAGTAGAACAAATGCGACAGAGAGCGCCTTGCGCATGGACTACGAGTTGAAACACGTTCGAGCGGCCGTTCTTATTCAGAATCTCGCATGCCGAAAAAAAAGAGAGAGAGGCAGAGTCAGCGAGCGCAAAGTGCGCGCCTGGTGCGGGTACTCAAAAACTCTTCCCCTTGGGGGCTTTTGGTTTTTATTCAGAGGTCGGACTGCAATATGGTTAGTGACTCCTTGTGATCGACTTTCCCAAAGTCAAGATCTGTTTGAATTCGTCTTTGCTACCGATCATGGCACACTTAAAATTCTGCCAAAATTGCCAAAAATGCAAGCAAACCCTGTTTATTTTACTGTTGTGTTGCCACATTCATATTATTGTAGATTAAAAAAAAAATGTATACTGTACATTTGTGAATAAACAAAAAAAAAGTAACGATTTCATGTAGTTGGAATCTACTCGGAGAAATTAAAGGAATCCAGAAATAATCATATCAAACCTAAAAATGTATCGTAACGGTAGAGTTAATATTATAAGAAAAAGCAAATTTAAGGGCTTCAGTAGGCGTTAAAGCCAAAAAAGCATATTTTCTCTATTAAAAAAAATTCAATGCATAAATTATTTAATTCCAAATGTTAAGCACATAAAGAAGTAAAATTTCAAAAATAGTTTAAAAAAATTGCATCCAAAAATTTGGGAACTTCAACTGGTGGGCCCTAGTTTCCGGAGACCCTTCACTTCCTAAAACGGTCGACAAGACGGTTGGACAAGATTTCCCAAAAAATAATGCGCCCATTTTGTTGAAATTTTGAACACATCTTCTAAATAGAATCGACTAGTGATGGACCGAAGGTTTTTTTTCGATAGCAACCAATGTTATACGGCTATACGAAGTGTAAATTGTAGCAAATATTGAATTATTTCGCATGCAACTCCGTCAAAAGTTTACATTTTTGTTTTTCTTAAATCGTTCGTTCAATCACTAGTTAATGCTATTTTGAATTGTGCAAAATTTCAATAAAATTGGTGCATAAGTTTTAGAGAAATCGTATTCACCGTTTTTTTAAGGATATCCGGACGCTAGGTCTTACCGCCTGAATTTCCCGAATTTTTGGGTGAAATTAAAAAAAAAAATTCATGAAATGCTGCTTATTCATGTGCATAACATTTTAAATAAAATAAGTTACAGTTCATATTTTTTTTAATAGAGAAAGTATGCATACTTTTCTTCGAAACCCACGTAATCCCTTGATTGCTTAAAACACCTTATTCCAAAATTGTGTTTTGCCTCAATTGTTTCCTCGCACCAGAAAATATTGGGACGGCCGTTAAGTTATACCGTTGTCGAAAGTTAATTTGGTCGTAGGCAAATAATATACGAGTGTACACGCTAATGCCCACGATTTTTTGGTAAGTGAGCACCGAACAAACGGGCAGTTGTTCAGCGCGAATTTCGCGGAGGAAAACGGCCTGTTTGTACATTGATGATGCGCGGTTAACGTCACGTCAAGGACCGAGTGTGCACCGTACCACACGAAAGACCCACGCTGCCCTGATTCCGCCGGGAGAGGGGGGGGGAATGCGATCGCCGAAGCCAGGACTAAACGGACTAAACGGACGAGCTGAACGAAAGGCCCTGTCATTCGTCGCTCCCGCGAAGGGCGTCGGAAGGTGCCGAAGACTTCCGACGGTGCCCAGCGAGAAGCGAGTAAATGGAATCGCGAACGACGCTCGAGAGCGAAAGAGTGAGAACGCAGCGTACCCCCACTAACCTCGCAGGGGCAGTATAGCGACGTTTCGACCAACAGCACCGTTGAGCGCGTAATGAAGCGTGCGGGTGCGAGTGAGAGCGCATCGTCAGCCGAAGTATTGTAGGCGACATGAGCGTGAAGAAGAACGCAACATGATCGCTACAATATAGTCGCCTATTTGTGATCTGCTGAGGTCGCGATGAATGATAGTGTGTGTGTTCGATCTTTGTATTTTAAAGATGGGGTTAAGACGGAATGATACCTCATCGCGGTCGGTATGGTAGAACAATTATAGATACCCAACAATCTCTGAAACGGCTCTTTAGATCCCGTCAAAACTTTGCCAAACGACGTCAAATAGATAGACGAACAGCTGTCTACCTCTGAAATTTTCTGAATTTGAGAAAAAAACGTAGATTGGCTTATCATCAGCTGATCTACGTTTTTTTCTCTCAAGTTTAGAAAATTTGAGGCATGGACAGCTGTTCGTCTATCTATTTGACGTCTTTTGGCAAAGTTTTGACGGGATCTGAAGAGCCGTTTCAGAGATTGTTGGGTATCTATAATTGTTCTACCATACCGACCGCGATGAGGTATCATTCCGTCTTAAGGCTCTGGCGGAATTGGCATTACGTACGGTTTACGGGCGCAAGAACATGATGTAGCTCAGCGGTCCCCAACCCTCGGGCCGCGGACCGGTACCGATCCGTGGGCCATTTGTTACCGTCCCTCAAAGGCCGGTCTTTGAAATATTTTATTCCAATACCGGTCCGTGGACCAGAAAAGGTTGGGATCCGCTGATGTAGCTCGGGTGGGGGTAAAAATGTCGAATGACCAAATGTAGAACGACAAAGATTTCGAAACGGTAGAATTATGAATTCTCAAAATAACGAAGGTTCAATTATTCGAAATTTTATCTGTCGACTGATAAAAAAATTGAATGACTATAAATCGAACCATTATTTATTGGAGAGCTAATTTATTCGAAAACGAATATTCAGATTGTCTGGAATTTAGAAAATAAAAATACAGAATCGAAAAATGTAGAACACCCATATCTCCGAAACAGAAAATAGCGAGTGCGTAATATGCGTAATACCGTCTATGGCGAAAAGAAATATATCGATACGCAAAATGTCGATGGCCCGAAATGTCGAATGCCGAAAAGTCGAACGGCCAAAATGGCGAACGTGGCATGGCTGTCTGACCCGACTGACCACTCACGCCATCTGCCATCTTCATTCTGAAGCGCAACCGTTCGCCTGTTTGAACTATCGCTATGGGGGCGTGCACAAACTAGTAACGTCAAATTCCCCAATTTTCTACACGCTCCCCCCCCTCACCCACGTAGCAGGACCGTAAAACGCCTGGCAGGACAGACTCCTCCGCTATTCGGTGACGTAACGGGTGCTTTGTCGTCCATAAATGCATTTTTTTTTCATAGACATAACTAATTATGAAAGAATCGGATTTATACTCATTTTA
The DNA here is from genome assembly GCA_951751655.1 of Ophion costatus. Taxonomy (NCBI): domain Eukaryota; kingdom Metazoa; phylum Arthropoda; class Insecta; order Hymenoptera; family Ichneumonidae; genus Ophion; species Ophion costatus. Next base: position 8,994,584 of record OX632365.1, on the reverse strand, counting down.
TGAAGTATATGGGTCATTCCATGTCAAATCGACAAATTTTTTACCTGACCCCCTTTGATTTCGCTGAAAATTTTCTATCTTTTTCTACCCCCCGAAAGTTATTTTTCAGAATTTTTTCAAATTTTTTTTCCCGACTCAAAAAAGTTATGAATTTTTTAAAAAAACCGCTCTTTTATTTTTAAATTGCCAGAACTTTTTCAAAAATTGACCGTTTGGGAACTTTTTTTTTTCAAAATTTTTGTTTTTAAATGTAGTTTTCGAAAAAAAATATGAAAAAATTTTCGGAATCCCAGATATATGAAATATTTTAGTTTTTTTGAAAAAACCGTAATTTTCTCAAAGTCCGACCGTTTTTTTTTTTTTTTGCTCTAAAAATACTTCAACTAATTCTGCAATGATCCCCGTTAATCAAAAGATGTGACGACAATCGCTTCTAATTTTTTTTCTTGATTATAAAAAAATTTTTGTTGAATTTTTGCTGATTTTATATAACTTTGTTATGAAATTTTTTTTATTTCCTCGTGAAACCTCAAAAGTTGAAAAATAAAATTTTATTGGAGAATTTCAAGTGATTATCGTCCAAGAAATTGTTATTTTTTTCAAAAAAGTAAAAAAAAGGACTTTTCATACTCTTAAATAAATTCACCGTCTCTTAACATCTTTAAATAAATTAAAAACATTTTTTTGTATGTGTTCAAATTATATTATCTTTTATTTAACATAATACTTGATTCTAAAATTCAACATTACACCTATTTTTATTATCTCTTTTTACTGGATGATTTCCTTCTTTTCTTCATCGTACTGTGATTTAAATATTTTTCTGAAGAAGAAAACATCTTAACTTGCACCATACAATCTTCCAATGGTGAAATTTTATGGATTTTTTGTGTCGCTGGTATTGTTTTTGCATTTGTGAACCGATCTTCTAATTTTTCTTAATTAAATGGATTGCAACATCGATCAAAAAACCTCGGCATTGTAATCACTCGTTAACAAAATATAAATTAACAGCACTTTATGATAAATAATAGGTACTTTATTTAGCAATAGTAAGTCTACGTGACACGATGAACACAACGACAATGTAATTATTCTGAAAACATAACCTCCATATTATTTAAATGAAATGTAGATGATATCTTTTTTACCGACAATCGATAGCTCTTAAATTATCACATTGTATCAAATGGAGGTAACTTTTAAACCCATTGTATTTTTGAAGTTGTCATATTTCAGTACCAAAAAAAAACGTCCATAAGAGTAAAAAAATAACGTCAATGAGAGAAAAAAATTATTTCTTTTTTTAAATAACAATTTCTTGGACGATAATCACTTGAAATTCTCCAATAAAATTTTATTTTTCAACTTTTGAGGTTTCACGAGGAAATAAAAAAAATTTCATAACAAAGTTATATAAAATCAGCAAAAATTCAACAAAAATTTTTTTATAATCAAGAAAAAAAATTAGAAGCGATTGTCGTCACATCTTTTGATTAACGGGGATCATTGCAGAATTAGTTGAAGTATTTTTAGAGCAAAAAAAAAAAACGGTCGGACTTTGAGAAAATTACGGTTTTTTCAAAAAAACTAAAATATTTCATATATCTGGGATTCTGAAAATTTTTTCATATTTTTTTTCGAAAACTACATTTAAAAACAAAAATTTTGAAAAAAAAAAGTTCCCAAACGGTCAATTTTTGAAAAAGTTCTGGCAATTTAAAAATAAAAGAGCGGTTTTTTTAAAAAATTCATAACTTTTTTGAGTCGGGAAAAAAAATTTGAAAAAATTCTGAAAAATAACTTTCGGGAGGTAGAAAAAGATAGAAAATTTTCAGCGAAATCAAAGGGGGCCAGGTAAAAAATTTGTCGATTTGACATGGAATGACCCATATATTCATCTAGTTTTTACGAATTTTTATCAAAAATCTTTAAATGTAACCGAGATATATGCCTCGATTTAACCATGAAAAAAAATTCTCTTCATTGTCTTATCGATATATTTATGAAACGTTATCTGTGAACAAAAAGTCTAAAATTTATCGACATTGTTTACAAATGTAGCTATCTCTATACGCGGCCGTTTTTGTATTTTGTTTTTTTTACAGAATGACGACGATTTGTACACTTCTTTTCTATTTTTAAATGCCCCTTTCAAGCCGTCTGTAAAAATATTAATTATAAAATTTTAAAAAGCCGGCTACGTACAGCCTTAGTTGCTGCGATCACAAGTGACAAAAAAAATTGAAAATCGGATGATAAGTTTTCGAGTACTCGCTGTTACAAGGTCAGAAATAGTAGTTTGAGAAAAACGTGTTTAAAGATGTCGTTCTCTTTTTTTTTTATATAGAGTTATGTTTTTTCTAGAATATGATTACTTACATTAAAGTATCTAGTCCTGGGCGAGATGACGGTTCTTCATTTTCATTACATTTTACAAAATAATAAGATGCTGCCTTTTATCTATTGTAAACGATGCCACACCTGTATGGATTGCGGGCACCACCGGTCGCGCTACCTGTGCCCACGAAAGTGACTGTAACTCCCTCAATTTTCGGAATTGTCACAACATATTTTGGCAACATATTTTTGAATATATGTACATACAAGAATTATAAGAAATTTTTTTTTTTCTTCAAATTTTGCTTAGAGAAAGGGGGAAACATACTATGCAAGTTCTTGCACAGTGACTTCCCCCCATAACTAACATTTCATATGGAAAGCTGTCGACTTTCCGCGGTAAAATTGCGCGCGCGATTTAAATTCAAAACTTGAAAATGCAGAATTTACTATTTTGATTTTACTATATCGGCCAGTTCGAAGATCGTGACGGAATGCGCCCATGATGGATGGACATGCGATAGAAATTTCCACGTCCGAGTTATGCTATTCTCTATGCGAGTTATTCTCTTCGGTACAAAATTTGTTTTTCCAATTAAATTTTCTCTTTTGTACACAATTTCTTTTCGATACAAATTTTTTCTTCGATATAAATTTCTTCTTCGGTACAAATTTTCTCCACGGTACAAGTTTTCTCGGTACAAATTTTCTCTTCGGTACAAATTTTCTCTTCGGTACAAATTTTCTCTTCGGTACAAATTTTCTCTTCGATACAAATTTTCTCTTCGCTACTGTTGAGAACACCGCGAGAACACGGGATATTAATCCTTATTATACCCTTATGGGACGGGATTTTCCTCAAAACGCATATTTCGACCTCGCAGTAGGCCGAGTCGTTACAGGCGATTAAAAAAACATCATGTCGAGCACGCCGGTCACATCGCGCACCGCGGAGAGGGAGGACAGACACCGCCGATAAAGGGCGCCAAAAACTGAGATTCAGTGAAAGGCGCAGCACAACTGCACATAGACCAAATTATGATCGCAATGCTAACGATCCGAGCGAATAAAGGCGTGAGCACTGTAAAAGATAAGCGTGCTGTCGGTGTGTTAAAACTACACATAACACGCCTACAACGTGTGTAGAACCTGGTTAATGTGTTGCAACAGTGCGTTTTAATTACTTTGCCGTGATGAAACAACACGCTCTATACCATTCTTGGCATCAACACGATTTTAACGTATTGCCGGAGAACACACTCACTGTAAGACACATAAAGCGCGTTGAATCAACCCATTTTTTTCGGATCAACACACTTGGTGGAGGTACACGCGACGCGAATGACACATTTCGTCGCACAAAGCATCGGAAAACAAGTCACTTGCACGCGTGTACCCCACAAACACGGGTCAAGTGAGTCGATATAAGATGGCGATTGTTTATAACTTCGCTATACATCATGGACGAACGTGTGAAAAAGTTTTTCGAGTGCGAAGTGTGTTATTTCAAAATCAAAACACATGAGTTTTTGCTCCACCATATCGTGAAAAATCACAAACATGATCCTTGGCTGAAAATTAAGTGCGCTGAGGCGGGTGCAGTATAGTTTTCAAAAAATGGAAAACTTACAAATGACATGTGGCCTGCAATCATCCCGACAACGAGATTCGAACTGAAACGCATTTCATTCGACAAAACGAGGATTATACGTTTAAAGAAGAAGGTGAGTAAATATTAAATTATCACAAGCTTTTCATTACCTTGTAATTAATATAAACTGATAATAGTACGATAGTTGTGTATAAAAAGTGATGTAGAATCGAAGTTTGGGTATTCTCTACGCTCTTCGAAGTGACATTTACAAAATGTTGATATTTATAGAGCCAAATATACCATCACGCGAACGTCTGGGATGGTCCAGTGCTCAGTTTTTGATTCACATCCGGGAAAACTGCAAGGTTAGCCAGACATACATCGACAGGATCATCGAAGGCGTACGCAGCTTATGGCGGAGTTTTTCAACTATTATAATGGTAATTTTTTTGATTACTATTCTTTCGCTGTTAATGAAAATGTGAGTCATATACCGCTTAACAGGTCTTTGCACAGTCAATCCTTGCTTAAATTGATTATACATAGTAATTCCTTGCGTATACTGGTTACGCTACAATCATTCTTTGTGCGAATTGGTTACGCTAGGCTAACTTCTTGCGCAGGCTGGTTACGCTAGAATAGTTCCTAGCGTACACTGGTTACGCTAAGATAATTCCTTGCGTAGACTGGTTAGGCTAGAATAATTCCTTGCGTAGACTGGTTACGCTAAAATAATTCCTTGCGGTTAGGTTAGAATAATTCCTTGCGTAGACTGGTTAGGCTAGAATAATTCCTTGCATAGAATGGTTACCATAGAATAATTCCTGGCGTAGACTGCTCACGCTAGAATAATTCTTTGTGTCGATTTGTTTTGCTAAAATAATTCCTTGCATAGACTGGTTACGCTAGAATAATTCCTTGTGACTACTCGTTATGCTAGAATAATTCCTTGCGTAGCCTCAGTATGCAGTAAAAAAGTGATTGGTGTTTTACTTTTGTTTGGCATAGATCTTGAAGGTTACTGGTTCGATGCAACGTATGCACGTATGATTCGTCTAACTTTTTATTCCCGCAATCAGTATCCGCGAGGCTAATCCCCTTCGGAAACTGGTTATGCAGTTGCAAAAGTGACAATTGACCTTCTATAGAAATATAGAGCGCACTGGTCCGGTACAACAGTTCAGCCTATAAAATTACATGTTATCAGTATCTACAAGTGTAACTTCATCCAAGCGTAATGACATTGTGTAAAAAGCGAAACTGTGTAAAAAGCGAAAAGCGAACACGTGTGGAAAACGTCCACTTTCGTGGACCCCCTCGTGGATCGGGACCCAGCCGGGTCACGATCACTTCGCCACTAGGCGAAGATTCTCGATTCTTCTTATCTCGCCGCTTCCGTCTCCTCTCTGCAGCGGGGTCCTTTCGAGGCATGGTGTCGATGATCCAGGTTAATTGTTCGGTATGCGGCAGAAGACTGTTACGGGTCGGTCCGCGCTCCTAGCGTTATAGACTAGCGCGTACCTGGACGAGAGTCGGGCGCCTCGAGCGCGGCGGCTGGGGCTCGAAACTTCGGAGACTTTAAGCGGGAACCGGAAGATGCGCTCTAGTGCACGGGTCCCTCGCCACAGCGCTGAAGTGGCTCGACTCTCTGGACAAAAATCGACTGCGCGGATACCCCGTCGTGGCGCCGCGGTGGCTCGAGTTTCGGGTGCCGCGCATGTCGATTCGTAACCCCCGTATATATTACGTCGCGTTTGACAGTTCGACTCGGAAATTATTTTTATTTAATTTATTAACGCGACGGGTTTAGGATGATTATCGGGGTCCTCGCCTCGCTCAGCCCTCAAAGGAAATTCCCCGCTTCGGATTTGGTAAGTGTAAGACTGTACAATAGACTAAAATAACAAAACAAATAACGTACCGAGTCTGTTTTCAGGTTATGCCCTGAGAGGTTTGAATTCGGCGCGGAGCTTGGCAAGGACTTCACAGGGACTAAGGTAAGATTTAACCTTATTAACCAAACAAAAAACTTTTCACCTACGTACCCGGAGCTTCGAGCTCCTTGCCCCGGTGTCAGAGGAATCGTCGGAGATTGCCACCTCAACGAGTCTTTGCGTCGCATTGTGGGAGCTCATATGCTCCGGGGAATCATTTGTCGCATGAGTGTAGCGCAGAATGATTGGTGCTCGCACGGTGTGCGAAGGGTATGTATGAATGTTGTACGCAAGGTATGAGCATGGTGTGTATGCATTGTACGCAAGTTGTGCGAGTGGTGTGTATGTATTGTACGCAAGGTGTGAGAATGGTGTATTTGAATTGTACGCAAGGTGTGCGAATGGTGTGTATGTAGTGTACGCAAGGTGTGAGAACGGTGTGTATGAATTGTACGCAAGGCGTGAGAATGGTGTGTTTGAATTGTACGCAAGGTGTGAGAATGGTGTGTTTGTAGTGTACGCAAGGTGTGAGAACGGTGTGTATGAATTGTACGCAAGGTGTGCGAATGGTGTGTATGAATTGTACGCAAGGTGTGCGAGTGGTGTGTATGAATTGTGCGCAAGGTGTGCGAAAGGCGTATGATTTTATTTATTGTGATATTCTAATGTTTTTTTGTACTTTTCCAGGTTTTGGAGAAGACGCAGGAGCGAAGACGACCGCAATAATTTTAGAGTACGCCGGGACGGCGTACAACAACGCAACGTCAATTTCTAGTCGGGGTAGTGAAACGCGGCGAGAAATTGTTGTTTTATCCGCCTAGCCAAATCCTCCGCGGAGGCTCAGCTGCTTCCGTCCGGCATAGCGGACATCGCCAATCTTGCTGTACATCCCACAGCCTATCTGCGCATGAGGCGCAGCAGCAGCAATGCCCACACGGCAGGAAAATGTGGGTGGCCCTCTGAATATAACATATCTTGCACGACACTGTAAAAGAAAATAAAAACAACAAGTACACACCATTTTAACAATATGGCTGACAATTCATGCGAAGTGCGTGCCAATTACGTCGATGTTTCAAGAAACACAAGAGCTTGGAGGAATTAAACATTCTCGCAAAGCCATATAGATTCGTAAATGTCATTTGAAAAAGCCTCGGTTCCAGAGAAGTTTGACCGCCATATTTCCCTCTGGCGCTTGTGTGAAGCACCAGCGATATCACGGGTCATATTTACTCAAAAGAGAAAGGGCCCTACGAAACACCACCACTTCAAACAGATGCCGGCGTCACCGCAAGCCACATTGAATTTGAAAAGAAGCGACCCTACGGATCTGTTGCCTGATGGCAAGGTACACTCCGGCCGTTTAACTCGGTGAAGCTCAGATTTGGACCAAGTGATTTTTTGTCGCTTATTGCAATGTCAAACCACGTACACTCGGTTGTTTGTAAATCTGTGTACACTTCTCTCCAAAGAATAGTGGTCCCCTCCTACAAAATGCGAATTTTCGGATTGTGCTTTCGCTTTTACGGGTTTTTTTAAAACGTATGAGGAGTAGGGGGCACGTGCATCTTTTCATCCAGCCCGATTTGATTAGCATCGAATCGGGGTGGAGATATTTTATCATGGAGACGTTATTTAAAGTTAGAATGTCAATCCAAAGAAGTGTGAATGCCTCATTTCCGGCCAGCGCTTGTAAGAAATATCGGCGACTTCGCGGGTCACATTGACTCCGAAGAGAAGCGACCCTACGAACAACCACTACTTCACACAGACGCCGGCGTCACCTCGGGCCACGTTGACTTCGAAAAGAAGCGGCCCTACGGATCTGTTGCCTGATGGCAAGGTACACTGCGGCCATTCAACTCTGTGGAGCTCATTGTCAGATTTGGACGAAAAGGTGATTTTTATTTTCTTTCTACAATGTCAAACTACGTACATTCGGTTGTTTCGAAGTCTGTGTACACTTCTCTCCAAATATTAGTGGTCCTCTCCTCGCAAATTCGAATTTTCGGATTAGGCTTTCTCTTTCACGGGGTTTTTAAAGCGTATAAGGGGTAGGGGCAACTGCATATTTTTATCCACCTCGATTTGATTAGCAATTATAGTACGGAGACGTTATTCAAAGTTAGAATGTCAATCCAAAGAAGTGTGAATGCCTCATTTCCGGCCAGCGCTTGTAAGAAATATCGGCGACTTCGCGGGTCACATTGACTCCGAAGAGAAGCGACCCTACGAACAACCACTACTTCACACAGACGCCGGCGTCACCTCGGGCCACGTTGACTTCGAAAAGAAGCGGCCCTACGGATCTGTTGCCTGATGGCAAGGTACACTGCGGCCATTCAACTCTGTGGAGCTCATTGTCAGATTTGGACGAAAAGGTGATTTTTATTTTCTTTCTACAATGTCAAACTACGTACATTCGGTTGTTTCGAAGTCTGTGTACACTTCTCTCCAAATATTAGTGGTCCCCTCCTCGCAAATTCGAATTGTTGGATTAGGCTTTCTCTTTCACGGGGTTTTTAAAGCGTATGAGGGGTAGGGGCAAGTGCATATTTTTATCCACCTCGATTTCATTAGCAATTATACGTTATTCAAAGTTAGAATGTCAATCCAAAGAAGTGTGAATGCCTCATTTCCGGCCAGCGCTTGTAAGAAATATCGGCGACTTCGCGGGTCACATTGACTCCGAAGAGAAGCGACCCTACGAACAACCACTACTTCAAGCAGACGCCGGCGTCACCTCGGGCCACGTTGACTTCGAAAAGAAGCGGCCCTACGGATCTGTTGCCTGATGGCAAGGTGCACTGCGGCCATTCAACTCTGTGGAGCTCATTGTGAGATTTGGACCAAAAGGTGATTTTTATTTTCTTTCTACAATGTCAAACTACGTACATTCGGTTGTTTCGAAGTTTGTGTACACTTCTCTCCAAATATTAGTGGTCCCCTCCTCGCAAATTCGAATTTTTGGATTAGGCTTTCTCTTTCACGGGGTTTTTAAAGTGTATGAAGGGTAGGGGCAAGTGCATATTTTTATCCACCTCGATTTGATTAGCAATTATAGTACGGAGACGTTATTCAAAGTTGGAATGTCAATCCAAAGAAGTGTGAATGCCTCATTTCCGGCCAGCGCTTGTTAGAAATATCGGCGACTTCGCGGGTCACATTGACTCTGAAGAGAAGCGACCCTACAAACAACCACTCCTTCAAACAGACGCCCGTGTCACTGCGAGTCATATTGACTTCGAAAAGAAGCGACCCTACCGATCCGGTGCCTGATAGAAAGGTACACTGCGGCTGTTCACCTCTGTGGAGCCCGTTTTCGACCAAGAAGTGAATTATTTTTTTCATGAGAACATATAATTAAGTCGACGCCAATGTTAAATTCCGAAAAAACTACTAAAGAACCTCAAGCGTTCGCTTGCGAGTTACTCATGAAGTGACTTACTGATATTAAGACGAAGCCAACTATTTTGAATACTGCTTAGATGCGGCTCACTTGCGGCTTACTGATAACGAAGAAGCCACTATTCTGAATATTTTTTGGATTTTTTCCTTGAAACATCGACGTCAGGTTGCATATGAGCCATTCCATATCCATTTGACATAAAGAGATGCCATTACCAAGGTGGCTTTTTACTAAACTGAGAAACGCGTTTAAAGGGGTTGTTGAATAATGTTGAATATGGAATGGCACATAGTAAGACATGTGTAGTAGTAATGGCATCATTGCTATATAAAATTCTATCTACATAAAAGTAACGACGACCAAAAAGAGGCCTTTGTAAGAGGTCAGATCAATTTTACATACCATGATTCTTAACATTCTCCAAAAATATTAAAAATCAAGAATCTTTTAACGAAACTTTTTCCCTTTTTTAAAACTTAGATTTTTGCTGAATATCTACATACACTAGAGCTCAAAGTTGGTGAGTTTTCGAAACATATTTTTAACATATTTTTATTGTCGGCTACGGCGAATGCTTTGCTTATTGTAGCTTCCATGTACAGGGTATTTCCTCTTATTACATTTTCCCACCATTTTCTCCACTCCACATCGCTAATCGATCCCCACCTTGCGGCCGCAGCCGACTTACCCCTCTGTACCGCATTCAACATGACATTTTCGACTTCCCGATGTGCTAATTTCAGAGGCAAGCACGCTAACCGCTAGACCAGCACATCGGTTGTTCTCGAGTGATTTAAAATTGAACTTGTGCAATTTATGAAAAATAGCTATTCACAAATCTTCTGCTATTATAAATCACTCTGTATAGAAGAAATGATATGAAGAACGTTTACCACAATGAAAGAGCGAATAACATGTAATAGTCAAGCGTTAAATAAATGGGATCTGTATACGCATTTTAGTAAAAGAAAAATTAAATAATTCGTTTGTAAACTACTGCTTGTTATTCGCATGATGAACTTTCTCACATTACTTCAGTTCGATTTATCTGAATTAACATACATTAGACAACGTAAGATACATTTAGACAACCATTTTCATAAAATTGCGATACCTTCAACTATACAATAAGCACAAATATTAACGGATGTAAAAAATTCGAAAAAATTTTCGCCGATGTTCATAAGGCTGAATAATGTGAAAAATGGTTGTAGAGGGGAAAAAAGCAAATCGAAACTTCAAGTCTCTAGTTTTAAGGACCACAGGTCAAATATTCCACACGCATATTCGAGGTGCCCTGCGCCAACAATAGTATTTCACGAGCCCTACTAGTCCACACGCACATCCGAGATGCCTTGTGCTCACACCGGTGTTCCACGGACCCAACTATTGCCCACGCACATCCGAAGTGAACTGCGCCCACACTAGTGTTCCACGCACCCCAATATTCTTTACCTCCATCCGAGGTGACCTGCGCCCACACCAGTGTTGCATGCGGCCCACTATTCCACACGCACATCTGAGGTGCCCTGCGCCCACACCGGTGTTCCATGCGGCCCACTATTCCACACGCACGTTCGAGGTGCCCTGTGCCCCCACCAGTGTTCCACGCACCCCACTATTCCACATGCGCATCTGAGGTGCCCCGTGTCCACACCAGTGTTCCACGCTCCCCACTATTCCACACGTACATCCGAGGCACCCTGCGCCGACGTCAGGGTTTCACGGACCCCACTATTCCACACGCACATTCGAAGTGCCCTGTGTCCACAGCAGCATTCCACGCACCCCACTATTCCACATGCACATCTGAGGTGCCCCGCGTCCACACCTGTGTTCCACGCACCCCACTATTCCACATGTACATCCGAAGTGCCCTGCGCCCACACCTGTGTACCACGCGCCCGACTATTCCACACGCATATTCGAGGTGCCGTGCGTCCGCACCAGCGTTTCACATACCCCAATGTTCCACATGCACATTCGAGGTGCCCTGCGCCCACGCCAGTGTTTCACGCACCCCACTATTCCACACGCACATCTGGGGTGCCCCGTGTCCACCCCAGTATTACACGCACCCCACTATTCCACACGCATATTCGAGGTGCCGTACGACCACACCAGTGTTCCACGCTCCCCACTATTCCACACGTACATCAGAGGCACCCTGCGCCGACGTCAGTGTTTCACGGACCCCACTATTCCACACGCACATTCGAAATGCCTTCTGTCCACACCAGCATTCCACGCACCCCACTATTCCACATGCACATTTTAGGTGCCCCGCGTCCTCACCTGTGTTCCACGCACCTCACTATTCCGCATGTACATCCGAAGTGCCCTGCGCCTACACCAGTCTACCACGCACCCGACTATTCCACACGCACATTCGAGGTGCCCTGCACCGACACCAGTGTTCCACGCACCCCACTATTACACACGCATATTCGAAGTGCCGTGCGCCCACACCAGTGTTCCACGCACTCCACTATTCCACACGCACATCCAAGGTGTCCTGCGCCCAAGCCAGTGTTCCACGCACATCCACGGTGCCCTGTGCCCACACCAGCATTCGAGGGACCCCACTATTCCACACGTACATCTGAGGTGCCCGGCGTCCATACCAGTATTCCACGCACTCCACTATTACACACGCATATTCGACGTGCCCTGCGCTCACACCAGTGTTCCAAGCACCCCACTATTCCACACGCTTATCTGAGGTGCCCCGCGTCCACACCAATATTCCACGCACCCCACTACCCATAATCAACTTCCTCGAATGAAGATTTTCTTTTATACAGAAACAAATGCGTCCTTTAGCGATTACTGAAGTTTTCAGAACCCTACTTTAATTTTCTGTACGACCGTTATTTCTTGCGTACTTGATTTTTCAATTTAGAAGTAGCATTTTTGCTCTGAATACCGATAACTCTGCGAAAAATCATCGTACAGAGCTCCTCATCCGCTCAAATTAAAGTGAAAGTATCAAGCTAAAGAAATAATACCGCTGGAAAATTTATTTGACAACCGCGTACCTTTTAAAAGGCGAGTAAAAATTTGGTACTTACTTTTTACTTTACTTCTGTACTTTACTTCGGGATCTCAAAACTGGAGACTTGAATCTTTGATTTACTTTTTTTGCACTACGACCATTTTTCACGATCTTACAACCAGTTGAAAGACAGCGAAATTGTTTATGGATTTGCATTTTGTTAATCAATTAATTTGATTATCGTAGAAAATGTTTTAACTTGACCAAATCGATATTCCCATTGTTATAGTAGTTGTACAACACTTTTTTAAATTGCCAACGTAATCCCGGGAACAAAACACTCTTCATTCTTATACTCTCATAAACAAATCAGTCATGATGTTATTACCGTTATGTTCGGCCATTTGTAGCCTACTTTCCGCTGCCTGTAATTCAATTCTTGCTTCCTCCAATTCAGCGCGCAGCTGGTTCGCTTCGGGGTATTCTGGCGCTCCCTCTCGCAACCGCGCGAGGGCATCATGTCATTTACAAAATAAGTCCTATATAAAAACCATGTAGGATTGTTAGGTTAACGGTAAATCAGCGGTAAAAGATTTTTTTCGTCGCTATCTATATAGATAGATCAATCTTATCATAGTCTGTAAAATAGTTAATCGGAATTGTGAATACACAAATTTCGAAGTTGAGTTATAGCGAAAACAAATATTAAATGTATCAAAGTAACGAGAGATATAATATCGATTCGCCTGTATATATACACCAAACAATTCGAGTCATCAAATCGACGATTTGTAAATATTATGAGCGTTTACAATTTCGAATTCATTAAAGCGAAGGACCAAAAAGTCGATCAGTTAAAATAGCGATGGGCCAAAATGGCGAAGGATCTGGACAGCGAATGTTGTAGATTGTTCGAATCGGGTGGGGGTAAAAATGTCGAATGACCAAATATAGAACAACAAAGATTTCGAAGCGGCAGAATAATGAACTCTCAAAATAACGAAGGTTAAATTATCCGAAATTTTATCTTTCGACAGATGAAAAAATCGAATGACTATAAATCGTACCATTATTTATTGGAGAGCTAATTTATTCAAAAACGAATATTCAGATTGTCTGCAATTCGGAACATAAAAATACATAATCGAAAAATGTCGAACACCCATATCTCTGAAACAGAAAATAGCGAGTGCCTAATATGCGTAATACCGTCTATGGTGAGGAGCAATATATCGAAACGCAAAATGTCGATGGCCCGAAATGTCGAACGCCGAAACGTCAAACGGCCAAAATGGCGAACGTCGTGGGGGCCGTCACGTGGATGACAGCCTTACGATATTTTCGCCGACTGATCGACAGCGCCATCTCACAGCTTCACTGTGAGGCGCAAGTAACGTATTGCTCGGTTTGCCATCCGGGCCGTTCTACATTTTGACCCTCCGCGATTTCAACCACTCGATTTTTTGGCCGTTCGCTTTAATGATTTTCTGCATTGTGAACCATCGCAATTTTTTTAATTCGGAGAATTGTCGTCTCGAATTATTTGGTGTTATGCACACAGGCCCATCGATATTATGTTTTTCACTACGTTATTAAATCTGATTTTTTGTTTATCGCTATATATCAAGTTCCGAGATGTTCATATTCGTAATTGTTATGTTGGACTTCACAGACTCTAGTAAGATTGATCTATCTATATTCGAACATTCGTCATTTTCGAATTCGACATTTTGGCCTATCTGCATATCGATCGTTCGAAATTTTTCCCCCCACCCGTTCGAATCTGTATTTGTATGACTCAAACTGCAGACTATCTGAATATATCTTCTTGAATAAATGAGCTCTCGAATAAATTATCCTTTGGTGTAATAGTTATTCGATTTTGTCATCGGTCAAAAGATACAATTTCGAATAATTTAACCTTCGTTTTTTTGAGAGTTCATAATTCTGTGGTTTCGAAATCTTTGTCGTTCTATATTTGATCCTTCGACATTTCGACCCCCACCCAAAGGTATCCTCAAATTTTATTGAGCCATGGCATATAGTTAACGAGTGATAACCGATTAACGTAAATCAGGCATGTCCTTATAGCAAAGGATCCAGACGAGCTACATAGAAAAATAAATTATTTTATGGTCATTAGCGAATACGCTTAGGATCCAACGAGAAAAGGTGATTTTTTGAAAGATTTTTTTCGAAGATTCAAAATGTTTACTTATAAACAAATGCAATGATGTACTTTAATTTTAAGGCTACTTGAACGTTACGTTTAGATTCTTTAAGGTCTCTGTTTATTCGATTTATTGTTGTTCTTATTAACGTGTGCACGTTTTTCGAGTTCGCGAAAATTTCCGATACCTTCAGGTATAACATGCAACATAATAAATACCCATTTCAATGTCCATCGCAATTCACATAAAGATTGAAGTCGATCGCGCGCCCACAAAAAAGGGGAACGGCGTCGTCGGTGCGACCGGGCATACAGTGGTGCCATTTCGGAAAAAGGTGGACATATAGGGTCGTAAGCCAGAAATTCGATTAATTTTTTTTACACAATGGGGCGTACGTAAATTGCGTAAGACAATTTGGGGGGGCGTCCGACCAAGCGTTACGGTCTACGTACGTGGGGGGAATATTCAAATAATTCCGTTGCGAAAGAATTTTTAGAAAATGATGTAAGTTTTTTTATCGCTTTGATCGCCCCTTTTGAACTACATGATGTTTTTTGGCTAGCCGATTACAAGTATCAACGTACCGGAAAAAAATAAACGTTATTGTCTTGACTTACATGGTTCTTCCATCGCGGGATTCTGCACTTCGTTGGTATACGCGTCCGTCCTTCATCTTTTCCGACGCGGGGATTCGGCTACGCCGTCTGCGCCCACCAGGCATGCTCGCTTAATGTGATAAAAAGCACGGGACACGCACGAAAAACAGTATAAAAATCCACAAAACAATATATACACCGTTCGTAACTTAATGGTAATAAGAACAATGATAAAAACTATGAATATAACAATAAAAGAAACAATTATTAATAAAAAAGAATATTGAAAACTAGAAATACCAACTGTAAAAAGTAGGAAACAACTTTACAACGCTCCTGATCGTGGTGCATGCGCTGTCGACCTTACCCAATGGCGTACTGAGTATCCTTGCCCCGGCAGGTTAGACTTTTTTCATAAAAAAGTTCCCGGCAGAAATTTTTTGCTCTATCCTTTAGGGGAGGTCGTCACCTATGTGAAGTTGGCAACTGACTTTACAGAAAGTAATTTTTTTGTTTTGCATTCGTTTGTACTCAGTTTGTACCCGTTTGTACCGTCTTAAATTTCGTTTGTACCTTAAGGGGGAAAAAAGTACGAGGGTATGAAAAAATGAACCGCAACCCATTTAGAGCTAAGCAATTTTAATAAACGCGACTGAAAAGAGAATCGTTTGTACCCGTTTGTACCGTTAAACATTTTTTTTTTCGATTTTTTTTTTTTTTTAATTTCCGTTCGTACCGACAAGTATATCGTGTGGACCACCTAGAAATTGTTTCTGTTCATTCGTATCGGTGAGTACATCGTTTCTACCACCGTGTAATCGTTTATACCCATTCATACTGACGAGTATATCGTTTGTACCACCGAGAAAACGTTTGTACCCGTCTGTACTATCGAGCAATCGTTTGTACCCGTTCCTATCGACGAATATATCGTTTGTACCACTCAGCAAACGTTTGTGCCCGTCTGTACTATCGAGCAATCGTTTGTACCCGTTGGTATCGACGAGTATTTCGTATGTACCACCGAGAAAACATTTGTACCCGTCTGTACTATCAAGCAATCGTTTGGACCCATTCATACTGACGAGTATATCATTTGTACCAACGAGCAAATGTTTGTACCCGTCTGTATTATCGAGCAATCGTTTGTACCCGGTCGTATCGACGAGTATATCGTATGTACCACCGAGAAAACGTTTGTACCCGTCTGTACTATCGAGAACTCATTTGTACCCGTTCGTATCGACGAGTATCTCGTTTGTACCACCGAGCAATCGTTTGTACCCGTCTGTACTATCGACCAATCGTTTGTACCCGTTCGTATCGACGAGTGTATCGTTTGTACCACCGAGAAAACGTTTGTACCCGTCTGTACTATCGAGAAATCGTTTGTACCCGTTCGTATCGACGAGTATATCGTTTGTACCACCGAGAAAACGTTTGTACCCGTCTGTACTATGGAGCAATCGTTTGTACCCGTTCGTATCGACGAGAATATCGTTTGTACCACCGAGAAATCGTTTGTACCACCGAGAAATAGTCTGTACCCGTTAGTATCCACGAGTATATCGTTTGTACCACCGAGACAACGTTTCTACCCGGCTGTACTATCGAGCAATCGTTTGTACCCGTTCGTACTGACGAGTATATCGTTTGTACCACCGAGAAAAAGTTCGTACCTATCTGTACTATCGAGCAATCGATTGTACCCGTTCGTATCGACGAGTATATCGTTTGTACCACCGAAAAATCGTTTGTACCCGTTGGTATCGACGAGTATATCGTTTGTACCACCGAGGAACCGTTTGCACCAGTCTGTACTATCGAGCAATCGTTTGTACCCATTCGTACTGACGAGTATATCGTTTGTACCACCGAGAAAACGTTTCTATCCGTCTGTACTAGCGAGCAATCGTTTGTACCCGTTCGTACTTACGAGTATATCGTTTGTACCACCGAGAAAAAGTTCGTACCTATCTGTCTTATCGAGCAATCGTTTGTACCCGTTCGTACTGACGAGTATATCGTTGGTACCACCGAGAAAACGTTTGTACCCGTCTGTACTATCGAGCAATCGTTTGTACCCATGCGTATCGACGAGTATATCGTTTGTACCACCGAGAAATCGTTTGTACTCGTCTGTACTATCGTGCAATCGTTTATACCCGTTCGTATCGACGAGTATATCGTTTGTACCACCGAGGAAACGTTTGTACCCATTCGTCCTGACGAGCAGATCGTTTGTACCGCCGAGAAATCGTTTGCTTGGGTTTCCATCATCGAGCAATCGTTTGTACCGGTTCGTACCAACGAGTAAATCATTTGTACCAGCACTTAATCTTGTGTTTCGGTCCATACTGACGAGTATGTTGTTTGTACTACCGAGCAATAATTTCTACTTTTTCGTGCCAAGGAGTATATCGTTTGTACCGCCAAGCGTAAGTTTCGTAGAGTAAGTAAGTAAGTAGGCGTACATGGGTACAAACGATTTCTCTGTGGTACAAATGATATGCTCGTCAATACGACTGGGTAGAAACGATTGCTCGATAGTACAGATGGGTACAAACGTTTTCTCAGTAGTACAAACGCTATACTCGTCAGTACGACCGGGTACAGACGATTGCTCGATAGTACCGACGGGTACAAACAATTTCTCGTCGGTACATATGATATACTCGTCAGTACGAATGGGTACAAACGATTGCTCGATAGTACAGACGGGTACAAAGGTTTTCTCCTTGGTACAAACGATATACTCGTCAGTGCGAATAGGTACAAACGATTGCCCGATAGTACACACGGGTACAAACGTTTTCTCGGTGGTACATACGAAATACTCGTCGATACGAATGGGTACAAACGATTGGTCGATAGTACAGACGGGTACAAACGTTTTCTCGTTGGTACAAATGATATAATCGTCAGTACGAATGGGTACAAACGATTGCTCGATAGTACAGACGGGTACAAACGTTTTCTCGGTGGTACAAACGATATACTCGTCGATACGAACGGGTACAATCGATTGCTCGATAGTACAGACGGGTACAAACGATTTCTCGGTGGTACAAACGATATACTCGTCGATACGAACGGGTACAAACGATTGCTCGATAGTACAGACGGGTACAAACGTTTTCTCGTTGGTACAAACGATATACTCGTCAGTGCGAATGGGTACAAACGATTGCCCGATAGTACAGACGGGTACAAACGTTTTCTCGGTGGTACATACGAAATACTTGTCGATACGAATGGGTACAAACGATTGGTCGATAGTACAGACGGGTACAAACGTTTTCTCGTTGGTACAAATGATATACTCGTCAGTACGAATGGGTACAAAGGTATGCTCGATAGTACAGACGAGTACAAACATTTTCTCGGTGGTACATACGAAATACTCGTCAGTGCGAATAGGTACAAACGATTGCCCGATAGTACACACGGGTACAAACGTTTTCTCGGTGGTACATACGAAATACTCGTCGATACGAATGGGTACAAACGATTGGTCGATAGTACAGACGGGTACAAACGTTTTCTCGTTGGTACAAATGATATAATCGTCAGTACGAATGGGTACAAACGATTGCTCGATAGTACAGACGGGTACAAACGTTTTCTCGGTGGTACAAACGATATACTCGTCGATACGAACGGGTACAATCGATTGCTCGATAGTACAGACGGGTACAAACGATTTCTCGGTGGTACAAACGATATACTCGTCGATACGAACGGGTACAAACGATTGCTCGATAGTACAGACGGGTACAAACGTTTTCTCGTTGGTACAAACGATATACTCGTCAGTGCGAATGGGTACAAACGATTGCCCGATAGTACAGACGGGTACAAACGTTTTCTCGGTGGTACATACGAAATACTTGTCGATACGAATGGGTACAAACGATTGGTCGATAGTGCAGACGGGTACAAACGTTTTCTCGTTGGTACAAATGATATACTCGTCGATACCAACGGGTACAAACGATTGCTTGATAGTGCAGACGGGTACAAACAATTTCTCGTTGATACAAACGATATTCTCGTCAGTACGAATGGGTACAAACGATTAATCGCGGGTACGAATGAGTACAAACGATCTCTCGGTGGTACAAACGACATACTCGTCGATACGAACGGGTACAAACGATTGCTCGATAGTACAGACGGGTACAAACGTTTCCTCGGTGGTACAAACGATGTACTCGTTGATACGAACGGGTACAAACGATTGCTCGATAGTACAGATGGGTAAAAACGTTTTCTCGGTGGTACAAACGATATACTCGTCAGAACGAATGGGTACAAACGATTCCTCGATAGTACAGACGGGTACAAACGTTTTCTCGGTGGTCCAAATGATATACTCGTCGATACGAACGGGTACAGTCGATTGCTCGATAGTACAGACGGGTACAGACGATTTCTCGGTGGTACAAACGATATACTCGTCGATACGAACGGGTACAAACGATTGCTCGATAGTACCGACGGGTACAAACGTTTTCTAGTTGGTACAAACGATATACTCGTCAGAATGAATGGGTACAAACGATTGCTCGATAGTACAGATGGGTACAAACGTTTTCTTGGTGGTACAAACGATATACTCGTCAGTACGAATGGGTATAAACGATTACACGGTGGTAGAAACGATGCAGTCACCGATACGAATGAATAGAAACAATTTCTAGGTGGTCCAAACGATATACTTCTCGGTACAAACGGAAATTAAAAAAAAAATCGAAAATTTTTTTATCCAGAATAAAATTTGAAAAAAAAATTGAAAAAAAAAAAATTTTTAACGGTACAAACGGGTACAAACGATTCTCTTTTCAGTCGCGTTTATTAAAATTGCTTAGCTCTAAATCGGTTGCGGTTCATCTTTTCATAGCCTCGTACTTTTTTCCCCCTTAAGGTACAAATGAAATTTAAGACGGTACAAACGGGTACAAACCAAGTACAAACGAATGCAAAAAAAAAATTACCTTCTGTAAAGTCAGTTGCCAACTTCACATAGGTGAGGTCGTCAGTAGTGTAAATCCAAAATAATTTGGTCTTCGATCAATATCTCCTTTATTTTTATTTTTTCAATACAAACTGTAAGAACAAACGTTGTTGAAAATTTAATTTTCTACAACTTTAGTGCTTACAATTTTTATTCTACGATCTATATTTTTCCAGATAATGTGGGAAAACTTGCCAAAGTAGAATTATTTAAGTATCTCGATTATTGTTAACTTCAGCGCATAAACTGATATGAATAAAGTTGTACAGAATCGAATTTCCTACAATTTTGATTTCTATAATTTTTCTCTACAATCGATATTTAAGGTCATTCCCACACCACCACTGGGGTAGAGCTCCTGGCGCATTTTTTTTTATGTGGTATTCCCAGTAGGCTTAATCCACATCTCATGGCTTGCAAGATCTTTGCGATTTCTACAGTTTTCTTCCCTATAAGTTATTGAAGCTGGAATTTCCATTTGCACTCTCGCGCACAAGGACTTGAGTCCTTAGCATTTTTGTTAAAAAATTAAAAAATTAAGGAGATATGCCGCAAAAATCAGACTACCTTACAAACAAAATGGCGGCTCATGACGTATCATGGCTCCATTGATGAAAATTATTTAAAAAGCAAATAGAGACACGAGCTTGAAAGAAAGTTGGTTTTTTCGACCATCATTTTTATGTTGCACGTGATATTTCTTTTAGAATTTGAGACAACCAAAACGAGCGCTCGTATCGCCAAGGCGATCTACATCGCTCGGGGAAACAAAAATAGCTCGGAACCGTTAGAAAAAAGTTTCGTCACTTATAAACAAAAAGCCATCATGATTTTTGTGGCTCTACGAATTTTTCAAAATTTTTTCCAAGAAAGCGATTTTTGGGAAATTTTTCGTCAGTTATAAACAATAATCCATCATATTTTATGTCTACGAATTTTTCAAAAATTTTTCCAAGAAAGCGATTTTTCGGAAATTTTTCGTCAATTATAAACGAAAAGCCATCATATTTTTATGGCTCTAAGAATTTTTCAAAAAAATTTCAAAGAAAGCGACTTTTCGGAAAATTTTCGTTATAAACAAAAATGCATCATATTTTTTAAGTCTACGAATTTTTCAAAGATTTTCCAAGAATGCGATTTTTCGACACTTTTTCGTCAGTTATATACAAAAAGTTATCATATTTTTCAAAATTTTTTCCAAGAAAGCAATTTTTCTGAAATTTTTCGTCAGTTATAAACAAAAATTCATGGTATTTTTTGTCAACGAATTTAAAAAAAAATGTTCCACGTAAGTGATTTTTCGGAAATTTTTCGTCAGTTATAAACAAAAAGCCATCACGATTTTTATGGCTGTACGAATTTTTCAAAAAAATTTCAAAGAAAGGGATTTTTCGAAAATTTTTCGTCAGTTATAAACAAAAAGCCATCATGATTTTTATGTCTACCAATTTTTCAAAAATGTTTTCAAGAAAGCGATTTTTCGGAAATTTTTCGTCAGTTATAAACAAAAAGCCATCATATTTTATATGTCTACGAATTTTTCAAAAATTTTTCCAAGGAAGCGATCTTTCGGAAATTTATCGTCAGTTAGAAACAAAAAGCCATCATATTTTTTGATGCTCTACGAATTTTTAAGAAAAATTTTGCAAGAAAGCAATTTTTCGGAAATTTTTCGTCAATTATATTTTTTATGTCTACGAATTTTTCAAAAATTTTTCCAAGGAAGCGATTTTTCGGAAATTTTTCGTCAATTATATACCAAATGTGCATTATATTTTTTATGGCTCTACGAATTTTTCAAAAAATTTTCCAAGAAAGCAATTTTTCGGAAATTTTTCGTCAGTTATAAACAATAATCCCAGATTTTTTCTGGCTCTACGAATTTTTCAAAAAATTTTCCAAGCAAGCGATTTTTCGGAAATTTTTCGTCAGTTATAAACAAAAAGCCATCATATTTTTTATGGCGCTACGAATTTTTCAAAAAAATGTCCAGGAAATCGAGTTTTCGGAAATTTTTCGTCAGTTATAAACAAAAATCCATTATATTTTTTGTGTACGAATTTTTCAAAAAATTTTCCAAGGAAGCGATTTTTTCGGACATTGTTTGTCACTTATAAACAAAAAGCCATCATGATTTTTATGGCTCTACGAATTTTTCAAAAAAATAGCCAAGAAAGCGATTTTTGGGAAATTTTTCGTCAGTTATAAACAATAATCCATCATATATTTTATGTCTACGAATGTCTTGAAACTTCCCTAGATGGAAATGGCACCGTATCTTATATTCCGCTTGAGACATCCACGAGTCAATTAGTACGACACTGACCTTAAACTCGCCGTATAAATGAGACGTTTTTCAGACTCGTAGTTTATCGCTTAGCGTACGGAATTGTGGCTGGAAATGTTACCAGTAAACTATCATGTGTTTCTCCTCGATGATGGACGAAATTCAATCGGGGGTCGAATATTCGAGTTCGTAAAAGATACACGCGTTTAGAGCACGAACTGTCACACGGACCGTGTTTATCGTTCACATGACAATACGAGAAACAAATTGCAGCAAGGGGCCTAGGGCGAGATCACAGAAGAGGGGGGATGAGGGAACGTCAGAGCGCTCCTACGCATCTTGCGGCGCGCGGAACAAAAGAGGATCTAGCATCGGTGGTGCGGCATGGCTCCATTCACGACATAAAAAAATATTTAAAAAGCAACTAGAGACACGAGCTTGAAAAAAAGTGCGTTTTTTCGACCATAATTTTTATGCTGCACGTGATATTTCTATTAGAATTTGAGACAACCAAAACGAGCGCTCGTATCGCCAAGGCGATTTACATCGTTCGGGGGAACGAAAATAGCTCGAAACCGATAGAAAAAAATTTCGTCAGCTATAAGCAAAAAGGGATCATATTTTTTATGGCTCTACGAATTTTTCAAAAATTTTTCCAAGAAAGCGATTTTTGGGAAATTTTTCGTCACTTATAAACAATAATCCATCATATTTTATAAGGCTCTACGAATTTTTCAAAAAAATTTCAAAGAAAGCGATTTTTCGGAAATTTTTCGTTAGTTATAAACAAAAATGCATCATATTTTTTGCGTCTACGAATTTTTCAAAAATTTTCCAAGAATGCGATTTTTCGACACTTTTTCGTCAGTTATATACAAAAAGTTATCATATTTTTCATGGCTCTACGAATTTTTCAAAAATTTTTCCAAGAAAGCAGTTTTTCTGAATTTTTTCGTCAGTTATAAACAAAAATTCATCATATTTTTTATGTCTACGAATTTTTCAAAAAATTTTCCACGGAAGTGATTTTTCGGAAATTTTTCGTCAGTTATAAACAAAAAGCCATCACGATTTTTATGGCTCTACGAATTTTTCAAAAAAATTTCAAAGAAAGCGATTTTTCATAAATTTTTCGTCAGTTATAAACAAAAAGCCATCATGATTTTTATGTCTACCAATTTTTCAAAAATGTATTCAAGAAAGCGATTTTTCGGAAATTTTCCGTCAGTTATAAACAAAAATCCATTATATTTTTTGTCTACGAATTTTTCAAAAATTATTCCAAGGAAGCGATTTTTCGGAAATTTTTCGTCAATTATATACCGAAAGCCATCATATTTTTTATGGCTCTACGAATTTGTCAAAAAATTTTCCAAGAAAGCAATTTTTCGGAAATTTTTCGTCAGTTGTAAACAATAATCCATCATATTTTTTATGTTTACGAACTTTTCGAAAAAAATTCCAAGAAAGCGATTTTTCGGAAGTTTTTCGTCAGTTATAAACAAATAGCCATCACGATTTTTATGGCTCTACGAATTTTTTAAAAAAATTTCAAAGAAAGCGATTTGTCGGAAATTTTTTGTCAGTTATAAACAAAAAGCCATCATGATTTTTATGTCTACTAATTTTTCAAAAATGTTTTCAAGAAAGCGATTTTTCGGAAATTTTGTTGTCAGCTATAAACAATAAGTCATCATATTTTTTATGGCTCTACGAATTTTTCAGAAAGTTTTCCAAGAAAGCAATTTTTCGGAAGTTTTTCGTCAGTTATAAACAAAAGTCCATCATATTTTTTATGTCTACGAATTTTTCAAAAACTTTTCCAAGGAAGCGATTTTTCGGAAATTTTTCGTCAGTTATAAACAAAAAGCCATCATATTTTTTGAAGCTCTACGAATTTTTATGAAAAATTTTGCAAGAAAGCTATTTTTCGGAAATTTTCCGTCAGTTATAAACAAAAATCCATTATATTTTTTGTCTACGAATTTTTCAAAAATTATTCCAAGGAAGCGATTTTTCGGAAATTTTTCGTCAATTATATACCGAAAGCCATCATATTTTTTATGGCTCTACGAATTTTTCAAAAAATTTTCCAAGAAAGCAATTTTTCGGAAATTTTTCGTCAGTTGTAAACAATAAACCTTCATATTTCTTATGTCTACGAATTTTTCGAAAAAAAATTCCAATAACGCGATTTTTCGGAAGTTTTTCGTCAGTTATAAACAAAAAGCCATCACGATTCTTATGGCTCTACGAATTTTTTAAAAAAATTTCAAAGAAAGCGATTTTTCGGAAATTTTTTGTCAGTTATAAACAAAAAGTCATCATGATTTTTATGTCTACTGATTTTTCAAAAATGTTTTCAAGAAAGCGATTTTTCGGAAATTTCGTTGTTAGCTATAAACAATAAGCCAGCATATTTTTTATGGCTCTACGAATTTTTCAAAAAATTATCCAAGAAAGCGATTTTTCGGAAATTTGTTGTCAGTTATAAACAAAAATCCATCATATTTTTTGTCTACGAATCTTTCAAAAATTTTTCCAAGGCAGCGATTTTTCGGAAATTTTTCGTCAGTTCTAAACAAAAAGCCATCATATTTTTTGAAGCTCTACGAATTTTTAAGAAAAATTTTGCAAGAAAGCATTTTTTCGGAAATTGTTCGTCAGTTATAAACAAAAATCCATTATAGTTTTTATGTCTACGAATTTTTCAAAAATTTTTCCAAGCAAGGGATTTTTCGGAAATTTTTCGTCAATTATATACCGAAAGCCATCATATTTTTTTGGCTGTACGAATTTTTCAAAAAATTTTCCAACCAATTTTTCGGCAATTGTTCGTCAGTTATAAACAATAATCCATCATATTATTTATGTCTACGAATTTTTCGAAAAAATTTCCAAGAAAGCGATTTTTCGGAAGTTTTTCGTCAGTTATAAACAAAAAGCCATCACGAATTTTATGGCTCTACGAATTTTTCAAAAAAATTTCAAAGAAAGCGATTTTTCGGAACTTTTTCGTCAGTTATAAACAAAAAGGCATCATGATTTTTATGTCTACCAATTTTTCAAAAATGTTTTCAAGAAAGCGATTTTTCGGAAATTTTTCGTCAGTTGTACAAAAAAAGCCATCATATTTTTTATGTCTACGAATTTTTCAAAAATTTTTCCGAGGAAGCGATTTTTCGGAAATTTATCGTCAGTTATAAACAAAAAGCCATCATATTTTTTGAAGCTCTACGAATTTTTAAGAAAAATTTTGCAAGAAAGCAATTTTTCGGAAATTTTTCGTGAGATATAAACAAAAATCCATTACATTTTTTGTCTACGAATTTTTTAAAAATTCTTCCAAGGAAGCGATTTTTCGGAAATTTTTCGTCAATTATATACCAAAAGTCCATTATATTTTTTATAGCTCTACGAATTTTTCAAAAAATTTTCCAAGAAAGCAATTTCTCAGAAATTTTTTGTCAGTTATAAACAATAATCCATCATATTTTTTCTGGCTCTACGAATTTTTCCAAAAATTTTCCAAGAAAGCAATTTTTCGGAAATTTTTCGTCAGTTATAAACAATAATCCATCAGATTTTTTATGTCTACGAATTTTTCAAAAATATTTCCAAGAAAGCGATTTTTCGGAAATTTTTCGTCAGTTGTAAACAATAATCCATCATATTTTTTCTGGCTCTACGAATTTTTCCAAAAATTTTCCAAGAAAGCAATTTTTCGGAAATTTTTCGTCAGTTATAAACAATAATCCATCAGATTTTTTATGTCTACGAATTTTTCAAAAAATTTTCCAAGAAAGCGATTTTTCGGAAATTTTTCGTCAGTTATAAACAAAAAGCCATCATATTTTTTATGGCCCTACGAATTTTTCAAAAAAATTTCCAGGAAATCGATTTTTCGGAAATTTATCATCAGTTATAAACAAAAATCCATTATATTTTTTGTCTACGAATTTTTCAAAAAATTTTCCGAGGAAGCGATTCTTTCGAAAATTTTTTGTCAATTATAAACAAAAAGCCATCATGATTTTTATGGCTCTACGAATTTTTCAAAACAATTTCCAAGAATGCGATTTTTGGGAAATTTTTCGTCAGTTATAAACAATATTCCATCATATTTTTTATGTCTCCGAATGTCTTGAAACTTCCCTAGATGGAAATGGCACTGTATCTTTTATTCCGCTCTGGACATCCACGAGTCAATTGTACGACACTGACCATAAACTCGCCGTATAAATGAGACGTTTTTCAGACTCGTAGTTTATCGCTTAGCGTACGGAATTGTGGCTGGAAATGTTACCAGAAAACTATGATGTGTTTCTCCTCGATGATGGACGAAATTCAATCGGGGGTCGAATATTCGAGTTCGTAAAAGATACACGCGTTTAGAGCACGAACTGTCACACGGACCGTGTTTATCGTTCACATGACAACACGAGAAACAAATTGCAGCAAGGGGCTTAGAGCGAGATCACAGCGGAGGGGGGATGAGGGAACGTCAGAGCGCTCCTACGCATCTTGCGGCGCGCGGAACAAAAGAGGATCTAGCATCGGTGGTGCGGCATGGCTCCATTCACGACATAAAAAAATATTTAAAAAGCAACTAGAGACACGAGTTTGAGAAAAAGGGCGTTTTTTCGACCATAATTTTTATGCTGCACGTGATATTTCTATTAGAATTTGAGACAGCCAAAACGAGCGCTCGTATCGCCAAGGCGATTTACATCGCTCGGGGGAACGAAAATAGCTCGAAACCGTTAGAAAAAAATTTCGTCAGCTATAAACAAAAAGGCATCATATTTTTTATGGCTCTACGAATTTTTCAAAAATTTTTTCAAGAAAGCGATTTTTGGGAAATTTTTCGTCAGTTACAAACAATAACCCATCATATTTTTTGTCTACGAATTTTTCAAAAATTTTTCCAAGAAAGCGATTTTTCGGAAATTTTTCGTCAATTGTAAACGAAAAGCCATCATATTTTATAAGGCTCTACGAATTTTTCAAAAATATTTCAAAGAAAGCGACTTTTCGGAAATTTTTCGTTAGTTATAAACAAAAATGCATCATATTTTTTATGTCTACGAATTTTTCAAAAATTTTCCAAGAATGCGACTTTTCAACACTTTTTCGTCAGTTATATACAAAAAGTTATCATATTTTTCATGGCTCTACGAATTTTTCAAAAATTTTTCCAAGAAAGCAATTTTTCCAAGAAAGCAATTTTTCTGAAATTTTTCGTCAGTTATATACAAAAATTCATCATATTTTTTGTCTACGAATTTTTAAAAAAATTTTACAAGAATCCGATTTTTCGACACTTTTTCGTCAGTTATATACCAAAAGTTATCATATTTTTCATGGCTTTACAAATTTTTCAAACATTTTTCCAAGAAAGCAATTTTTTTGAAATTTTTCGTCAGTTATAAACAAAAATTCATCATAGTTTTTATGTCTACGAATTTTTCAAAAAATTTTCCACGGAAGCGATTTTTCGTAAATTTCTCGTCAGTTATAAACAAAAAGCCATCACGATTTTTATGGCTCTACGAATTTTTCAAAAAAATTTCAAAGAAAGCGATTTTTCGGAAATTGTTCGTCAGTTATAAACAAAAAGCCAACATGAATTTTATGTCTACCAATTTTTCAAAAATGTTTCCAAGAGAGCGATTTTTCGGAAATTTTTCGTCAATTATAAACGAATAGCCATCATATTTGTTCTGGCTCTACGAATTTTTCAAAAAATTTTCCAAGAAAGCGATTTTTCGGAAATTTGTCGTCAGTTATAAACAAAAATTCATCATATTTTTTATGTCGACGAATTTTTCAAAAATTTTTCCACAGAAATGATTTTTCGGAAATTTTTCGTCAGTTATAAACAAAAAGCCATGATTTTTATGGCTCTATGAATTTTTCAAAAAAATTTCAAAGGAAGCGATTTTTCGGAAATTTTTCGTCAGTTATACCAAAAATGCATCATATTTTTTATGGCTCTACGAATTTTTCAACAAAATTTCCAAGAAACCGATTTTTCGGAAATTTTTCGTCAGTTATAAACAAAAAGCCATCATGATTTTTGTGGCTCAACGAATTTTTCAAAAAATTTTCCAAGAAAGCGGTTTTTCGGAAATTTTTCGTCAGTTATAAACAAAAATGCATCATATTTTTTATGTCTACGAATTTTTCAAAAATTTTTCCACGAAAGCGATTTTTCGAAAAATTTTCGTCACTTATAAACAAAAAACCATCATATTTTTTATGTCTACGAATTTTTCAAAAGAATTTCCAAAAAAGCGATTTTTCGGATATTTTTTGTCAGTTATATACAAAAAGCCATCATATTTTTTATGGCTCTACGAATTTTTCAAAACCTTTTCCGAGAAAGCAATTTTTCGGAAATTTTTCGTCAGTTATAATCAAAAATCCATCATATTTTGTATGTCTACCAATTTTTCAAAAAATGTTTAATGAAAGCGATTTTTCGGAAATTTTTCGTCAGTTATAAACAAAATAAACAAAAAGCCATCATATTTTTTTGTCTACGAATTTTTCAAAAATTTTTCCAAGAAAGCGATTGTTTGGAAATTTTTCGTCAGTTATAAACAAAAAGCCATCATATTTTTTATGGCTCTACGAATTTTTCAAAAAATTTCCCAAGAAAGCGATATTTCGAAAAATTTTCGTCAGTTATAAACAAAAATCCATTATATTTTTTGTCTACGAATTTTTCAAAAATTTTTCCAAGGACGCGATATTTCGGAAATTTTTCGTCAGTTATATACAAAAAGCCATCATCTTTTTAATGGCTCTACGAATTTTTCAAAAAAATTTCCAAGAAAGTGATTTTTCGGAAATTTGTCGTCAGTTATAAACAAAATGCCATCATATTTTTTATGTCTACGAATATTTCAAAAAATTTTCCAAGAAAGCGATTTTTCGGAACTTTTTCGTCAGTTATATACAAAATGTTATCATATTTTTTATGGCTCTACGAATTTTTTAAAAAAATTTCCAGAAAAGCGATTTTTCCGAAATCGTTCGTCAGTTATAAACATAAATCTATTATATTTTTTTTGTCTACGAATTTTTCAAAAAAGTTTACAAGGAAGCGATTTATTCGGAAATTTTTCGCCACTTATAAACAAAAAGCCATCCTGATTTTTATGGCTCTCCGAATTTTTCAAAAATGTTTTCAAGAAAGCGATTTTTCGGAAATTTTTCGTCAGTTATAAATAAAAAGCCATCATATTTTTTATGTCTACGAATTTTTCAAAAAATTTTCGAAGGAAGCGATTTTTCGGAAATTTATTGTCAGTTATACACAAAAAGCCATGATATTTTTTGAAGCTCTACGAATTTTTAAGAAAAATTTTGCAAGAAAGCAATTTTTCGGAAATTTTTCGTCAGTTATAAACAAAAATCCATTATATTTTTTGTCTACGAATTTTTCAAAAATTTTTCCAAGGAAGCTATGTTTCGGAAATTTTTCGTCAATTATATACCAAAAGTCAATTATATTCTTTACAACTCTACGAATTTTTCAAAAAATTTTCCAAGAAAGCATTTTTTCGGAAATTTTTCAAAAAATTTTCCAAGAAAGCATTTTTTCGGAAATTTTTCGTCAGGTATAAACAATAATCCATCATATTTTTTATGTCTACGAATTTTTCGGTAAAAATTTCCAACAAAGCGATTTTTCGGAAGTTTTTCGTCAGTTATAAACAAAAAGCCATCGCGATTTTTATGGCTCTACGAATTTTTCAAAAAAACTTCAAAGAAACCGATTTTTCGGAAATTTTTCGTCAGTTTTAAACAAAAAGCCATCATGATTTGTATGTCTACCAATTTTTCAAAAATGTTTTCAAGAAAGCGACTTTTCGGAAATTTTTCGTCAGTTATAAACAAAAAGCCATCATATTTTTTATGTCTACGAATATTTCGGAAAAAAATTCCAAGAAAGCTATTTTTCGGAAGTTTTTCATCAGTTATAAACAAAAAGCCATCACGATTTTTATGACCTCCATAAAGCTAGCAGAGCAAAGTCCCCGAAATGGATTTAATGGTTATCAAAATTTTGTGCTTTTTATGTGCTAATTTTGTGCTCCATTAAAAATTTTTGTGCTCTTATCGTTTAGCGGGAAGTGAGAAATCAAAAGTGCTCTGTCTGCTTAACATCAACCTAGCAGAGCACTTCCTGATATTTTGCTATATGTAAGAATGAAACTACGTAATATTTATGTGCTTTTTATGTGCTTTACGAATATCGAGCAGCCAAACCTCTATTTTTTTTTTTCGCCCGATAATGAGAAATCAAAAGTGCTCTGTCTACTTAACGTCAAGCTAGCAGAGCACCTGAAGAAATTTTGCCATATGTAAGAATCAAACCACGTGATATTTATGTGCTTTTTATGTGCTCTACGAATATCCAAGAGCCAAACCGCTGGAACGAAAATTACTCCCAAAACCACCCCTCCAAGACCCAAGCTACCCGCAAATACGAGTATTGGCTATATTTCGATATCGCAAAATCAAAGTAGTCCATATTTATGTGCTATTTATGTGCTCCACGAATATCCAAGAGCCAAGCCGCTAAAACGAAAATTTCTCCCAAAAACACCCCTCCAAGACCCAAGCTACCCGCTAAATAGGAGTATTGGCTATATTTCGATATCGCAAAATCAAAGTAGTCCATATTTATGTGCTTTTTATGTGCTCTACGAATATCCAAGAGCCCAACCCCTAAAACGAAAATTTCTCCCAAAAACACCCCTCCAAGACTCAAGCTACCCGCAAATACAAGAGTTGGCTATATTTCGATATCGCAGAATCAAAGTAGTCGACATTTATATGCTATTTATGTGCTCTACGAATATGCAAGAGCCAAATCGCTAAAACGAAAATTACTCCCAAAACCACCCCTCCAAGTCCCAAGCTACCCGCAAATGCGAGTATTGGCTATATTTCGATATCGCAACACCAAAGTAGTCCATATTTATGTGCTTTTTATGTGCTCCACGAATATCCAAGAGCCAAGCCGCTAAAACGAAAATTTCTCCCAAAAACACCCCTCCAAGGCTCAAGCTACCCGCAAATACGAGAGTTGGCTATATTTCGATATCGCAAAATCAAAGTAGTGCATATTTATGTGCTCTACGAATATACAAGAGCCAAACCGTTAAAACGAAAATTTCTCCCAAAAACACCACTCCAAGACCCAAGCTACCCGCAAATACGGATATTGACTATATTTCGATATCGCAAAATCAAAGTAGTCCATATTTATGTGCTTTTTATGTGCTCTACGAATATCCAGGAGCCAAACCGCTAAAACGAAAATTTCCCCCAAAAACACCCCTCCAAGACTCAAGCTACCCGCAAATACGAGAGTTGGCTATATTTCGATATCACAGAATCAAAGTAGTCGACATTTACGTGCTATTTATGTGCTCTACGAATATTCAAGAGCCAAATGGCTAAAACGAAAATTTCTCCCAAAAACACCCTTCCAAGACCCAAGCTACCCGCAAATACGAGTATTGGCTATATTTCGATATCGCAAAATCAAAGTAGTCCATATTTATGTGCTTTTTATGTGCTCTACGAATATCCAAGAGCCAAACTGCTAAAACGAAAATTTCTCCCAAAAACACCTCTCCAAGACCCAAGCTACCCGCAAATACGAATATTGGCTATATTTCGATATCGCAGAATCAAAGTAGTCGACATTTATGTGCTATTTATGTGCTCTACGAATATACAAGAGCCAAATCGCTAAAACGAAAATTACTCCCAAAACCACCCCTCCAAGTCCCAAGCTACCCGCAAATGCGAGTATTGGCTATATTTCGATATCGCAAAATCAAAGTAGTCCATATTTATGTGCTTTTTATGTGCTCTACGAATATCCAGGAGCCAAACCGCTAAAACGAAAATTTCCCCCAAAAACACCCCTCCAAGACTCAAGCTACCCGCAAATACGAGAGTTGGCTATATTTCGATATCACAAAATCAAAGTAGTCGACATTTATGTGCTATTTATGTGCTCTACGAATATTCAAGAGCCAAACGGCTAAAACGAAAATTTCTCCCAAAAACACCCTTCCAAGACCCAAGCTACCCGCAAATACGAGTATTGGCTATATTTCGATATCACAGAATCAAAGGAGTCGACATTTATGTGCTATTTATGTGCTCTACGAATATTCAAGAGCCAAACGGCTAAAACGAAAATTTCTCCCAAAAACACCCTTCGAAGACCCAAGCTACCCGCAAATACGAGTATTGGCTATATTTCGATATCGCAAAATCAAAGTAGTCCATATTTATGTGCTTTTTATGTGCTCTACGAATATCCAAGAGCCAAACCGCTAAAACGAAAATTTCTCCCAAAAACACCCCTCGAAGTCCCAAGCTACCCGCAAATACGAGTATTGGCTATATTTCGATATCGCAAAATCAATGTAGTCCATATTTATGTGCTTTTTATGTGCTTTACGAATATCCAAGAGCCAAACCCCTAAAACGAAAATTTCTCCCAAAAACACCCCTCCAAGACTCAAGCTACCCGCAAATACAAGAGTTGGCTATATTTCGATATCGCAGAATCAAAGTAGTCGACATTTATGTGCTTTTTATGTGCTCTACGAATATCCAAGAGCCAAACCGCTAAAACCAAAATTTCTCCCAAAAACACCCCTCCAAGACCCAAGCTACCCGCAAATACGAGTATTGGCTATATTTCGATATCGCAAAATCAAAGTAGTCCATATTTATGTGCTTTCTATGTGCTCTACGAATATCCAAGAGCCCAACCGCTAAAACGAAAATTTCTCCCAAAAACACCCCCCAAGACCCAAGCTACCCGCAAATACGAGTATTGGCTATATTTCGATATCGCAAAATCAAAGTAGTCCACATTTGTGTCCTAATTTTGTGCTGCAATTAAAATGTTTGCGCTCTTATCGTTTAGCTAGTATGTAATTGGAAATCAAAAGTGCTTTGCTGGGTTATCATCAAGCTAGCAGACCACCTACTATTTTTTTGCCGCCACATTCAAGGATATAATCACACACTCTTCATGTGCTCTTTTGTGCTTTACAGATATCGAACCGCCAAGCCCCTTTTTTTTTTTAATTTCGCCACACATAGACCCTTAATAACCCCCTAATAGGCGCGTGGAGTATTTTTTCGATATTCGAGATCAAATTGCACCCCATTTGTGTGCTTTTCATGTACTCTTAGAATATCCAAGAGTCAAACCGCAGATATGAAAAATTCTCTACATACCAACCCTGAAACACCCAAGCTATCCTCTTATAAGAGCGACGGCTGTTTTTTCGATATCGTGAAATCACATTATTCCACGTTCATCTGCTTTTTATGTTCTCTTTGACTATCCAAGACTTAAACCGCAAGTACTCAAAGTTCTCCTGAAACCCTAAAAGACTAGAGCTACTTGTCAAAATGAGTATGGCAATTTTTTCATATTGCACAATCAAATTATTCCAGATTGATGTGCTTTTTTATGTCTTTCTAAATATC
Organism: Ophion costatus; assembly: GCA_951751655.1. NCBI lineage: Eukaryota > Metazoa > Arthropoda > Insecta > Hymenoptera > Ichneumonidae > Ophion > Ophion costatus. The sequence goes on along the minus strand of OX632365.1, from coordinate 8,960,697 downwards.
CAAGAGTCAAACCGCATCTATAAAAATGCCTCTCGATACCACCCCTAAAAGCCCCAAGTTATCCTCCAATAAGAGCGAGGGTCATTATTCCACATTTATCTGCATATTCGCGGTAGCAAAATTCCATCGCTTTTCTGTAAAATGAGACTCTAGCAGTCTGGACTGCTACAGAGCTCATCAGTACGGTCGATGCGGTCGATAAATCCCGGCAGAGAGAAAAATGCTGACCTTATTTGTTTAAACCATAGGCATTAGTTGTAAAATCTTACCACTCTTTCGAAGAGTGAGTCTCGGGCGATCTGGTTACTTGAGAATTTGGCCGCAATCGAATTCGTCGACGATGAGCGGCATTAAAAATGTAAATCGTGTTTGTGCTTATTAGTTTAAATCACTTAAGAAAGGATGGTAAATTGCCACGACCCTTCAACAGGATGAGTCTCTCGCAACCTTGTTTGCTAGTAAGTTCGACCGTTATCATAGTTCCACCGATTACCGTCGCCGAAAAAATTAATTACGTCGACCTCTATTTGTTTAAACAATTATCCGAACAAAAAAATTGTCTATCAAAATGTTGAATAAAACGAAACTTTTTCATCTTCCCCCAAATTGCCACTTTGCATAAGCGGAAACACCGGCAAATCGCGAAAAACAAATTTTGTTTTATCTAATAAACGAATTCCTCAGGATTAAAAACAATAACGAGTTGCCTTTCATTTTTTTCGCAAAATTATAAAATTTGATCATTCGGGCCACGGAAAAAACTGGGATCTACTCAACGCTTATCATACTATTTGTGACACTATGAACTGAGCAAAATGCGTAAACATCATGATCGCTTAAGTCTCTGCAAAAAAATCGTAATTCTGGTAACTCATGGAACAAACTCCATTTTTTAAAATGAATATCTACCTTCAGAAATTTTTTTATGAGAATTTGATTTTTTACCTTGAGGAGCGATAAATGATTGTACAGATCTCTTTCAAAATTCAAATTCGAGTTGAAGGAACAGGGAAAGAGTCTAATTGCACCATTAACCAAACAAATTAACCCCTGTCTGTACACCTTTTGCAAAAAAGAAGTCGTGTATTTACAAAATTTAGTTCTTTGCAAGTATGGATTCCTTTTATGGAAGCTTTGGTACACATAGGGAGCAACCATATTTGCTGAGAAGTATAGAAAGTACCGCACCTATCGATCACTACCCTGGTCGAGAATAAATGCACAAATCATTGATCTAACAATTATGTTTGCCCAATTTTTACCGTTGCATTTTGCACCGCGTAAGCAACAATCATATTTTATGAGAGGTATAGAAAGTACCGTATCTACCGCTCACACGTGTCATCGAGAATAAATGCCAAAATAATTGTTTGAACAGTTGTTTTGCGTAATGTTTACCGATGGTTTTTGCCGGGCGAAAGCAGCAATCACATTAGCTGAGAGGTATAGAAAGTTCCGTATCTACGGATTACACCCATAATCGGAAATAAGTGTAAAAATAATTGTTTAAACAATTATTTTTGCGTCCTTTTTACAGTTGGGTTTTGCAGTGCGTGTACGGCAATCATATTTGATAAGAGGTATAGAAAGGACCGCACTTACCGATCAGAAACATGATCGAGCATATATGCAAAAATGATTGTTTAATATATTAAAACAATCAATTATTTTTAGTTTTTTAATTAAAATGTCTTAGATTCATTTTACCGCTGTTTTTTGCAGCGCGTCGTCGGCATTGTTTTTGCTGCGGCATTCGATTTTGCTCGGAACGCCAGACAATTAACATGTTTTTAAATACTCTTATTGTCAAAATAATCGATTTTGAACAGTTATCTCGCTACAGAAAAGCGCGAGCCGCCAACAAGAACTTTTATTGCTGCGAAATTGGGAGTCTCTCTGATCTCGAGTTTCATGCAAAATTGGCGTTGACAAAGAAAACAAAACTCTTTGTCGACGCTGACTGTGGGTCAACGTGTTGGTACGTGCGTGTATATATCCACACCAAGTATGTACTCGCTGCGAAGGGGCAGCATGCGGGAAGAAAACAATCTTCAACCGCGTGCGCCCGACGTAGCGACACACATAGACACACGCGCACACACACGTCGCATCAAAGCATACATTGTTACGCCTCGACGCAAGGAGGCCCGCGACTCAGTTGCAGTGTGCGTTCGGCACGAACACACGTTCGTGACGAACGCGCGCTGTGACACCTAGCGGTTGGTACGAGTAGCTCGAACCGGCTCTCCCTTACCGCCTCGAGCCGCGGCTGCGTCGAAGTTTTGCTTCGGGTATCATTCCCTCTTAATGCAGCCAGTTAAAAGTACTATTGCTGTTCTCGACTAGGCGTAACTAGTGTATCACTGTGACATTCTTACATAAAAGTAAATGATGGAGATACGCTCGATGCACACTCTCCATACATTAAGACGGAATGACACCCCATCGCGGTCGGTATGGTAGAACAGAATTATGGATACCCAAAAATCTCTGAAACGGCTCTTCAGATCCCGTCAAAACTTTGCCAAACGACGTCAAATAGATAGACGAACAGCTTCCAGCCCCTCTAATTTTTTGAATTTGAGAAAAAAAACGTAGATTGGCTTATCATGCGGAACTTGAGACCGAAAAGATGAAAAATCAGATGTTTGGCTAATGTCACGACTTAGAGAAAAGCTAGACCGGGTAGCCACATAAAAAACGAACAATTTGAACTCTCAATCACTGCACTTTGTTGCATATCTTAGGAGAAAAGTGGTAATCTAGATTTGTCGTGTAATTGTTGATAATTGCGAGCAAATGTCGCCCGAACTTCGACGTGCTCAGTTCACGAGAATTCCGCGCGCGGCGCTCGCCTCGTGGCTGCAAACGACGCGCATCGAGGCCCGTGGCAGCGCCAATAACGTCTCTCCACACCGTGGTGTAGACGCGCACCGACACACACGCACACATGCGTTGCGTAGCGTGTCGAGGCCCGTGGAAGGCGAGACGCAATGTCTCCGCGCGCGCGGCGACGAACGCGCGCGGTGACATCCGTCGGTGGGGCGCAGAAGCTCGATTGAGTTCTGCCCTACCGGTCGGAAGCCGGGGCCGCATCGAAGTTTCGCGTCGGGTGTCATTCCGTCTTAATGTAACCAGTTGAAAATGCTATCTGTTTTGTGTTTCTCTCGCTGTCCGGGAAGTACCAGTAGATTTCACCAGCCCAACGAACAGCCCTGTTATTGGAATAATTTTGTGACCGCTAGAGGGAACTAGTGTTTTAATATTTTTGGGTTTTTTGTACCTCCAAATAATTATCGGTATAGTAAGGAGAACACTAAGCGTAATCCTTATTGGTAATACACTTATTTAACTACGTCAGTCTTTTCGCTATCATTTTTGTTGCGCTCGCAATAGAGCTTGCTCGAGATCTTCCGGAAGTTATATATTTTCCCTAACTATATAGCGACTAGACGTGAAACTACAGGTCACAGATCCCAACGCCGTGGTTCCAATCGTTGTTTCCGTTGGCGCTGCCTCGTCCCTCTCTGGACAACTTTCTCCGTCGGTATGTTACCACGTGGCTTCGTGGTAACTGACGATAGCGCCACATATTTGCTTGTCCTATCATCGAATAGCGCGGGTATTCTATGGCTCTATTCGTCCATCAAGTTGGCTACAGTACTTATTGGATAACGGTCGCCGGGGCTCCCCGGGCTTGGTGGTTGAAAGCAATAGTTTCGTCTCAGAACAGCGTTCGAAGTCCCAATTTCTTGAAAAAAAACACTTGTTCCTCATTCCTCATGTGACAGTGCTTTGCTAAAAATTTCCATTAAAAATTGTCTCGTGATGGAGAAAGAAAATTCTAATGAACCATTGAGGTACGAAAATAAAAAGCGCGGAAGACCTCGAACCATCGACGCGAATGCCATCCTGAACGTGCTCAAGAAGTACAAGAAAAAACTGAGTCTTAACGAGGATGGAAACATTGTGTCAAAAAACGATCCCGTTTGGAAAATAATTGAACAGGAATTGTGTTTCCGTAAAAGTGCACATGCTCTTTACACATACGTGGTGTGCAATCAGGATGATGTGAGAAATCGCATATGGGATAATTTCCTGCCGAGCGATTCTCACAGCGAAGATTGTGATATTAACATTACTGAAAGTCTGTTGGACAATTCGATACTGCTGTCAACCAGTGAAAACGATTCAGCTTTCAGTTTTATCATCCATGTACCGGCAAGTCAATTCGACAAGCTCGTAGAAACACGACTCATACACCGTAATAAGAAGCCACCTCGAAACGTGAAGAAATTTCAGAAAGGTCAGTATACAGAAATGTAACAAATTTTTTTTATCGATGAAAAAATATTCTCTTCTCAGAAAATATTACTTTCTTTCGAACAGAAAAGTTCTTTTCCCATTGTACAGCAAAATCCCTAGTGAGGTAAAAAGATCTCCATAGAGAGAATCCTTTTCTCGCCATAGAGATGGAGAGGAAAGCATTCTTCCTGCGGAAAGACAAAAAATTATAGTGCCTACATAGAAAGAATTTGTTTTTTTCCGTACAGATAAAGAAATGGCAGACAAAATCTTTCAACATTTTTCTCCTCGTAGAAAACATCCTTATTTATTCATGGAGAAAATTTTATTTCGGTCCGTAGAGTAAAATTATGGCTGCAAAAAAAAGTTCTCTGTAGACTTCTCCATTCCTATTAAGAGGAACGAATTCTTTCTATGGAGAGACAAACAAATTTCTCTACAGGAAGGATTGGGTCCATTTAGTCTCTGTGGAAAAAATTATTTTCTCTTCGCTAAAAATATTCTTTCATTTCTATAGAAAACTTCTTTTTCTACCATACAGTCAAATTCTTGTTGTAGCGGAAGGCTTTCTATAGAAACAATCTTCTCCCTAGAGATGGAGAAGAAAGAATTCTTTCTGGCAAGAGACAAAAAATTCTTCACAGTGCGAACCAATAAACTTAAACGCAACAATTTGCTCTATATAGTTTCTCCGTAGAAAGAATTCTTTTTTCTCCATGGAGATAGAGGCCGCAAATAATTCTTTCTTCTCAATAGAGATGGAAAAGACGTATAAAAAATCTTGCAAATTTTTCTCTTCAAGGAAAAAATTCTTTTGTTTCGATACAAAAAGTTCTTTTCGTATTGTACAGCAACATTTTTGCCGCAGTAAAAGTTTCTATTAAAAGAACCATTTCTTCTCCATAGAGATGAAGAGGATGTATACAAAATCGTTCAAAATTTTTCTCTTCCTAGAAAAAGTTTTTTTTCCCATAGAAAACTTTTTTCTTGTACCGTACGCAACATTTTTATTGCAGTAAAATGCTCTCTGTAGTACAAATTATTTCTTTTCCGTTTCTATAGAAAGAAAGAATTCTGTACAGGGTGAGGCACATAAAGTGTTACAGAGCAGTAGCACTAAAACTATTGATCATATCCAAAAATGTTTCAGATAAAAGTTTCAGTGTTTGAGAAGACCGTCATACTGAACCACCCTATTTTTTTTATCGTTGGAAGCGCTGAAGCTACGTCAAGGCCAAATCCACTTTTTTTAAATGGAACCACGTATTTTTTTTTCGATGACATTATGACCTTGTGTTGTAGGTCGCTGAATTCGTCTTAAAATCGGTAATAATGTCATCGAAAAAAAATACATGGTTCCATTTAAAAAAGTGGAGTTGGCCTTGACGTAGCTTCAGCGCTTCCACCGATAAAAAAATGAGGTGGTCCAGTATGACGGTCTTCTCGAACACTGAAACTTTTATCTGAAACATTTTTGGATATGATCAATAGTTTGAGTGCTATTGCTCTGTAACACTTTATGTGCGACACCCTGTATATAGAGATGTTTTTCGTCCCTCCATAGAAAAAAATCTTCCTTCTCTATAGAGATGGAGCATCAAATATTTTGATGCAATTTGCTCCTCCTCCGCTTTTGATGATACGATTTATAATGAACCATAATTTTTCAGGGGAATGGCAAGAATTCATAACCCAAAGGATCTGGAAGAGTACGCGCTCGAAGTGCGCATATAATTTCCGCTATCATCATTTAAATGCTGAATGTACTTCCGGAACCATCGCTGGCCGGTGCCGGTGCGGTTCGGAGATAAGTTGCATCATACAACGAAACGACGATATCATTAAAATATATTGCTCTACTACAGCTCCAACAGACGAGCAGCAATGCGGTAAACGATATGTAAGAGGATCGGCCAGAGCAAATCTCGGCAAAGAATTACAAGGAAAATCGGCACATGTCCTTCGTTGCGAAATGGCAAATGAAATGATGGAAGATGGTGATTGTGATCCACCACATCTGCCCTCGACAAATGTCATGCGCACTATAAAATCGGAAACGGCCGCATCTCGGTATCTCCATCCGAATCCGATTATAGCATTGGAAGTATTGAGTATGTACACAATGAAGGACGAAATTCCGTGGATCGGAGAAAAACCTTTTTTTGTACACTACTCGACAAAACACCAAAGAACAATTTACACGGCTGCAAGCGAAGGACAGCATGTTACCCTTGCTATCGACGCCACGGGATCGATAATTATTCCAATTTCTCGAGTGAATAAAACGAAATCAGGACCGATATTTTTATATATCGCCGTGGTCACGAATTTTTCGAGTCCTTTGTCCGTTGCCCAAATGCTGAGTGAAAGTCAAACAACGGGAGCGATAACGTTCTGGCTGACTCAATGGATCGACCAGTGGGGTTTGGCACCCCCCGGAGAAGTAATTAATGATGCATCGACAGCTCTCTTGTCATCAGCAGTTCGAGCTTTCACCACGAATAAGACGATCAATCAATACGCGGATCAGTTTTTCACAAATGAGTTACCGGCATGTTATATTAGAATTGATGTTGCCCATTTTATCAAAACGTGGGTCAAATCGATGCGCGACGTTCGATCCGAAGTCGGTAAGTTTTACAAAGTTGGTATCGGAAAACTGATAATGTGCAGGAACATCGAGGACGCGGAACGGATTGTACGGGCGTTGTTGACAATCGCGCGGAGCAAAAATTGCGGCAAATGCGACAACGGCCGAATTTCGGCATGCGACAAAGAAAAATCGTACATGCAGCAAGTCGTAACAACGAACATTTTGGAAGAACTCGATTTTGATGACGAATGGTCTGAATACGTGAATGAGGACGCAGAAGAAGCTGATCATGAGGCGGTATCTGTCCAAAGTAAAGCTGAACCGAGCAAATGGCGTGAATGGGGTCTACGCATCGATGCAACAGTTCTACGAAACATTCGACAAGCGTCAGGAACAGAGGTGAATGCGCACTGGCTGCCAATTTTTGCGGACCGCCTCATTGCAAATTTAAAATGGCTGCCCTTGTGGAGTTGCATCGTTCGCGACAGATATGGGTACGGGCGTTGCCCGCCGTCCAGTGCGCACGTCGAAGCAGAATTCCGAATTATTAAAAATCTGCTACTCAAAGATATGAACGCACGAGTACGCCCTGATGTCTTCGTAGAAAAACATAAAAACTATATTGATGGAATATGCAAATTGAATGAAGCTGAAATGGCCATCGAAAGGCAGCGACGCAGGCGAAAGAATAGTAAAAGTGGGGACTGCTTGACAGAAGACATCACAAAGGAAGCGTTCCTCGCAACTCCGGACAAAAATAATAATTCCAATGCGACTAATTCTGGAAACTTTGACAATGAGGCTGATCTCGAATATGGCGATCGTACCTTGGTAAGTTGTTGATAAATAACGATTTTCAAAAATTGAATCCTTTTGAATACTTATTTGACGTGTGTATTTACGTAATTGTATCAAACATTCTCCATTAGTAATAGACATTGAACCAATATTTTCCTGTAGGCTTCTATACGTGAGTCAATATACTACACACACAGTTAACGGGGTCCTCTAGTTTTTCGGCTGTTTTTTAACGGCTTTTTCAATAATTTTTTACGGGCAAAGCATCGAAATAATCATTCTCATTGTTCTTGCATAATCTTTATTAACATTTAAATAAGCTTTACAAATTTTTTGAAGGCAAAATATATAATAGAATAAAAGTTATAGTGGCGTACAGGAAGACATCAAGTAAAAGAGGTGCTTGACGGTGACCAAGATTGCGGCTGTTCTGCTTATCTGAAATCAAAAAACCAAACGGCATTTTAATCTTCATATTTAAGACTAGCGATTGAACTAGAGTGAATTATAAATTACAAAAATTGACTTTTTTTATACACTTTTGAAAATTACATTCTATTTTTTACTCATTTTTTCTTAAGTTTTTCGCTCGTACAAAAAAACTATCGAAGCAATCATGATAATCCTAGTTCAATCGCTGGCTTATAACATATTAAAGATCCTGTATAAATTTGAACAAGATCGGTGCAGTAGTTTCTGAAATATCGTGTTCACCGTTTCGAAAAATGGTGTTTCGAGAAAAACGCGTTTGAAAGTTCGCGCATGTTATTTATGCTAAAAATTTCATCTCACCATCAATCTGCTATGCCTGGACCATACAATAGGCCTTCCTCTTCTTGGAAGTCACGCAGAGCTGCTCCGTCTTCCCTTTTCGCGATTCGGGCCTGTTTTACAACATCACTCGTGCGCCTTTCTGAACGGTCGATCCGAGAGCTATCACGCTATTGAACATATCCTTTAGCTTGTGGGCCGATTTTCACTCCCACGGTTTCCAGCGAGAAACGTGGCGATTTCAACGACTTTTGGCCCAGAATGGAGGTGCTTCGGAGCAAAAGTCCAGATTAACGAATTGAACGACTTGTTATTATTTTGAGTTTCCGCTCCCAGGCATATGCTTAACAATTCTTCTTTGGATAAATCCGCATAAATTGGCTTTATAACTTTTTGAACTGCTTCAGGAAGAGGCGGTTTATTGTCTTTGAATTGCTCAGCCTCTCCGAGAAACTCAGCTCTGCGCCATTTGCACCGGCCGTAACTTGTGAAACACTTCGAATATCGAAAAATCCTTTGGCACACATTTTCTACACATGTTGTAGATATGATTTATGAAGAAAAAAAATCGATTTTTTCGACCCGAGAAACTAGAGGACCCCGTTAATAAGATTCTAAGCATTCCGATACAAATCATAATGATTTTAACCAGTTTTTATAAACTATTTGTATAAGGGTTCCGTATTCGGCAATCCGATCCTGCACGACTCCTTGATAGAACAGCTGCCTCCGCCGACAGATTTTAAAACGTCGAGTAAGGATCTAGACGTATGCGAGCCAGAATCGGAGAGTTTGCAAATCAGGAGTGCGCCATCGAGGACGGATTGTCCAGCCTGTCAGAATGGTGATTTTCCAAGCGGGGCTCACCGGTGTTTGGTATATATTGTTTTATTAGCTGTACTAATTCTATATTAGTTTATAGTGTTCTCCTTTTCATTACTATATACGTTGTTCATTGCAGACTTGTACACAAGCCGTGCATGTGTTTGATACGTGCTCATTGCCACTGAACGGAAGCGACGAGGGGTATGGAGAAAAACGCATTTGCATTAACTGCATTGCCAAGCCGAATGCCCCCCAACTGATCGAGTCTCGGGCGTACGAAAATTGGCGTAACCAGGCGAAAAAATTCGAAGAGAAACGAACTCATAGATTTGATAAGGTCGAATCATCCCAAACTAGAAGTCGAGAAAAACGAGAGCATCGCTTGAAAAATCTCGAGAATAAGCAATCTCGAAATGAGAACGGGAATGAGGCCATAAAACGAGGGCCTAAAAACGGTACTTCTCGACAAAAAAACCAGAATGACGAACATGTTGCGATCGACGTTTCTTTAACGAATACGGCATTGGATGGTCCGCCAAACAATAAGGTACCATTGACAGCATTGGTACCATATGAAGGAGAGAGGCCACGCGGCAAATATCTTCAGGAAACGTATGCACCGCATGAGTTCTTCCTAACCAACGAATTATCTTCGGTGCCAATACTCAAGAGCGGAAATGAGACAAAATTAAAACCGATTCGGAACGAAGGACAGCGAATTGACCTAACGAACACTTGTGCTTTCGATAGCCTCTTTCAGTTAACGATGGTCGCAACGTTCGACTCTCCACAGTTTTTTCAACATACCATCAAACCCAACGCTGCTACCAATCGATTTATAAAAACAATCTACGATGTGCATGAAAAGAAAGTGACAATGGCTACATATCGGACACGATCGGATATACTATTCGAACACTTCCCGAAACAAGGCCATCCAGAATTGAACTGTCTGCTTATTGATTGTAGCATAACTGTGGCAGGGATGTGTCGAATATTGTTCAAGGATCTTCCATGCTTCAAAGAAGAATCGGTGTGTACGGCGAAGTGTCCACCATTGGTGAAACACTTTCCACTTCTCGCTATAAGCCTCCAATCACTGACTGGTTCTGCGCAGAATACAAATATCGAGAATGAAATTACTGTAGACCGGATCAGGCGATGTTCGTCGAAAAATTGTATTGGCGAATTGATTACGGATTTGAGAATAACAGGTTAGTTGGTAGCACAAAATATTACGTACAAGAGATTTATTTTTATTTTCATGTTTTAGGGGACTTTGTGATACTCGAAGTTACGTCACATGATGCCGACGTGAAAGTTATACTGAAACAGATTCCTCACATATTGAAACTCTCTTTCATGGCCGAAGAATTTCATCTGCGAGGTGTTATCCATTTTGATGAACCGGCAATACCTCGAAGCTTAAGAAACGCCTCGAGCACGACGGGCTTGAATGATCCGATAGGTCATTACACCGCGTTTTGTTTGCGCAACGGTAATTGGGTGCAGTTCGATAAACAGATGAAGCCACGACCTGCAACTTATAAAATATCGCCGCATTTAATAATGTTTTCAAAATAATTTTGCCTAAAAAATTTAACGAGGCCTAAAATAAGAAAACGTGTTTTTTTGTTTGTTCTTTAATGAAAATCATATAAAAATGGGTTCTTTAGATAACACTGTATTATTTCCACTATACATTGATGCAATTGTTTCCATTGATTGGGAAATATGAAGTGGTTTTTTTTATGTTTTATCAACTATTTAATTTCAGGTTTGATAGAAGAGAGCTTAAGATGCATATCAGGCTTAGCAGCCAGTCTATTGCGGTACTTTCTCTTTGCAGCTGCATATGCTGAGAAACCCTTTTCACACAAGTACGTTGTTGGGAACAGGAGAAGAACAGTCAGAGCCTTTGTGGCAAGTTGGGCATATTCTCCCGAACCCTGCACCAAAAATCATCAAGCGACATTATTTTGAACGATGATTCCATGTTTGGGTCTGATGCCATTTCTATAAAGGAATCATAGATTTCATTTGATATATTTTCTGGCTTTTGCGAATTTGGTACAAAAGGATTCTGAACCCATGAATTCATTTGCAGTTTTGTATTCTGCTCTTCAGGAAAATACGTCTTGAAAGATGCGCGTATATCATGGAGATATTGGACCAATTCTTTAAATATTTCATTTGGTAATTCTGCTGGTTCACCAACGAACTCACTCAGTATTAAAAAGATTTCTCTCTTCCCAACACAAACAATTCAAAAACCTCATTTTCTAAGTTTTCCCTGTAAAGATAGATTTAATTCATTATTTTTTCCAAATATATCTGCCAAAAAGCTAACCTATACAACCAAGTTACATAGCTAAAACGGTATTTTAAATTAAAAGAAATGTCAGTAAAAAAAGCTTGTAATTCAGCTCGTCGGTCGAATAATCTTGTTAAGGTTTTAGAGACAGACCCTGAGATAACCGTCTAACTCAGTATGGAGCAGTAGTGTTTCATGTCTTCTCCCATAATCTTCACACAATATTGAAAACAATCGGGATTGCAACGACCACGATTTAACGTAATTGATTATTTTCACTGCGTCGTCAAGAACCAATTTTAGATTTGGCGGCGTCCTCTTCATCGCCAGTGCTTGTCTACGCAGGATACAATAGCTGGAACTACAGTTTGGCGCTTTACTTTTTATTCGTAATACCGATCTTGCTGTGTTTTATATGTCATTGCCTTGGTGCCATCTGTACGAATATCGATACAATCGTTCCAATCGAGATGGTATATTTGAACAAAATTGTTGATCGTCTTCAAAATGTTTACGACGGTGGTGTGAGTTGGCAGCGATGCACGCATAAGCCGGTCTTTTTCGGGTGAATGTTGATATGGATATCGCACGCCTAACAGTAAGATAGTCAGCCGAGCAATATTCGTCGACTCATCCATTGCAAGACGATTTTGTTGTGCTGGAGACGAGTAGCTAGTTCTTGTTTGATTTAGCCTGCGAGATCCTTAATTCGACGCGAAACAGTATCGTTCGAGAAAGGGCGCTGTAAAAAGATGCTTTGCAGATTTTTCATCGGGCATACATTGGGGTATGTATGTCGCACATGGGTTTATTAAATTTCCAGCGATAGCGTGCGCTTCTCCAACTTGTGCGATGCGATAGGTGACCAAATACGATACCTCCGTGGCTTTTTCAATCGGTGTTTGGATCGCAGACGTCATGGGTTTTTGACTTCTTAACAATTGTTCTTTCTTACGTATAAAAAAAATTTTCATTTTTGTCTCTGCAATCGGGGTGTATAGATTCTAAATGTCGGCGCATCTTAGCAGGTCCCATGGAAGTATTCGGAAGTAGCTTGATACATAACATGCAGAGAGGTGAGCCGTTAAAATCGACAAATCCGAGATTGATGTAAGATTCGTCATACGTTCTTTTTTCGCCTTTGGTGAGACGTGGGATATTTTACGGCTTGAAACCATGGAGCTCGAAGTCGTCGTATCACCTTCTTGAATCTCATGGTCTTGATAGGAAATCTTTGAAGTTGATGCTGCATTTTTGGGGCGCACCACCTTTGAACTTTCATTCGAAGATTTTGTTGCAGCACCGTTAAGCCAACGGTCCATTCTATCTTTTAAAATCGAAAGTTGGTTTTTACAATATGACAAACACAGAATAATATGCCCACGAGATATTGAATTTTACAATCGCTGTCAACAACAAACACGAATATACTGCGGTCCGAGAGCGAAACAAACGCGCAAGTAGGTAGAAAGAGTGAGCAAGAAAATTATACCTTTCTCTCTTTTACACTTGTGGATGTAGGTGCGTACAAAACTGCGTATCGCCGTGCTTTCGACTAATCTGCAAACGAGATAACCGTAGTAACACTACAAGAGTTTCCATGAGCGTGGCGGTATGTTGCCGGAGTCTGCGACACGCGCCCCGCGGTGACTCGCTACGCTTTCTCGCTACGGTTTTCGCGCCGGCGCCTACAAATTTTATAATATACCTACTCGCATAAACTATATTCTTTCGTTTATAGTTTTTGATAGTGCCATTATTACTTCCACTTTTGTATATTTATTATGCTGCTTATCACCTCATTTTCGGCTATTATATGACAAGACTTGATGTGCTTCGTTCTTAAGGTTGATATAATTTCAGCGGAGCCCTCGAAGAGGCCTAACGGAGCCCCAGGACTCCGCGGAGCACACTTTGAGTATGACGGTTCTAGACCATTGAAACATTACATATGCATAGTACGGAGTACCCTGAGTGCGTAAAACGGAACTTTATGCGGAGATAAGCCGGCTAAACATTTACTAAAAAATATTTATTGCGAGAAATCACTGCATACTAGAACTTCTATCATGTGGTAAACCGGCGCATTTTTAGCCCCGAAAAAGGGAATTTATCGAAATACCACCCCTAGAAAGCCCCAGGTACCCTCCAACAACAGAATGGGCTATCTTTCGATATGGAACAATAAGATGACTCCATATCAATGGGCCTTTTGAATATCTAAGAGTCAATCGGCAAATACGAAGATTTTTACAGATACCGTCCGTAAAAGATCCAAACTGTCTTCCAATGAGAACATGGACTATTTTTTGGATATCGCAAAATCAAATTATTCCACATTTATTTGTTGTCTATGTGCTTTTTAAGTATCTAAGAGTCAAACCGCAAATTTGAAAAGTTTTTCAGATACAATTCGTCAAAGACCGGAGATATCCTCTACCCAGATATTATTTACCGCTACTATTTATCTGCCGCTATTATTTAATTCTTGTGAAATCAAATTAAAGCTGATTAAGTGCTTTTTATGTACCTTTCGAGTACTTAAGAAACAAACTGTGAATGCGAACATTTCTTGAGACACGACTCACAAAAGGCAACGATAGGCTGTACGATCCAAGAGACGAATCGCAAACTTCGGATGGCACCTCCCTACGGAACTGAATCTACCCTGTCATAAGAGTATGCGTCATTCTCTTCATATACGGGATTTAAATTGTACCACATTCAAGTTCTTTACATGGCTGTACAGTTGGCACAGACAGATGAGCACATCGATCCTAACTATTAATAATAGTTTGAGTTAGTAAGTAAATAATAGTAATAGCAGTTTAATAATAACATTAAACTGCTCTTTTTGTGCTGATTTATTGCTCAATTCGTGATTTTTTGCTCTTAGCATTTGGCTAAAACGCGTAGCTGTGTCAGCTTTGAATCAAACTGACACAGCTATACACGAAAAAACAGATATATGTATATATATAATTTTTTAAAGCACAGCAATTTATTGCTCACTTTGTGCTCTCGAAATGTCCCATTGAAACATATATAAAGCTACCACTTGAGCCGAAAACTACACATATCTTTCTAAAGCTCACGAGAGAACGTTTTGAAATACAAAGCACAATTGATATGTAATCACCAATTTCAAGTATGTGAATGATATGCTTTCAAGATAGCCTATTCAAGATTTTATGCTCTACCCTTTGCGTCAAAAAGTTACCACTATCGTTCTGAGGCTCAAGAGCGAACGTTTCGTAATAAACAGAACAATTAGAATCATATCACCGATGTCGAGTATGTAAATTCTCTGGAGCCTAAGCTCTTCAGAGGTAGTTTTTTTTACTTAAAGGGTGAAGCAATAAATCGTACATGTTATATCTTGAAAGCACATAATTTGCGGGTTCGGAATTGGCGTTTAGATTAAAATTGTACTGTTTATTCCAAAATGTTCTGTCTAGAGCCTCAGAACGATAGGGGTAGTTTTTGGCCAAAAAAAAGTGAACCAATAAAATGGTACATGAAATATCATGAAGGCACATCATTCACATAGTCTACATAGGTGAATAGATTCGAATTGGGCTGTTCATTCCGGAACGTTCTCTCCTGAGCCGTCGAGAGATAGGGGCAGGCGTTCTTCAAATATCCGGCCGACAACATGTGATTACGAAGTTTTCTGCAGATACCACTCTTGAGAGAGTCGAGTTACTGCAAAGTATATAAAACGAAACTGGAGCAATAGAACGAATAAAATGTTACAAATTCAAAAATAACCATTCTAGGAATACTACAATAATGAAACATTTTCATTACTAAAATATATTTCTCGCAGTATAGGGCATAACTGTGAGTGTAAATCCATTATCCACGTTCTACAAGCTTTGGACTTCGGTGGCATAAAAAAAAATATTTCACAGTCTGTTAAAATCAACAGTTCATAAAATCAGCAGATCATTCATTCTGTTTATAAGATGATTCTTTTGATCTGAGTCTAGGAATTTGGGGTCTAGGAATGTAGATATTCAAAGAGCACATGAAAAGCACATAGACGTGGAACAATATGATTTTGCAATATCCAAAAAATAGCCCATGCGCTTATTGGACAGTAGCTTGGACCTTTGTGGGGTAGTATCTAGAGGAATTTTGGTATTTGTCATTTGACTCTTAGATTTTCAATGAGTTGACAAAAAAAAATTGTGGAATAATTTGATTGTGCAGAATCAAAAAATTACCCCATACTGATTTTGGCGGGTGGCCCGAGTCTTTCAGGGATAGTATATGGAGGAAATTTGGTGTGTGCCGTTTGGCTTTTGGGTATTTGAAAAGGATAAAAAGCGGATAAATGTGAAATAATTTGATTTTTTGATATCGAAAAAATAGTCCTCGTCCTTATTAGAGGATAGCTTGGGTCTTTCAGGAGTGCTATCTAAACAATTTTTCATATTTGCGGTATGACTCTTGAATATTCGAAGAGCACATGAAAGGCCCATACATTTTGTGTAATGTTATTTCAGAAAATCGACAAAATGGCCGTGTCGTATTAGCGGGTTTTCAAGGGTCTATATCTGGCGAAATTAAAGAAGATAGGGGTTCGGCTGTTCGATGCTTGTAAAGAACATAAAATGCACATAAATATTGTGGCATTATTCTTGGATATGGCAAAAAAATAGTAGGTGTTCTGCTAGCTTGATGATAAGCCAGCCTACCACTTTTAATTTCTAATCACGAGCTAAACGATAAGAGGGCAACATTTTTAAATGCAGCACCAAATTAGCATATAAAAAGTACGTAAATGTGGACTACTTTGATTTTGCGATATCGAAACATAGTCAATATGCCTATTTAGCGGGTAGCTTGGGTCTTGGAGGGGTGTTTTTGGGAGTAATTTTCGTTTTAGCTGTTTGGCTCTTGGATATTCGTAAAGCACATAAAAAGCACATAAATATGGACTACATTGATGTTGCGATATCGAAATATAGCCAATATTCCGATTTGCGGGTAGCTTGAGTCTTGGAGGGGTGTTTTTGGGGGAAATTTTCGTTTTCGCGGTTTGGCTCCTGGATATTCGTAGAGCACATAAAAAGCACATAAATATGGACTACTTTGATTTTGCGATATCGAAATATAGCCAATACTCGTATTTGCGGGTAGCTTGGGACTTGGAGTGGTGTTTTTGGGAGAAATTTTCGTTTTAACGGTTTGGCTCTTGTATATTCGTAGAGCACATAAAAAGCACATAAATATGGACTACATTGATTTTGCGATATCGAAATATAGCCAATACTCGTATTTGCGGGTAGCTTGGGACTTGGAGGGGTGGTTTTGGGAGTAATTTTTGTTTTAGCGGTTTGGCTCTTGGATATTCGTAGAGCACATGAATAGCACACAAATGTCGACTACTTTGATTCTGCGATACCGAAATATAGCCAACTCTCGTATTTGCGGGTAGCTTGAGCCTTGGAGGGGTGTTTTTGGGAGAAATTTTCGTTTTAGGGGTTTGGCTCTTGGATATTCGTAAAGCACATAAAAAGCACATAAATATGGACTACATTGATTTTGCGATATCGAAATATAGCCAATACTCATATTTGCGGGTAGCTTGGGACTTCGAGGGGTGTTTTTAGGAGAAATTTTCGTTTTAGCGGTTTGGCTCTTGGATATTCGTAGAGCACATAAAAAGCACATAAATATGGACTACTTTGGTTTTCCGATATCGAAATATAGCCAATACTCGTATTTGCGGGTAGCTTGGGACTTGGAGGGGTGGTTGTGGGAGTAATTTTCGTTTTAGCGGTTTGGCTCTTGGATATTCGTAGAGCACATAAATAGCACATAAATGTCGACTACTTTGATTCTGCGATATCGAAATATAGCCAACTCTTGTATTTGCGGGTAGCTTGAGTCTTGGAGGGGTGTTTTTGTGAGAAATTTTCGTTTTAGCGGCTTGGCTCTTGGATATTCGTAGAGCACATAAAAAGCACATAAATATGGACTACATTGATTTTGCGATATCGAAATATAGCCAATACTCGTATTTGCGGGTAGCTTGGGACTTGGAGGGGTGGTTTTGGGAGTAATTTTTGTTTTAGCGGTTTGGCTCTTGGATATTCGTAGAGCACATAAATAGCACAGAAATGTCGACTACTTTGATTCTGCGATACCGAAATATAGCCAACTCTCGTATTTGCGGGTAGCTTGAGCCTTGGAGGGGTGTTTTTGGGAGAAATTTTCGTTTTAGGGGTTTGGCTCTTGGATATTCGTAAAGCACATAAAAAGCACATAAATATGGACTACATTGATTTTGCGATATCGAAATATAGCCAATACTCGTATTTGCGGGTAGCTTGGGACTTGGAGGGGTGGTTTTGGGAGTAATTTTTGTTTTAGCGGTTTGGCTCTTGGATATTCGTAGAGCACATAAATAGCACATAAATGTCGATTACTTTGATTCTGCGATACCGAAATATAGCCAACTCTTGTATTTGCGGGTAGCTTGAGCCTTGGAGGGGTGTTTTTGGGAGAAATTTTCGTTTTAGCGGTTTGGCTCTTGGATATTCCTAGAGCACATAAAAAGCACATAAATATGGACTACTTTGATTTTGCGATATCGACATATAGCCAATACTCCTATTTAGCGGGTAGCTTGGGTCTTGGAGGGGTGTTTTTGGGAGAAATTTTCGTTTTAGCGGCTTGGCTCTTGGATATTCGTGGACCACATAAAAAGCACATAAATATGGACTACTTTGGTGTTGCGATATCGAAATATAGCCAATACTCGCATTTGCGGGTAGCTTGGGACTTGGAGGGGTGGTTTTGGGAGTAATTTTCGTTTTAGCGATTTGGCTCTTGTATATTCGTAGAGCACATAAATAGCACATAAATGTCGACTACTTTGATTCTGCGATATCGAAATATAGCCAACTCTTGTATTTGCGGGTAGCTTGAGGCTTGGAGGGGTGTTTTTGGGAGAATTTTTCGTTTTAGGGGTTTGGCTCTTGGATATTCGTAAAGCACATAAAAAGCACATAAATATGGACTACATTGATTTTGCGATATCGAAATATAGCCAATATTCGTATTTGCGGGTAGCTTGGGTCTTGGAGGGGTGTTTTTGGGAGAAATTTTCATTTTAGCGGTTTGGCTCTTGGATATTCGTAGAGCACATAAAAAGCACATAAATATGGACTACTTTGATTTCACGATATCGAAATATAGCCAATACTCGTATTTGCGGGTAGCTTGGGTCTTGGAAGGGTGTTTTTGGGAGAAATTTTCGTTTTAGCCGTTTGGCTCTTGGATATTCGTAGAGCACATAAATAGCACATAAATGTCGACTCCTTTGATGCTGTGATATCGAAATATAGCCAATACTCGTATTTGCGGGTAGCTTGGGTCTTGGAGGGGTGTTTTTGGGAGACATTTTCGTTTTAGCGGTTTGGCTCTTGGATATTCGTAGAGCACATAAAAAGCACATAAATATGGACTACTTTGATTTTGCGATATCGAAATATAGCCAATACTCGTATTTGCGGGTAGCTTGGGTCTTGGAGTGGTGTTTTTGGGAGAAATTTTCGTTTTAACGGTTTGGCTCTTGTATATTCGTAGAGCACATAAAAAGCACATAAATATGGACTACATTGATTTTGCGATATCGAAATATAGCCAATACTCGTATTTGCGGGTAGCTTGGGACTTGGAGGGGTGGTTTTAGGAGTAATTTTTGTTTTAGCGGTTTGGCTCTTGGATATTCGTAGAGCACATAAATAGCACATAAATGTCGACTACTTTGATTCTGCGATACCGAAATATAGCCAACTCTCGTATTTGCGGGTAGCTTGAGCCTTGGAGGGGTGTTTTTGGGAGAAATTTTCGTTTTAGGGGTATGGCTCTTGGATATTCGTAAAGCACATAAAAAGCACATAAATATGGACTACATTGATTTTGCGATATCGAAATATAGCCAATACTCATATTTGCGGGTAGCTTGGGACTTCGAGGGGTGTTTTTAGGAGAAATTTTCGTTTTAGCGGTTTGGCTCTTGGATATTCGTAGAGCACATAAAAAGCACATAAATATGGACTACTTTGGTTTTCCGATATCGAAATATAGCCAATACTCGTATTTGCGGGTAGCTTGGGACTTGGAGGGGTGGTTTTGGGAGTAATTTTCGTTTTAGCGGTTTGGCTCTTGGATATTCGTAGAGCACATAAATAGCACATAAATGTCGACTACTTTGATTCTGCGATATCGAAATATAGCCAACTCTTGTATTTGCGGGTAGCTTGAGTCTTGGAGGGGTGTTTTTGTGAGAAATTTTCGTTTTAGCGGCTTGGCTCTTAGATATTCGTAGAGCACATAAAAAGCACATAAATATGGACTACATTGATTTTGCGATATCGAAATATAGCCAATACTCGTATTTGCGGGTAGCTTGGGACTTGGAGGGGTGGTTTTGGGAGTAATTTTTGTTTTAGCGGTTTGGCTCTTGGATATTCGTAGAGCACATAAATAGCACATAAATGTCGACTACTTTGATTCTGCGATATCGAAATATTGCCAACTCTTGTATTTGCGGGTAGCTTGAGTCTTGGAGGGGTGTTTTTGGGAGAATTTTTCGTTTTAGGGGTTTGGCTCTTGGATATTCGTAAAGCACATAAAAAGCACATAAATATGGACTACTTTGATTTTGCGATATCGAAATATAGCCAATATTCGTATTTGCGGGTAGCTTGGGTCTTGGAGGGGTGTTTTTGGGAGACATTTTCGTTTTAGCGGTTTGGCTCTTGGATATTCGTAGAGCACATAAAAAGCACATAAATATGGACTACTTTGATTTTGCGATATCGAAATATAGCCAATACTCGTATTTGCGGGTAGCTTGGGTCTTGGAAGGGTGTTTTTGGGAGAAATTTTCGTTTTAGCCGTTTGGCTCTTGGATATTCGTAGAGCACATAAATAGCACATAAATGTCGACTCCTTTCATTCTGCGATATCGAAATATAGCCAACTCTTGTATTTACGGGTAGCTCGAGTCTTGGAGGGGTGTTTTTGGGAGAAATTTTCGTTTTAGGGGTTTGGCTCTTGCATATTCGTAAAGCACATAAAAAACACATAAATATGGACTACATTGATTTTGCGATATCGAAATATAGCCAATACTCGTATTTGCGGGTAGCTTGGGACTTGGAGGGGTGGTTTTGGGAGTAATTTTTGTTTTAGCGGTTTGGCTCTTGGATATTCGTAGAGCACATAAATAGCACATAAATGTCGACTACTTTGATTCTGCGATACCGAAATATAGCCAACTCTCGTATTTGCGGGTAGCTTGAGCCTTGGAGGGGTGTTTTTGGGAGAAATTTTCGTTTTAGGGGTTTGGCTCTTGGATATTCGTAAAGCACATAAAAAGCACATAAATATGGACTACATTGATTTTGCGATATCGAAATATAGCCAATACTCGTATTTGCGGGTAGCTTGGGACTTGGAGGGGTGGTTTTGGGAGTAATTTTTGTTTTAGCGGTTTGGCTCTTGGATATTCGTAGAGCACATAAATAGCACATAAATGTCGATTACTTTGATTCTGCGATACCGAAATATAGCCAACTCTTGTATTTGCGGGTAGCTTGAGCCTTGGAGGGGTGTTTTTGGGAGAAATTTTCGTTTTAGCGGTTTGGCTCTTGGATATTCGTAGAGCACATAAAAAGCACATAAATATGGACTACTTTGATTTTGCGATATCGACATATAGCCAATACTCCTATTTAGCGGGTAGCTTGGGTCTTGGAGGGGTGTTTTTGGGAGAAATTTTCGTTTTAGCGGCTTGGCTCTTGGATATTCGTGGAGCACATAAAAAGCACATAAATATGGACTACTTTGGTGTTGCGATATCGAAATATAGCCAATACTCGCATTTGCGGGTAGCTTGGGACTTGGAGGGGTGGTTTTGGGAGTAACTTTCGTTTTAGCGATTTGGCTCTTGTATATTCGTAGAGCACATAAATAGCACATAAATGTCGACTACTTTGATTCTGCGATATCGAAATATAGCCAACTCTTGTATTTGCGGGTAGCTTGAGTCTTGGAGGGGTGTTTTTGGGAGAATTTTTCGTTTTAGGAGTTTGGCTCTTGGATATTCGTAAAGCACATAAAAAGCACATAAATATGGACTACATTGATTTTGCGATATCGAAATATAGCCAATATTCGTATTTGCGGGTAGCTTGGGTCTTGGAGGGGTGTTTTTGGGAGAAATTTTCGTTTTAGCGGTTTGGCTCTTGGATATTCGTAGAGCACATAAAAAGCACACAAATATGGACTACTTTGATTTCACGATATCGAAATATAGCCAATACTCGTATTTGCGGGTAGCTTGGGTCTTGGAAGGGTGTTTTTGGGAGAAATTTTCGTTTTAGCCGTTTGGCTCTTGGATATTCGTAGAGCACATAAATAGCACATAAATGTCGACTCCTTTGATGCTGTGATATCGAAATATAGCCAATACTCGTATTTGCGGGTAGCTTGGGTCTTGGAAGGGTGTTTTTGGGAGAAATTTTCGTTTTAGCCGTTTGGCTCTTGAATATTCGTAGAGCACATAAATAGCACATAAATGTCGACTACTTTGATTCTGTGATATCGAAATATAGCCAACTCTCGTATTTGCGGGTAGCTTGAGTCTTGGAGGGGTGTTTTTGGGAGAAATTTTCGTTTTAACGGTTTGGCTCTTGTATATTCGTAGAGCACATAAAAAGCACATAAATATGGACTACATTGATTTTGCGATATCGAAATATAGCCAATACTCGTATTTGCGGGTAGCTTGGGACTTGGAGGGGTGGTTTTGGGAGTAATTTTTGTTTTAGCGGTTTGGCTCTTGGATATTCGTAGAGCACATAAATAGCACATAAATGTCGACTACTTTGATTCTGCGATACCGAAATATAGCCAACTCTCGTATTTGCGGGTAGCTTGAGCCTTGGAGGGGTGTTTTTGGGAGAAATTTTCGTTTTAGGGGTTTGGCTCTTGGATATTCGTAAAGCACATAAAAAGCACATAAATATGGACTACATTGATTTTGCGATATCGAAATATAGCCAATACTCATATTTGCGGGTAGCTTGGGACTTCGAGGGGTGTTTTTAGGAGAAATTTTCGTTTTAGCGGTTTGGCTCTTGGATATTCGTAGAGCACATAAAAAGCACATAAATATGGACTACTTTGGTTTTCCGATATCGAAATATAGCCAATACTCGTATTTGCGGGTAGCTTGGGACTTGGAGGGGTGGTTTTGGGAGTAATTTTCGTTTTAGCGGTTTGGCTCTTGGATATTCGTAGAGCACATAAATAGCACATAAATGTCGACTACTTTGATTCTGCGATATCGAAATATAGCCAACTCTTGTATTTGCGGGTAGCTTGAGTCTTGGAGGGGTGTTTTTGTGAGAAATTTTCGTTTTAGCGGCTTGGCTCTTGGATATTCGTAGAGCACATAAAAAGCACATAAATATGGACTACATTGATTTTGCGATATCGAAATATAGCCAATACTCGTATTTGCGGGTAGCTTGGGACTTGGAGGGGTGGTTTTGGGAGTAATTTTTGTTTTAGCGGTTTGGCTCTTGGATATTCGTAGAGCACATAAATAGCACATAAATGTCGACTACTTTGATTCTGCGATATCGAAATATTGCCAACTCTTGTATTTGCGGGTAGCTTGAGTCTTGGAGGGGTGTTTTTGGGAGAATTTTTCGTTTTAGGGGTTTGGCTCTTGGATATTCGTAAAGCACATAAAAAGCACATAAATATGGACTACTTTGATTTTGCGATATCGAAATATAGCCAATATTCGTATTTGCGGGTAGCTTGGGTCTTGGAGGGGTGTTTTTGGGAGACATTTTCGTTTTAGCGGTTTGGCTCTTGGATATTCGTAGAGCACATAAAAAGCACATAAATATGGACTACTTTGATTTTGCGATATCGAAATATAGCCAATACTCGTATTTGCGGGTAGCTTGGGTCTTGGAGTGGTGTTTTTGGGAGAAATTTTCGTTTTAACGGTTTGGCTCTTGTATATTCGTAGAGCACATAAAAAGCACATAAATATGGACTACATTGATTTTGCGATATCGAAATATAGCCAATACTCGTATTTGCGGGTAGCTTGGGACTTGGAGGGGTGGTTTTGGGAGTAATTTTTGTTTTAGCGGTTTGGCTCTTGGATATTCGTAGAGCACATAAATAGCACATAAATGTCGACTACTTTGATTCTGCGATACCGAAATATAGCCAACTCTCGTATTTGCGGGTAGCTTGAGCCTTGGAGGGGTGTTTTTGGGAGAAATTTTCGTTTTAGGGGTTTGGCTCTTGGATATTCGTAAAGCACATAAAAAGCACATAAATATGGACTACATTGATTTTGCGATATCGAAATATAGCCAATACTCATATTTGCGGGTAGCTTGGGACTTCGAGGGGTGTTTTTAGGAGAAATTTTCGTTTTAGCGGTTTGGCTCTTGGATATTCGTAGAGCACATAAAAAGCACATAAATATGGACTACTTTGGTTTTCCGATATCGAAATATAGCCAATACGCGTATTTGCGGGTAGCTTGGGACTTGGAGGGGTGGTTTTGGGAGTAATTTTCGTTTTAGCGGTTTGGCTCTTGGATATTCGTAGAGCACATAAATAGCACATAAATGTCGACTACTTTGATTCTGCGATATCGAAATATAGCCAACTCTTGTATTTGCGGGTAGCTTGAGTCTTGGAGGGGTGTTTTTGTGAGAAATTTTCGTTTTAGCGGCTTGGCTCTTGGATATTCGTAGAGCACATAAAAAGCACATAAATATGGACTACATTGATTTTGCGATATCGAAATATAGCCAATACTCGTATTTGCGGGTAGCTTGGGACTTGGAGGGGTGGTTTTGGGAGTAATTTTTGTTTTAGCGGTTTGGCTCTTGGATATTCGTAGAGCACATAAATAGCACATAAATGTCGACTACTTTGATTCTGCGATATCGAAATATTGCCAACTCTTGTATTTGCGGGTAGCTTGAGTCTTGGAGGGGTGTTTTTGGGAGAATTTTTCGTTTTAGGGGTTTGGCTCTTGGATATTCGTAAAGCACATAAAAAGCACATAAATATGGACTACTTTGATTTTGCGATATCGAAATATAGCCAATATTCGTATTTGCGGGTAGCTTGGGTCTTGGAGGGGTGTTTTTGGGAGACATTTTCGTTTTAGCGGTTTGGCTCTTGGATATTCGTAGAGCACATAAAAAGCACATAAATGTTGACTACTTTGATTCTGCGATATCGAAATATAGCCAACTCTTGTATTTGCGGGTAGCTTGAGTCCTGGAGGGGTGTTTTTGGGAGAAATTTTCGTTTTAGGGGTTTGGCTCTTGAATATTCGTAAAGCACATAAAAAGCACATAAATATGGACTACATTGATTTTGCGATATCGAAATATAGCCAATACTCATATTTGCGGGTAGCTTGGGACTTCGAGGGGTGTTTTTAGGAGAAATTTTCGTTTTAGCGGTTTGGCTCTTGGATATTCGTAGAGCACATAAAAAGCACATAAATATGGACTACTTTGGTTTTCCGATATCGAAATATAGCCAATACTCGTATTTGCGGGTAGCTTGGGACCTGGAGGGGTGGTTTTGGGAGTAATTTTCGTTTTAGCGGTTTGGCTCTTGGATATTCGTAGAGCACATAAATAGCACATAAATGTCGACTACTTCGATTCTGCGATATCGAAATATAGCCAACTCTTGTATTTGCGGGTAGCTTGAGTCTTGGAGGGGTGTTTTTGTGAGAAATTTTCGTTTTAGCGGCTTGGCTCTTGGATATTCGTAGAGCACATAAAAAGCACATAAATATGGACTACTTTGATTTCACGATATCGAAATATAGCCAATACTCGTATTTGCGGGTAGCTTGGGTCTTGGAAGGGTGTTTTTGGGAGAAATTTTCGTTTTAGCCGTTTGGCTCTTGGATATTCGTAGAGCACATAAATAGCACATAAATGTCGACTCCTTTCATTCTGCGATATCGAAATATAGCCAACTCTTGTATTTACGGGTAGCTCGAGTCTTGGAGGGGTGTTTTTGGGAGAAATTTTCGTTTTAGGGGTTTGGCTCTTGCATATTCGTAAAGCACATAAAAAGCACATAAATATGGACTACATTGATTTTGCGATATCGAAATATAGCCAATACTCGTATTTGCGGGTAGCTTGGGACTTGGAGGGGTGGTTTTGGGAGTAATTTTTGTTTTAGCGGTTTGGCTCTTGGATATTCGTAGAGCACATAAATAGCACATAAATGTCGACTACTTTGATTCTGCGATACCGAAATATAGCCAACTCTCGTATTTGCGGGTAGCTTGAGCCTTGGAGGGGTGTTTTTGGGAGAAATTTTCGTTTTAGGGGTTTGGCTCTTGGATATTCGTAAAGCACATAAAAAGCACATAAATATGGACTACATTGATTTTGCGATATCGAAATATAGCCAATACTCGTATTTGCGGGTAGCTTGGGACTTGGAGGGGTGGTTTTGGGAGTAATTTTTGTTTTAGCGGTTTGGCTCTTGGATATTCGTAGAGCACATAAATAGCACATAAATGTCGATTACTTTGATTCTGCGATACCGAAATATAGCCAACTCTTGTATTTGCGGGTAGCTTGAGCCTTGGAGGGGTGTTTTTGGGAGAAATTTTCGTTTTAGCGGTTTGGCTCTTGGATATTCGTAGAGCACATAAAAAGCACATAAATATGGACTACTTTGATTTTGCGATATCGACATATAGCCAATACTCCTATTTAGCGGGTAGCTTGGGTCTTGGAGGGGTGTTTTTGGGAGAAATTTTCGTTTTAGCGGCTTGGCTCTTGGATATTCGTGGAGCACATAAAAAGCACATAAATATGGACTACTTTGGTGTTGCGATATCGAAATATAGCCAATACTCGCATTTGCGGGTAGCTTGGGACTTGGAGGGGTGGTTTTGGGAGTAACTTTCGTTTTAGCGATTTGGCTCTTGTATATTCGTAGAGCACATAAATAGCACATAAATGTCGACTACTTTGATTCTGCGATATCGAAATATAGCCAACTCTTGTATTTGCGGGTAGCTTGAGTCTTGGAGGGGTGTTTTTGGGAGAATTTTTCGTTTTAGGAGTTTGGCTCTTGGATATTCGTAAAGCACATAAAAAGCACATAAATATGGACTACATTGATTTTGCGATATCGAAATATAGCCAATATTCGTATTTGCGGGTAGCTTGGGTCTTGGAGGGGTGTTTTTGGGAGAAATTTTCGTTTTAGCGGTTTGGCTCTTGGATATTCGTAGAGCACATAAAAAGCACACAAATATGGACTACTTTGATTTCACGATATCGAAATATAGCCAATACTCGTATTTGCGGGTAGCTTGGGTCTTGGAAGGGTGTTTTTGGGAGAAATTTTCGTTTTAGCCGTTTGGCTCTTGGATATTCGTAGAGCACATAAATAGCACATAAATGTCGACTCCTTTGATGCTGTGATATCGAAATATAGCCAATACTCGTATTTGCGGGTAGCTTGGGTCTTGGAAGGGTGTTTTTGGGAGAAATTTTCGTTTTAGCCGTTTGGCTCTTGAATATTCGTAGAGCACATAAATAGCACATAAATGTCGACTACTTTGATTCTGTGATATCGAAATATAGCCAACTCTCGTATTTGCGGGTAGCTTGAGTCTTGGAGGGGTGTTTTTGGGGGAAATTTTCGTTTTAGCGGTTTGGCTCTTGGATATTCGTAGAGCACATAAAAAGTACATAAATGTTGACTACTTTGATTCTGCGATATCGAAATATAGCCAACTCTTGTATTTGCGGGTAGCTTGAGTCCTGGAGGGGTGTTTTTGGGAGAAATTTTCGTTTTAGGGGTTTGGCTCTTGTATATTCGTAGAGCACATGAAATGCACATAAATATGCACTACTTTGATTTTGCGATATCGAAATATAGCCAATACTCGTATTTGCGGGTAGCTTGGGTCTTGGAGGGGTGTTTTTGGGAGAAATTTTGGTTTTAGCGGTTTGGCTCTTGGATATTCGTAGAGCACATAAAAAGCACATAAATGTTGACTACTTTGATTCTGCGATATCGAAATATAGCCAACTCTTGTATTTGCGGGTAGCTTGAGTCCTGGAGGGGTGTTTTTGGGAGAAATTTTCGTTTTAGGGGTTTGGCTCTTGGATATTCGTAAAGCACATAAAAAGCACATAAATATGGACTACATTGATTTTGCGATATCGAAATATAGCCAATACTCATATTTGCGGGTAGCTTGGGACTTCGAGGGGTGTTTTTAGGAGAAATTTTCGTTTTAGCGGTTTGGCTCTTGGATATTCGTAGAGCACATAAAAAGCACATAAATATGGACTACTTTGGTTTTCCGATATCGAAATATAGCCAATACTCGTATTTGCGGGTAGCTTGGGACTTGGAGGGGTGGTTTTGGGAGTAATTTTCGTTTTAGCGGTTTGGCTCTTGGATATTCGTAGAGCACATAAATAGCACATAAATGTCGACTACTTTGATTCTGCGATATCGAAATATAGCCAACTCTTGTATTTGCGGGTAGCTTGAGTCTTGGAGGGGTGTTTTTGTGAGAAATTTTCGTTTTAGCGGCTTGGCTCTTGGATATTCGTAGAGCACATAAAAAGCACATAAATATGGACTACTTTGATTTCACGATATCGAAATATAGCCAATACTCGTATTTGCGGGTAGCTTGGGTCTTGGAAGGGTGTTTTTGGGAGAAATTTTCGTTTTAGCCGTTTGGCTCTTGGATATTCGTAGAGCACATAAATAGGACATAAATGTCGACTCCTTTGATGCTGTGATATCGAAATATAGCCAATACTCGTATTTGCGGGTAGCTTGGGTCTTGGAAGGGTGTTTTTGGGAGAAATTTTCGTTTTAGCCGTTTGGCTCTTGAATATTCGTAGAGCACATAAATAGCACATAAATGTCGACTACTTTGATTCTGTGATATCGAAATATAGCCAACTCTCGTATTTGCGGGTAGCTTGAGTCTTGGAGGGGTGGTTTTGGGAGTAATTTTTGTTTTAGCGGTTTGGCTCTTGGATATTCGTAGAGCACATAAATAGCACAGAAATGTCGACTACTTTGATTCTGCGATACCGAAATATAGCCAACTCTCGTATTTGCGGGTAGCTTGAGCCTTGGAGGGGTGTTTTTGGGAGAAATTTTCGTTTTAGGGGTTTGGCTCTTGGATATTCGTAAAGCACATAAAAAGCACAGAAATATGGACTACATTGATTTTGCGATATCGAAATATAGCCAATACTCGTATTTGCGGGTAGCTTGGGACTTGGAGGGGTGGTTTTGGGAGTAATTTTTGTTTTAGCGGTTTGGCTCTTGGATATTCGTAGAGCACATAAATAGCACATAAATGTCGATTACTTTGATTCTGCGATACCGAAATATAGCCAACTCTTGTATTTGCGGGTAGCTTGAGCCTTGGAGGGGTGTTTTTGGGAGAAATTTTCGTTTTAGCGGTTTGGCTCTTGGATATTCGTAGAGCACATAAAAAGCACATAAATATGGACTACTTTGATTTTGCGATATCGACATATAGCCAATACTCCTATTTAGCGGGTAGCTTGGGTCTTGGAGGGGTGTTTTTGGGAGAAATTTTCGTTTTAGCGGCTTGGCTCTTGGATATTCGTGGACCACATAAAAAGCACATAAATATGGACTACTTTGGTGTTGCGATATCGAAATATAGCCAATACTCGCATTTGCGGGTAGCTTGGGACTTGGAGGGGTGGTTTTGGGAGTAATTTTCGTTTTAGCGATTTGGCTCTTGTATATTCGTAGAGCACATAAATAGCACATAAATGTCGACTACTTTGATTCTGCGATATCGAAATATAGCCAACTCTTGTATTTGCGGGTAGCTTGAGGCTTGGAGGGGTGTTTTTGGGAGAATTTTTCGTTTTAGGGGTTTGGCTCTTGGATATTCGTAAAGCACATAAAAAGCACATAAATATGGACTACATTGATTTTGCGATATCGAAATATAGCCAATATTCGTATTTGCGGGTAGCTTGGGTCTTGGAGGGGTGTTTTTGGGAGAAATTTTCATTTTAGCGGTTTGGCTCTTGGATATTCGTAGAGCACATAAAAAGCACATAAATATGGACTACTTTGATTTCACGATATCGAAATATAGCCAATACTCGTATTTGCGGGTAGCTTGGGTCTTGGAAGGGTGTTTTTGGGAGAAATTTTCGTTTTAGCCGTTTGGCTCTTGGATATTCGTAGAGCACATAAATAGCACATAAATGTCGACTCCTTTGATGCTGTGATATCGAAATATAGCCAATACTCGTATTTGCGGGTAGCTTGGGTCTTGGAGGGGTGTTTTTGGGAGACATTTTCGTTTTAGCGGTTTGGCTCTTGGATATTCGTAGAGCACATAAAAAGCACATAAATATGGACTACTTTGATTTTGCGATATCGAAATATAGCCAATACTCGTATTTGCGGGTAGCTTGGGTCTTGGAGTGGTGTTTTTGGGAGAAATTTTCGTTTTAACGGTTTGGCTCTTGTATATTCGTAGAGCACATAAAAAGCACATAAATATGGACTACATTGATTTTGCGATATCGAAATATAGCCAATACTCGTATTTGCGGGTAGCTTGGGACTTGGAGGGGTGGTTTTGGGAGTAATTTTTGTTTTAGCGGTTTGGCTCTTGGATATTCGTAGAGCACATAAATAGCACATAAATGTCGACTACTTTGATTCTGCGATACCGAAATATAGCCAACTCTCGTATTTGCGGGTAGCTTGAGCCTTGGAGGGGTGTTTTTGGGAGAAATTTTCGTTTTAGGGGTTTGGCTCTTGGATATTCGTAAAGCACATAAAAAGCACATAAATATGGACTACATTGATTTTGCGATATCGAAATATAGCCAATACTCATATTTGCGGGTAGCTTGGGACTTCGAGGGGTGTTTTTAGGAGAAATTTTCGTTTTAGCGGTTTGGCTCTTGGATATTCGTAGAGCACATAAAAAGCACATAAATATGGACTACTTTGGTTTTCCGATATCGAAATATAGCCAATACTCGTATTTGCGGGTAGCTTGGGACTTGGAGGGGTGGTTTTGGGAGTAATTTTCGTTTTAGCGGTTTGGCTCTTGGATATTCGTAGAGCACATAAATAGCACATAAATGTCGACTACTTTGATTCTGCGATATCGAAATATAGCCAACTCTTGTATTTGCGGGTAGCTTGAGTCTTGGAGGGGTGTTTTTGTGAGAAATTTTCGTTTTAGCGGCTTGGCTCTTGGATATTCGTAGAGCACATAAAAAGCACATAAATATGGACTACATTGATTTTGCGATATCGAAATATAGCCAATACTCGTATTTGCGGGTAGCTTGGGACTTGGAGGGGTGGTTTTGGGAGTAATTTTTGTTTTAGCGGTTTGGCTCTTGGATATTCGTAGAGCACATAAATAGCACATAAATGTCGACTACTTTGATTCTGCGATATCGAAATATTGCCAACTCTTGTATTTGCGGGTAGCTTGAGTCTTGGAGGGGTGTTTTTGGGAGAATTTTTCGTTTTAGGGGTTTGGCTCTTGGATATTCGTAAAGCACATAAAAAGCACATAAATATGGACTACTTTGATTTTGCGATATCGAAATATAGCCAATATTCGTATTTGCGGGTAGCTTGGGTCTTGGAGGGGTGTTTTTGGGAGACATTTTCGTTTTAGCGGTTTGGCTCTTGGATATTCGTAGAGCACATAAAAAGCACATAAATATGGACTACTTTGATTTTGCGATATCGAAATATAGCCAATACTCGTATTTGCGGGTAGCTTGGGTCTTGGAGTGGTGTTTTTGGGAGAAATTTTCGTTTTAACGGTTTGGCTCTTGTATATTCGTAGAGCACATAAAAAGCACATAAATATGGACTACATTGATTTTGCGATATCGAAATATAGCCAATACTCGTATTTGCGGGTAGCTTGGGACTTGGAGGGGTGGTTTTGGGAGTAATTTTTGTTTTAGCGGTTTGGCTCTTGGATATTCGTAGAGCACATAAATAGCACATAAATGTCGACTACTTTGATTCTGCGATACCGAAATATAGCCAACTCTCGTATTTGCGGGTAGCTTGAGCCTTGGAGGGGTGTTTTTGGGAGAAATTTTCGTTTTAGGGGTTTGGCTCTTGGATATTCGTAAAGCACATAAAAAGCACATAAATATGGACTACATTGATTTTGCGATATCGAAATATAGCCAATACTCATATTTGCGGGTAGCTTGGGACTTCGAGGGGTGTTTTTAGGAGAAATTTTCGTTTTAGCGGTTTGGCTCTTGGATATTCGTAGAGCACATAAAAAGCACATAAATATGGACTACTTTGGTTTTCCGATATCGAAATATAGCCAATACTCGTATTTGCGGGTAGCTTGGGACTTGGAGGGGTGGTTTTGGGAGTAATTTTCGTTTTAGCGGTTTGGCTCTTGGATATTCGTAGAGCACATAAATAGCACATAAATGTCGACTACTTTGATTCTGCGATATCGAAATATAGCCAACTCTTGTATTTGCGGGTAGCTTGAGTCTTGGAGGGGTGTTTTTGTGAGAAATTTTCGTTTTAGCGGCTTGGCTCTTGGATATTCGTAGAGCACATAAAAAGCACATAAATATGGACTACATTGATTTTGCGATATCGAAATATAGCCAATACTCGTATTTGCGGGTAGCTTGGGACTTGGAGGGGTGGTTTTGGGAGTAATTTTTGTTTTAGCGGTTTGGCTCTTGGATATTCGTAGAGCACATAAATAGCACATAAATGTCGACTACTTTGATTCTGCGATATCGAAATATTGCCAACTCTTGTATTTGCGGGTAGCTTGAGTCTTGGAGGGGTGTTTTTGGGAGAATTTTTCGTTTTAGGGGTTTGGCTCTTGGATATTCGTAAAGCACATAAAAAGCACATAAATATGGACTACTTTGATTTTGCGATATCGAAATATAGCCAATATTCGTATTTGCGGGTAGCTTGGGTCTTGGAGGGGTGTTTTTGGGAGACATTTTCGTTTTAGCGGTTTGGCTCTTGGATATTCGTAGAGCACATAAAAAGCACATAAATGTTGACTACTTTGATTCTGCGATATCGAAATATAGCCAACTCTTGTATTTGCGGGTAGCTTGAGTCCTGGAGGGGTGTTTTTGGGAGAAATTTTCGTTTTAGGGGTTTGGCTCTTGAATATTCGTAAAGCACATAAAAAGCACATAAATATGGACTACATTGATTTTGCGATATCGAAATATAGCCAATACTCATATTTGCGGGTAGCTTGGGACTTCGAGGGGTGTTTTTAGGAGAAATTTTCGTTTTAGCGGTTTGGCTCTTGGATATTCGTAGAGCACATAAAAAGCACATAAATATGGACTACTTTGGTTTTCCGATATCGAAATATAGCCAATACTCGTATTTGCGGGTAGCTTGGGACCTGGAGGGGTGGTTTTGGGAGTAATTTTCGTTTTAGCGGTTTGGCTCTTGGATATTCGTAGAGCACATAAATAGCACATAAATGTCGACTACTTCGACTCTGCGATATCGAAATATAGCCAACTCTTGTATTTGCGGGTAGCTTGAGTCTTGGAGGGGTGTTTTTGTGAGAAATTTTCGTTTTAGCGGCTTGGCTCTTGGATATTCGTAGAGCACATAAAAAGCACATAAATATGGACTACTTTGATTTCACGATATCGAAATATAGCCAATACTCGTATTTGCGGGTAGCTTGGGTCTTGGAAGGGTGTTTTTGGGAGAAATTTTCGTTTTAGCCGTTTGGCTCTTGGATATTCGTAGAGCACATAAATAGCACATAAATGTCGACTCCTTTGATGCTGTGATATCGAAATATAGCCAATACTCGTATTTGCGGGTAGCTTGGGTCTTGGAAGGGTGTTTTTGGGAGAAATTTTCGTTTTAGCCGTTTGGCACTTGAATATTCGTAGAGCACATAAATAGCACATAAATGTCGACTACTTTGATTCTGTGATATCGAAATATAGCCAACTCTCGTATTTGCGGGTAGCTTGAGTCTTGGAGGGGTGGTTTTGGGAGTAATTTTTGTTTTAGCGGTTTGGCTCTTGGATATTCGTAGAGCACATAAATAGCACAGAAATGTCGACTACTTTGATTCTGCGATACCGAAATATAGCCAACTCTCGTATTTGCGGGTAGCTTGAGCCTTGGAGGGGTGTTTTTGGGAGAAATTTTCGTTTTAGGGGTTTGGCTCTTGGATATTCGTAAAGCACATAAAAAGCACAGAAATATGGACTACATTGATTTTGCGATATCGAAATATAGCCAATACTCGTATTTGCGGGTAGCTTGGGACTTGGAGGGGTGGTTTTGGGAGTAATTTTTGTTTTAGCGGTTTGGCTCTTGGATATTCGTAGAGCACATAAATAGCACATAAATGTCGATTACTTTGATTCTGCGATACCGAAATATAGCCAACTCTTGTATTTGCGGGTAGCTTGAGCCTTGGAGGGGTGTTTTTGGGAGAAATTTTCGTTTTAGCGGTTTGGCTCTTCGATATTCGTAGAGCACATAAAAAGCACATAAATATATGGACTACTTTGATTTTGCGATATCGACATATAGCCAATACTCCTATTTAGCGGGTAGCTTGGGTCTTGGAGGGGTGTTTTTGGGAGAATTTTCGTTTTAGCGGCTTGGCTCTTGGATATTCGTGGACCACATAAAAAGCACATAAATATGGACTACTTTGGTGTTGCGATATCGAATATAGCCAATACTCGCATTTGCGGGTAGCTTGGGACTTGGAGGGGTGGTTTTGGGAGTAATTTTCGTTTTAGCGATTTGGCTCTTGTATATTCGTAGAGCACATAAATAGCACATAAATGTCGACTACTTTGATTCTGCGATATCGAAATATAGCCAACTCTTGTATTTGCGGGTAGCTTGAGGCTTGGAGGGGTGTTTTTGGGAGAATTTTTCGTTTTAGGGGTTGGCTCTTGGATATTCGTAAGCACATAAAAAGCACATAAATATGGACTACATTGATTTTGCGATATCGAAA
Source organism: Ophion costatus (assembly GCA_951751655.1). Taxonomy (NCBI): domain Eukaryota; kingdom Metazoa; phylum Arthropoda; class Insecta; order Hymenoptera; family Ichneumonidae; genus Ophion; species Ophion costatus. The sequence continues at coordinate 8,925,939 of OX632365.1, read as the reverse complement.
TATAGCCAATATTCGTATTTGCGGGTAGCTTGGGTCTTGGAGGGGTGTTTTTGGGAGAAATTTTCATTTTAGCGGTTTGGCTCTTGATATTCGTAGAGCACATAAAAAGCACATAAATATGGACTACTTTGATTTCACGATATCGAAATATAGCCAATACTCGTATTTGCGGGTAAGCTTGGGTCTTGGAAGGGTGTTTTTTGGGAGAAATTTTCGTTTTAGCCGTTTGGCTCTTGGATATTCGTAGAGCACATAAATAGCACATAAATGTCGACTCCTTTGATGCTGTGATATCGAAATATAGCCAATACTCGTATTTGCGGGTAGCTTGGGTCTTGGAGGGGTGTTTTTGGGAGACATTTTCGTTTTAGCGGTTTGGCTCTTGATATTCGTAGAGCACATAAAAAGCACATAAATATGGACTAACTTTGATTTTGCGATATCGAAATTAGCCAATACTCGTATTTGCGGGTAGCTTGGGTCTTGGAGTGGTGTTTTTTGGGAGAAATTTTCGTTTTAACGGTTTGGCTCTTGTATATTCGTAGAGCACATAAAAAGCACATAAATATGGACTACTTTGATTCACGATATCGAAATATAGCCAATACTCGTATTTGCGGGTAGCTTGGGACCTTGGAGGGGTGGTTTTGGAGTAATTTTTGTTTTAGCGGTTTGCTCTTGGATATTCGTAGAGCACATAAATAGCACATAAATGTCGACTACTTTGATTCTGCGATACCGAAATATAGCCAACTCTCGTATTTGCGGGTAGCTTGAGCCTTGGAGGGGTGTTTTTGGGGAGAAATTTCGTTTTAGGGGTTTGGGCTCTTGGATATTCGTAAGCACATAAAAAGCACATAAATAGGACTACATTGATTTTGCGATATCGAAATATAGCCAATACTCATATTTGCGGTTAGCTTGGGACTTCGAGGGGTGTTTTTAGGAGAAATTTCGTTTTAGCGGTTTGGCTCTTGGATATTCGTAGAGCACATAAAAAGCACATAAATATGGAATACTTTGGTTTTCCGATATCGAAATATAGCCAATACTCGTATTTGCGGGTAGCTTGGGACTTGGAGGGGTGGTTTGGGAGTAATTTTCGTTTTAAGCGGTTTGGCTCTTGGATATTCGTAGAGCACATAAATAGCACATAAATGTCGACTACTTTGATTCTGCGATATCGAAATATAGCCAACTCTTGTATTTGCGGGTAGCTTGAGTCTTGGAGGGGTGTTTTTGTGAGAAATTTTCGTTTTAGCGGCTTGGCTCTTGGATATTCGTAGAGCACATAAAAAGCACATAAATATGGACTACATTGATTTTGCGATATCGAATATAGCCAATACTCGTATTGCGGGTAGCTTGGGACTTGGAGGGGTGGTTTTGGGAGTAATTTTTTGTTTTAGCGGTTTGGCTCTTGGATATTCGTAGAGCACATAATAGCACATAAATGTCGACTACTTTGATTCTGCGATATCGAAATATTGCCAACTCTGTATTTGCGGGTAGCTTGAGTCTTGGAGGGGTGTTTTTGGGGAGAATTTTTCGTTTTAGGGGTTGGCTCTTGGATATTCGTAAAGCACATAAAAAGCACATAAATATGGACTACTTGATTTTGCGATATCGAAATATAGCCAATATTCGTATTTGCGGGTAGCTTGGGTCTTGGAGGGGTGTTTTTGGGAGACATTTTCGTTTTAAGCGGTTTGGCTCTTGGATATTCGTAGAGCACATAAAAAGCACATAATATGGACTACTTTGATTTTGCGATATCGAAATATAGCCAATACTCGTATTTGCGGGTAGCTTGGGTCTTGGAGTGGTGTTTTTGGGAGAAATTTTCGTTTTACCGGTTTGGCTCTTGTATATTCGTAGAGCACATAAAAAGCACATAAATATGGACTACATTGATTTTGCGATATCGAAATATAGCCAATACTCATATTTGCGGGTAGCTTGGGACTTCGAGGGGTGTTTTTAGGAGAAATTTTTGTTTTAGCGGTTTGGCTCTTGGATATTCGTAGAGCACATAAAAAGCACATAAATATGGACTACTTTGGTTTTCCGATATCGAAATATAGCCAATACTCGTATTTGCGGGTAGCTTGGGACCTGGAGGGGTGGTTTTGGGAGTAATTTTCGTTTTAGCGGTTTGGCTCTTGGATATTCGTAGAGCACATAAATAGCACATAAATGTCGACTACTTCGATTCTGCGATATCGAAATATAGCCAACTCTTGTATTTGCGGGTAGCTTGAGTCTTGGAGGGGTGTTTTTGTGAGAAATTTTCGTTTTAGCGGCTTGGCTCTTGGATATTCGTAGAGCACATAAAAAGCACATAAATATGGACTACTTTGATTTCACGATATCGAAATATAGCCAATACTCGTATTTGCGGGTAGCTTGGGTCTTGGAAGGGTGTTTTTGGAGAAATTTTCGTTTTAGCCGTTTGGCTCTTGGATATTCGTAGAGCACATAAATAGCACATAAATGTCGACTCCTTTGATGCTGTGATATCGAAATATAGCCAATACTCGTATTTGCGGGTAGCTTGGGTCTTGGAAGGGTGTTTTTGGGAGAAATTTTCGTTTTAGCCGTTTGGCTCTTGAATATTCGTACAGCACATAAATAGTACATAAATGTCGACTACTTTGATTCTGTGATATCGAAATATAGCCAACTCTCGTATTTGCGGGTAGCTTGAGTCTTGGAGGGGTGGTTTTGGGAGTAATTTTTGTTTTAGCGGTTTGGCTCTTGGATATTCGTAGAGCACATAAATAGCACAGAAATGTCGACTACTTTGATTCTGCGATACCGAAATATAGCCAACTCTCGTATTTGCGGGTAGCTTGAGCCTTGGAGGGGTGTTTTTGGGAGAAATTTTCGTTTTAGGGGTTTGGCTCTTGGATATTCGTAAAGCACATAAAAAGCACAGAAATATGGACTACATTGATTTTGCGATATCGAAATATAGCCAATACTCGTATTTGCGGGTAGCTTGGGACTTGGAGGGGTGGTTTTGGGAGTAATTTTTGTTTTAGCGGTTTGGCTCTTGGATATTCGTAGAGCACATAAATAGCACATAAATGTCGATTACTTTGATTCTGCGATACCGAAATATAGCCAACTCTTGTATTTGCGGGTAGCTTGAGCCTTGGAGGGGTGTTTTTGGGAGAAATTTTCGTTTTAGCGGTTTGGCTCTTCGATATTCGTAGAGCACATAAAAAGCACATAAATATGGACTACTTTGATTTTGCGATATCGACATATAGCCAATACTCCTATTTAGCGGGTAGCTTGGGTCTTGGAGGGGTGTTTTTGGGAGAAATTTTCGTTTTAGCGGCTTGGCTCTTGGATATTCGTGGACCAGATAAAAAGCACATAAATATGGACTACTTTGGTGTTGCGATATCGAAATATAGCCAATACTCGCATTTGCGGGTAGCTTGGGACTTGGAGGGGTGGTTTTGGGAGTAATTTTCGTTTTAGCGATTTGGCTCTTGTATATTCGTAGAGCACATAAATAGCACATAAATGTCGACTACTTTGATTCTGCGATATCGAAATATAGCCAACTCTTGTATTTGCGGGTAGCTTGAGGCTTGGAGGGGTGTTTTTGGGAGAATTTTTCGTTTTAGGGGTTTGGCTCTTGGATATTCGTAAAGCACATAAAAAGCACATAAATATGGACTACATTGATTTTGCGATATCGAAATATAGCCAATATTCGTATTTGCGGGTAGCTTGGGTCTTGGAGGGGTGTTTTTGGGAGAAATTTTCATTTTAGCGGTTTGGCTCTTGGATATTCGTAGAGCACATAAAAAGCACATAAATATGGACTACTTTGATTTCACGATATCGAAATATAGCCAATACTCGTATTTGCGGGTAGCTTGGGTCTTGGAAGGGTGTTTTTGGGAGAAATTTTCGTTTTAGCCGTTTGGCTCTTGGATATTCGTAGAGCACATAAATAGCACATAAATGTCGACTCCTTTGATGCTGTGATATCGAAATATAGCCAATACTCGTATTTGCGGGTAGCTTGGGTCTTGGAGGGGTGTTTTTGGGAGACATTTTCGTTTTAGCGGTTTGGCTCTTGGATATTCGTAGAGCACATAAAAAGCACATAAATATGGACTACTTTGATTTTGCGATATCGAAATATAGCCAATACTCGTATTTGCGGTAGCTTGGGTCTTGGAGTGGTGTTTTTGGGAGAAATTTTCGTTTTAACGGTTTGGCTCTTGTATATTCGTAGAGCACATAAAAAGCACATAAATATGGACTACATTGATTTTGCGATATCGAAATATAGCCAATACTCGTATTTGCGGGTAGCTTGGGACTTGGAGGGGTGGTTTTGGGAGTAATTTTTGTTTTAGCGGTTTGGCTCTTGGATATTCGTAGAGCACATAAATAGCACATAAATGTCGACTACTTTGATTCTGCGATACCGAAATATAGCCAACTCTCGTATTTGCGGGTAGCTTGAGCCTTGGAGGGGTGTTTTTGGGAGAAATTTTCGTTTTAGGGGTTTGGCTCTTGGATATTCGTAAAGCACATAAAAAGCACATAAATATGGACTACATTGATTTTGCGATATCGAAATATAGCCAATACTCATATTTGCGGGTAGCTTGGGACTTCGAGGGGTGTTTTTAGGAGAAATTTTCGTTTTAGCGGTTTGGCTCTTGGATATTCGTAGAGCACATAAAAAGCACATAAATATGGACTACTTTGGTTTTCCGATATCGAAATATAGCCAATACTCGTATTTGCGGGTAGCTTGGGACTTGGAGGGGTGGTTTTGGGAGTAATTTTCGTTTTAGCGGTTTGGCTCTTGGATATTCGTAGAGCACATAAATAGCACATAAATGTCGACTACTTTGATTCTGCGATATCGAAATATAGCCAACTCTTGTATTTGCGGGTAGCTTGAGTCTTGGAGGGGTGTTTTTGTGAGAAATTTTCGTTTTAGCGGCTTGGCTCTTGGATATTCGTAGAGCACATAAAAAGCACATAAATATGGACTACATTGATTTTGCGATATCGAAATATAGCCAATACTCGTATTTGCGGGTAGCTTGGGACTTGGAGGGGTGGTTTTGGGAGTAATTTTTGTTTTAGCGGTTTGGCTCTTGGATATTCGTAGAGCACATAAATAGCACATAAATGTCGACTACTTTGATTCTGCGATATCGAAATATTGCCAACTCTTGTATTTGCGGGTAGCTTGAGTCTTGGAGGGGTGTTTTTGGGAGAATTTTTCGTTTTAGGGGTTTGGCTCTTGGATATTCGTAAAGCACATAAAAAGCACATAAATATGGACTACTTTGATTTTGCGATATCGAAATATAGCCAATATTCGTATTTGCGGGTAGCTTGGGTCTTGGAGGGGTGTTTTTGGGAGACATTTTCGTTTTAGCGGTTTGGCTCTTGGATATTCGTAGAGCACATAAAAAGCACATAAATATGGACTACTTTGATTTTGCGATATCGAAATATAGCCAATACTCGTATTTGCGGGTAGCTTGGGTCTTGGAGTGGTGTTTTTGGGAGAAATTTTCGTTTTACCGGTTTGGCTCTTGTATATTCGTAGAGCACATAAAAAGCACATAAATATGGACTACATTGATTTTGCGATATCGAAATATAGCCAATACTCGTATTTGCGGGTAGCTTGGGACTTGGAGGGGTGGTTTTGGGAGTAATTTTTGTTTTAGCGGTTTGGCTCTTGGATATTCGTAGAGCACATAAATAGCACATAAATGTCGACTACTTTGATTCTGCGATACCGAAATATAGCCAACTCTCGTATTTGCGGGTAGCTTGAGCCTTGGAGGGGTGTTTTTCGGAGAAATTTTCGTTTTAGGGGTTTGGCTCTTGGATATTCGTAAAGCACATAAAAAGCACATAAATATGGACTACATTGATTTTGCGATATCGAAATATAGCCAATACTCATATTTGCGGGTAGCTTGGGACTTCGAGGGGTGTTTTTAGGAGAAATTTTCGTTTTAGCGGTTTGGCTCTTGGATATTCGTAGAGCACATAAAAAGCACATAAATATGGACTACTTTGGTTTTCCGATATCGAAATATAGCCAATACTCGTATTTGCGGGTAGCTTGGGACTTGGAGGGGTGGTTTTGGGAGTAATTTTCGTTTTAGCGGTTTGGCTCTTGGATATTCGTAGAGCACATAAATAGCACATAAATGTCGACTACTTTGATTCTGCGATATCGAAATATAGCCATCTCTTGTATTTGCGGGTAGCTTGAGTCTTGGAGGGGTGTTTTTGTGAGAAATTTTCGTTTTAGCGGCTTGGCTCTTGGATATTCGTAGAGCACATAAAAAGCACATAAATATGGACTACATTGATTTTGCGATATCGAAATATAGCCAATACTCGTATTTGCGGGTAGCTTGGGACTTGGAGGGGTGGTTTTGGGAGTAATTTTTGTTTTAGCGGTTTGGCTCTTGGATATTCGTAGAGCACATAAATAGCACATAAATGTCGACTACTTTGATTCTGCGATATCGAAATATTGCCAACTCTTGTATTTGCGGGTAGCTTGAGTCTTGGAGGGGTGTTTTTGGGAGAATTTTTCGTTTTAGGGGTTTGGCTCTTGGATATTCGTAAAGCACATAAAAAGCACATAAATATGGACTACTTTGATTTTGCGATATCGAAATATAGCCAATATTCGTATTTGCGGGTAGCTTGGGTCTTGGAGGGGTGTTTTTGGGAGACATTTTCGTTTTAGCGGTTTGGCTCTTGGATATTCGTAGAGCACATAAAAAGCACATAAATATGGACTACTTTGATTTTGCGATATCGAAATATAGCCAATACTCGTATTTGCGGGTAGCTTGGGTCTTGGAAGGGTGTTTTTGGGAGAAATTTTCGTTTTAGCCGTTTGGCTCTTGGATATTCGTAGAGCACATAAATAGCACATAAATGTCGACTCCTTTCATTCTGCGATATCGAAATATAGCCAACTCTTGTATTTACGGGTAGCTCGAGTCTTGGAGGGGTGTTTTTGGGAGAAATTTTCGTTTTAGGGGTTTGGCTCTTGGATATTCGTAAAGCACATAAAAAGCACATAAATATGGACTACATTGATTTTGCGATATCGAAATATAGCCAATACTCGTATTTGCGGGTAGCTTGGGACTTGGAGGGGTGGTTTTGGGAGTAATTTTTGTTTTAGCGGTTTGGCTCTTGGATATTCGTAGAGCACATAAATAGCACATAAATGTCGATTACTTTGATTCTGCGATACCGAAATATAGCCAACTCTTGTATTTGCGGGTAGCTTGAGCCTTGGAGGGGTGTTTTTGGGAGAAATTTTCGTTTTAGCGGTTTGGCTCTTGGATATTCGTAGAGCACATAAAAAGCACATAAATATGGACTACTTTGATTTTGCGATATCGACATATAGCCAATACTCCTATTTAGCGGGTAGCTTGGGTCTTGGAGGGGTGTTTTTGGGAGAAATTTTCGTTTTAGCGGCTTGGCTCTTGGATATTCGTGGAGCACATAAAAAGCACATAAATATGGACTACTTTGGTGTTGCGATATCGAAATATAGCCAATACTCGCATTTGCGGGTAGCTTGGGACTTGGAGGGGTGGTTTTGGGAGTAACTTTCGTTTTAGCGATTTGGCTCTTGTATATTCGTAGAGCACATAAATAGCACATAAATGTCGACTACTTTGATTCTGCGATATCGAAATATAGCCAACTCTTGTATTTGCGGGTAGCTTGAGTCTTGGAGGGGTGTTTTTGGGAGAATTTTTCGTTTTAGGAGTTTGGCTCTTGGATATTCGTAAAGCACATAAAAAGCACATAAATATGGACTACATTGATTTTGCGATATCGAAATATAGCCAATATTCGTATTTGCGGGTAGCTTGGGTCTTGGAGGGGTGTTTTTGGGAGAAATTTTCGTTTTAGCGGTTTGGCTCTTGGATATTCGTAGAGCACATAAAAAGCACACAAATATGGACTACTTTGATTTCACGATATCGAAATATAGCCAATACTCGTATTTGCGGGTAGCTTGGGTCTTGGAAGGGTGTTTTTGGGAGAAATTTTCGTTTTAGCCGTTTGGCTCTTGGATATTCGTAGAGCACATAAATAGCACATAAATGTCGACTCCTTTGATGCTGTGATATCGAAATATAGCCAATACTCGTATTTGCGGGTAGCTTGGGTCTTGGAAGGGTGTTTTTGGGAGAAATTTTCGTTTTAGCCGTTTGGCTCTTGAATATTCGTAGAGCACATAAATAGCACATAAATGTCGACTACTTTGATTCTGTGATATCGAAATATAGCCAACTCTCGTATTTGCGGGTAGCTTGAGTCTTGGAGGGGTGTTTTTGGGGGAAATTTTCGTTTTAGCGGTTTGGCTCTTGGATATTCGTAGAGCACATAAAAAGTACATAAATGTTGACTACTTTGATTCTGCGATATCGAAATATAGCCAACTCTTGTATTTGCGGGTAGCTTGAGTCCTGGAGGGGTGTTTTTGGGAGAAATTTTCGTTTTAGGGGTTTGGCTCTTGTATATTCGTAGAGCACATGAAATGCACATAAATATGCACTACTTTGATTTTGCGATATCGAAATATAGCCAATACTCGTATTTGCGGGTAGCTTGGGTCTTGGAGGGGTGTTTTTGGGAGAAATTTTGGTTTTAGCGGTTTGGCTCTTGGATATTCGTAGAGCACATAAAAAGCACATAAATGTTGACTACTTTGATTCTGCGATATCGAAATATAGCCAACTCTTGTATTTGCGGGTAGCTTGAGTCCTGGAGGGGTGTTTTTGGGAGAAATTTTCGTTTTAGGGGTTTGGCTCTTGGATATTCGTAAAGCACATAAAAAGCACATAAATATGGACTACATTGATTTTGCGATATCGAAATATAGCCAATACTCATATTTGCGGGTAGCTTGGGACTTCGAGGGGTGTTTTTAGGAGAAATTTTCGTTTTAGCGGTTTGGCTCTTGGATATTCGTAGAGCACATAAAAAGCACATAAATATGGACTACTTTGGTTTTCCGATATCGAAATATAGCCAATACTCGTATTTGCGGGTAGCTTGGGACTTGGAGGGGTGGTTTTGGGAGTAATTTTCGTTTTAGCGGTTTGGCTTTTGGATATTCGTAGAGCACATAAATAGCACATAAATGTCGACTACTTCGATTCTGCGATATCGAAATATAGCCAACTCTTGTATTTGCGGGTAGCTTGAGTCTTGGAGGGGTGTTTTTGTGAGAAATTTTCGTTTTAGCGGCTTGGCTCTTGGATATTCGTAGAGCACATAAAAAGCACATAAATATGGACTACTTTGATTTCACGATATCGAAATATAGCCAATACTCGTATTTGCGGGTAGCTTGGGTCTTGGAAGGGTGTTTTTGGGAGAAATTTTCGTTTTAGCCGTTTGGCTCTTGGATATTCGTAGAGCACATAAATAGCACATAAATGTCGACTCCTTTGATGCTGTGATATCGAAATATAGCCAATACTCGTATTTGCGGGTAGCTTGGGTCTTGGAAGGGTGTTTTTGGGAGAAATTTTCGTTTTAGCCGTTTGGCTCTTGAATATTCGTAGAGCACATAAATAGCACATAAATGTCGACTACTTTGATTCTGTGATATCGAAATATAGCCAACTCTCGTATTTGCGGGTAGCTTGAGTCTTGGAGGGGTGGTTTTGGGAGTAATTTTTGTTTTAGCGGTTTGGCTCTTGGATATTCGTAGAGCACATAAATAGCACAGAAATGTCGACTACTTTGATTCTGCGATACCGAAATATAGCCAACTCTCGTATTTGCGGGTAGCTTGAGCCTTGGAGGGGTGTTTTTGGGAGAAATTTTCGTTTTAGGGGTTTGGCTCTTGGATATTCGTAAAGCACATAAAAAGCACAGAAATATGGACTACATTGATTTTGCGATATCGAAATATAGCCAATACTCGTATTTGCGGGTAGCTTGGGACTTGGAGGGGTGGTTTTGGGAGTAATTTTTGTTTTAGCGGTTTGGCTCTTGGATATTCGTAGAGCACATAAATAGCACATAAATGTCGATTACTTTGATTCTGCGATACCGAAATATAGCCAACTCTTGTATTTGCGGGTAGCTTGAGCCTTGGAGGGGTGTTTTTGGGAGAAATTTTCGTTTTAGCGGTTTGGCTCTTGGATATTCGTAGAGCACATAAAAAGCACATAAATATGGACTACTTTGATTTTGCGATATCGACATATAGCCAATACTCCTATTTAGCGGGTAGCTTGGGTCTTGGAGGGGTGTTTTTGGGAGAAATTTTCGTTTTAGCGGCTTGGCTCTTGGATATTCGTGGACCACATAAAAAGCACATAAATATGGACTACTTTGGTGTTGCGATATCGAAATATAGCCAATACTCGCATTTGCGGGTAGCTTGGGACTTGGAGGGGTGGTTTTGGGAGTAATTTTCGTTTTAGCGATTTGGCTCTTGTATATTCGTAGAGCACATAAATAGCACATAAATGTCGACTACTTTGATTCTGCGATATCGAAATATAGCCAACTCTTGTATTTGCGGGTAGCTTGAGGCTTGGAGGGGTGTTTTTGGGAGAATTTTTCGTTTTAGGGGTTTGGCTCTTGGATATTCGTAAAGCACATAAAAAGCACATAAATATGGACTACATTGATTTTGCGATATCGAAATATAGCCAATATTCGTATTTGCGGGTAGCTTGGGTCTTGGAGGGGTGTTTTTGGGAGAAATTTTCATTTTAGCGGTTTGGCTCTTGGATATTCGTAGAGCACATAAAAAGCACATAAATATGGACTACTTTGATTTCACGATATCGAAATATAGCCAATACTCGTATTTGCGGGTAGCTTGGGTCTTGGAAGGGTGTTTTTGGGAGAAATTTTCGTTTTAGCCGTTTGGCTCTTGGATATTCGTAGAGCACATAAATAGCACATAAATGTCGACTCCTTTGATGCTGTGATATCGAAATATAGCCAATACTCGTATTTGCGGGTAGCTTGGGTCTTGGAGGGGTGTTTTTGGGAGACATTTTCGTTTTAGCGGTTTGGCTCTTGGATATTCGTAGAGCACATAAAAAGCACATAAATATGGACTACTTTGATTTTGCGATATCGAAATATAGCCAATACTCGTATTTGCGGGTAGCTTGGGTCTTGGAGTGGTGTTTTTGGGAGAAATTTTCGTTTTAACGGTTTGGCTCTTGTATATTCGTAGAGCACATAAAAAGCACATAAATATGGACTACATTGATTTTGCGATATCGAAATATAGCCAATACTCGTATTTGCGGGTAGCTTGGGACTTGGAGGGGTGGTTTTGGGAGTAATTTTTGTTTTAGCGGTTTGGCTCTTGGATATTCGTAGAGCACATAAATAGCACATAAATGTCGACTACTTTGATTCTGCGATACCGAAATATAGCCAACTCTCGTATTTGCGGGTAGCTTGAGCCTTGGAGGGGTGTTTTTGGGAGAAATTTTCGTTTTAGGGGTTTGGCTCTTGGATATTCGTAAAGCACATAAAAAGCACATAAATATGGACTACATTGATTTTGCGATATCGAAATATAGCCAATACTCATATTTGCGGGTAGCTTGGGACTTCGAGGGGTGTTTTTAGGAGAAATTTTCGTTTTAGCGGTTTGGCTCTTGGATATTCGTAGAGCACATAAAAAGCACATAAATATGGACTACTTTGGTTTTCCGATATCGAAATATAGCCAATACTCGTATTTGCGGGTAGCTTGGGACTTGGAGGGGTGGTTTTGGGAGTAATTTTCGTTTTAGCGGTTTGGCTCTTGGATATTCGTAGAGCACATAAATAGCACATAAATGTCGACTACTTTGATTCTGCGATATCGAAATATAGCCAACTCTTGTATTTGCGGGTAGCTTGAGTCTTGGAGGGGTGTTTTTGTGAGAAATTTTCGTTTTAGCGGCTTGGCTCTTGGATATTCGTAGAGCACATAAAAAGCACATAAATATGGACTACATTGATTTTGCGATATCGAAATATAGCCAATACTCGTATTTGCGGGTAGCTTGGGACTTGGAGGGGTGGTTTTGGGAGTAATTTTTGTTTTAGCGGTTTGGCTCTTGGATATTCGTAGAGCACATAAATAGCACATAAATGTCGACTACTTTGATTCTGCGATATCGAAATATTGCCAACTCTTGTATTTGCGGGTAGCTTGAGTCTTGGAGGGGTGTTTTTGGGAGAATTTTTCGTTTTAGGGGTTTGGCTCTTGGATATTCGTAAAGCACATAAAAAGCACATAAATATGGACTACTTTGATTTTGCGATATCGAAATATAGCCAATATTCGTATTTGCGGGTAGCTTGGGTCTTGGAGGGGTGTTTTTGGGAGACATTTTCGTTTTAGCGGTTTGGCTCTTGGATATTCGTAGAGCACATAAAAAGCACATAAATATGGACTACTTTGATTTTGCGATATCGAAATATAGCCAATACTCGTATTTGCGGGTAGCTTGGGTCTTGGAGTGGTGTTTTTGGGAGAAATTTTCGTTTTAACGGTTTGGCTCTTGTATATTCGTAGAGCACATAAAAAGCACATAAATATGGACTACATTGATTTTGCGATATCGAAATATAGCCAATACTCGTATTTGCGGGTAGCTTGGGACTTGGAGGGGTGGTTTTGGGAGTAATTTTTGTTTTAGCGGTTTGGCTCTTGGATATTCGTAGAGCACATAAATAGCACATAAATGTCGACTACTTTGATTCTGCGATACCGAAATATAGCCAACTCTCGTATTTGCGGGTAGCTTGAGCCTTGGAGGGGTGTTTTTGGGAGAAATTTTCGTTTTAGGGGTTTGGCTCTTGGATATTCGTAAAGCACATAAAAAGCACATAAATATGGACTACATTGATTTTGCGATATCGAAATATAGCCAATACTCATATTTGCGGGTAGCTTGGGACTTCGAGGGGTGTTTTTAGGAGAAATTTTCGTTTTAGCGGTTTGGCTCTTGGATATTCGTAGAGCACATAAAAAGCACATAAATATGGACTACTTTGGTTTTCCGATATCGAAATATAGCCAATACTCGTATTTGCGGGTAGCTTGGGACTTGGAGGGGTGGTTTTGGGAGTAATTTTCGTTTTAGCGGTTTGGCTCTTGGATATTCGTAGAGCACATAAATAGCACATAAATGTCGACTACTTTGATTCTGCGATATCGAAATATAGCCAACTCTTGTATTTGCGGGTAGCTTGAGTCTTGGAGGGGTGTTTTTGTGAGAAATTTTCGTTTTAGCGGCTTGGCTCTTGGATATTCGTAGAGCACATAAAAAGCACATAAATATGGACTACATTGATTTTGCGATATCGAAATATAGCCAATACTCGTATTTGCGGGTAGCTTGGGACTTGGAGGGGTGGTTTTGGGAGTAATTTTTGTTTTAGCGGTTTGGCTCTTGGATATTCGTAGAGCACATAAATAGCACATAAATGTCGACTACTTTGATTCTGCGATATCGAAATATTGCCAACTCTTGTATTTGCGGGTAGCTTGAGTCTTGGAGGGGTGTTTTTGGGAGAATTTTTCGTTTTAGGGGTTTGGCTCTTGGATATTCGTAAAGCACATAAAAAGCACATAAATATGGACTACTTTGATTTTGCGATATCGAAATATAGCCAATATTCGTATTTGCGGGTAGCTTGGGTCTTGGAGGGGTGTTTTTGGGAGACATTTTCGTTTTAGCGGTTTGGCTCTTGGATATTCGTAGAGCACATAAAAAGCACATAAATGTTGACTACTTTGATTCTGCGATATCGAAATATAGCCAACTCTTGTATTTGCGGGTAGCTTGAGTCCTGGAGGGGTGTTTTTGGGAGAAATTTTCGTTTTAGGGGTTTGGCTCTTGAATATTCGTAAAGCACATAAAAAGCACATAAATATGGACTACATTGATTTTGCGATATCGAAATATAGCCAATACTCATATTTGCGGGTAGCTTGGGACTTCGAGGGGTGTTTTTAGGAGAAATTTTCGTTTTAGCGGTTTGGCTCTTGGATATTCGTAGAGCACATAAAAAGCACATAAATATGGACTACTTTGGTTTTCCGATATCGAAATATAGCCAATACTCGTATTTGCGGGTAGCTTGGGACCTGGAGGGGTGGTTTTGGGAGTAATTTTCGTTTTAGCGGTTTGGCTCTTGGATATTCGTAGAGCACATAAATAGCACATAAATGTCGACTACTTCGATTCTGCGATATCGAAATATAGCCAACTCTTGTATTTGCGGGTAGCTTGAGTCTTGGAGGGGTGTTTTTGTGAGAAATTTTCGTTTTAGCGGCTTGGCTCTTGGATATTCGTAGAGCACATAAAAAGCACATAAATATGGACTACTTTGATTTCACGATATCGAAATATAGCCAATACTCGTATTTGCGGGTAGCTTGGGTCTTGGAAGGGTGTTTTTGGGAGAAATTTTCGTTTTAGCCGTTTGGCTCTTGGATATTCGTAGAGCACATAAATAGCACATAAATGTCGACTCCTTTGATGCTGTGATATCGAAATATAGCCAATACTCGTATTTGCGGGTAGCTTGGGTCTTGGAAGGGTGTTTTTGGGAGAAATTTTCGTTTTAGCCGTTTGGCACTTGAATATTCGTAGAGCACATAAATAGCACATAAATGTCGACTACTTTGATTCTGTGATATCGAAATATAGCCAACTCTCGTATTTGCGGGTAGCTTGAGTCTTGGAGGGGTGGTTTTGGGAGTAATTTTTGTTTTAGCGGTTTGGCTCTTGGATATTCGTAGAGCACATAAATAGCACAGAAATGTCGACTACTTTGATTCTGCGATACCGAAATATAGCCAACTCTCGTATTTGCGGGTAGCTTGAGCCTTGGAGGGGTGTTTTTGGGAGAAATTTTCGTTTTAGGGGTTTGGCTCTTGGATATTCGTAAAGCACATAAAAAGCACAGAAATATGGACTACATTGATTTTGCGATATCGAAATATAGCCAATACTCGTATTTGCGGGTAGCTTGGGACTTGGAGGGGTGGTTTTGGGAGTAATTTTTGTTTTAGCGGTTTGGCTCTTGGATATTCGTAGAGCACATAAATAGCACATAAATGTCGATTACTTTGATTCTGCGATACCGAAATATAGCCAACTCTTGTATTTGCGGGTAGCTTGAGCCTTGGAGGGGTGTTTTTGGGAGAAATTTTCGTTTTAGCGGTTTGGCTCTTCGATATTCGTAGAGCACATAAAAAGCACATAAATATGGACTACTTTGATTTTGCGATATCGACATATAGCCAATACTCCTATTTAGCGGGTAGCTTGGGTCTTGGAGGGGTGTTTTTGGGAGAAATTTTCGTTTTAGCGGCTTGGCTCTTGGATATTCGTGGACCACATAAAAAGCACATAAATATGGACTACTTTGGTGTTGCGATATCGAAATATAGCCAATACTCGCATTTGCGGGTAGCTTGGGACTTGGAGGGGTGGTTTTGGGAGTAATTTTCGTTTTAGCGATTTGGCTCTTGTATATTCGTAGAGCACATAAATAGCACATAAATGTCGACTACTTTGATTCTGCGATATCGAAATATAGCCAACTCTTGTATTTGCGGGTAGCTTGAGGCTTGGAGGGGTGTTTTTGGGAGAATTTTTCGTTTTAGGGGTTTGGCTCTTGGATATTCGTAAAGCACATAAAAAGCACATAAATATGGACTACATTGATTTTGCGATATCGAAATATAGCCAATATTCGTATTTGCGGGTAGCTTGGGTCTTGGAGGGGTGTTTTTGGGAGAAATTTTCATTTTAGCGGTTTGGCTCTTGGATATTCGTAGAGCACATAAAAAGCACATAAATATGGACTACTTTGATTTCACGATATCGAAATATAGCCAATACTCGTATTTGCGGGTAGCTTGGGTCTTGGAAGGGTGTTTTTGGGAGAAATTTTCGTTTTAGCCGTTTGGCTCTTGGATATTCGTAGAGCACATAAATAGCACATAAATGTCGACTCCTTTGATGCTGTGATATCGAAATATAGCCAATACTCGTATTTGCGGGTAGCTTGGGTCTTGGAGGGGTGTTTTTGGGAGACATTTTCGTTTTAGCGGTTTGGCTCTTGGATATTCGTAGAGCACATAAAAAGCACATAAATATGGACTACTTTGATTTTGCGATATCGAAATATAGCCAATACTCGTATTTGCGGGTAGCTTGGGTCTTGGAGTGGTGTTTTTGGGAGAAATTTTCGTTTTAACGGTTTGGCTCTTGTATATTCGTAGAGCACATAAAAAGCACATAAATATGGACTACTTTGATTTCACGATATCGAAATATAGCCAATACTCGTATTTGCGGGTAGCTTGGGACTTGGAGGGGTGGTTTTGGGAGTAATTTTTGTTTTAGCGGTTTGGCTCTTGGATATTCGTAGAGCACATAAATAGCACATAAATGTCGACTACTTTGATTCTGCGATACCGAAATATAGCCAACTCTCGTATTTGCGGGTAGCTTGAGCCTTGGAGGGGTGTTTTTGGGAGAAATTTTCGTTTTAGGGGTTTGGCTCTTGGATATTCGTAAAGCACATAAAAAGCACATAAATATGGACTACATTGATTTTGCGATATCGAAATATAGCCAATACTCATATTTGCGGGTAGCTTGGGACTTCGAGGGGTGTTTTTAGGAGAAATTTTCGTTTTAGCGGTTTGGCTCTTGGATATTCGTAGAGCACATAAAAAGCACATAAATATGGACTACTTTGGTTTTCCGATATCGAAATATAGCCAATACTCGTATTTGCGGGTAGCTTGGGACTTGGAGGGGTGGTTTTGGGAGTAATTTTCGTTTTAGCGGTTTGGCTCTTGGATATTCGTAGAGCACATAAATAGCACATAAATGTCGACTACTTTGATTCTGCGATATCGAAATATAGCCAACTCTTGTATTTGCGGGTAGCTTGAGTCTTGGAGGGGTGTTTTTGTGAGAAATTTTCGTTTTAGCGGCTTGGCTCTTGGATATTCGTAGAGCACATAAAAAGCACATAAATATGGACTACATTGATTTTGCGATATCGAAATATAGCCAATACTCGTATTTGCGGGTAGCTTGGGACTTGGAGGGGTGGTTTTGGGAGTAATTTTTGTTTTAGCGGTTTGGCTCTTGGATATTCGTAGAGCACATAAATAGCACATAAATGTCGACTACTTTGATTCTGCGATATCGAAATATTGCCAACTCTTGTATTTGCGGGTAGCTTGAGTCTTGGAGGGGTGTTTTTGGGAGAATTTTTCGTTTTAGGGGTTTGGCTCTTGGATATTCGTAAAGCACATAAAAAGCACATAAATATGGACTACTTTGATTTTGCGATATCGAAATATAGCCAATATTCGTATTTGCGGGTAGCTTGGGTCTTGGAGGGGTGTTTTTGGGAGACATTTTCGTTTTAGCGGTTTGGCTCTTGGATATTCGTAGAGCACATAAAAAGCACATAAATATGGACTACTTTGATTTTGCGATATCGAAATATAGCCAATACTCGTATTTGCGGGTAGCTTGGGTCTTGGAGTGGTGTTTTTGGGAGAAATTTTCGTTTTACCGGTTTGGCTCTTGTATATTCGTAGAGCACATAAAAAGCACATAAATATGGACTACATTGATTTTGCGATATCGAAATATAGCCAATACTCATATTTGCGGGTAGCTTGGGACTTCGAGGGGTGTTTTTAGGAGAAATTTTTGTTTTAGCGGTTTGGCTCTTGGATATTCGTAGAGCACATAAAAAGCACATAAATATGGACTACTTTGGTTTTCCGATATCGAAATATAGCCAATACTCGTATTTGCGGGTAGCTTGGGACCTGGAGGGGTGGTTTTGGGAGTAATTTTCGTTTTAGCGGTTTGGCTCTTGGATATTCGTAGAGCACATAAATAGCACATAAATGTCGACTACTTCGATTCTGCGATATCGAAATATAGCCAACTCTTGTATTTGCGGGTAGCTTGAGTCTTGGAGGGGTGTTTTTGTGAGAAATTTTCGTTTTAGCGGCTTGGCTCTTGGATATTCGTAGAGCACATAAAAAGCACATAAATATGGACTACTTTGATTTCACGATATCGAAATATAGCCAATACTCGTATTTGCGGGTAGCTTGGGTCTTGGAGGGTGTTTTTGGGAGAAATTTTCGTTTTAGCCGTTTGGCTCTTGGATATTCGTAGAGCACATAAATAGCACATAAATGTCGACTCCTTTGATGCTGTGATATCGAAATATAGCCAATACTCGTATTTGCGGGTAGCTTGGGTCTTGGAAGGGTGTTTTTGGGAGAAATTTTCGTTTTAGCCGTTTGGCTCTTGAATATTCGTACAGCACATAAATAGTACATAAATGTCGACTACTTTGATTCTGTGATATCGAAATATAGCCAACTCTCGTATTTGCGGGTAGCTTGAGTCTTGGAGGGGTGGTTTTGGGAGTAATTTTTGTTTTAGCGGTTTGGCTCTTGGATATTCGTAGAGCACATAAATAGCACAGAAATGTCGACTACTTTGATTCTGCGATACCGAAATATAGCCAACTCTCGTATTTGCGGGTAGCTTGAGCCTTGGAGGGGTGTTTTTGGGAGAAATTTTCGTTTTAGGGGTTTGGCTCTTGGATATTCGTAAAGCACATAAAAAGCACAGAAATATGGACTACATTGATTTTGCGATATCGAAATATAGCCAATACTCGTATTTGCGGGTAGCTTGGGACTTGGAGGGGTGGTTTTGGGAGTAATTTTTGTTTTAGCGGTTTGGCTCTTGGATATTCGTAGAGCACATAAATAGCACATAAATGTCGATTACTTTGATTCTGCGATACCGAAATATAGCCAACTCTTGTATTTGCGGGTAGCTTGAGCCTTGGAGGGGTGTTTTTGGAGAAATTTTCGTTTTAGCGGTTTGGCTCTTCGATATTCGTAGAGCACATAAAAAGCACATAAATATGGACTACTTTGATTTTGCGATATCGACATATAGCCAATACTCCTATTTAGCGGGTAGCTTGGGTCTTGGAGGGGTGTTTTTGGGAGAAATTTTCGTTTTAGCGGCTTGGCTCTTGGATATTCGTGGACCACATAAAAAGCACATAAATATGGACTACTTTGGTGTTGCGATATCGAAATATAGCCAATACTCGCATTTGCGGGTAGCTTGGGACTTGGAGGGGTGGTTTTGGGAGTAATTTTCGTTTTAGCGATTTGGCTCTTGTATATTCGTAGAGCACATAAATAGCACATAAATGTCGACTACTTTGATTCTGCGATATCGAAATATAGCCAACTCTTGTATTTGCGGGTAGCTTGAGGCTTGGAGGGGTGTTTTTGGGAGAATTTTTCGTTTTAGGGGTTTGGCTCTTGGATATTCGTAAAGCACATAAAAAGCACATAAATATGGACTACATTGATTTTGCGATATCGAAATATAGCCAATATTCGTATTTGCGGGTAGCTTGGGTCTTGGAGGGGTGTTTTTGGGAGAAATTTTCATTTTAGCGGTTTGGCTCTTGGATATTCGTAGAGCACATAAAAAGCACATAAATATGGACTACTTTGATTTCACGATATCGAAATATAGCCAATACTCGTATTTGCGGGTAGCTTGGGTCTTGGAAGGGTGTTTTTGGGAGAAATTTTCGTTTTAGCCGTTTGGCTCTTGGATATTCGTAGAGCACATAAATAGCACATAAATGTCGACTCCTTTGATGCTGTGATATCGAAATATAGCCAATACTCGTATTTGCGGGTAGCTTGGGTCTTGGAGGGGTGTTTTTGGGAGACATTTTCGTTTTAGCGGTTTGGCTCTTGGATATTCGTAGAGCACATAAAAAGCACATAAATATGGACTACTTTGATTTTGCGATATCGAAATATAGCCAATACTCGTATTTGCGGGTAGCTTGGGTCTTGGAGTGGTGTTTTTGGGAGAAATTTTCGTTTTAACGGTTTGGCTCTTGTATATTCGTAGAGCACATAAAAAGCACATAAATATGGACTACATTGATTTTGCGATATCGAAATATAGCCAATACTCGTATTTGCGGGTAGCTTGGGACTTGGAGGGGTGGTTTTGGGAGTAATTTTTGTTTTAGCGGTTTGGCTCTTGGATATTCGTAGAGCACATAAATAGCACATAAATGTCGACTACTTTGATTCTGCGATACCGAAATATAGCCAACTCTCGTATTTGCGGGTAGCTTGAGCCTTGGAGGGGTGTTTTTGGAGAAATTTTCGTTTTAGGGGTTTGGCTCTTGGATATTCGTAAAGCACATAAAAAGCACATAAATATGGACTACATTGATTTTGCGATATCGAAATATAGCCAATACTCATATTTGCGGGTAGCTTGGGACTTCGAGGGGTGTTTTTAGGAGAAATTTTCGTTTTAGCGGTTTGGCTCTTGGATATTCGTAGAGCACATAAAAAGCACATAAATATGGACTACTTTGGTTTTCCGATATCGAAATATAGCCAATACTCGTATTTGCGGGTAGCTTGGGACTTGGAGGGGTGGTTTTGGGAGTAATTTTCGTTTTAGCGGTTTGGCTCTTGGATATTCGTAGAGCACATAAATAGCACATAAATGTCGACTACTTTGATTCTGCGATATCGAAATATAGCCAACTCTTGTATTTGCGGGTAGCTTGAGTCTTGGAGGGGTGTTTTTGTGAGAAATTTTCGTTTTAGCGGCTTGGCTCTTGGATATTCGTAGAGCACATAAAAAGCACATAAATATGGACTACATTGATTTTGCGATATCGAAATATAGCCAATACTCGTATTTGCGGGTAGCTTGGGACTTGGAGGGGTGGTTTTGGAGTAATTTTTGTTTTAGCGGTTTGGCTCTTGGATATTCGTAGAGCACATAAATAGCACATAAATGTCGACTACTTTGATTCTGCGATATCGAAATATTGCCAACTCTTGTATTTGCGGGTAGCTTGAGTCTTGGAGGGGTGTTTTTGGGAGAATTTTTCGTTTTAGGGGTTTGGCTCTTGGATATTCGTAAAGCACATAAAAAGCACATAAATATGGACTACTTTGATTTTGCGATATCGAAATATAGCCAATATTCGTATTTGCGGGTAGCTTGGGTCTTGGAGGGGTGTT
>OX632365.1:8778664-8904540 GCA_951751655.1 Ophion costatus | reverse complement strand
TTGCGTGGTTCCACGCACGACTGACAGGTAAATATATTTTAATTATTTGCTCGAAAAATATTACACCTTTGCGCGGTCACCGTATTTTGCGTGATTTCAATAGCGCGGAGAAATCAAAGGTGATATAGACAATTGTGTATGTTACACGTAAATAAGCGTACTTACATTCAATAAAGAAAATAATAGAAATTTCGTAAGGAATTCGTTGCAGTGTTTGACTTGTTATGTTTCCTTGTACTTTTATTTTTATTTAAACAATTAATACCGGTTTTACAGAGACTTATAGTTACACTGTCGAAGAGACCGGGGTAAACTCGAAAAGAATATAAGATAAAATAAATGTACCGGTTTTTAGAGCGTCGACTCTGCGATGCGTGCTGTTGGAGAGACCGGACGGAACTGACTGGCCAGCTCCCGGATCGCAGTAGGTATCCTCGCCCTCTTTGTCTCTGAGACACAGGGCTTGGCGTCATTACCCTCGCTCTCGAGCTCGGTCCCCATGTAACCGAATATTAGCACTGATAGCGTTATTTTTCTCGAGTTAGACATGGGCAATGAAATGAATATTTTTCGCTATCGGCAGGATGTGCTGACTACGTGGTGACCAAGCTCCGAGGAGGTCTGTGAGAAAACTTACGATGAAGCTGACCGCTTAGGGACAGTTTCGCGGGTTATTCGAGGACTATCGCGTCCCCAATATATACATAATATAGATATGACAATATTCCTTATTTCTAGGACCATTGGGTTATGGCCAACACGAATATACTTCTATATGCTGGATACTAGTTCGGGGACTCGTGAATGTCCCCGAAATATACATGTAAATTTAGGTATTAATATTATTATTCGTACTGCGGAGGCTCTCTTGGATGTCCCAGGAATTTACCGAGTATGTATATATATAGATTTTGTGGTCTATGTGAATAATGTTCAAGATCAAGTGGATGTTTTATATATAATATTTATTTCAGTTTAATGAGAACAACGTTGATCAAAGCTCTGTCGTAGCCACCAGTCTTTGTCTCTCTACCACCATAGCGTTCAATCTCTCCTTCTTTTCAAGGTAAAAAGGAAGGGGAGGTTACAATGGAATTTGGACAAGAATATCTTTTGATGTGATAGCCAGTAGAGGCGTGACAGTCTTGTGTCCGTTGGCGTGGCGTACAATGGCCACATATATACATGTATATTTATGCGTGATATTTTGAGGATTGATGTCCCCGAAGTATGCATGAAAGTAGATATGTATCCATTATGGCCTCGGGACTCGGGTACATGTCCCTGACGCGTATGGAGTACGTATATGTATATAAATATATATATATATATATATATTGTAACGTGATTTTTCGGAATCACGTCCCAAGATCCGCTACCGGTCACGTGTGTCACGTGCCATTGCCCGAGTCGCTACCGTGACGATTGTTAGGGGCCTTTCTCCCCTTGTAGTGCGTCTGAGTTTTTTTTGTCGATTCCGTTCTGTTACGTTGGTTGGCGAGCGGAACTCGGTCGAGCGGCGTAGCGCTCAACGCACCCGGCAATCCCGGCCGAGGGACGCCGCCAACGAGGCCTTTCGGGGAATCGGGGCACACCCGGCTGAGATGCCGGTACCCCACTGAAGTGGTGCATCGTGCTGGAGAGCGGGCCGTTTGGTTTACGGGCGGAGGCTGGAGACCTCCGCGCCGCGCTTCGGAAAGGAAGCTTGCCCGCTCTCGCATGGTGACCCGGGGGTGCAATCTCCGAGAGCCTCCATGCTACCGACGGGAAAGGACCCCGATTTGTTACCGTTCCGTTTGTGGGGTAACTCGGGCAGAAAAGATAGATTCCGAAAGGAATATTCTAACACAATATTCCAGCTCCCGAAATAATATTTCAGCTCTCGATATTATACGAGATAAAGTTCTCGCTTGAACCGGCGATTTCGCCCGGTCCGATCTCGCGAGCGTGTTGACATTTTTTTTTTCGTCTGTTGACACGCTCTGTCTCGCTCTCGCATAATCCCTCGCACGCCGGCCTTGGTCGCGCGAGGGAGAGTTAACGACATATCAGGTGAGACAGTGGAGTCTCCCGAAGTGCGTTCGCTCTCGAGTTCTGACGTTCTCGAGAGAGTTGTCGACGGGACGTCGAGCCACGAACCTCGCGGTAGGAAGAGATGTCGCGTCTCTCTCGTGCTCGTGTCGCCGCGCTCCCGCTCCCGCGTTAGGAGCACGTCGTTGTGCTCCGTTGCTCCCGCGCGTGTGACGTTTCCGCGTGCATTGTTGCGTTCGCGGATAAGTTCGTCTGCGTCTAAGGTTCTCGGGTGGGTGGTCCACCGGCTCCCGCGTTATAAAATAAATCCTAAATTGATTTTATAGCGGCGTTACCGTCCTCCCGACAGTGACAGATACCGAGATAAAAGTTTAGCTACTCCCCGGTGAAGCCCGACCCCTCTACCACAACCCACAGCCTCAGCGGCCGTGCTATACCGCAACCGTTCCTCCCTGTGGTAATGCCTCCAGTTCAGTCCGGTTAAACGATTCCGGCGATCAAAAATCGAGGAGAGCTCCAGTCTTCGAACCCGGTTAGAATTCCGGGGGAGACCAAAAATCAAGGAGGTCTCCAGTCTCCGCCTGGCTGGTCGGGTTTGATCTCCCGACCCCAGTTTATTCCGGTTGAGACGACCGGAGAAACAAAGTCTCTGGCGCCCCGGGTACTGCGGAGGCACGAACACGGGAAGAACGGCCGAAGGTGACGGATCTCTCGCACCAGGTCCCGAGTCTAGTTCCCGTTTCCGGTAAGAGAAAATATCAATCATCAAATTCCGGTCACAATATATATATATATATATATATATATATATATATTCCTTAAAGTTATTCCGAGGACTAATGCCTACGAAGTATGCATATGAGTATACAAATGGTACATGAGGACTCTAAGGTCCTAGAGTATGTATATATATATATATATCCATTGAAGTTAGTTAAACGACTTATGTCCCTATAGTATGCATGGAAATAGATGTACGAAATTATTATAGGAGGTACTCCAGGAACTCTCGAATATGTCTCTGAAGCATGCAGGTACGTGTAAATGTATGTATTATGATGGGTATCGCGTGTTACCGTAGGCGGAGGAAGGGGGAAGGGCAAATAAATAAATGTTCAATCACTACTCAAATTTCAAATATTAGTTAATTAACAGTAAAAATGAAATCTAGGCTCGATATAAAAAAAAAGGAATTTAAATTTATGAATTACACAAGAAAATATACGAAGACTCGATATAAAGAAAATAATAATAATAATAATGATAATAATTGACGCGAATGTTACGGGTTACTGGACACGCGAAGTCCCGACCTAATTTCTTGACCCGTTCCCAATTTTATTTTATTCCGTATGTATTATTTCCGAATGGTGTTGGGCGCCAGCGTTGCTCGGGCAGTCGCGTTTCACGTGACACCGAAGGAAAAAAATCAAAACAAACTACGCTCGGTTGCCCGGCGAGCGAGAGACTCGATACAACTACGCGGGGGGACGTCTCACGGGTATCTGGGTGCTGACGGGGTTCTCCGACTCGATGGCCTCTTATTGTTCGAACCACGACTATTTTATATTATTCAATAATATCTCGCAATATTTTTCGGATTAAATGAGACCGATAAACGCGCGAGGGGAATTTTCACGGGGGACGGCGGGGGATCCGCCACGCACCTTCGTTCATGATTTTTACAAATAACTCGCTATAGCACAATATTTTTCGACTCGAATTTCTATTTCTACTTCACAAAATTAGTCTTCGGTGACGCGCCGGGAAGGGGTTGGCGAGGGGGAATATCACGGGAGGGGGAAGGGACACGTCAAAATCGCCCGAGCGATAAAATACTTTACACTGACGTTACAGCGGCTTCTAGCCGCTCTTGCAAAGAAAAGAGAAGAGACATACTTGTTTGATGAGGTAGAGTGCGTACGTCGCGTTCTCTCTCTCTCCTTCTGGCTCGATCTCGCTGTCTCTCTCTTTCTCTTGCTCTATTGCGCGTTGGCTTTGTGGGTGTCTGTCGCTGACCACGCTCCAGGACTCAATGGCTGGCCACGCCGGCCGGCTCCGTCGCCTTGATCCACACGGGCTGTCGATGACGGACCTCCGAACGATGTTCCGGCCGATCGCCGCGGCTCGCCCTTCCGGCCGTCGCCGATGATCGATTCCCCAAATCGATGTTCTCCCCGGCCGATAAGGCGGCGACGATTTGGGGGGATGGCGATGAGAGGCTTCGGAAGGCGAGCCCGTTGTCCCGCGAGGCCGAGTGATTGCGCTGTTCGGTGTTCGGTGAGCCCGCACCGGCGTGGCTTTACACGCCAGTCCGTGGTCGACTCTCGGGGGACGTCGGAAAGAAAAGGGCTATGGGGAGGGAACGGGGGGGAATGTCGCGGACTCTATATAATAAAAACTTAACCTAGTCTTAAAATTAACAATGCTATATATTTATGAAGGGTGCGACAGCGATTGAGCCCTAGCGTGGTCACGCGGGCTCTTTCGCGATTTCACTTTGGTGACGTCACGTTACAGTATATATGAGTCGTCATGGTATGGTACTCCGGGGACCCATGTGCGTGTCTCAGAAGTGTACAGGCAAACAGATATGTACGTGTATATGAGGCTATTTGCAAGGTTAAGGGAGCTTTCCAGTGTGAAATTTTCAAAAAATCGATTTCTTTTTGCTTTATCGAATAGTATACACTCTTCCGAATATTCCCTGAAATTTTCATGCTGAAATTCAGATTATTTCGGTAACTGTTGTTGTATCCGCTGATTTACGCAATACATCGAAACGACCGAACGGTCGAGAAAGTATTTGCGAAACGGCATTCCAGACCGTTTCGCATCCTCCTTGCGAAAGAGTCACACTTTTGCCAAGATGCAAACGTCAAAAAGACACTTTGCGACACGTCCTGACGAAGCATCGGATGATGTTCGATCTAGGGCAAATTGCGACAATCAGAGTCGACAATTAAGAGAAGTTACCAGGGAGTAGTCAGTCCTTGGTTGGCTTTTGAACGGTTCGGTCCTAAGGTACGACCGACACACTGTAAATTCAATTATAAGACCAGCCCAGTAATAAACTTATATTCCTATTCAACGAACTTGAGTTCCAACTCTTAATTTCGCAACGATCCCAACAATACCTATCCCGGGTTCTCGAGCCGGGGATACAACACTGTACAGCATTTCTTGGAAGAAGGCAACGGAGCGCTACAGCTGCCGCGTCGGCCGTCTACCCGTATGACCGTTATTTCTATTGTCTCGTTCCTACCCGCTCGTGTACCTTCCAACGTGAGTCCGGTTCGTCTTTCAGTTCGGTTTCGACATTCAAAATGGATAGATCTACGGAAGAGAAATGTGCGTGGCAGGATAGAAAAGGCTCGAGAAGCGGACATCCGCGAAATGAACGAAAAAGATCCGCGGGTTTCAAGGGAACAAATCGACACGATATCGAAACGGATCTAACGTTTGCGAGCACTTCGGCAGCAAAAATCTTGAAAAAGAGTCCAGAGTTTGAAGTCCGAATCGATCAAACGTTTAGCTATGTGATTTTGGAGTTCTTTTTGGTTTTCGGCGCTCTTCAGGAACTGTTGAAGTGCAAAAAGTGTAATAGCGACGTGAAGTTTTAAAAAAAATCGATTCGCGGATTGGGCTTTAAAATTTGTGTTCAGTGTTCGTGTCCAGATCCGGCCGAGATAGATTCTTGTCCTTTGATGAAAAATGCTTATGAAATCAATCGTCGTTTCTGCTTTGTCATGCGATTGGTCGGCATCGGCATAAATGGCATTAGAAATTTTATCGCCTTGATGGATTTAACTGCAAACTTCAATAATAACACCTATTATGGAATCGTGAAAATCCTGCAGATTGCAGCGAAATCAATATACGAGGCCGTCGTGAAAAAAGCAGGTACCGAAGAGAAGGAAAAAACTTTGGAAGCAGAAAATCGGGGCGATATTCTGACGGTGTCCGGTGATGGATCGTGGTCGAAACGCGGTTTCACGTCGCGCATGGGTATCGTGTCCGTGATTGGAAAATATACCAACAAAGTTTTGGATGCTGCTGTCAAATCAAGCTTCAGCAAGGCTTGTGCATTCTGGAAAGGACAAAAGGGAACACCCGAGTACGAGGCGTGGTTTGAGACGCATGAATCCGAATGCCACGTCAATCACGAAGGCAGCGCGGGAAAAATGGAAATCGACGGTATAATCGAAATATTCAAGAGATCAGAAGAATTGCACAACGCGAAATACGGTTTCTATATAGGAGACGGCGATACAAAAACATTCAAGATGTTATTAGAAGCCAAGCCGTACGGTGACGATTTGACGGTAAAAAAAAAGGAATGCGTTTTGCTCGTGAAAAAGCGAGTATATAAAAGGGGAAACGAAGCAAGAAAAAGGTTAGTTCAACTAAAAAAGGCCAAAAAGCAAATCGAAGACAAAGCAATGGAGAGTGAACCGAAAAAAAAGGATCTCGTTCGAGTACTCCGAAAACTAAAAAAAATGAAACAAAAAAAACTGCTATTGAACCGAAAAGAGCGCAATTGACGTTAAAATTATTGACAAATCTCTCCGAATATTATAGCTTGGCAGTTCGTCGAAATTCCAATTCCGTGGAAAATATGAGGAAAGCCATATGGGCTACATTTCATCACAAAAGCTCAACTGATGAAAATCCTCAGCATGAGTATTGCCCTCCGGGAGAAGATTCGTGGTGCGAATAGCGCAAGGCCGAGGCCACAGGAGAGGAGTACACCCATCCACCAGCACTCGACGAAGACGTACAACAAGTTTTAAAGCCGATTTACGATGATCTAACAACGGAGGATCTCTTAGAACGATGTACGGGCGCGAACACTCAAAACAATAACGAGAGCTTCAATCACTATGTGTGGCAACTAGCCCCAAAGCACGTATTCTGCGTCAAGCAGATAGTAGAAATCGCTACGCCGTGTGCTGTGTGCACCTTCAATGAAGGGTACGACCCAATTTTAAAAATTTTGGAGACGATGGGATGCACGAAAGGGCCGAGCGCCGCAGATTTCGCCGCTAAGTACAAGAATGCGCGCATCACCCAAGCAAACCGCCGGGCGTCCCTGGATAGCAAAGAGGCGAGGACAGCTCGTCGGACTGAACAATCCATTGAGCACGATCTTTTCGAAGAAGCAGAAGGGATATTGTATGGACCTGGCATCGCTGATTGACCGTAAGTAAACGATTTACCTAAAGTTTCCTCACTTGAAACTTTGAACGCGTTTTTCTCGAAACAGCATTTTTCAAAACGGTGTCCAACTTGGAGGGCAGAGTTTTAAAGCTGTCGAGTTGAATTTTTTACACAATATTCTTAACGTCATTGTTTATCGTGCTATGGAAGCTTTTTTTTTTTTTACATCTTCCTATTTTTTTGTAAAAAAAACTGCCAAAAAAAATGCTAAAATCGATACTTTTTGTTCAAACCGGCGCCATTTTTGCAAAAAAAAAAAACAAGCCTCCATAGCACGAAAGCCAATTATATACCGATCAATAATCTTTTTGTGTTTTTTGTTTCAGATCAAAATTGAGACCCCCAACGTGGACACCACATCCAAGTGTATTTTCTGCAACAATTGTTTCATCATTTTTATAGATATTAATCAATAAATAAATCGATCTTTAAAAAATTGTTTTGTATTCTTCAATACCCAATTAATATACAAAAAAAACCAGACCGATTAGATTATTTTTTCTTTAAAAAAAAAAATCGCGAAAAACAGCGATTTTTCGGGCTGTCACACTGGAAAGCTCCCTTAATCCGAGCACCCATGTGCTCGTCCCTGAAGATGAGGGTAGCGGTAAGGTTATTATGGGAACTGTTTGTCCCTAAAGTATACGGGTAGATATACGCGTGCTAAATTTAAAGATATTGAGACGTACAGGTACGTCTCAGGAGTAAATAACCCCCCACCATGCAGTCAGGAACCAACCGACTTCATGACAGGAGTAGGGGAGGGGGGAATAACGAACGACCGAGACAGAAAAATATCAAAACTATAAGCGAACAGAAAAACAGTGACGAAAAGGAACAAAAAAACAGAGTACAGGCCAACTAATTTAATTAAAAGAAAGGTTAACAATAACGAAGGGTAAAGGAAGGGGAAAGTCAAAGGCAGAACAAAACCGGGAAATCCCACTAATTGAATTAAGGTAAGACGGAAGAGAAGGGGCATGAAAAGGCAGCTAAAAATGGGTATATAAGAACAGGAATTTTTGAGTAAGGGGACTCCTCTTCTGGCTCTGGAGAATCGAGAAGTACGAGGTGACGCGAATACCAGCCCTTAAGGGTAGGGAAAGGGTTACTGAGGAAAACCGAGACAACAGAACGAGCGGAGGTGTCGGCTCACAAAATGCACTTTCAGGTCCCGAATTGGACGACTACGCCATGACACGAATACCAGCCCCCAAGGGTAGGGAAAGTGTCTAAGGAGGAACGAAAAAGACAAGGAATCTGAAAGGAGCAAAAATATTTGAAAATAAGTCAATAAAGAAAAGGAAAGATAATTCATTAATTAACTTGGAATAACTATTGGTTCAAGGGAGAGGGAGCACAAGAGGAATACTAGGGAAAAGCCTACAAAAAGAATTAAATAGGTAAAAATAGGGAACCTCTCGCGAATACCGACCCGCGGATCGAGAAAATACCGAGTTAAATAAAAAGGGATTACTGTATACTTAATTAATAGCAAAAAGGAGCGATTTATCGTAAATTAAATAGACAAATAGTATCAGGCGAAAATAAAGGGACAGGAGGTAACAGGAGGTGCGAAATCATACACACACACACACACACACACACGCACGCACGCACGCACGCACGCACGCACGCACGCACGCACGCACGCACGCACGCACGCACGCACGCACGCACGCACGCACGCACGCACGCACGCACGCACGCACGCACGCACGCACGCACGCACGCACGCACGCACGCACGCACGCACGCACGCACGCACGCACGCACGCACGCACAGAGAGATATCTGCGAACACACCGACACCCCAATTATTATAATCGAATTATAAAAGGCAAGAAACAAACAAAAAAAGACAGGCACGGGCGAGCGACATCAGAAGGTACGCGTACGCCGAGTTTGTAAACAAAGGGCGGGCAGCGACCGTGACGAACCCGCGCGCCGCGATCTACCGCGTCACGATCCAGCGCGCCACGAGCGGCGGTAAGGAAGGGGTTACGGCTACCGACGCATGGTAAACGATACCGGTCGCGCTCGAGAACGCTTAACCACTTGGTAACACCGCGAATCTTTATCGACCAACGAATCAGCTTGGAACAAATTACACGAAGTACAACACAAACAACACATTACACTCATACACGGCGTTAAATAATATTGTATCGCATGCAGAGTATTGAATAAATAATTTTTTATTGTAAATTACCACCCAATACCTGAGTCTAAATTAATTTATTCCCTGATCGAGTCTCGAACAAACAAATATATTGTAACGATATTTCGACCCGTTACAATATATTTATGAATATTTTATATAACGGGGTTTCTGAGTGTAATCGACCATATATGGGTTATTCTGATTAATATGTACCCCAAGAAAAACATAAATGAGCGCGTTCAGCGCGAGGAAAAAATCTTAATAATTATTAAAATTCCTACCAGATATGAATATTTAGAGGGCGAGAGTGCTAGGACGTAACAGCCTCGATCGGATATTCCCGATACAACGGCCCCGACATTGTCTCTGCTTTCATCTTACTTCCCGTCATTTTGCGACAAGAAGGCAGACGATGCCGTGAGAACGATAACCGGAGCATTTGTTAGTAAACGATGATGAAAGCAGTGCTCGCAATGGTTCTGGGGTCCTCGATCGGTCATCCCCGATACGACGGGCCCAAAACGATGAGCGGAATGCTCCGCTCATCGTTCTCGCAGCAACGTTGGACTTCTCGATGAAAAATGACCGGACGTAAGATGAAAGCAGAAACAAATTCGGGGTCGTCGTATCAGAAATTACCAATCGAGGCCTCCAAATCCATCGCGAGCACTGCTTTCATCTTTGTTTAGTAACAAACGCTCCAGCCATCGTTCTTGCGGCATCGTCAGTCTTCTTGACGAAAAATGACCCGAAGTAAGATCAAAGCAGAGACAAAGTCGGGGCCGACGTATCGGGAATATCCGATCGAGCCCCCCAAAACCATCGCGAGCGCTGCTTTCATCTTTATTTAATCACAATCACTCCGGTCATAGTTCTTGCGACATCGTCAGATTTCTGGGCGAAAAACTACTCGCAGTGAGATAAAAGCATAGAGAAACTCGGGGCCGTCGAATTGGGAATGACCGATCGAGACACCCATAACCTCCGCGTGCACTGCTTTTATCTTCGTTCACTAGCAAATGTACCGGTCATCGTTCTCGCGGCATTGTCAGACTTCTTCGGAAAAAAAGACCGGAAGTCAGATGAAAGCAGAGACAAACGCGAGGTCGTTGTGTCGGGAATAAGCGATCGATACCCCCAGAACCATCGAAAGCACTGCTTTTTTCTTTGTTTTTTAACATATGCTTCGGTCATCGTTATGACGGCATCGTCTGCCTTCTTGTCGCAAAATGACCGGAAGTAAGGTGAAATCAAAGACCAACTCGGGGCCGTCGCGTCGAGGTCATCCGAAAGGGACCCCAGGTGCCCTCGCGAGCATTGCTTTTTATTGTTTCTTAACAAATGCTCCGCTCATTGTTTTCGGGGTAAGGTTGGACTTTTCAACGAAACATGAACGCAAGTAAGATGAAAGCGGAGACAAATTCGGGGTCATCGTATCGGGAAGGACCAATCGAGGTCCCCAAGA
Organism: Ophion costatus; assembly: GCA_951751655.1. NCBI lineage: Eukaryota > Metazoa > Arthropoda > Insecta > Hymenoptera > Ichneumonidae > Ophion > Ophion costatus. Next base: position 8,893,660 of record OX632365.1, on the reverse strand, counting down.
CCATCGCGAGCACTGATTACATCTTTGTTTACTAACAAACGCTCCGGTCATTGTTCTTGCAGCATCGTCAGCTTGCTTGACGAAAAATGACCGGAATTATGATGAAAGTAGAGACGAACCTGGGGCCGTCGAGTCGGGGATGTCCGACCGAGACCCCGAGATCCATCGCTAGCGCTGCTTTTACCTTTGTTTAATAACAAACAATTCGGTCATAGTTTTGCGCCACAGATTTTTGGACCAGAAATTCCTGGAAGAGAGATGAAAGCAGAGAGAAACTCCGTGCCATCGCGCCGAGGATGACCGACCGACACCACGAGGATCATCGCGGGCACCGCTTTTATCTTTGTTTAGTAACAAATGATCCGGTCATCGTTCTCGTGGTATCGTCAGCCTTCGTATCGAAAAAAGACTGGAAGTAAGCTAAAAGCAAAGACAAACACGGGCCTTCGTATCGGGATCGACCGAACGAGGCTTCCAGAACCATCGCGAGCACTGCTTTCATTTTTGTTTAATACGAAATGCTCCGGTCATCGTTCTCGCAGCATCGTCAGCCTTCTTGACGGAAAATGACCGGAAGTGACATGAAAGTGTTACGTCCTAGCACTCTCGCCCTCCAAATATTCATATCTGGTACCAATTGTGATAATTATGAAGATTTTTTCCTCGCGCTAAACGCGCTCATTTATGTTTTTCTTGGGGTACATATCAATCAGAATGCCCCATATATGGTCGATTTAACTCAGAAACCCCGTTATATAAAATATTCATAAATATATCTTTAAATTTAGCACGCGTATATCTACCCGTATACTTTAGGGACAAACAGTTCCCATAATAACCTTATCGCTAAGCTTACCCGTAACTTCAAGGACGAGCACATGGGTGCTCGGATTAACTTTACAAATAGCCTCATGTACACGTACATATCTGTTTGCTTGTATACTTCTGGGACACGCACATGGGTCCCCGGAGTACCATACCATGTCTCATATATATATACATATCCACGTACCTGCATGCTTCAGGGACATATAAGAGAGTCCCTGGAGTACCTCCTATAATGATTCCGTATGTCTATTTCCATGCATACTTTAGGGACATAAGTCCTCTAACTAACTTCAATGAATATATATATATATATACATACTCTGGGACCTCAGAGTCCTCATGTACCATTTATATACTCATATGCATACTTCGAAGGCATTAGTCCTCGGAATAACTTTAACGAATATCTATACATATATATATTGTAACGGTTCGGCTGTACAGCCAAGCCACCGTCACACAGAATACGATAGCATCAACCCGTTTACGCGATACCTGCGTATTCTGGCCAGCGTTCGGAGCGACCGGCCATGTCGCCGGCAGGGCAGGTCACTTGCGCTAAGAATTGGGGCGAGCCCGCGACACCTCGCAAGAGGCTCCGCCCATCGCGAGGAGCAAGACCACCGCGGACTCGCGGGAGTCCCCGCCCTTAGCAATCCAGGTCGCGCATCCTGTGCTTTGACCACTCCTATAATACCGAGAGTGCGACCAAGATGCAACGCGACGCCTCCTCACACCGAATGCGCGCCTAATATCCTAGAGAGGAATAATCGGGTATATCTTACCCCTCGAAATGGCTATAGTGTGCGAACGTCCTGGAAATTACCAACGCTGTCACCCCACCATCGGAGTGTTCCTCGGCGGCGTGATTCCCTACCTAGTCCTTCGGATCCGCAAGAGAAATGGAATTTCTCCTAACGGGCCTGGGGCTATATAAGGGCGTGCACGAGTCAGAGCGGCACTCTGTCGCAAAATTACTCATTATCTTACGTGGAGTCACCATCATCCGAAATCTCGGATCACAGGATGGGGACCTTGCTGCCGTCGCCCTGGTCCCATCCTTGGACAACCTCAGCTTCGGGTTAGATACTCTATTTCCTTGGGAAGCCCCAGCATTGCGCTGGAAGTCCGACCTCGGAAATAGAGTCGTCGTGGTGATTGATAGTCAGGAAAAATAGGAAGAACGCCTGATCGATTGTCGCTTGGACGATCGATCGCCACACTACTCATCCGACGCACGTACACTCGGAGTGTGCAGTCCGAGAAGTGCCGATCGTGCTTCGCTGCACAAGAGGGAACTCCTATAACCAGCTTCTCTGGTTCTTGGTCCTCCTCGCCTGGCACCGAGGAGGTCAGCCGTCCCTTCGGGACGGCCCCGCTATGCGCCCTCGGAGAGCACAAGTCCTCTTCGAGTTCGCGCATTACTAAAACGCTAGCATCGCTAGCGCGTGAGCGACACGGCGTGGCACCCGTGCGCTTAGTTGCATTTGGCAACGAGTGCCAACTGGAAATACCGCCATACAAACCGACACGAATCAAATCCAACGGGTACTCGCATTCTTCGTACAGAAGCAGTCCCGGAAACGGCGTAACGCGTAACGACGACGCTCGCGGTCTGTGCGAGTGCGAGCGAGAGAGCGAGAGAAAAAGAAGCGTGAGCGCGGCCGTGGACCCGCACGCGCGCTACACCTCGCGTGAATCACCTGATCCTCGTCACTCCCACCAAGGCAGCTTTTCTCGCCGACCGTTCCAGACCCCCGTAAACGTCGCTATAACCGATCAAATCCCAGTGAACTCACGGAATAAAACACTAACAAAATTCATTGTTGCACCACCCGAGACTAAAACTCAAAAAAATCCGAAATATCGAATGCCAACGATGACGGATTACAATAGGCGTCTCTGAGACCCTCAAAACCACTGAGGCATCTCCTAAAAATCCACCTTAAATCCACTTCATCATTCCTGGCACCAAAACGTACATCGCCCTCCAGGAGGCTACGGGAACCCCTAAAAATTCCATCGGCAATCAATTCGCCGCGTATCCTCGTTTTCCCGGACATCCGTAAGAACGAACAACCGAAAACGAAAGGAAAAGCTTTCGCATAAAATCGCGAAACGTTTCAATATATATGTACTAATGATATAATGATCTATACATATATGTATATATATATATGTACGAATAGTAGTAATGATACTAATTGACGCGAATATTACGGGTGACTGGACACGCGAAGTCCCGACCTAATTTCTTGACCCGTTCCAAATTTTATTTTATTCCGTATGTATTATTTCCGAATGGTGTTGGGCGCCAGCCGTGCTCGGGCAGTCGCGTTCCACGCGACAACGAAAGAAAAGATCATAACAAACTACGCTCGGTTGCCCGGCGAGCGAGAGACTCGATACAATTGCGCTGGGGGGGGGGGGGGTCTCACGGGTACCAGGGTGCTGACGGGGTCCTCCGACTCGATGTCCTCTTATCGGACCACGACTATTTTATTTCTGTTATAATTTCTCGCAATATTTTACAACTCGATTTTGATGATTAACTCGCGACAACAAATTAATCCGCGATCCTTTCGATCGGCTCGGCCGCCGGTCGAGGCCTTGTCTGGCGCGACCGCGGCTGCGCGCACGCGATGGGGATTTTCACGAGGGACGGCGGGGGATCCGCCACGTACCTTCTTACACGATTTTCACTAAGAACTCGCTATCACACAATACTTTTCGGCACGATTGTCCATTTCTACTTCAGAAAAATTTTATTCGGCGACGCACACGGACAGGGATGGCGAGGGGAAATATCACGGGAGGGGGGAAGGGACACGTCAAAATCGCCCGAGCGATAAAATACTTTACACGGACTCTAGTCGGCTCATAGCCGCTCTCGCAAAAAAATCAAAGGAAAAGAGACTTACTTGATAGAAGAGGTAAAGTGCGTACGTCGCGCTCTCTCTCTCTCTCTGTGTCTCGAGCTCGATCTTTCTCTCTCTCCTTCTCTATCGATTTTTCCGATTTCTATTTTTCGTCTGTCACTGACCACGCTCCAGGACTCAATGGCTGGCCACGCCGGCCGGCTCCTTCGCCTCGATCCCCGCGGGTTGTAGACGGCGGACCTCCGATCGATTGTCCGGCCGATCGCCGCGGCTCGCCCTTCCGGCCGTCGCCGATAATCGATCCCCCAAATCGATGTACTCCCCGGCCGATAAGGCGGAGACGATTTGGGGGATGGCGATGAGAGGCCTCGGAAGGCGAGCCCGTTGTCCCGCGAAGCCGAGTGATGGCGCTGTTCGGTGTTCGGTGAGCCCGCACCGGCGTGGCCTTACACGCCAGTCCGTGGTCGACTCTCCGGGGGACGTCGCAAAAAGGTGGTACGGGGAGGGAGCGGGGAGGGATTGTCGCGGCTCTATACAATAAATGACTTAAAACTAGTCTTAAAATTAAGCTTCCAGCGGCTTCCATGGCGGCTACCTTCGCGCGGTTCTCCCGCTCCGGCGGCTTGTATGCTGCCGAAGGTAATATCGACTGTGCTTGCGTTGGTGGTGGTCGGTAGGTTCTCGCCTTATCACTCAGCATTTCGCGGTGGCGTCCCATCCGCTGCAGCTCGAGGTGGTTGATGATGTCCTTTCGCTGAATGTGCTCAGCGAAGTCCAGATGCAAATTCGCACAGCAGTAATCCAGCTGGGGCTCGATGGTCAATGGCGGACTGAGATGGCTGAAGAGCGTCCGCATCTTGACGATGTATTCAGCGATGGGTTCTCCTGGACCCTGAGTGCGAAGCTCCACTTCGCGACGGAGTCGCTCCTGCATATCCCCATGGCTGAATCTTTCCCGAAAGTAGAAGACGAATTCTTCATACGTCGTCCAGTCATCTCTTTCTACCCGGAGCCATAAGAGGGCTTCCCCGGTGAAAGCCTCGGGAAGCGCCCTCAGCAAGTCCTCCTCGGAGAGATTCCGTGAAGTGCAATATTCGTGCATCCGGCGTTGAAATTCTTCGGAGTCCTCGTCCTTCTTCCCTGCGAATCGGGGTCCGAATTTTCTCCAATGATCAATCCCTCGGTTATCCTGGGACCAATGGGTATCCGAGAGCGAGGGGGCATCGGATAGGGGGCGACCTCTGGGAGGGGGAGGGCCGGAATGGCTTGGTCTTGCCAAGGGTTGAGGTCCTATCCGAGTGCTATTACGGGGGCTCGGGGCTGCCAGTGTGTAGGTATCATGCGACGGCCAGATTTGGCTACCGGTAACCCTTAACAGTCCTGTGGGTGTGGGGCTGGATGTGTGGAGGGCGGGGGAAGGTCTTTGGGGCGAATGGGGGGTGGGAAGGGGAAAGATACCCGTCGTACGGTCTGGGGGGCCTGTTCCTGGTCTTCGGGGCGCGGGTATCGGACTGAGTCTTCCACTCTCCGACCTCGTATCCCGCTGGCCCGCAATAGTTCGTGGAGATGGCGTCGGCGTCTGATTATCTTCTTCATGGCCCGGCGTCTCTCCTGCGAACCTCGTCGATGGCGACGTAGTCGACCTCCTTCGGGTTTGATCGCGGTTGTCGGCTGGCTGTTGCCTATGGCTGTCGTACGTCAGCGGGCGAAGCAGCATTTCCGTCAAGGGATCCACCAAGGCAGCTGAGAGTGTGAATGTGGGGGAATCCCCCCGCTCGTCCTTCGCTGCGTCCCATCTCATCAGGGGTCCTGGAACTCGTATCCTTAATTCGTGGCGGACGAGGCGATCCCTCACCTCGCTCTCCGTCTCGTCAATACGGAGCGCTGCTCTGTCGCAGGCTTCCATTAATTCTCGGAGGGCGGTCAGGCGGGCCACCTTCTGTCGTGCCATCCTCTCTTCCGTGGCCATTAATGGAAGATCGGCTACTTCCACGGAGAGGGGTGATCGTGCTCGTCGTGGGTCTTCTAGGGGGAGGGTGTCATAATGGGGGACGAGCATGTGGTGGGCGTGACCGTGCACGTGGTTACCGGGGCGTCTGCCATTTTGGCCGCGAATTATAACAAAAACAATTTTTCCTAAAAATAAATATACCCTGGAAGAGGTAATGGGATTTCCTCGACGTTTCGAAGAAAAAACAATAAACAAAAATAAATTAATTAAATAAACGAAAAGAAAAATAAAATGAACTTCAATAACGAATTACTCTGCAGAATATTAAAAGTCTCCAATTTAATCTCAATTAACGTTCTTTTTCCAAAGAATTATCCACGACGGTCTTTGCCGTATGTTCAGATACAAGAAGAAAATATTTAATAATCGGGCTCTCTTCCAGGCGTAGCTAGGGGAATTCTTCGTAAATTTATTGATCGGGTAATCCAAACAAAACGACGTAATAACCAAGAAAATCGGAGGCTAGGGAAGGGAAAAACCGTTCGCGAGGGGCTCAGCGTCACGGTTTTAAGGGAGGGTGTTGAGTCCCAGACAACAAAAAAAAATATATTGATTAACCCAAACGGCTTAAATGAAACTATTTCGTTTCAATACTCGATTATACCAAAAAAAAGAAAAGTAGCAAATTATGAACAACAAGTAACGTTTGTTGGCTTGGCTTAATGCGACTTTATAATTTTGGTCTACGACTGAATCATTACTCTTAAGGAAGAAATTACTTCCTTCCGAAATCACAAAAAAAACAATTGTTTCAAAATTTCAATTTTTCTCAAATCTCCAAATGTCTCAAATTTCTAAAAAAATGGGAATTTTTCGTTTCCTTATTTTTACCGTCCAACTGAGTAATTATTCCTAAAGGGATTTTATTTTCCCAGCCCAAGACACGAATGTCTCTTAAATTACTCAGAAAGACTCAATGAGAAATAAAAAAAATTACGCAAGGGGGAAAGGGGTGAAAAAGGGGGCTGACCGCTCGCGAGGGGCTCTGCGTCACGGTCTTTATTGGGGCTTCGTAACAAAAAAAACAAATTACGTCAGGGTCATCATATCAGCGAAACACACAAAAAATGGGGCGGGGGGGGGGTATTCGTGGTCAGCGAAAAAGCGGTGAAAGCAAACAAAAGCAACGGGGGAAACCTAACGTCACTGTAGCGTCATGTCATCGCAAAAATACGGCGCAAGCTCAAAAAAAACAAATGCACAAAATCTCACCAAGCACCAGCAATCAAAAACAAGTAAGCGAAATCTCAAAAACAGAGGTACCAAGGTTCAAAAATAATGCGAGATGAATAATCAATTCCGAAATAACGGTCGCAAAAATAATGTTTTTCAAAATAATTCAATTATTCGTTGCACAGAAAAGCATTGTCCCAAAAGAAATATTACATTGCACCGAATTGCCAAAGCAATATAACACCAATGCAAATCTCTCAATATTTGCGAATTCGCAAAAATCGCAAAACACACAAAAAATCGCCAAGCACAAAAATGGGTTTTATTGGGTAAGGGGAAAATGCGGTCGCCGAAAATACACACAGAAAAAAATTCAAATCCTAAACACAAAAAAAATCTTATTTTCTTTTATTTAATTGTCAAAAAAAAAAAATATTATTCGTGTGCGAGAACAAAATTATTTTATAAAATTTTTATTTTATTTTATTATTTTTTTAAATAATTCTTCTGTATTCATCAGAATTATTCTGATCACTGGTGCTGTGGCGGGACAAACTATACCCGTTAAGGGTCAGAGAAATTCGGATTTCAAAAAAAAATTAAATTTCAACAATCCAATTCCTAAACAAAAATATATAATTTTTAACGTTATACCAGGAAAAACGAAAATAAATCACGATTTCGAATAATAATAATAATACCGAAAATTAATAACAATAAACGAGAAAAAAAATTAATAATAATAATCACAATAACAATAGTCGTGGTGGGCTCTTTTTAAAAAAAAACGAAAGTTTTTCGGGCCCCACGTTGGGCGCCAATTTTTTATGATGGGTATCGCGTGTTACCGCAGGCGCAGGAAGGGGGAAGGGGAAATAAATAAAGGTTCATTCAATGCTTTAATTTCAAATATTATTTAATTTACAAGAAAAGGAAATATGACTCGATATAAAGAAAAGGAATTTAAATTAATGGATTACAAGAAAATATAAAAAGACTCGATATAAAGAAAATAATAATAACAATAATAATGATACTAATTGACGCGAATATCACGGGTTACTGGACACGCGAAGTCCCGACCTAATTTCTTGACCCGTTCCAAATTTTATTTTATTCCGTATGTATTATTTCCGAATGGTGATGGGCGCCAGCCTTGCTCGGACAGTCGCGTTTCACGCGAAAACGAAAGAAAAAATCAAAACAAACTATGCGCGGTTGCCCGGCGAGCGAGAGACTCGATACAATTGCGTGGGGCAGGGGGGGGGGCGGTCTCACGGGTACCTGGGTGCTGACGGGGTTCTCCGACTCGATGGCCTGTTATCGGACCACGACTATTTTATTTCTGTTATAATTTCTCGCAATATTTTACAACTCCATTTTGATGATTAACTCGCGCCAACAAACTAATCCGCGATCCTTTCGATCGGCTGAGCCGTCGGTCGAGGCCTCGCCTGGCGCGACCGCGGCTGCGCGCACGCGAGCGGGATTTCACGAGGAACGGCGGGGGATCCGCCACGCACCTTCTTACACGATTTTCACTAAGAACTCGCCATCAGACAATACTTTTCGGCTCGATTGTCTATTTCTACTTCACAAAATTTTTATTTGGCGACGCGCACGGAAAGGGACGGCGAGGGGAAATATCACGGGAGGGGGGAAGGGACACGTCAAAATCGCCCGAGCGATAAAATACTTTACACGGACTCTAGTCGGCTCGTAGCCGCTCTCGCAAAAAAACAAAGGAGAAGAGACTTACTTGATAGAAGAGGTAAAGTGTGACGTCGCACTCTCTCTCACTCTCTCTCTGTCTCGAGCTCGATCTTTCTCTCTCTCCTTCTCTATCGATTTTTCCGATTTCTATTTTTCGTCTGTCGCTGACCACGCTCTAGGACTCAATGGCTGACCACGCCAGCCGGCTCCTTTGCCGTCATCCCCGCGGGTTGTAGACGACGGACCTCCGATCGATTTTCCGACCGATCGCCGCGGCTCGCCCTTCCGGCCGTTACCGATAATCGATCCCCCAAATCGATGTTCTCCCCGGCCGATAAGGCGGAGACGATTTGGGGGGATGGCGATGAGAGGCGTCGGAAGGCGAGCCCGTTGTCCCGCGAGGCCGAGTGATGGCGCTGTTCGGTGTTCGGTGAGCCCGCACCGGCGTGGCCTTACACGCCAGTCCGGGGTCGACTCTCGGGGGGTCGTCAAGAAAAGGCGTTACGGGGAGGGAACGGGGAGGGATCGTCGCGGCTCTATACAATAAATTACTTAAAAATAGTCTCAAAGGTAACATCGCTATAAATTCGAGAAGGGCGCGGCGGAGATTGAGCCCTTGCGTGGTCACGCGGGCTCTTTCTCGACTGTACGTTTGTGACGTCACGTCACAATATATACATATGCGTACTCCATTCGCTTCAGGGACATGTACCCGAGCCCCGAGGCAATAATCGATACATATCTACTTTCATGCATACTTCGGGGACATAAATCCTCAAAGTAATACGCATAAATATACATATATATATACAGGGTGACAATTATAATGTGGCCATGCTTTTTTTGAGGGCCTTGCGCGAAGATTTTGGGTCTGAAAAAAATATGATTTTGAATGGTTTTTCGAGCCTTTTTCGAAAAAAAATACGGCAGATTTTTGTCTTGAAAAATGTACGCCAGAAGAAATAAGGCATTGCGAAAAAAAACGCAAAATACATTCCGAGCACATGAGATTGAAGATTTTTAAATTCCGAATACAATGCACCCCGGAAAACTTGATTTGCGCCTGCCATCATGGTGGAAAAAATTGTTAAAAATACGCCGTAGAGTGGCAATTTGCGTGAAACAAGCGATTTAAGTCAGACGCGATCGTGCTATGGGATGTCCTAGCTTGGTACGTTACAACTGCAACTTCGGAATGTTCGGCTGTCACAAGAAGGTGGTTGAGAATCCCTCGACCCGCGAATGAGCTAAGGGATCTGAATTTGCACCCATCCGAGTCCATTGCAGAGAATATGGGCAATTTCGAAAAAGTTCGAAGATTCCATGTACTGCAAATAATATTTTGAATAATTTGGAATTCGTTTCCAGCTCTTGGACACATCATTTTGAAAAAAAACTTTAACACGGATTAGGGAAAATTGACAGACTTTTTCCTATTACGCGTATTATTTTTCCCACATTCATTACTGCGAGCATTGTGTGAGCGTGTGCGTGCATGAGGATGCACGAGTGCACACGCGCGTGTGCGTAATGTGGACATTTGCCACGTTTCGAGTGCGCTCTGAACTCGGGTTCGGAGAGCACGCTACGCGGTTCGGTCCGAACGCATCGTCAAACGTCAAAACGCGTTATTTGACGTTTCGGATTAGTCAGCTGGTATTGTCAGCTGATACCATCTTGAATATGCAGATTTAGCGCACACACGTCGAACTGTCGTCGAAACGCCAAATATGACGCGTGATTTGACGTTTCATCGATCGTCTGCTATTAATTTCTGACATCTTGGGCAAATGGGGAGCACGCGCGGTGAAGGTTTGCCGAAATGAACTGTTTGGCGCGTGATTTGGTATTACGTGATGTCGCCGGCCATGATTGGTTGCCATTTTGGATGTGCAAAATCATGATTCGAGACGGCGAGCGATTATCTCTAGAGTTATTTAACATTTCGATTCGAATCAAAATCTACAGTACGTGTCTTTGTCTTTTTTTGCGTTCACAAGACGTAAATGAAAACACAACAACGTACTGGAAAAAGGTGTTTTTAATGATGAAATGAAAAGTACCGAACATCGGAACAAAAACAAGTTTCGTATTTTTTTCAGACAAGTTGACCGTGCCTCTACCTGGAGCGGCGATTCGATTTCTATCTACGCAATAAATAACTAATACATGTCGGCGATGGTTCTGAAGGCGTAAACCAGTTATTCCATAATGATGATTATGGTTCTAGGGGATCGGTTCGGAAATCCCCGATATGACTGTCCCGAGCTTATGTTCGCTTTTACCTTACTTTCGGTTATTATGCGTCAAAGGGTATCGAGACGCTCGGTGGACGGTTTCAAGCGCATTTGTTGATTGACAAAGGTAAAAGCAACGGTGATGGTGGTTCCGGGGAATCCGATATGCCACATGGACGACGATTATAAGCACATTTATTAATAAAAATAAAAGCAATGATTGTGATGATTCTGGGGTACCCGATTGGACATGCCTGATATGACGGCATCGAGTTCTTCTCTGCTTTTACCTTTCTTTCAGTCATATCGCATCGAATAAAATGACGACGATTTGAGGACGATTACAGGCGCATTTGTTAATAAAAAAAGATTAAAGCAATAATTGTGCTCATTCTGGGGGACCCGAATGGACATTACTAACACGACGGCATCGCGTTCTTCTCTGCTTTTACCTTTCTTTCAGTCATATTGCTTCAAATACAATGATGAAGATTTGGCGATGATAACAGGCGCATTTGTTAATAAACAAAGGTAAAAGCAATGGTTCTGTCGATTCTGGGGGACCCAAATCGACATTACTAATATGACGGCGTCGAGTTTTTCTCTGCATTTACCTTTGTTTCTGTCATATCGCATCAAATACACTGACCACGATTTGAAGACGATTACAGGCGCATTTGTTAATAAAAAAAGATAAAAGCAATAATTGTGCTCATTCTGGGGGACCCAAATGGACATTACTAACACGACGGCGTCGAGTTTTTCTCTTCTTTTACCTTTCTTTCAGTCATATTGCTTCAAATACAATGACGAAGATTTGGGGATGATAACAGGCGCATTTGTTAATAAACAAAGGTAAAAGCAATAATTGTGCTCATTCTGGGGGACCCGAATGGACATTACTGACACGACGGCATCGCGTTCTTCTCTGCTTTTACCTTTCTTCCAGTCATATTGCTTCAAATACAATGACGACGATTTGAAGACGATTACAGGCGCATTTGTTAATAAACAAAGGTAAAAGCAATAATTGTGCTCATTCTGGGAGACCCGAATGGACATTACCAACACGACGGCATCGCGTTCTTCTCTGCTTTTACCTTTCTTTCAGTCATATTGCTTCAAATACAATGACGAAGATTTGGGGATGATAACAGGCGCATTTGTTAATAAACAAAGGTAAAAGCAATGGTTCTGTCGATTCTGGGGGACCCGAATGGACATTACTAACACGACGGCATCGCGTTCTTCTCTGCTTTTACCTTTCTTTCAGTCATATTGCTTCAAATACAATGACGAAGATTTTGGGATGATAACAGGCGCATTTGTTAATAAAAAAAGATAAAAGCAATAATTGTGCTCATTCTGGGGGATCCGAATGGACATTACTAACACGACGGCATCGCGTTCTTCTCTGCTTTTACCTTTCTTTCAGTCATATTGCTTCAAATACAATGACGAAGATTTGGGGATGATAACGGGCGCATTTGTTAATAAACAAAGGTAAACGCAATAATTGTGCTCATTCTGGGGGACCCGAATGGACATTACTAACACGACGGCATCGCGTTCTTCTCTGCTTTTACCTTTCTTTCAGTCATATTGCTTCAAATACAATGACGAAGATTTGGGGATGATAACAGGCGCATTTGTTAATAAAAAAAGACAAAAGCAATAATTGTGCTCATTTTGGGGGACCCGAATGGACATTACTAACACGACGGCATCGCGTTCTTCTCTGCTTATACCTTTCATTCAGTCATATTGCTTCAAATGCAATGACGAAGATTTTGGGATCATAACAGGCGCATTTGTTAATGAACAAAGGTAAAAGCAATGGTTCTGTCGATTCTGGGGGACCCAAATGGACATTACTAATATGACGGCGTCGAGTTTTGCTCTGCTTTTACCTTTGTTTCTGTCATATCGCATCAAATACACTGAACACGATTTGAAGACGAGTACAGGCGCATTTGTTAATAAAAAAAGATAAAAGCAATAATTGTGCTCATTCTGGGGGACCCGAATGGACATTACCAGCACGACAGCATCGAGTTCTTCTCTGCTTTTACCTTTGTTTCTGTCGTATCGCGTCAAATACACTGACGACGATTTGAGGACGATTACAGGCGCATTTGTTAATAAAAAAGATAAAAGCAATAATTGTGCTCATTCTGGGGGACCCGAATGGACATTACTAACACGACGGCATCGAGTTCTTTTCTGCTTTTACCTTTCTTTCAGTCATATGGCTTTAAATACAATGACGAAGATTTGGGGATGATAACAGGCGCATTTGTTAATAAAAAAAGATAAAAGCAATAATTGTGCTCATTCTGGGGGACCCGAATGGACAATACCAACACGACGGCATCGCGTTCTTCTCTGTTTTTACCTTTCTTTCAGTCATATTGCTTCAAATACGATGACGAAGATTTAGGGATGATATCAGGCGCATTTGTTAATAAACAAAGGTAAAAGCAATAATTGTGCTCATTCTGGGAGACCCGAATGGACATTACCAACACGACGGGATCGCGTTCTTCTCTGCTTTTACCTTTCTTCCAGTCATATTGCTTCAAATACAATGACGAAGATTTGGGGATCATAACAGGCGCAGTTGTTAATAAACAAAGGTAAAAGCAATAATTGTGCTCATTCTGGGGGACCCGAATGGACATTACCAACACGACGGCATCGCGTTCTTCTCTGCTTTTACCTTTCTTTCAGTCATATTGCTTCAAATGCAATGACGAAGATTTAGGGATGATATCAGGCGCATTTGTTAATAAACAAAGGTAAAAGCAATAATTGTGCTCATTCTGGGAGACCCGAATGGACATTACCAACATGACGTCATCGCGTCCTCCTCTGCTTTTACCTTTCTTCCAGTCGTATTGCTTCAAATACAATGACGAAGATTTTGGGATCATAACAGGCGCATTTGTTAATAAACAAAGGTAAAAGCAATAATTGTGCTCATTCTGGGGGACCCGAATGGACATTACTAACACGACGGCATCGCGTTCTTCTTTGCTTTTACCTTTCTTCCAGTCATATTGCTTCAAATACAATGACGAAGATTTGGGGATGATAACAGGCGCATTTGTTAATAAAAAAAGATAAAAGCAATAATTGTGCTCATTCTGGGGGACCCGAATGGACAATACCAACACGACGGCATCGCGTTCTTCTCTGTTTTTACCTTTCTTTCAGTCATATTGCTTCAAATACGATGACGAAGATTTAGGGATGATATCAGGCGCATTTGTTAATAAACAAAGGTAAAAGCAATAATTGTGCTCATTCTGGGAGACCCGAATGGACATTACCAACACGACGGCATCGCGTTCTTCTCTGCTTTTACCTTTCTTCCAGTCATATTGCTTCAAATACAATGACGAAGATTTGGGGATCATAACAGGCGCAGTTGTTAATAAACAAAGGTAAAAGCAATAATTGTGCTCATTCTGGGGGACCCGAATGGACATTACCAACACGACGGCATCGCGTTCTTCTCTGCTTTTACCTTTCTTCCAGTCATATTGCTTCAAATACAATGACGACGATTTGGGGATGATAACAGGCGCATTTGTTAATAAAAAAAGATAAAAGCAATAATTGTGCTCATTCTGGGGGACCCAAATGTACATTACTAACACGACGGCGTCGAGTTTTTCTCTGCTTTTACCTTTCTTTCAGTCATATTGCTTCAAATACAATGACGAAGATTTGGGGATGATAACAGGCGCATTGGTTAATAAAAAAAGATAAAAGCAATAATTAGGCTCATTCTGGGGGACCCGAATGGACATTACTAACACGACGGCATCGCGTTCTTCTTTGCTTTTACCTTTCTTCCAGTCATTTTGCTTCAAATACAATGACGAAGATTTGGGGATGATAACAGGCGCATTTGTTAATAAACAAAGATAAAAGCAATAATTGTGCTCATGCTGGGGGACCCGAAGTGACATTACTAACACGACGGCATCGCGTTCTTCTCTGCTTTTACCTTTCTTTCACTCATATTGCTTCAAATACAATGACGAAGATTTGGGGATGATAACAGGCGCATTTGTTAATAAACAAAGGTAAAAGCAATGGTTCTGGAGATTCTGGGGGACCCGAATGGACATTACTAACACGACGGCATCGCGTTCTTCTCTGCTTTTACCTTTCTTTCAGTCATATTGCTTCAAATACAATGACGAAGATTTGGGGATGATAACAGGCGCATTTGTTAATAAACAAAGGTAAAAGCAATAATTGTGCTCATTCTGGGGGACCCGAATGGACATTACTGACACGACGGCATCGCGTTCTTCTCTGCTTTTACCTTTCTTCCAGTCATATTGCTTCAAATACAATGACGACGATTTGAAGACGATTACAGGCGCATTTGTTAATAAACAAAGGTAAAAGCAATAATTGTGCTCATTCTGGGAGACCCGAATGGACATTACCAACACGACGGCATCGCGTTCTTCTCTGCTTTTACCTTTCTTTCAGTCATATTGCTTCAAATACAATGACGAAGATTTGGGGATGATAACAGGCGCATTTGTTAATAAACAAAGGTAAAAGCAATGGTTCTGTCGATTCTGGGGGACCCGAATGGACATTACTAACACGACGGCATCGCGTTCTTCTCTGCTTTTACCTTTCTTTCAGTCATATTGCTTCAAATACAATGACGAAGATTTTGGGATGATAACAGGCGCATTTGTTAATAAAAAAAGATAAAAGCAATAATTGTGCTCATTCTGGGGGACCCGAATGGACATTACTGACACGACGGCATCGCGTTCTTCTCTGCTTTTACCTTTCTTTCAGTCATAATGCTTCAAATACAATGACGAAGATTTGAGGATGATAACAGGCGCATTTGTTAATAAACAAAGGTAAAAGCAATAATTGTGCTCATTCTGGGGGACCCGAATGGACATTACCAACACGACGGCATCGCGTTCTTCTCTGCTTTTACCTTTCTTCCAGTCATATTGCTTCAAATACAATGACGACGATTTGAAGACGATTACAGGCGCATTTGTTAATAAAAAAAGATAAAAGCAATAATTGTGCTCATTCTGGGGGACCCAAATGGACATTACTAACACGACGGCGTCGAGTTTTTCTCTGCTTTTACCTTTCTTTCAGTCATATTGCTTCAAATACAATGACGAAGATTTGGGGATGATTACAGGCGCATTTGTTAATAAACAAAGGTAAAAGCAATAATTGTGCTCATTCTGGGGGACCCGAATGGACATTACTAACACGACGGCGTCGAGTTTTTCTCTGCTTTTACCTTTCTTTCAGTCATATTGCTTCAAATACAATGACGAAGATTTGGGGATGATAACAGGCGCATTTGTTAATAAACAAAGGTAAAAGCAATGGTTCTGTCGATTCTGGGGGACCCGAATGGACATTACTAACACGACGGCATCGCGTTCTTCTCTGCTTTTACCTTTCTTTCAGTCATATTGCTTCAAATACAATGACGAAGATTTTGGGATGATAACAGGCGCATTTGTTAATAAAAAAAGATAAAAGCAATAATTGTGCTCATTCTGGGGGACCCGAATGGACATTACTGACACGACGGCATCGCGTTCTTCTCTGCTTTTACCTTTCTTTCAGTCATATTGCTTCAAATACAATGACGAAGATTTGAGGATGATAACAGGCGCATTTGTTAATAAACAAAGGTAAAAGCAATAATTGTGCTCATTCTGGGGGACCCGAATGGACATTACCAACACGACGGCATCGCGTTCTTCTCTGCTTTTACCTTTCTTCCAGTCATATTGCTTCAAATACAATGACGACGATTTGAAGACGATTACAGGCGCATTTGTTAATAAACAAAGGTAAAAGCAATAATTGTGCTCATTCTGGGAGACCCGAATGGACATTACCAACACGACGGCATCGCGTTCTTCTCTGCTTTTACCTTTCTTTCAGTCATATTGCTTCAAATACAATGACGAAGATTTGGGGATGATTACAGGCGCATTTGTTAATAAAAAAAGATAAAAGCAATAATTGTGCTCATTCTGGGGGACCCGAATGGACATTACTGACACGACGGCATCGCGTTCTTCTCTGCTTTTACCTTTCTTTCAGTCATATTGCTTCAAATACAATGACCACGATTTGAAGACGATTACAGGCGCATTTGTTAATAAAAAAAGATAAAAGCAATAATTGTGCTCATTCTGGGGGACCCAAATGGACATTACTAACACGACGGCATCGCGTTCTTCTCTGCTTTTACCTTTCTTTCAGTCATATTGCTTCAAATACAATGACGAAGATTTGAGGATGATAACAGGCGCATTTGTTAATAAACAAAGGTAAAAGCAATAATTGTGCTCATTCTGGGAGACCCGAATGGACATTACCAACACGACGGCATCGCGTTCTTCTCTGCTTTTACCTTTCTTTCAGTCATATTGCTTCAAATACAATGACGAAGATTTGGGGATGATAACAGGCGCATTTGTTAATAAACAAAGGTAAAAGCAATGGTTCTGTCGATTCTGGGGGACCCGAATGGACATTACTAACACGACGGCATCGCGTTCTTCTCTGCTTTTACCTTTCTTTCAGTCATATTGCTTCAAATACAATGACGAAGATTTTGGGATGATAACAGGCGCATTTGTTAATAAAAAAAGATAAAAGCAATAATTGTGCTCATTCTGGGGGACCCGAATGGACATTACTGACACGACGGCATCGCGTTCTTCTCTGCTTTTACCTTTCTTTCAGTCATATTGCTTCAAATACAATGACGAAGATTTGAGGATGATAACAGGCGCATTTGTTAATAAACAAAGGTAAAAGCAATAATTGTGCTCATTCTGGGGGACCCGAATGGACATTACCAACACGACGGCATCGCGTTCTTCTCTGCTTTTACCTTTCTTCCAGTCATATTGCTTCAAATACAATGACGACGATTTGAAGACGATTACAGGCGCATTTGTTAATAAACAAAGGTAAAAGCAATAATTGTGCTCATTCTGGGGGACCCGATTGGACATTACTAACACGACGGCATCGCGTTCTTCTCTGCTTTTACCTTTCTTTCAGTCATATTGCTTCAAATACAATGACGAATATTTGGGGATGATAACAGGCGCATTTGTTAATAAACAAAGGTAAAAGCAATGGTTCTGTCGATTCTGGGGGACCCGAATGGACATTACTAACACGACGGCATCGCGTTCTTCTCTGCTTTTACCTTTCTTTCAGTCATATTGCTTTAAATACAATGACGAAGATTTGGGGATGATAACAGGCGCATTTGTTAATAAACAAAGGTAAAAGCAATAATTGTGCTCATTCTGGGGGACCCGAATGGACATTACTAACACGACGGCATCGCGTTCTTCTCTGCTTTTACCTTTCTTTC
The DNA here is from genome assembly GCA_951751655.1 of Ophion costatus. Lineage (NCBI taxonomy): Eukaryota > Metazoa > Arthropoda > Insecta > Hymenoptera > Ichneumonidae > Ophion > Ophion costatus. The sequence goes on along the minus strand of OX632365.1, from coordinate 8,875,393 downwards.
AGTCATGTTGCTTCAAATACAATGACGAAGATTTGGGGATGATAACAGGCGCATTTGTTAATAAACAAAGGTAAAAGCAATGGTTCTTTCGATTCTGGGGGACCCAAATGGACATTACTAATATGACGGCGTCGAGTTTTTCTCTGCTTTTACCTTTGTTTCTGTCGTATCGCGTCAAATATACTGACGCCGATTTGAGGACGATTTCAGGCCCCTTTGTTAATAAAAAAAAAAGGTAAAAGCAATGATTGTGATAAATCCAGGGGATCCGAATGGGCATTGCTAATATGATGGCATCGAGTTCTTCTCTGCTTTTACCTTTATTTCTGTCGTATCGCATCAAATACAACGACGACGCCTTGTCGACATTCATGACTCAATACGACCGATCGTGTGGTAAATGCGAAGAACCATCATCCCTCATTGCTTTCATCTTTGTTTATTTACATATTCACCTGTAATCATCATTACAGCATTGTTAGAGTTATTGACGTAATAAATTTGTGGCACGCTACGGCGAACGCGAAGGAACTCTTCGGGTAGTAAAGTCGGCATGCTTCAGTGATGATGAAGCATTTGAGGGATTCGATAGGACATTCCTGACAAGAGGGCTGCGAGATTCTCTCTGCTTTCACCGTATTTTCTCTCATTTTGCGTAAAAAGTCATTACGACGCTTAAAAGCAGTTTAAAGGCGCAAAAGTTAATGAAAAAAGAAGGGTAATTATGTTCATGGTTCTCTACGATTTGATGGGAAATTTCGGATTGGACAACCTCAAATATAAGTTCGCTTTTAATTTGTTTTCTGCTATATTGTATCGAAAACTCCCACAGTGGCACTAACTTGAGGCTTTCTTGAAAATATAAATTCTCTGCTGAAATTCTGAATGAATTCTTCCCAGAACGCTTTAAATCGCGGACACCCTGTATTCCCTTTTACGATCAGCCAACTCGTAATTGCTTAGCCGTTGGTTTTCTGTTTTTCTGCGAATATCGATCTATCGATGTCGATCGCTTTTTATTTGTGTCGCTACCCGGACTCAATTTATCTGTCAAACAAATCACAAACATGGCCGAAGAAAGACGGACAAAAATGCACGCGTGCCTGGTGCGATCACGAAATAATTTCAGTGCCGCCGTCCGGATTTATCGGGAGGAATACGGCGACCCCGTACCCTCGCGCCAATCTTTTCGCCGGTAAGTAAAACAAATAAAGATTTAAAAATGATTTGATCAAATATATTGATCATAATAATTATTTTCCAGCCTCGCAGAAACAATCCTTGTTACAGGCATCTTGAAAAGAGAGAGGAGACCGCGAGCAGCCCCTGTCACTGCGGCACGATCGGCAGAGGTCCTGGAGGAGATTGCAAGAAATCCGATCCAGAGCGCTCGAGGTCTGGCTCGTACCCTCGGTGAGTAATGTGACAGCCAGTGCAGCCAGATCGCGCGCGAAAGTTACCCTCTCTCTAGTCCCTCGCGCGCCCATCACACAATCACAGTAGCGCGTGTCCGTGAGCGAGCGACGCTCGGACATATTCGGAAAGAGCCGAGTGCCGTCGAACTGTCCCGACCTCGCCTTCGGCAGCTACACCAACACATAGACACGCTGAGCACGTTCATGTGCGGCCAAGCCGAACGAAGGCTTCGAGGGAAAAAGCAATCTGAGCACGGCCCGCGCGTGACGTCACGCGAGGGCACGCGTGAGGCTTTTAGATGATTTCAATGCTTATTTAGCTCTTGATTCTCTGCGTTATTAATGTATACAAAAGAATTGTATCGCGCACTCTGAACGCTTATTTTTTTAGTTCATACGTTAATTTAAATATAATAATAAATCTAAATTACAACTCATTTATCTTCTAAAAAATTGTTTACGCTTTACTCACACCCGTCCTTATGCCAAATAAATTATAATTCAGAAAAGTAAGTGAAAATATATTTATATTCGTATTATTATATTAATTGTCATACTTTCATCAAGCGATAAAGTATTATCTCCAATAACAAATCAGTCATCCATCCGGCCGCCAATCGTAAGTGCCAGAAAATGCATCTTAACACAAGCGATAGGATGGTCCCGTTGGTAGCGTTCCTGGCTTCGGTCCGTAGGGGCGCAGGATCGTTCCTCACGCTCAGCGCTTTTTTTTTTTTTAAATCATGGTTACTATTAAGGATGTTGAGTCCCTATAAAACATGTTAATTGTTCAATAAATAGCTTCTTAATCGTCATGAAATTTTTACACGACCTCCTGAATACTTCATGTAAAAACATACCAAATTTTCAGAATTCTATCATCATTACTTCAACCTCCTTAAGGGTTGAAATAAAAAATGATAAGAAAATTCTGAAAATTTGGTATGTTTTTGTATGAAGTATTTAAGAGGTCGTGTTAAAATTTCACGACGATTAGGAAGCTCGTTATTGAAAAATTAACATTTTGTTAAGAACAATTTTTAAAAGAAATAAAAGAAATGTATCAATAAACTTCGTTTTGTTTCCGTTGCTTTCAGTATATTGTAGATATTACAAAATTGAGAGGTCAAAAGAAAAACTTATAGCAAAGTTACATCAGTTTCCATAAGACAGCATTTAATTTGTGAATGTTAATTGTTCAATAACGAGCTTCCTAATTGTCGTAAAATTTTTACACGACCTCTGAAATACTTCATACAAAAACATACCAAATTTTCAGAATTTTATCATCATTTGCGATTTGGGACCCAACATCCTTAATTCTTATTTGATTAGTTACTTTTATTAGTTATCATATTTATTTTAATTAGTTATCTTTTAGTACCGAAAAATTTATCGCGCACTCTGACCGCTTATTTTATTAGTTTTTACGTTAATTTAAATATAATAAATCTAAAATACAACTTATTTATCTTCTAGCGAAATGTTTGCGCTTTACTCACACCCGACCCTATGCCAAATAAATTGTAATTCATAAAAGTAAGCGGAAATATATTTATCTTCGTATTATTATATTCATTCTCATATACTTTCATCAAGCGATAAAGTATTATCCCCAAAAACAATCATCCATCCGACCGCGAATCGTCAGTACCAGAAAGTGAACATACATTGACACAAAAAATTTAAGGAGCAAGAAAAGTTGAACTTTATCAAAAGTGGTCGTACAAAAAAAAAGGATTTTAAAGCTTCAAGTTTCTAGTTTTGGATCCGACAATGATTTTTTTTTATGAGAATCACTGATTGCGCGGTCGGAAGAAATATCACGGCAAAAAAAATTGCGCAAATTTTTACGTTTTTCAAAGTTCTGCACGTGTTTTGGAGATTTTTTTCTGACTTTACCAATATCAAGGTCATTGAGCCCATTCAATTCACTTCAATTTGCTTTTTTTTCTCCGTACGACCATTTTTCGCTGAGATATCTCAGGAACTAATGGTCGTACGGGAATTCGATCGGTAGTTTTGGAAACGTGAATACTCGACAAGCTCCGATTATTATTGTGGTGAAACTTTTATTTTTTATTTTTGCCATTAGTTTTAGAAAAGTACAAAAAAACGATGTCTTCTTGGTTTTTATGAAATCCACCGCTACTTTGCAAATATTGCGATAAAGCCTAATGTTTATGGACGGTCATTCAGCTCAATATGTCCCCAAGAGCCATGCAAAATTCCAAGTTGATCCGATTATCGGTCTTTCTTGCCCCATTAACCAAAGCTTGAAAAAAAATTAAAGGAGCAAGTTTCCTCCTTTTCGGACATCATTTCATGGTTACTAAGAGGAAAAAAAACTTTCCATTACTTTTCGTACAATTGGGTATTGAGTACACATTGAATGTTGGAAAAAAACCGTGAAAATCATATTGACTAAAAATTTTCGAAAAAAAAAAATTTTCATAAAAAAAATATTGAAAATTTTTTTTTTTTTATAAAAAAATCAGTTTCGAATTTTTTTTTTTTAATGTTGAAATTTTTTTTTAAATCAACATTGTACCGCCAGCATCAGAATTACCCAAAGCATACCACGGGGAGGTACGCTTTGGGTAATTCTACGTACACTTTGGGTAATTCTAATGCTGGCGGTACAATGTTGAATCGAAAAAAAATGTCAACATTAAAAAAATAAAAAAAATCGAAATAGATTTTTTTATAAACAAAAAAATTTCAACATTTTTGTTATTAAAAAAAAAAAAAAATCGAAAATTTTTAGTCAATGTGATTTTCAGGGTTCTTTTCCAACATTTAATGCGTACTCAATACCCAATTGTACGAAAAGTAGTGAAAAGTTGTTTTTCCTCTTAATAATCATGAAATGATTTCTGAGAAGAAGGAAACTTGTTCCTTAATTTTTTTTCATATTTTGGTCAATCGGGCAAGAAAGACCGATGAACGGATCAATTTGGAATTTTGCATATCTTTTGGGGACATATTGAGCCGAATGACCGTCCATAAACAATAGTGTTTATCGCAATATTTGCAAAGTAGCGGTGGATTTTATAAAAAAACAAGAAAACATCGATTTTTTGTACTTTTTTAAAACTGATGGCAAAAATAATTTTTTTTAAATCTACAATAATAATCAGAGCTTGTAGAGTATGCATTCACGTTTCCAAAATTGCCGGTCGAATTCCCGTACGACCATTAGTTCCCGAGATATCGATGACTGAAGACAAAAGGACGTTTTTTCATTCAGAGGCCGACGAGGAGGCCGATATCAGCGAAAAATGGTCGTAAGGAGATAAAAAAAGAAGCAAATTGAACTGAATTGAATGGGCTCAATGACCTTGATATTGGTCAAGTCCGAAAAAAATCTCCAAAACACGTGCAGAACTTTGAAAAACGTAAAAATTTGCAACATTTTTTTTGCCGTGATATTTCTTCCTACCGCGCAATCAGTGATTCTCAAAAAAAAAAATCATTGTCGGAACTAAAACTAGAAACTTGAAGCTTTAACATCCTTTTTTTTTGTACGAACACTTTTGACGAAGTTCAACTTTTCTTGCTCCTTTAATTTTTTGTGTCAATGTATGTTCACTTTCTGGTACTTACGATTCGCGGACGGATGGATGGTTGTTTTTGGGGATAATACTTTTTTGCTTGATGAACGTATATGAGAATGAATATAATAATACGAAGATAAATATATTTCCGCTTACTTTTATGAATTACAATTTATTTGGCATAGGGTCGGGTGTGAGTAAAGCGCAAACATTTTGCTAGAAGATAAATAAGTTGTATTTTAGATTTATTATATTTAAATTAACGTAAAAACTAATAAATTAAGCGGTCAGAGTGCGCGATAAATTTTTCGGTACTAAAAGATAACTAATTAAAATAAATATGATAACTAATAAAAATAACTAATCAAATAAAAATTAATAGTAACCATGATTTAAAAAAAAAAGCGCTGAGCGTGAGGAACGATCCTGCGCCCCTACGGACCGAAGCCAGGAACGCTACCAACGGGACCATCCTAGCACTTGTGTTAAAGATGCACTTTCTGGCAGTTACGATTGGCGGCCCGATTGATGATTGACTTGTTTTTGGAGATAATACTTTATCGCTTGATGAATGTATGAGAATTAATATAATAATACGAATATAAATATATTTTCACTTACTTTTCTGAATTATAATTTATTTGGCATAAGGACGGGTGTGAGTAAAGCGTAAACAATTTTTTAGAAGATAAATAGGTTGTAATTTAGATTTATTATTATATTTAAATTAACGTATAAACTAAAAAAATAAGCATTCAGAGTGCGCGAGACATTTTTTTGTATACATTAATAACGCAGAGAATCAAGAGCTAAATAAACATTGAAATCATCTAAAAGTCTCGCGCGTGCCGTCGCGTGACGTCACGCGCGGGCCGTGCTCAGATTGCTTTTTCCCTCGAAGCCTTCGTTCGGCTTGGCCGCACATGAACGTGCTCAGCGTGTCTATGTGTTGGTGTAGCTGCCGAAGGCGCGGTCGGGACAGTTCGACGGCACTCGGCTCTTTCCGAAGATGTCCGAGCGTCGCTCGCTCACGGACACGCGCTACTATGATTGTGTGATGGGCGCGCGAGGGACTAGAGAGAGGGTAACTTTCGCGCGCGATCTGGCTGCACTGGTGACAGCCACAAAAAACATGTCGTAAAATCGAATAATGGTAATCGAGTTCAAAATCAAGAGAATTTTAAACACTTTTCAAAATCTTATTAAAAAAAATGAAAATTAAAAAAAAAAATTTGAACATTTTTTAAAAAATTTTTAAAAAATGGTAAAATCAAGGGAATTTAAAAATAAGATTTACTATTTCGACATTTAAAAAGAAGAGGCCGAGAAAACGAGCAAGAAAAATGATCATTTTTCCAGTCCCGAAACGTACTTTAAGGGTAACTTGAATACCCAAAAACATTATATCACATACTGTTTGAAAGGAACACTCATTCAATTTTCCGACATCTTAGAAGAGGAGGCCGAGAAAAAATGCAAAAAAATGATAATATTATGGGCTTGAACGACCAAAAAAAAATCTCCTAGACTGAGGGGATCAAAAATCTACTTTCGCGATATATCAGGAGAAGTAAAAAAGCGAATGTCTAAAAAAATGGTTCATTTTTGAGTCCCAGATTCTACCTTAAGGGTAGCTTGAAAACCCCAAAAAATGTTAACACCCAGATTGAGCGGGTCGCACATGTACTTTTTCAACATTTTAAAAGAAGAGGCCGATCAAACAAGCGCAAAAAATAATCATTTTTCTACTCCCGAATCCATCTTAATGGGGGCTTGAAAGGAGTCCCGGAGTCCCCCTTAAGGTAGAATCCGGGACTTGAAAATGAACCAAATTTTTTTTGGGAGATTGGCTTTTTTCCTGCTTCTGATATATCGAGATAGTAAATGTGTGATCCCTTTAGTCTAGAAGGTATATTTTTTTGGCCTTTCAAGCCCCCCTTAAGTTGGGTTCCGGGACTCGAAAAGTTATAATTTTCGGTGCTTGTTCTTCCGGCCTCTTCTTTTGAAATGTCGAAAAAGTAAAAGTTTGATCCTCTCAATCTAGCTGATAAGAATTTCTTGAGTTATAAAGTCACCCTTAAGGTACTCGAAAATAGACCATATTTTCTTGCCTCATTTTTTCCATTAACCTTTCTTGGAATGTTGAAATAGTTAATTTGTGATCCTCAATGTGGGTGATATAATTTTTTTTGGTTTTCAAGTCACCCTTAAGGTAGGATCCGGAACTCGAAAATGGCACAAATTTTTTTTGAGACATTTCTTTCAGTCCTTCTTCTGATATATCGCGAATGTAAATGTTTGATCCCCTCAGTCTAGGAGATATATTTTTTTGGTCTATCTATCCCCCCTTAAGAGGATTTCCCGGACTCGAAAGATGATAATTCATTTTTGCTTGTTTTCTCGGCCTTTCCTTTGGAATTGTCGAGAAAGTAAATGTGTGACCCTCTCAATCGGGGTGATATAAATTTGTTGGGTTCTCACGTCACCCTTAAGATACTCGAAAATAGATCAAATTTGTTTAGCTTATTTTCACATCTCGTTTGTGGGAATCTCCTAATTTTTGTGTGCCTTCAAGTCACCCTTAAGTTAGGGTCCGGGACTCTAAAATGGACCACATTTTTTTTGAGAAATTTCCTTCTTTCCTTTTTTGATATATCCAGAATTTAAATGTGTGACCCCCTTAGTATAGGAGATATATTTCTTTGGTCTATCAAGTCCCCTTAAGATGGATTCCGAGTCTCGAAAAATGATAATTTTTTTTCTCTTGTTTTTTCGGCCTCCTTTTGAAATGTCGGAATAGTAAATGTTTGATCCCCTCAGTCTGGGGGATATACTTTTTTTGATTTTTACGTCACCCTTAATTTGGGGTCTGGGAGTCGAAAATGGATCAAATTTTGTTTGAGAAATTTCTTTTTGCCGATATATCGGGGAATTAAATGTGTGATCACCTAGTGTAGGAGATATATTTTTTTGTTAATACCTAATCTTATGGGGGACTTTATTGACTAAGAAAAGATATCTTGTAGACCTAGGGGATCGCACATCTACTGTTGCGATATATGAGAAGGACAGAAAGAAATATCTAAAAAAAAATTTGTGCCATTTTCGAGTCCCGGATCCTACCTTAAGGGTGATTTGAAAACCCAACAAACTTATATTACTCAGATTGAGAGGATCACAAATTTACTATTTCGAAATTCCAATAACGGATATGGAAAAAATGAGCCAAGAAACGATGGTCTATTTTCGTGTACCTTAAGGGTGACTTGATCACATATTTACTTTTTCGACATTTTGAAAGAAGAGGCCGAGAAAACAAGCAAAATAATGATCACTTTTCGAGTCCCGGAACCTAACTTAAGGGGAGCTTAAAATACGAAATAACTGTCTCCTAGAATAAAGGGAATTTTTTTCTCAAAACAAATTTGGTCCATATTCGCGTGCCGGATTCTATCTTAAGGGTGCCTTAAAAATTCAAAAACATGTTATTACCAAGATTGAGAGGAACACATATTTACTTGTTTGGCATTTCCAAAGAAATGGCCGAGAAAACGAGCGGAAACATTTTAATCTTTCTAGTTCCGAAATCCAACTTAAACGCGGCTCTAAAGACCAAAAAAATATATTTCCTAGTCCAAGGGGATCATACATCTACGTCTTCAATATGTCAGATACATGAAAAATGAAAACTCATAGAAGGAAATTTGGTCTATTTTCGAGTCCCGAAACCTACCTTACGGGTGACTTGAAAACCCAACAAAATTATATCCCCCAGATTGAGAGGATCACACATTTACATTTTTGACATTTCAAAGGTAGAGGCCGAGAAAACAAGCGAAAAAAATACATTTTTCGAGTCGCGGAACCTATCGTAAGGATGGCTTAACAGACCAAAAATAAATAATAAATAAAAAGACCAAAAATAAAATAAATAAGTAAAAAATACAATCAATGGGTGACTTGAAAACCCCAGCAAATGATATCACTCAGACTGAAACGATCACACACTTAGTATTTCGACTTTCCTTAATAGGAAATCGAAAAATTTTGCATAAAAAATGTCGTCCATTTTCAAGTCCCGGAACCTACCTTATGGGTGACTTGAGAACCCAAAAAGATCATATCACACTCGTACCGACGTGTAAATCGATGTACCTCTTGACATTAATGTTCATCCGTTTGTACGCATTCTTATGCACTTCAGAATAGTTAGTACCTTCCATCAAGCATTTTACCTCCTGGCATAGACCTTCAGTCGTTTGCATCCACTTGTACAAGAAGGTACAAACGTCCCAATCGTTTCCGTTTGTACCCTTCGGGATGCTTTTACACAACTTGGGATAAACTTTCATTCGTTTGCGCCCACTCATTCGAACGTGTAATTTGTTTGTGTCTCTTGAAATAAATATTCATTCGTTTGTAGTTATTCGTACGAATGTATTCACCGTTCGTAATTTGTTTGTGTTTCTCATTCGTTTGTAGATATTCGTACGAATGTTTTCATCGTTCGAAGCTCCTAGCAAACATTCGTACTCCGTGGAATACATTTTTATGCACTTGCACGCACTCGTACAAGTGCGTCAGTCGTTTGCACCCTATGAAAAATGTTTGTACCTCTTGGGATAAACCTTCATCCATTTCCACCCACTTGTACAGACGTGTGAATCGTTCGTACCTCTTAAAATAAATATTCATTGCTTTGTACGAACTCTTGCACACGTCTGAATCGTTTGTATTTCCCTACAAATATTCAAACATTCTGGAATTAACTTTCAGCTGTTTACATCCACTCCTACGATCGTCTAAATCGTTTTCATCTTCCGGGAAACGTTTGTACCTCTACGAATAAACCATTATTCAATTGCACTCATTTCTGCGAATACGTTGTTCCCTTTTGTACCTCTTCGAATAAATCTCCATTCATTTGTACCTACTCATACAAACGTCTAAATCGTTTGTACCTCTTAGAATAAATCTTCATTCTATTGTACCCTGCCGTACGAAAGTGTAAAACCTTTGCACCTCTTGAAACAAATCTTCCTTCCTTTGTACCCACTCCTACGAATGTGTAAATTATTTTTACCTTCCAGCATCGATTTTCACCTCTTTGAATTAACTTTCATTCTTTTTCACTCACTCGTAAGCCTATACTTTTTCTTAACGATCCTTCCTTTCATTCTCGTTCTACAGATATGAATAGAGAAACGGTGCGAAACATCGTTAAGAGCGTCAATTACCCGTACAAGCCGCAGACTGTACAACAGCTTACGATTCTGGACCATGAACGACGTCTGGAATTTTGCGTCTGGGGTCTCGGACAACTTCAAGATGACCCCAATTTTTTTCGAAACGTCCTATTTACTGATGAGTCTGGCTTTACGAAGCGGGGAATCATCAACCGGCAAAATTTTCGACAATGGAGTCCAGAGAATCCTGGATGGACCATTCAAATCCCGAGACAAGAACAGTGGAGAGTAAATGTATGGGCGGGCATCCTGAACGACCGGATTATCGGCCCATGGTTTTTCGAAGGGAATATGAATAGCGAAGTGTACGCTGATTTGTTGGAAAATATTTTGCCCGTTCTTTTGGAAGATGTTCCTCTGGATCTGCGGCTTAGGATGTGGTGGCAGCAAGATGGTCACCCTGCTCATACGGCGAGAACCTCGTTAAGGATTCTTCGCGAACGTTTCCCGAATCGAATCATCGGAATACGTGGATCGGTATCGTGGCCGGCGAGATCTCCTGATCTGACCCCGCTCGATTTTTTCTTGTGGGGGAAGATCAAGGACTTCGTCTATAAGACAGAGCCCACGACAGAGGACGATATGCGGGAACGCATTAGGGCTGCGTTTGCCACGATAACGCCGCGAATGTTGCAGCGCACCAGGGCCAACATAACGAAACGCCTGGAGCTGTGCGTCGAGCAGGAAGGGGGCCACATAGAGCACTTGTTGAAAAGGTGGAACCCCCTCTAAACAGGATGCACTGGCATTGAGCGGTACGTTCCATTTTCGTTTGAAATAAGTGGCTTATTCATAGAATGTATTGCCATAAAAAATGTATCTTTCTTCTGCCGTTTTTCTTCACTTCCGACCAGTTGTCTCTTTCGTTTAATAGCTTCATATTTTCCATATGTTACAGATTATGTTGGTTCTGGTACACTGCAATATTTGTGTAAGCTCTTCACGTCTCCTCGCCAGGTATCTTAGCCATGTCGTCTGCTCCTTAAAAACGATGGTAGTCTTGCCGTAGCCGTCCTACTTCGGATGGTTCGATTTAGCATTCGATCGTGAAGTTCTTTCAGGTTCTCAACGTGGAAGCGGTACTAATCTTGAAGTCCCTGCATTATTCGCCGATTATCTGTGGGTACAATTTCTTAAACTACTGCATTACATTATTTAAAAATCTTTGTACTTACCGTTATCTGTTAACTCGTTAAAAAACTTCAATTGCTCATTTTTGTCATTGAGAATTCCGGCTTACACATTTCTCTCATTCTTATCCTGTCATGTCCGTATTTTGAGGTACTCTAAGAATGTTCTGAGTTTCATGTTTTGGCGCTTGGTCATTAACTGCTAAGTGAATGGGGATTCGTTTGTAAATAGTTCATTTAAAGTTAAATTGGAATAATCTTAAGCTGTCCTGATAGCCCAACGTGATAATCCTTTCTGCTTTCAGGAAGCCTTAAAATCCAGTTGTTGTACTTTTTGTTGCTTGTGCGGTTAAAATTTTGTACATAGAAAATGGTATATAAAAAATTGTAAATAGTAGTAAATAGAAATTTTATATAAAAATGTTTAAATAGTAGTAAATAGACAATTGTATATAAAACATTGTAAATAGAACATTGTATATAAAAAAACTTCAGTTCAAATTAAAATTATGTTATGAATGTTATATCAGTGAAGTTATACTATTGCAATCAAGCCTTAAAAGTTGCAAACAGTTCTATTTGATGTTCGTTTTTAAGATACCACTTCGAAATATCAAACTGTGCGTAAGAACGTATCGATAATGCAAGTCATCTTAGATATTCCTGAGGACAATACACTCGTCTCCTACATTTGCCGGTCTTTTACCCAAATGGTTGGTCCAGTTTGATTCCGGAGCGACAAGGAAATTGTTATTTTATTTACGGTTACACGAGTTGCGATAAAGAGGGAAAAAATGGTACGTTAGACCCAAAAAATCTATTGATTCGTTTACTGAAAAGTCTGCACAGAGAGAGACGAAGATCTGAAAGTGATAACGTTTGAGCATTCTTTTCTTAGCGCGATTGTAGATAGGTTCACATTGGCCGAGCCTGCATACAAATGGGCAATTCCTGCTGGGAATTGTATTGCGTCGAACTTGCAACACTGCTGGACGGTATTAAGTAATCGACCTCAGCATCCGGGACGAATATTGCTTCAATACATTTATTAACGAGATGAGCTCCGGTAAAAAGAAACCTCGGGTTGTCATGGTAGACGTCGAGCCAACCGTCGTGGGTAAGACTTGAAGTAATCTTTTTTTTGCATTTCAAATATAAAAAATCCATTCAACATTTGGGTATGGTGATGACTAACCTCTGAAGGCATCGTAAGGGAAGAGAGGCGCTCCTGAAAAGTGATATTGGGTTGGTTTAGCTGTATCAGTTTGGTTGGGTTTGTTTATCTGCAAGTGTTTTTGCTAATCGGTCTAATCATTTTTCACTTGTCTCTTCCGAATTCCAATAATCGGAAAATGTTCTTTGCGTGATCTCTGAGTTCAATCGCTCATATGTATATTTTGAAAAAGGTCAGGTGCACCGCGTCGATGCTGTGGAACACAACCGCCATAAAAGTATCCTGGGTTAAATTGAATTACTAAGTTCACTTGACGTCCTACAAGAGAGCGTTTGTCCCATTAGTAGTACATTGGTCAAGCGATGGAAGAGATCGACTCCGTCAAGGCTTGCGAGGATTTGACGGCGCTCGAGCATGATCACGAGCAGATCCCCCTCGAATCACCGTCGTCACCTGACGCCTTGTCACAATATTGAAGCGGTTGATGACAAATTCTGAGATTCATACCCAATCGTGTGCCTTTGAATCTGTTTCATTTGCCCTTTTTATATTTTCACGAACTCCGTTTGTATTCTGTGTGTATTGTTTAAATTCAGAACATCGCATGAATTTGGTGTGTACTGGAGTTTTAAGAATTTTGTGGATACTGTTCAAATTCAACTACTTAAATTCAAGTGAGGAAAATATTGTATACATCTTTCAACGCTCGGTATACAATTTCATATATAAAATCGATTTGGCATTAGCGATTACAAAGGTTGTGTCTTTGTGAAAGCAAAGAGAATCTGGGTGCCTTCTTATCGGGTATGTCCAATTCGAATCCCCGAAACACGTCATCAGCATTGCTGTAGTACTGCAGTTAATAAACAAATACGCCTGTACTCATTTTACCACCGCATTTATATTTTTTCACGCAAAATGACCGAACGTAAGGTGAAAGCAGAGACATCTCGAAAACGTGATTTCGAGAATGTTCCATCGAACGTGCGAACCGCTTAATCATCTTTGCTTTTACGTTGGGTACGAAACAAATTCGTCTGTTTTCATTTTACCATCACGTTTATATTTTTTTATGCGAAATGACCGAAGGCAAGGTGATAAGGGAAGGAATCTTGGTGCCATAACTTCGGGAATGTCCCATCGAACGCCCGAACCGCTTCATCATAGTTGATTTTACTTTGGCTGATAAACAAACGGTAAGTAAACGTACTCCGAGTGTCGTGATGGTTTTTGACCCAAAATGACAGAAAGGATGGTGAAAGCAGAGAGAATTTCGGTGCCTTCTTATCGGAAATGTCTCATCGAATCCCCGAATCATTTTACGTCCGCGTTCATGTTTTTTTACGGCAAATGACAGCCGGTTAGGTAAAAGCGGAAAGAATCTTGGTGCCGTATTATCGGGAACGTCCCATCGAATCCCCGAAAACCATCACGATTATTTCTTGTAACTTTTATCCTTAATAAATGCACATTTAAACGTCCTCGGAGAGCAGAGCAATCTCGAAGACGCGATTTCGAGAATCTTCCATCGAATCCCCAAACCGCTTCATAATTTTTGCCTTTACCTTGGGTAATAAACAAATTCTCCTGTAGTCATTTTACCATCGCATTCATATTTTTTTACGTGAAATGAGGGAAGGTAAGGCGACAGGGGAGAAAATCTCGGTGCCATGATTTCGGGAATGTCCCGTCAAACCTCCGAAACGCTTCATCATCATTGCTTTTACATTTGTTAATTAACAAATGTGGCTGTAGACGTTCTCCGAGCGTCATAATCAATTTAGACGCAAAATAACCTAACATAAGATGAAAGCAGAGAGAATAGCGGTGCCGTCTTATCGGGAATATACCATCGAATCTCCGAGAACCATCGCTATTATTTCAGCTGTCTTTTATAATTAACAAAGGCGCCTTTACACGTTCTCAGAGCGTCGTTATTTACTTTGATCGAAAATGACCGAAGATAAGGTGAAAGCAGAGAGAATTTCGAAGCCATGATTTTGGAAATATGTCATCGAACCTCCGAATCGCTTCATCATCATTGCTTTTACCATGGTAAATAAATGATTGCGCGTGCATTCATTTTACCACCGCCTTCATATTTTTGTATGCAAAATGTCCGAAGGTTAGGTGAAGACAGAAAGAATCTCGGTGTCGCGATGTCGAGAATGTCGCATCAAACCCCCGAAACGCTTCATCATCATTGCTTTTAAATAAACAACCTTGGTTTTAAATAAAACTTTGGTTAATAAAAAAATGCGCCTGTAGTCATTGTACCACCGCTTTCATATTTTATTACCGAAAATGACCGAAGGTAATGTAAAAACAGAGGTAATCTACGTCACGTGATTTCGGGAATATCCCGTCAAACCTCAGAAGCGCTTCGTCATCACTGCTTTTACATTTGTTAATTAAGGACATGATGAAGACGTACCACGTGACACACGAGTGTGAGAGAGATAGTCGAAATTTAAAAATCGCAATTTCTCAAGGACGAAACATTTTTATCGTAAAATTCAAACATCTATTTCTGTCTCTATGAATTGTAGAAAGACTGATGCTCGATTTTTCGCCGTAAACACTTCATCGACGCCGAGAAAACGGATTTCGAAAATTTGTGAGGTTATGTCGATGTTCGTCATCAAATGCGTCTGTAAAGGTCCTCCGAGCGTCGTGATCAATTTTCACCCAAAAGGACCGAACGTAAGGTGAAGGAGGGAGAATCTTATTGCGTCTTATCGGGAATGTCCAATGGAATCCTCGAGAACCATCACGATTATTTTTTTTGTCTTCTATAATTGACAAATGCGCATTTAAACATCCTCAGAGCGTTGTTATTGGTTTTGACCGAAGATAACGTGAAAGCAGAGAGAATTTCGAGGCTGCGATTTTTGAGAATATCCTATCGTACCGCTTCATCATCATTGCTTTTACCTTGGTTATTAAATAATTGCGCCTGCAGTCATTTTACCACCGCGTTCATATTTTTTTACGCGAAATGACCGAAGGTTTTTCGAAAGCAGAGAGAATCTCGGTGCCGTCGTATCGGGAATATCCCATCGAATCTCCGAAAACGATCGGAATTATTTCATCTGTCTATTATAATTGACAACGGCGCCTTTCCACGTCCTCAGCGCGTCGTTATTGATTTTGTTCGAAAATGACCGAAGATAAGGTGAAAGCAGAGAGAATTTCGAAGCTGTGATTTTGGTAATATCCGATCGAACCCCCGGAACGCTTCATCATCACTGCTTTTACCATGGTGAATAAATAATTGCGCCTGTATTCGTTTTACCACCACCTTCATATTTGTTTACGCAAAATGACCGCAGGTTAGGTGAAAGGATAAAGAATCTCGATGCCGCGATTTTCCGAATGTCCCATCGAACCCCCGAAACGCTTCATCATCATTGCTTTTATCTTAGTTAATAAATAAATGCGCCTGTAGACATTGTACCACCGCTTTCATATTTTATTACCTAAAAAGACCAAAGGAAAGGTTAAAGCAGAGATAATCTACGTCACGTGATTTCTAAACAGCTTCAGCATCATAGCTTTTACATTTGTTAATTAACAAATGCCTCTGTAAATGGCCTCCGAGCGTCGTGATCAATTTTGACGCAAAATGACCGAAGTAAGGTGAAAGCAGGGAGAATCTCGTTGTCGTCTTATCGAGAATGTCCGATCGAATCCTCGAGAACCATCACGATTATTTCTTTTGTCTTTTATAATTAACAAATGCGCCTTTAAACATCCTCAGAGCATTGTTATTGATTTTGACCGCAAATGACCGAAGGTAACGTGAAAACAGAGAGAATATTAGTGCCTTATTATTAGGAATGTTCCAACGAATACTCGAATCGCGTCTTCATCATTGCTTTTACCATGGCTAATGAACAAATGAGCCTGTCGTCATTTTACCACAGCGTTAACATTTTATAACGGAAAATGACCGGAGGTAAGGTAAAAGCATAGAGAATCTCCGTCCCTTGATTTCGGTAATGTCCCGTCAAACCTCCAATACGCTTGATCATCATTGCTTTTACATTTGTTAATTAACAAATGCGGCTGTAAAAATTCTGCGAGCGTCATAATGAATTTAGATCCGAAATAACCGAAGGTAAGGTGAAAGCAGAGAGAATCTCGTTGCCGTCTTATCGGGAATATCCCGTCGAATCTCCGAGAACCATCGGGCTTATTTCATTTGTCTTTTATAATTAACAAAGGCGCTTTCACACGTCCTCAGAGCGTCGTTATTGGTTTTGATCGAAAATGACCGAAGATAAGGTGAAAGCAGAGAGAATTTCGAAGCCGTGATTTTGGGAATATCCTATCGAACCCCCGAACCCCTTCATCATCATTGATTTTAACTTGGTTAACAAACAAGGGCGCCTGTCGTCATTTTACCAGCGCATTCATATTGTTTTCCGCGAAATGACCGAAGGTAAGGTGAAAGGAGAGAGAATCTCGATGCCGTGATATCGGCAGTGGCCCGTCGAACCGCCGAACCGCTTCATCATCATTGCTTTTACATTTGTTTCTCAACAAATGCGGCTGTAAACGTTTTCCGATCGTCATAATCAATTTGGACGCAAAATGACCGAAGGTTAGGTGAAAGCAGAGAGCATCTCGGTGATATCATATAGGATATGTCCCATCGAATCCCAAAAACGCTTCATCATTGCTTTTATTTTGGTCGATAAACAAATGCGCCTGTATTCATTTTCTGATCGCGTTCATATTTTTTTATGCAAAAGTACCGAAGGTAAGGTTTATTCAGAGAGAATCTCGGTGCCTTTTTATTCGGAATGGCCTAGCGCATCTCCGAATCTCTTCATCATCATTGCTTTTACCTTGGTTAATGAAAAAATGCCCCTGTTGTCATTTTACGACCGTTTTTATATTTTTTTGCAAAATTACCGAAGGTGAGGTGAATGCAGAGAGAATCGCCTACCCGTCATTTCGAGAATGTCTCGTCAAACATCCGAAGCGCTCCATCATCATTGCTTTTACATTTGTTAATTAACAAATGCGGATGTAATCGTCCTCCGAGCGTTGTAAGCAATTTCGACGCAAAATGACCGAAGGTAAGGTGAAAGCAGAGAAAATCTCGGTGCCGTCTCATCCGGAAACTCGCACCGAATCTGCCTAAAGCTTCACCATCCATGCTTCTACCTTGGTCAATTAACAAATGTGCCCTTACTTGTTTTACGATCGTAAATATAGTTTTTAATGCCAAATGACCGAAAGTGAGGTAACAGCAGAAAAAATCGTGATGCGATAATATCGGTAATGTCCTATCGAATCCCCGAATCACTTTAACATAATCACTTCTACGTTCGCTAATTAACGAATGCGCCTAGAAAAAAAATTCCCAGCGTCATGACCAATGTGGTCGACAAATCTCCGAATGTAAGATGGATGCAGATACAAGCATGGTGCCGTGAACTCAAAAATGTCCCATCGAATCCGCTTACGAGGGAGCCGCACACACTCCTCCTCCCCGCCGCGTCGGCCGATCATGTTGATAGTTTTCCATGGATTTCTTAAACGGCTCTTCAGAATTTCATGAAATTTGACCAAACAATGTCAAATTGATAGACGACCAGCTATCTTCTCCTTACATTTCTCAAATCGAAAAAAAATTACAGATTGTATTACCAAGCGAGCATCGTGATGGAAATGCTGTCAAGTAAAAATTTTGGTTGATATCACGACTTGCAGGGGAGAAGAGCTGTGTAGCTATATGCAAACCATGTATTTTGGGACCTCAACCATTTGATTCTGTCACATATTTTAGAAGATCCGTGGGAAACCATAATTTGTAGGTATTTGTTTACGATTTCGAGAAAATATCGGCCGACATTTGCGACATTTAGTTCCGGCGAATCCCAGCGCGGAGCACATCTCGAACTTTCTGCGGCGTACGTATGTACGTAGTAAATACTCACACCGGAGCACGTCGGGGCTTGCCGAACACTAGCGACAATTTAGCCTGGCGGTACATAGCTGTAGCTTGCGCTAAGTTTCTTTTACCGACGTGACCCGAGGCTGCGTTGAAGTTCCGTCGCGGGTGCGGCAAAAGGGAACGGTACCCCTCCCCCAAAAAGAAGTACACTGTTTAAGTACACTGTCTATTTTTTATTAGTATTTATTATTTATTTTATATTTATATAATATATAAATATAAAATATATTTATACATAATATATAAATATAAAATATATTTATATATAATATATAAATATAAAATATATTTATATGTAATATATAAATGTAAAATATATTTATATATAATATATAAATATAAAATAAATTTATATATTATTTTTATTTTTTATTTGTCTAGACGTTGGATCAATCTCATGATTTTCTTTAATGCTGGCGAGGGGCCGGATGGAGGAAAACCTGTGAACTAAAGAAAAATCTGGTTCTAATCTATTTCTAGAGATTGAGAGAATGTAGAGAGGGAGCTGTACAGAATAATTCCTTAACAAATTTTCTAAATGACTCGAAATTGCAGATACATTTAAAAGCTATAAAAGATGTTTGTATTTACCTCTTCTGCATCGACCCTTATCCTATCTTTTGGACAGGTTTCTCTGGCTAATTTTTGCTCGTTAGCTGACTCTGTGTGGCTAAAAGTGCAAAGAACAATAACGTTTAAAAATGTTTAATTATGTTAGAATAGTAAATGGCAGCTCAAAAATATTCATAAATGAGTACCGTGGCAGGATGACGGCAGTTTCGCTGCGGTCTAAAATAAATTGTCGCGTTGCTCGGCCAACTTCTTCGAAACTGTGACTGAAAAAAAGTTACCAATCACTACTTTTTATTTATATACTTGAGTAAAATTGTAAAACAGGTTTTGTATTAAAATAAGTCGATAGATTGGTTTGTTACACAACAGTTTCATGGACTCAAAATGGGTTTGAATGAATATTTAGATGTCAATAGGCTGACAAGGGGACAGTACGGCAGTCGGATTTTTGTAATTTTTCGTACTCGCGGTACGTGAAGTTCAGAGCTCGAATATTAATATCCCAAAGCAGTTCGACGCCATATTAAGAAATTTTCGAGAAAATTGACTTTGAAGTTTTCGAGCGCACTGTTATCCACAAAGATGCAACGATATTCGAACCGGGCTTGTGGCGTACCCGGTAGCGCTCGAGTCTAGTAATCGCGGGGTCGCTGGTTCGAGTCTCATTTCGAATTTTTTTTTTTTTCATTTCTTTTTTTAATTCGCATACCTTCGTCATTTAAATATCCCGATAAATTTTTGTTGTATATAATCGCATATTATTATGTATAATTAATATAATATATCTATATATGTTTATATATGGACAAAATCCATATATAGTTATTTATGTACAAAATTCATTATAGTTATACATCATTATATATTTTCTCATATATGATCATATATTATTTATATATAACAATAGGTGATTATTTATAAATAAATAAATAAATAATCCCGGGATGAAAATCATAAAATCTATGCTAAATCACATATATGTAATTATAATTGTCAATGATAAATGCAAGTCTTATTTTTGATTATCTCTTGCTTGAAATTGCGAATAGGCGACGTAAAAATATCAAGTAACAATACTTACATAAACTCCTTTGTAGATTAATAGGAATATAAATAGAAGAATAAATGTTGATATATGTGAATATAACGCTTGCTTTGGCAACCGTCGATATTGTGAATAACAGTTCTGCGTACATCGTTTGCTTTTGTCCTGATCAACTACCTGCGAAGCGGGCACAGCTGCTTGTGCACAAAAGATTTCTGGGAATTCCAGAACTGTTATTCACAATATCGACGGTTGCCAAAGCAAGCGTTATATTCACATATTTCAACATTTATTCTTCTATTTATATTCCTATTAAGGGAGCTTTCCAGTATGAAATTTTCAAAAAATTGATTTTCTTTTGCTTTATCGAATAGTATACACTCTTCCGAATATTCCCTGAAATTTTCATGCCGAAATTCAGATTATTTCGGTTACTGTACAGCATTTCTTGGAAGAAGGCAACGGAGCGCCACAGCTGCCGCGTCGGCCGTCTGCCCGTGCGACCGTTATTTCTATTGTCTCGTTCCTACCTGCTCGTGTACCTTCCAACGTGAGTCCGGTTCGTCTTTCAGTTCGGTTTCGACATTCAAAATGGATAGATCTACGAAAGAGAAATGTGCGTGGCAGGATAGAAAAGGCTCGAGAAGCGGACATCCGCGAAATGAACGAAAAAGATCCGCGGGTTTCAAGGGAACAAATCGACACGATATCGAAACGGATCTAACGTTTGCGAGCACTTCGGCAGCAAAAATCTTGAAAAAGAGTCCAGAGTTTGAAGTCCGAATCGATCAAACGTTTAGCTATGTGATTTTGGAGTTCTTTTTGGTTTTCGGCGCTCTTCAGGAACTGTCGAAGTGCAAAAAGTGTAATAGCGACGTGAAGTTTTTGAAAAAATCGATTCGCGGATTGGGCTTTAAAATTTGTGTTCAGTGTTCGTGTCCAGATCCGGCCGAGATAGATTCTTGTCCTTTGATAAAAAATGCTTATGAAATCAATCGTCGTTTCTGCTTTGTTATGCGATTGGTCGGCATCGGCATAAATGGCATTAGAAATTTTATTGCCTTGATGGATTTAACTGCAAACTTCAATAATAACACCTATTATGGAATCGTGAAAATCCTGCAGATTGCAGCGAAATCAATATACGAGGCCGTCGTGAAAAAAGCAGGTACCGAAGAGAAGGAAAAAACTTTGGAAGCAGAAAATCGGGGCGATATTCTGACGGTGTCCGGTGATGGACCGTGGTCGAAACGCGGTTTCACGTCGCGCATGGGTATCGTGTCCGTGATTGGAAAATATACCAACAAAGTTTTGGATGTTGCTGTCAAATCAAGCTTCTGTAAGGCTTGTGCATTCTGGAAAGGACAAAAGGGAACACCCGAGTACGAGGCGTGGTTTGAGACGCATGAATCCGAATGCAACGTCAATCACGAAGGCAGCGCGGGAAAAATGGAAGTCGACGGTATAATCGAAATATTCAAGAGATCAGAAGAATTGCACAACGCGAAATACGGTTTCTATATAGGAGACGGCGATACAAAAACATTCAAGATGTTATTAGAAGCCAAGCCGTACGGTGACGATTTGACGGTGAAAAAAAAGGAATGCGTTTTGCACGTGAAAAAGCGAGTATATAAAAGGGGAAACGAAGCAAGAAAAAGGTTAGTTCAACTAAAAAAGGCCAAAAAGCAAATCGAAGACAAAGCAATGGAGAGTGAACCGAAAAAAAAGGATCTCGTTCGAGTACTCCGAAAACTAAAAAAAATCAAACAAAAAAAACTGCTGTTGAACCGAAAAGAGCGCAATTGACGTTAAAATTATTGACAAATCTCTCCGAATATTATGGCTTGGCAGTTCGTCGAAATTCCAATTCCGTGGAAAATATGAGGAAAGCCATATGGGCTACATTTCATCACAAAAGCTCAACTGATGAAAATCCTCAGCATGAGTATTGCCCTCCGGGAGAAGATTCGTGGTGCGAATGGCGCAAGGCCGAGGCCACAGGAGAGGAGTACACCCATCCACCAGCACTCGACGAAGACGTACAACAAGTTTTAAAGCCGATTTACGATGATCTAACAACGGAGGATCTCTTAGAACGATGTACGGGCGCGAACACTCAAAACAATAACGAGAGCTTCAATCACTGTGTGTGGCAACTAGCCCCAAAGCACGTATTCTGCGGCAAGCAGATAGTAGAAATCGCTACGCAGTGTGCTGTGTGTACCTTCAAGGAAGGTTACGACCCAATTTTAAAAATTTTGGAGCGCCCAGCGCCGCAGATTTCGCCGCTAAGTACAAGAATGCGCGCATCACCCAAGCAAACCGCCGGGCGTCCCTGGATAGCAAAGAGGCGAGGACAGCTCGTCGGACTGAACAATCCATTGAGCACGATCTTTTCGAAGAAGCAGAAGGGATATTGTATGGACCTGGCATCGCTGATTGACCGTAAGTAAACGATTTACCTAAAATTTCCTCACTTGAAACTTTGAACGCGTTTTTCTCGAAACAGCATTTTTCAAAACGGTGTCCAACTTGGAGGGCAGAGTTTTAAAGCTATCGAGATGAATTTTTTACACAATATTCTTAACGTCATTGTTTATCGTGCTATGGAAGCTTTTTTTTTTTTGACATCTTCCTATTTTTTTGTAAAAAAACTGCCAAAAAAAATGCTAAAATCGATACTTTTTGTTCAAACCGGCGCCATTTTTGCAAAAAAAAAAAAAAAGCCTCCATAGCACGAAAGCCAATTATATACCGATCAATAATCTTTTTGTTTCAGATCAAAATTGTGACCCCCAACGTGGACACCACATCCAAGTGCATTTTCTGCAACAATTGTTTCATCATTTTTATAGATATTAATTAATAAATAAATCGATCTTTAAAAAATTGTTTTGTATTCTTCAATACCCAATTAATATACAAAAAAAAAAAAACCAGACCGATTAGATTTTTTTTTCTTTAAAAAAAAAATCGCGAAAAACAGCGATTTTTCGGGCTGTCACACTGGAAAGCTCCCTTAATCTACAAGGGAGTTTATGTAAATATTATTACTGGATATTTGTACGTCGCCTATTCGCAATTTCAAGCAAGAGATAATCAAAAATAAGACGTGCATTTATCATAGACAATTATAATTACATATATGTGAATTAGCATACATTTTATGATTTTTATCCCGGTATTATTTATTTATTTTTTTATAAATAATGACCTATTGGAATATATAAATAATATATGATCATATATGAGAAAATATATAATTATGTATAACTATAATGAATAGTTATACATAATTATGCGGAGGTATGCGAATTAAAAAAAAAATAAAAAAATTTCGAAGTGAGACTCGAACCAGTGACCCCGCGATTACTAGACTCGAGCGCTAACGGGTACGCCACGAGCCCGGTTCGAATATCGTTGCATCTTTGTGGATAAGGGTGCGCTCGAAAACTTCAAAGTCAATTTTCTCGAAAATTTCTGAATATGGCGTCGAACTGCTTTGGGATATTAATATTCGAGCTCTGAACTTCACGTACCATGAGTACGAAAAATTACAAAAATCCGACTGCCGTACTGTCCCCTTGCGAGAATCGGTTTGGGACAGAAATGTCACACGACGCTACAGAGGAATAAACATGTTATCGTAAATTTACTTACAATTTAGATGATTCCGAAACTTCTCTATGGATCGCGTGCATGTTAATAAATTTGGCAATTGCTGAACGATGTCGGTCGATAAAATTTCGAATGTAATTCCGACGGTTCGGGCTGGGTAAGGCGACGAATACCTCCGAACAAATTTTTCTCAATTTTGCGGCCGAAATTCCTGTCCCATCAGTTCCTTCCTCTTCACTAATACTGACGATAATCCTCCCCAACATTTCATCGTTCCAAAGTACGTTTTTGTGGAATTTGGTCGGTTTAGTGGCGATATATGTCGTAGCGTCCGAAGCCATAATTGACAGTGACACGTGTATCGGTAAAACGTTTTTCGCTTGTTAACGTCTCCAACATGAAATGAGCTTAAGACGCAGCTTCTGCTCGCATCGGTAAAACAAAATTAGTGCAACCTACAGCTATCTACCGCGAGGCAACATTATCGCTAGCGTCCGGCAATCCTCGACGGGCTTCGTGTGTGCGTAGGTATACGTACATACGTACACACCGAAAATTTCGAGATGTGCGCCGTTCCCGATCTTCCCCGGAACTAAATGTCACAAATGTTGGACGATATTTTCTCGAAATGGTAAACAAATACCTGAAAATTGTAGATTCCCACGGATTTCCTGAAATATGAGATGAAATCAAGTGATTGAGGTCTCAAAATGTACGTTTAGAATGTGGCTACGCAGCTCTACTCCTCTCCAGGACACGATATGAGCCAAACTATTTATTTTACAGCATATCAATCTCGACGCTCGCGTGGTAAGACAATCTACTTTTTTTTAATTCAAATCGCGGGATTTTCGGGGCAGACAGCCGTTCGTCTAAGCGACCATCGGTCATATTGAGTCATTAATTGCGACAACATGATTCTCTTGACAAATTATTGAAATATTTGCTCACGGCTGGCAACGTGTTGAAATCATCTCCTATTAACATCATCGGAAAGGCGCCGAAATCATGGACATAATCGACGGGACGGAGAAAAGAACTCGGTGCCGTCATATCAGCAATGTCCATTTGGGTCCCCCAGATTCATAACAATCATTGCTTTTATCTTTGTTTATTAATAAATGAGCCCGTAATCATCCTTAAATCGTCGTTATTGTATTTGATACGATATGACAGAAATAAAGGTAAAAGCAGCGAAGAACTCGATGACGTCGTGTTAGTAATGTCCATTCGGGTCCCCCAGAATGAGCACAATTGTTGCTTTTATCTTTTTTTATTAACAAATGCGCCTTGAATCGTCTTCAAATCATCGTCAGTGTATTTGATGCGATATGACAGAAAGGAAGGTAAAAGCAGAGATAAACTCGACGCCGTCGTGTTAGTAATGTCCATTTGGGTCCCCCAGAATGAGCACAATTATTGCTTTTATCTTTTTTTATTAACAAATGCGCCTGTAATCGTCTTCAAATCGTCGTCATTGTTTTGATGCGATACGACAGAAACAAAGGTAAAAGCAGAGAAAAACTCGACGCCATCATATTAGTAATGTCCATTTGGGTCCCCTAGAATCGACACAACCATTGCTTTTACCTTTGTTTATTAACAAATGCGCCTGTTATCATCCCAAAATCTTCGTCATTGTATTTCAAGCAATATGACTGAAAGAAAGGTAAAAGCAGAGAAGAACTCGATGCCGTCGTGTTGGTAATGTCCATTCGGGTCCCCCAGAATGAGCACAATTATTGCTTTTATCTTTCTTTATTAACAAATGCGCCTGTAATCGTCTTCAAATCGTCGTCATTTTATTCGATGCGATATGACTGAAAGAAAGGTAAAAGCAGAGAAAAACTCGACGCCGTCGTGTTAGTAATGTCCATTCGGGTCCCCCAGAATGAGCACAATTATTGCTTTTATCTTTTTTTATTAACAAATGCGCCTGTTATCGTCAAAAAATCTTCGTAATTGTATTTGAAGCAATATGACTGAAAGAAAGGTAAAAGCAGAGAAGAACGCGATGCCATCGTGTTAGTAATGTCCATTTGGGTCCTGCAGAATGAGCACAATTATTGCTTTTACCTTTGTTTATTAACAAATGCGCCTGATATCATCCGCAAATCTTCGTCATTGTATTTGAAGCAATATGACTGAAAGAAAGGTAAAAGCAGAGAAGACCGCGATGCCGTCGTGTTAGTAATGTCCATTCGGGTCCCCCAAAATGAGCACAATTATTGCTTTTATCTTTTTTTATTAACAAATGCGCCTGTTATCATCCCCTAATCATCGTCATTGTATTTGAAGCAATATGACTGAACGAAAGGTAAAAGCAGAGAAGAACGTGATGCCGTCGTGTTAGGAATGTCCATTTGGGTCCCCCAGAATCGACAGAACCATTGCTTTTACCTTTGTTTATTAACAAATGCGCCTGTTATCATCCCCAAATCTTCGTCATTGTATTTGAAGCAATATGACTGAAAGAAAGGTAAAAGCAGAGAAGAACGCGATGCCGTCGTGTTAGTAATATCTATTCGGGTCCCCCAGAATGAGCACAATTATTGATTTTATCTCTTTTTATTAACAAATGCGCCTGTTATCGTAAAAAAATCTTCGTAATTGTATATGAAGCAATATGACTGAAAGAAAGGTAAAAGCAGAGAAGAACGCGATGCCATCGTGTCAGTAATGTCCATTTGGGTCCCCCAGAATAAGCACAATTATTGCTTTTACCTTTGTTTATTAACAAATGCGCCTGTTATAATCCCCAAATCTTCGTCATTGTATTTGAAGCAATATGACTGAAAGAAAGGTAAAAGCAGAGAAGAACGCGATGCCGTCGTGTTAGTAATGTCCATTCGGGTCCCCCAGAATGAGCACAATTATTGCTTTTACCTTTGTTTATTAACAAATGCGCCTGTAATCGTCTTCAAATCGTCGTCATTGTATTTGAAGCAATATGACTGGAAGAAAGGTAAAAGCAGAGAAAAACTCGACGCCGTCGTGTTAGTAATGTCCATTCGGGTCCCCCAGAATGAGCACAATTATTGCTTTTACCTTTGTTTATTAACAAATGCGCCTGTAATCATCCCCAAATCTTCGTCATTGTATTTGAAGCAATATGACTGAAAGAAAGGTAAAAGCAGAGAAAAACTCGACGCCGTCGTGTTAGTAATGTCCATTTGGGTCCCCCAGAATGAGCACAATTATTGCTTTTATCTTTTTTTATTAACAAATGCGCCTATAATCGTCTTCAAATCGTCGTGATTGTATTTGAAGCAATATGACTGGAAGAAAGGTAAAAGCAGAGAAGAACGCGATGCCGTCGTGTTGGTAATGTCCATTCGGGTCCCCCAGAATGAGCACAATTATTGCTTTTACCTTTGTTTATTAACAAATGCGCCTGTTATCATCCTCAAATCTTCGTCATTGTATTTGAAGCAATATGACTGAAAGAAAGGTAAAAGCAGAGAAGAACGCGATGCCGTCGTGTCAGTAATGTCCATTCGGGTCCCCCAGAATGAGCACAATTATTGCTTTTATCTTTTTTTATTAACAAATGCGCCTGTTATCATCCCAAAATCTTCGTCATTGTATTTGAAGCAATATGACTGAAAGAAAGGTAAAAGCAGAGAAGAACGCGATGCCGTCGTGTTAGTAATGTCCATTCGGGTCCCCCAGAATCGACAGAACCATTGCTTTTACCTTTGTTTATTAACAAATGCGCCTGTTATCATCCCCAAATCTTCGTCATTGTATTTGAAGCAATATGACTGAAAGAAAGGTAAAAGCAGAGAAGAACGCGATGCCGTCGTGTTAGTAATGTCCATTCGGGTCCCCCAGAATGAGCACAATTATTGCTTTTACCTTTGTTTATTAACAAATGCGCCTGTTATCATCCCCAAATCTTCGTCATTGTATTTGAAGCAATATGACTGAAAGAAAGGTAAAAGCAGAGAAAAACTCGACGCCGTCGTGTTAGTAATGTCCATTTGGGTCCCCCAGAATGAGCACAATTATTGCTTTTATCTTTTTTTATTAACAAATGCGCCTGTAATCGTCTTCAAATCGTGGTCAGTGTATTTGATGCGATATGACAGAAACAAAGGTAAAAGCAGAGAAAAACTCGACGCCGTCATATTAGTAATGTCCATTTGGGTCCCCTAGAATCGACACAACCATTGCTTTTACCTTTGTTTATTAACAAATGCGCCTGTTATCATCCTCAAATCTTCGTCATTGTATTTGAAGCAATATGACTGAAAGAAAGGTAAAAGCAGAGAAGAACGCGATGCCGTCGTGTCAGTAATGTCCATTCGGGTCCCCCAGAATGAGCACAATTATTGCTTTTATCTTTTTTTTATTAACAAATGCGCCTGTTATCATCCCAAAATCTTCGTCATTGTATTTGAAGCAATATGACTGAAAGAAAGGTAAAAGCAGAGAAGAACGCGATGCCGTCGTGTTAGTAATGTCCATTCGGGTCCCCCAGAATCGACAGAACCATTGCTTTTACCTTTGTTTAGTAACAAATGCGCCTGTTATCATCCCCAAATCTTCGTCATTGTATTTGAAGCAATATGACTGAAAGAAAGGTAAAAGCAGAGAAGAACGCGATGCCGTCGTGTTGGTAATGTCCATTCGGGTCTCCCAGAATGAGCACAATTATTGCTTTTACCTTTGTTTATTAACAAATGCGCCTGTAATCGTCTTCAAATCGTCGTCATTGTATTTGAAGCAATATGACTGGAAGAAAGGTAAAAGCAGAGAAGAACGCGATGCCGTCGTGTCAGTAATGTCCATTCGGGTCCCCCAGAATGAGCACAATTATTGCTTTTACCTTTGTTTATTAACAAATGCGCCTGTTATCATCCCCAAATCTTCGTCATTGTATTTGAAGCAATATGACTGAAAGAAAGGTAAAAGCAGAGAAAAACTCGACGCCGTCGTGTTAGTAATGTCCATTTGGGTCCCCCAGAACGAGCACAATTATTGCTTTTATCTTTTTTTATTAACAAATGCGCCTGTAATCGTCTTCAAATCGTGGTCAGTGTATTTGATGCGATATGACAGAAACAAAGGTAAAAGCAGAGAAAAACTCGACGCCGTCATATTAGTAATGTCCATTCGGGTCCCCCAAAATGAGCACAATTATTGCTTTTATCTTTTTTTATTAACAAATGCGCCTGTAATCGTCTTCAAATCGTCGTCATTGTATTTGAAGCAATATGACTGGAAGAAAGGTAAAAGCAGAGAAGAACGCGATGCCGTCGTGTTGGTAATGTCCATTCGGGTCCCCCAGAATGAGCACAATTATTGCTTTTACCTTTGTTTATTAACAAATGCGCCTGTTATCATCCTCAAATCTTCGTCATTGTATTTGAAGCAATATGACTGAAAGAAAGGTAAAAGCAGAGAAGAACGCGATGCCGTCGTGTCAGTAATGTCCATTCGGGTCCCCCAGAATGAGCACAATTATTGCTTTTATCTTTTTTTATTAACAAATGCGCCTGTTATCATCCCAAAATCTTCGTCATTGTATTTGAAGCAATATGACTGAAAGAAAGGTAAAAGCAGAGAAGAACGCGATGCCGTCGTGTTAGTAATGTCCATTCGGGTCCCCCAGAATCGACAGAACCATTGCTTTTACCTTTGTTTATTAACAAATGCGCCTGTTATCATCCCCAAATCTTCGTCATTGTATTTGAAGCAATATGACTGAAAGAAAGTTAAAAGCAGAGAAAAACTCGACGCCGTCGTGTTAGTAATGTCCATTCGGGTCCCCCAGAATGAGCACAATTATTGCTTTTACCTTTGTTTATTAACAAATGCGCCTGTAATCATCCCCAAATCTTCGTCATTGTATTTGAAGCAATATGACTGAAAGAAAGGTAAAAGCAGAGAAAAACTCGACGCCGTCGTGTTAGTAATGTCCATTTGGGTCCCCCAGAATGAGCACAATTATTGCTTTTATCTTTTTTTATTAACAAATGCGCCTGTAATCGTCTTCAAATCGTCGTCATTGTATTTGAAGCAATATGACTGGAAGAAAGGTAAAAGCAGAGAAGAACGCGATGCCGTCGTGTTGGTAATGTCCATTCGGGTCCCCCAGAATGAGCACAATTATTGCTTTTACCTTTGTTTATTAACAAATGCGCCTGTTATCATCCTCAAATCTTCGTCATTGTATTTGAAGCAATATGACTGAAAGAAAGGTAAAAGCAGAGAAGAACGCGATGCCGTCGTGTTAGTAATGTCCATTCGGGTCCCCCAGAATCGACAGAACCATTGCTTTTACCTTTGTTTATTAACAAATGCGCCTGTTATCATCCCCAAATCTTCGTCATTGTATTTGAAGCAATATGACTGAAAGAAAGTTAAAAGCAGAGAAAAACTCGACGCCGTCGTGTTAGTAATGTCCATTCGGGTCCCCCAGAATGAGCACAATTATTGCTTTTACCTTTGTTTATTAACAAATGCGCCTGTAATCATCCCCAAATCTTCGTCATTGTATTTGAAGCAATATGACTGAAAGAAAGGTAAAAGCAGAGAAAAACTCGACGCCGTCGTGTTAGTAATGTCCATTTGGGTCCCCCAGAATGAGCACAATTATTGCTTTTATCTTTTTTTATTAACAAATGCGCCTGTAATCGTCTTCAAATCGTCGTCATTGTATTTGAAGCAATATGACTGGAAGAAAGGTAAAAGCAGAGAAGAACGCGATGCCGTCGTGTTGGTAATGTCCATTCGGGTCCCCCAGAATGAGCACAATTATTGCTTTTACCTTTGTTTATTAACAAATGCGCTTGTTATCATCCTCAAATCTTCGTCATTGTATTTGAAGCAATATGACTGAAAGAAAGGTAAAAGCAGAGAAGAACGCGATGCCGTCGTGTCAGTAATGTCCATTCGGGTCCCCCAGAATGAGCACAATTATTGCTTTTATCTTTTTTTATTAACAAATGCGCCTGTTATCATCCCAAAATCTTCGTCATTGTATTTGAAGCAATATGACTGAAAGAAAGGTAAAAGCAGAGAAGAACGCGATGCCGTCGTGTTAGTAATGTCCATTCGGGTCCCCCAGAATCGACAGAACCATTGCTTTTACCTTTGTTTATTAACAAATGCGCCTGTTATCATCCCCAAACCTTCGTCATTGTATTTGAAGCAATATGACTGAAAGAAAGGTAAAAGCAGAGAAGAACGCGATGCCGTCGTGTTGGTAATGTCCATTCGGGTCTCCCAGAATGAGCACAATTATTGCTTTTACCTTTGTTTATTAACAAATGCGCCTGTAATCGTCTTCAAATCGTCGTCATTGTATTTGAAGCAATATGACTGGAAGAAAGGTAAAAGCAGAGAAGAACGCGATGCCGTCGTGTCAGTAATGTCCATTCGGGTCCCCCAGAATGAGCACAATTATTGCTTTTACCTTTGTTTATTAACAAATGCGCCTGTTATCATCCCCAAATCTTCGTCATTGTATTTGAAGCAATATGACTGAAAGAAAGGTAAAAGCAGAGAAAAACTCGACGCCGTCGTGTTAGTAATGTCCATTTGGGTCCCCCAGAATGAGCACAATTATTGCTTTTATCTTTTTTTATTAACAAATGCGCCTGTAATCGTCTTCAAATCGTGGTCAGTGTATTTGATGCGATATGACAGAAACAAAGGTAAAAGCAGAGAAAAACTCGACGCCGTCATATTAGTAATGTCCATTCGGGTCCCCCAAAATGAGCACAATTATTGCTTTTATCTTTTTTTATTAACAAATGCGCCTGTTATCATCCCAAAATCTTCGTCATTGTATTTGAAGCAATATGACTGAAAGAAAGGTAAAAGCAGAGAAGAACGCGATGCCGTCGTGTTAGTAATGTCCATTCGGGTCCCCCAGAATCGACAGAACCATTGCTTTTACCTTTGTTTATTAACAAATGCGCCTGTTATCATCCCCAAATCTTCGTCATTGTATTTGAAGCAATATGACTGAAAGAAAGGTAAAAGCAGAGAAGAACGCGATGCCGTCGTGTTAGTAATGTCCAATCGGGTCCCCCAGAATGAGCACAATTATTGCTTTTACCTTTGTTTATTATCAAATGCGCCTGTAATCGTCTTCAAATCGTCGTCATTGTATTTGAAGCAATATGACTGGAAGAAAGGTAAAAGCAGAGAAGAACGCGATGCCGTCGTGTTGGTAATGTCCATTCGGGTCCCCCAGAATGAGCACAATTATTGCTTTTACCTTTGTTTATTAACAAATGCGCCTGTTATCATCCTCAAATCTTCGTCATTGTATTTGAAGCAATATGACTGAAAGAAAGGTAAAAGCAGAGAAGAACGCGATGCCGTCGTGTCAGTAATGTCCATTCGGGTCCCCCAGAATGAGCACAATTATTGCTTTTATCTTTTTTTATTAACAAATGCGCCTGTTATCATCCCAAAATCTTCGTCATTGTATTTGAAGCAATATGACTGAAAGAAAGGTAAAAGCAGAGAAGAACGCGATGCCGTCGTGTTAGTAATGTCCATTCGGGTCCCCCAGAATCGACAGAACCATTGCTTTTACCTTTGTTTATTAACAAATGCGCCTGTTATCATCCCCAAATCTTCGTCATTGTATTTGAAGCAATATGACTGAAAGAAAGGTAAAAGCAGAGAAAAACTCGACGCCGTCGTGTTAGTAATGTCCATTCGGGTCCCCCAGAATGAGCACAATTATTGCTTTTACCTTTGTTTATTAACAAATGCGCCTGTAATCATCCCCAAATCTTCGTCATTGTATTTGAAGCAATATGACTGAAAGAAAGGTAAAAGCAGAGAAAAACTCGACGCCGTCGTGTTAGTAATGTCCATTTGGGTCCCCCAGAATGAGCACAATTATTGCTTTTATCTTTTTTTATTAACAAATGCGCCTGTAATCGTCTTCAAATCGTCGTCATTGTATTTGAAGCAATATGACTGGAAGAAAGGTAAAAGCAGAGAAGAACGCGATGCCGTCGTGTTGGTAATGTCCATTCGGGTCCCCCAGAATGAGCACAATTATTGCTTTTACCTTTGTTTATTAACAAATGCGCCTGTTATCATCCTCAAATCTTCGTCATTGTATTTGAAGCAATATGACTGAAAGAAAGGTAAAAGCAGAGAAGAACGCGATGCCGTCGTGTCAGTAATGTCCATTCGGGTCCCCCAGAATGAGCACAATTATTGCTTTTATCTTTTTTTATTAACAAATGCGCCTGTTATCATCCCAAAATCTTCGTCATTGTATTTGAAGCAATATGACTGAAAGAAAGGTAAAAGCAGAGAAGAACGCGATGCCGTCGTGTTAGTAATGTCCATTCGGGTCCCCCAGAATCGACAGAACCATTGCTTTTACCTTTGTTTATTAACAAATGCGCCTGTTATCATCCCCAAATCTTCGTCATTGTATTTGAAGCAATATGACTGAAAGAAAGGTAAAAGCAGAGAAGAACGCGATGCCGTCGTGTTGGTAATGTCCATTCGGGTCTCCCAGAATGAGCACAATTATTGCTTTTACCTTTGTTTATTAACAAATGCGCCTGTAATCGTCTTCAAATCGTCGTCATTGTATTTGAAGCAATATGACTGGAAGAAAGGTAAAAGCAGAGAAGAACGCGATGCCGTCGTGTCAGTAATGTCCATTCGGGTCCCCCAGAATGAGCACAATTGTTGCTTTTACCTTTGTTTATTAACAAATGCGCCTGTTATCATCCCCAAATCTTCGTCATTGTATTTGAAGCAATATGACTGAAAGAAAGGTAAAAGCAGAGAAAAACTCGACGCCGTCGTGTTAGTAATGTCCATTTGGGTCCCCCAGAATGAGCACAATTATTGCTTTTATCTTTTTTTATTAACAAATGCGCCTGTAATCGTCTTCAAATCGTGGTCAGTGTATTTGATGCGATATGACAGAAACAAAGGTAAAAGCAGAGAAAAACTCGACGCCGTCATATTAGTAATGTCCATTCGGGTCCCCCAAAATGAGCACAATTATTGCTTTTATCTTTTTTTATTAACAAATGCGCCTGTTATCATCCCAAAATCTTCGTCATTGTATTTGAAGCAATATGACTGAAAGAAAGGTAAAAGCAGAGAAGAACGCGATGCCGTCGTGTTAGTAATGTCCATTCGGGTCCCCCAGAATCGACAGAACCATTGCTTTTACCTTTGTTTATTAACAAATGCGCCTGTTATCATCCCCAAATCTTCGTCATTGTATTTGAAGCAATATGACTGAAAGAAAGGTAAAAGCAGAGAAGAACGCGATGCCGTCGTGTTAGTAATGTCCAATCGGGTCCCCCAGAATGAGCACAATTATTGCTTTTACCTTTGTTTATTATCAAATGCGCCTGTAATCGTCTTCAAATCGTCGTCATTGTATTTGAAGCAATATGACTGGAAGAAAGGTAAAAGCAGAGAAGAACGCGATGCCGTCGTGTTGGTAATGTCCATTCGGGTCCCCCAGAATGAGCACAATTATTGCTTTCACCTTTGTTTATTAACAAATGCGCCTGTTATCATCCTCAAATCTTCGTCATTGTATTTGAAGCAATATGACTGAAAGAAAGGTAAAAGCAGAGAAGAACGCGATGCCGTCGTGTTAGTAATGTCCATTCGGGTCCCCCAGAATCGACAGAACCATTGCTTTTACCTTTGTTTATTACCAAATGCGCCTGTTATCATCCCCAAATCTTCGTCATTGTATTTGAAGCAATATGACTGAAAGAAAGGTAAAAGCAGAGAAGAACTCGATGCCGTCGTGTTAGTAATGTCCATTCGGGTCCCCCAGAATCGACAGAACCATTGCTTTTACCTTTGTTTATTAACAAATGCGCCTGTTATCATCCCCAAATCTTCGTCATTGTATTTGAAGCAATATGACTGAAAGAAAGGTAAAAGCAGAGAAGAACGCGATGCCGTCGTGTTAGTAATGTCCAATCGGGTCCCCCAGAATGAGCACAATTATTGCTTTTACCTTTGTTTATTAACAAATGCGCCTGTAATCGTCTTCAAATCGTCGTCATTGTATTTGAAGCAATATGACTGGAAGAAAGGTAAAAGCAGAGAAGAACGCGATGCCGTCGTGTTGGTAATGTCCATTCGGGTCCCCCAGAATGAGCACAATTATTGCTTTTACTTTTGTTTATTAACAAATGCGCCTGTTATCATCCTCAAATCTTCGTCATTGTATTTGAAGCAATATGACTGAAAGAAAGGTAAAAGCAGAGAAGAACGCGATGCCGTCGTGTCAGTAATGTCCATTCGGGTCCCCCAGAATGAGCACAATTATTGCTTTTATCTTTTTTTATTAACAAATGCGCCTGTAATCGTCTTCAAATCGTGTTCAGTGTATTTGATGCGATATGACAGAAACAAAGGTAAAAGCAGAGAAAAACTCGACGCCGTCATATTAGTAATGTCCATTCGGGTCCCCCAGAATCGACAGAACCATTGCTTTTACCTTTGTTTATTAACAAATGCGCCTGTTATCATCCCCAAATCTTCGTCATTGTATTTGAAGCAATATGACTGAAAGAAAGGTAAAAGCAGAGAAGAACGCGATGCCGTCGTGTTGGTAATGTCCATTCGGGTCTCCCAGAATGAGCACAATTATTGCTTTTACCTTTGTTTATTAACAAATGCGCCTGTAATCGTCTTCAAATCGTCGTCATTGTATTTGAAGCAATATGACTGGAAGAAAGGTAAAAGCAGAGAAGAACGCGATCCCGTCGCGTCAGTAATGTCCATTCGGGTCCCCCAGAATGAGCACAATTATTGCTTTTACCTTTGTTTATTAACAAATGCGCCTGTTATCATCCCCAAATCTTCGTCATTGTATTTGAAGCAATATGACTGAAAGAAAGGTAAAAGCAGAGAAAAACTCGACGCCGTCGTGTTAGTAATGTCCATTTGGGTCCCCCAGAATGAGCACAATTATTGCTTTTATCTTTTTTTATTAACAAATGCGCCTGTAATCGTCTTCAAATCGTGGTCAGTGTATTTGATGCGATATGACAGAAACAAAGGTAAAAGCAGAGAAAAACTCGACGCCGTCATATTAGTAATGTCCATTCGGCTCCCCCAAAATGAGCACAATTATTGCTTTCACCTTTGTTTATTAACAAATGCGCCTGTTATCATCCCAAAATCTTCGTCATTGTATTTGAAGCAATATGACTGAAAGAAAGGTAAAAGCAGAGAAGAACGGGATGCCGTCGTGTTAGTAATGTCCATTCGGGTCCCCCAGAATCGACAGAACCATTGCTTTTACCTTTGTTTATTAACAAATGCGCCTGTTATCATCCCCAAATCTTCGTCATTGTATTTGAAGCAATATGACTGAAAGAAAGGTAAAAGCAGAGAAGAACGCGATGCCGTCGTGTTAGTAATGTCCATTCGGGTCCCCCAGAATCGACAGAACCATTGCTTTTACCTTTGTTTATTAACAAATGCGCCTGTTATCATCCCCAAATCTTCGTCATTGTATTTGAAGCAATATGAGTGAAAGAAAGGTAAAAGCAGAGAAGAACGCGATGCCGTCGTGTTAGTAATGTCACTTCGGGTCCCCCAGCATGAGCACAATTATTGCTTTTATCTTTGTTTATTAACAAATGCGCCTGTTATCATCCCCAAATCTTCGTCATTGTATTTGAAGCAAAATGACTGGAAGAAAGGTAAAAGCAAAGAAGAACGCGATGCCGTCGTGTTAGTAATGTCCATTCGGGTCCCCCAGAATGAGCCTAATTATTGCTTTTATCTTTTTTTATTAACCAATGCGCCTGTTATCATCCCCAAATCTTCGTCATTGTATTTGAAGCAATATGACTGAAAGAAAGGTAAAAGCAGAGAAAAACTCGACGCCGTCGTGTTAGTAATGTACATTTGGGTCCCCCAGAATGAGCACAATTATTGCTTTTATCTTTTTTTATTAACAAATGCGCCTGTTATCATCCCCAAATCGTCGTCATTGTATTTGAAGCAATATGACTGGAAGAAAGGTAAAAGCAGAGAAGAACGCGATGCCGTCGTGTTGGTAATGTCCATTCGGGTCCCCCAGAATGAGCACAATTATTGCTTTTACCTTTGTTTATTAACAACTGCGCCTGTTATGATCCCCAAATCTTCGTCATTGTATTTGAAGCAATATGACTGGAAGAAAGGTAAAAGCAGAGAAGAACGCGATGCCGTCGTGTTGGTAATGTCCATTCGGGTCTCCCAGAATGAGCACAATTATTGCTTTTACCTTTGTTTATTAACAAATGCGCCTGATATCATCCCTAAATCTTCGTCATCGTATTTGAAGCAATATGACTGAAAGAAAGGTAAAAACAGAGAAGAACGCGATGCCGTCGTGTTGGTATTGTCCATTCGGGTCCCCCAGAATGAGCACAATTATTGCTTTTATCTTTTTTTATTAACAAATGCGCCTGTTATCATCCCCAAATCTTCGTCATTGTATTTGAAGCAATATGACTGGAAGAAAGGTAAAAGCAAAGAAGAACGCGATGCCGTCGTGTTAGTAATGTCCATTCGGGTCCCCCAGAATGAGCACAATTATTGCTTTTACCTTTGTTTATTAACAAATGCGCCTGTTATGATCCCAAAATCTTCGTCATTGTATTTGAAGCAATACGACTGGAAGAAAGGTAAAAGCAGAGGAGGACGCGATGACGTCATGTTGGTAATGTCCATTCGGGTCTCCCAGAATGAGCACAATTATTGCTTTTACCTTTGTTTATTAACAAATGCGCCTGATATCATCCCTAAATCTTCGTCATTGCATTTGAAGCAATATGACTGAAAGAAAGGTAAAAGCAGAGAAGAACGCGATGCCGTCGTGTTGGTAATGTCCATTCGGGTCCCCCAGAATGAGCACAATTATTGCTTTTACCTTTGTTTATTAACAACTGCGCCTGTTATGATCCCCAAATCTTCGTCATTGTATTTGAAGCAATATGACTGGAAGAAAGGTAAAAGCAGAGAAGAACGCGATCCCGTCGTGTTGGTAATGTCCATTCGGGTCTCCCAGAATGAGCACAATTATTGCTTTTACCTTTGTTTATTAACAAATGCGCCTGATATCATCCCTAAATCTTCGTCATCGTATTTGAAGCAATATGACTGAAAGAAAGGTAAAAACAGAGAAGAACGCGATGCCGTCGTGTTGGTATTGTCCATTCGGGTCCCCCAGAATGAGCACAATTATTGCTTTTATCTTTTTTTATTAACAAATGCGCCTGTTATCATCCCCAAATCTTCGTCATTGTATTTAAAGCCATATGACTGAAAGAAAGGTAAAAGCAGAAAAGAACTCGATGCCGTCGTGTTAGTAATGTCCATTCGGGTCCCCCAGAATGAGCACAATTATTGCTTTTATCTTTTTTATTAACAAATGCGCCTGTAATCGTCCTCAAATCGTCGTCAGTGTATTTGACGCGATACGACAGAAACAAAGGTAAAAGCAGAGAAGAACTCGATGCTGTCGTGCTGGTAATGTCCATTCGGGTCCCCCAGAATGAGCACAATTATTGCTTTTATCTTTTTTTATTAACAAATGCGCCTGTACTCGTCTTCAAATCGTGTTCAGTGTATTTGATGCGATATGACAGAAACAAAGGTAAAAGCAGAGCAAAACTCGACGCCGTCATATTAGTAATGTCCATTTGGGTCCCCCAGAATCGACAGAACCATTGCTTTTACCTTTGTTCATTAACAAATGCGCCTGTTATCATCCCCCAATCTTCGTCATTGTATTTGAAGCAATATGACTGAAAGAAAGGTAAAAGCAGAGAAGAACGCGATGCCGTCGTGTTAGTAATGTCCATTTGGGTCCCCCAGAATGAGCACAATTATTGCTTTTACCTTTGTTCATTCACAAATGCGCCTGATATCAACCCCAAATCTTCGTCATTGTATTTGAAGCAATATGACTGAAAGAATGGTAAAAGCAGAGAAGAACGCAATGCCGTCGTGTTAGTAATGTCCATTTGGGTCCCCCAGAATGAGCACAATTATTGCTTTTACCTTTGTTTATTAACAAATGCGCCTGTTATCATCCCCAAATCTTCGTCATTGTATTTGAAGCAGTATGACTGGACGAAAGGTGAAAGCAGAGAAGAACGCGATGCCGTCGTGTTGGTAATGTCCATTCGGGTCCCCCGGAATGAGCACAATTATTGCTTTTACCTTTGTTTATTAACAAATGCGCCTGTTATGATCCCAAAATCTTCGTCATTGCATTTGAAGCAATATGACTGAATGAAAGGTATAAGCAGAGAAGAACGCGATGCCGTCGTGTTAGTAATGTCCATTCGGGTCCCCCAAAATGAGCACAATTATTGCTTTTGTCTTTTTTTATTAACAAATGCGCCTGTTATCATCCCCAAATCTTCGTCATTGTATTTGAAGCAATATGACTGAAAGAAAGGTAAAAGCAGAGAAGAACGCGATGCCGTCGTGTTAGTAATGTCCATTCGGGTCCCCCAGAATGAGCACAATTATTGCGTTTACCTTTGTTTATTAACAAATGCGCCCGTTATCATCCCCAAATCTTCGTCATTGTATTTGAAGCAATATGACTGAAAGAAAGGTAAAAGCAGAGAAGAACGCGATGCCGTCGTGTTAGTAATGTCCATTCGGATCCCCCAGAATGAGCACAATTATTGCTTTTATCTTTTTTTATTAACAAATGCGCCTGTTATCATCCCAAAATCTTCGTCATTGTATTTGAAGCAATATGACTGAAAGAAAGGTAAAAGCAGAGAAGAACGCGATGCCGTCGTGTTAGTAATGTCCATTCGGGTCCCCCAGAATCGACAGAACCATTGCTTTTACCTTTGTTTATTAACAAATGCGCCTGTTATCATCCCCAAATCTTCGTCATTGTATTTGAAGCAATATGACTGAAAGAAAGGTAAAAGCAGAGAAGAACGCGATGCCGTCGTGTTGGTAATGTCCATTCGGGTCTCCCAGAATGAGCACAATTATTGCTTTTACCTTTGTTTATTAACAAATGCGCCTGTAATCGTCTTCAAATCGTCGTCATTGTATTTGAAGCAATATGACTGGAAGAAAGGTAAAAGCAGAGAAGAACGCGATGCCGTCGTGTCAGTAATGTCCATTCGGGTCCCCCAGAATGAGCACAATTATTGCTTTTACCTTTGTTTATTAACAAATGCGCCTGTTATCATCCCCAAATCTTCGTCATTGTATTTGAAGCAATATGACTGAAAGAAAGGTAAAAGAAGAGAAAAACTCGACGCCGTCGTGTTAGTAATGTCCATTTGGGTCCCCCAGAATGAGCACAATTATTGCTTTTATCTTTTTTTATTAACAAATGCGCCTGTAATCGTCTTCAAATCGTGGTCAGTGTATTTGATGCGATATGACAGAAACAAAGGTAAATGCAGAGAAAAACTCGACGCCGTCATATTAGTAATGTCGATTTGGGTCCCCCAGAATCGACAGAACCATTGCTTTTACCTTTGTTTATTAACAAATGCGCCTGTTATCATCGCCAAATCTTCATCATTGTATTTGAAGCAATATGACTGAAAGAAAGGTAAAAGCAGAGAAGAACGCGATGCCGTCGTGTTAGTAATGTCCATTCGGGTCCCCCAGAATGAGCACAATTATTGCTTTAATCTTTTTTTATTAACAAATGCGCCTGTAATCGTCCTCAAATCGTCGTCATTTTATTCGATGCGATATGACTGAAAGAAAGGTAAAAGCAGAGAAGAACTCGATGCCGTCATATCAGGCATGTCCAATCGGGTACCCCAGAATCATCACAATCATTGCTTTTATTTTTATTAATAAATGTGCTTATAATCGTCGTCCATGTGGCATATCGGATTCCCCGGAACCACCATCACCGTTGCTTTTACCTTTGTCAATCAACAAATGCGCTTGAAACCGTCCACCGAGCGTCTCGATACCCTTTGACGCATAATAACCGAAAGTAAGGTAAAAGCGAAC
Source organism: Ophion costatus (assembly GCA_951751655.1). Lineage (NCBI taxonomy): Eukaryota > Metazoa > Arthropoda > Insecta > Hymenoptera > Ichneumonidae > Ophion > Ophion costatus. The sequence goes on along the minus strand of OX632365.1, from coordinate 8,834,675 downwards.
ATAAGCTCGGGACAGTCATATCGGGGATTTCCGAACCGATCCCCTAGAACCATAATCATCATTATGGAATAACTGGTTTACGCCTTCAGAACCATCGCCGACATGTATTAGTTATTTATTGCGTAGATAGAAATCGAATCGCCGCTCCAGGTAGAGGCACGGTCAACTTGTCTGAAAAAAATACGAAACTTGTTTTTGTTCCGATGTTCGGTACTTTTCAATTCATCATTAAAAACACCTTTTTCCAGTACGTTGTTGTGTTTTCATTTACGTCTTGTGAACGCAAAAAAAGACAAAGACACGTACTGTAGATTTTGATTCGAATCGAAATGTTAAATAACTCTAGAGATAATCGCTCGCCGTCTCGAATCATGATTTTGCACATCCAAAATGGCAACCAATCATGGCCGGCGACATCACGTAATACCAAATCACGCGCCAAACAGTTCATTTCGGCAAACCTTCACCGCGCGTGCTCCCCATTTGCCCAAGATGTCAGAAATTAATAGCAGACGATCGATGAAACGTCAAATCACGCGTCATATTTGGCGTTTCGACGACAGTTCGACGTGTGTGCGCTAAATCTGCATATTCAAGATGGTATCAGCTGACAATACCAGCTGACTAATCCGAAACGTCAAATAACGCGTTTTGACGTTTGACGATGCGTTCGGACCGAACCGCGTAGCGTGCTCTCCGAACCCGAGTTCAGAGCGCACTCGAAACGTGGCAAATGTCCACATTACGCACACGCGCGTGTGCACTCGTGCATCCTCATGCACGCACACGCTCACACAATGCTCGCAGTAATGAATGTGGGAAAAATAATACGCGTAATAGGAAAAAGTCTGTCAATTTTCCCTAATCCGTGTTAAAGTTTTTTTTCAAAATGATGTGTCCAAGAGCTGGAAACGAATTCCAAATTATTCAAAATATTATTTGCAGTACATGGAATCTTCGAACTTTTTCGAAATTGCCCATATTCTCTGCAATGGACTCGGATGGGTGCAAATTCAGATCCCTTAGCTCATTCGCGGGTCGAGGGATTCTCAACCACCTTCTTGTGACAGCCGAACATTCCGAAGTTGCAGTTGTAACGTACCAAGCTAGGACATCCCATAGCACGATCGCGTCTGACTTAAATCGCTTGTTTCACGCAAATTGCCACTCTACGGCGTATTTTTAACAATTTTTTCCACCATGATGGCAGGCGCAAATCAAGTTTTCCGGGGTGCATTGTATTCGGAATTTAAAAATCTTCAATCTCATGTGCTCGGAATGTATTTTGCGTTTTTTTTCGCAATGCCTTATTTCTTCTGGCGTACATTTTTCAAGACAAAAATCTGCCGTATTTTTTTTCGAAAAAGGCTCGAAAAACCATTCAAAATCATATTTTTTTCAGACCCAAAATCTTCGCGCAAGGCCCTCAAAAAAAGCATGGCCACATTATAATTGTCACCCTGTATATATATATATACATACTCGGTAAACTCCTGGTACATCCAAGAGAGTCTCCGGAGTACGAATAATAATATTGATACCTATACTTACATGTTTATTTCGGGGACATTCACGAGTCCCCGAACTAGTATCCAACATATATATGTATATTCGTGTTGACCATAACACAATGGTCCTAGAAATAAGGAATATTGTCAGATCCACATTATGTATATATTGGGGACGCAGTAGTCCTCGAATAACCCGTGAAACTGTTCCCAAGCGGTCAGCTGCATCGCGAGTTTTCTCACAGACCTCCTCGGAGCTTGGTCACCACGTTGTCAGCACATCCTGTCGATATCGAAAAATATCAATTTCATTGCCCATGTGTCACGTCCCGTTGCGTTTTTTTTGTGTGGTGTTAATTTAAGATATAAGGTAAGTGAAATATAAGAATTTGCCTCATGTCTCTGTGCGATGTCGGGAGCGAAATGTCAACGCAATCGGATGTACCCGGTCGAATTCCGCTGATCCAGCCTCACACGATCCGCGGGGTTCGACTGTGGGACTCGGGGAACGAACAAGTTTCCGTGGACGTTGCCAAACCCCCCCCTCCCCCGGGCTAATAGCGACTGAGCTAACGTCGGTCCGGTGGGAGTAAGGATGAGCAGTTCCGATTTGTCCACGGTTCGTTCCTGGAGTCGGAGAAAAACTCCTAGCAAAGCAGTGCTCGCGGCGGTGTAAAAAGTCTGGGCCTTAGACTCGGCATACCCGCACAGAGACGTCAGTCTTTACTAGAAACGCCCTAATAGCACGGAACTCGCGGCGGTGTAGTAAGTCTGGGCTGACGACCCGGCGGACTCGCACAGAGAAATCAGTGTTATTATCAAATTTAACCCCATTCTTGTATTACCCCAAATAATTCTCGAGTCAGATAGAAAGGTGCGGGGTCCTACGGTAAATCCCCGATCCAAACAGATGACCGTAAGTGCGACGTGTGGTGTGCGGGAGAGAATCGCGGGGAAGACTGTCCCTGCGGAAGAGTGTTCGCGACCGAGAGTGAGAGAGCGAGAGAGAGCGACGCGGGGTGTGCTGTCCCCGCGTAAAGGCGCGATTATTGGCCACCAGCGACGGTTGTAAGTAGGCTTAAAGTAGGATAGTAAAATATCACTTATAAGCATTTACCCCTAACCCTCATTCGTCAGAAGTTATTTCTCCACCCCCATTTCCACAAGAGAGTTTGCCGGGCCCGTCTGGGACGTGCTGCTATTCCCTTATATCAAACAGGGGTCATATTGAAGAACCCAAAAGTAAGCCAAAATCGTCTCTTCCGGACGTAACAAATTGGTGGCAGCGGTGGGATACCCGCCTGCACTGTGCAAACTCAGTTGTGGACATTGGAATATAACGGAAAGGTGGAAAATGATGCTCATTAAGTTGTCATGAATTTAAAATCGTATTTCGCCAACAAGTCCGTAATCTGAGTGTTGAATTTTCCGATTTTCCTGTTGACGAATAAAAATAATTTAAGCAAGATGACTGACGGTCCTCGCGATACCAGTTTTGGGGCCGGTGCGGGATCCAGTGGCGAGGGACCAAACGGCTCGCTTACCGGGACCGTAACACCCGCCGACCTATCGGTCATAATCAGTGGCATTAACCTGACAAACAGGTTGGTGTCTATTCCAGAATTCGACGGCACCTCGACTCCCCTCGGCGATTACTTACAGAACATCCAGAATGCATCTGCGTTCGTACCACCGTATCAAATGCCCGAATTCGTGACCGCGGTATTAAGTAGAAGCGGGGGGGAGCGTGTGCCTGTATCCAAGGTCAAAATGTTTGCTCGGTTGGAGAATTAACGGCCGCGCTGCGCGAGGGATTAACTCATCGTCGAAACTTCAATTCTTGTTTGGGTAAACTCTATGGGTTGCGCTTAAACCAAGGTGAAACACCCCGGAGCCTATATCTCCGAATTCTCAGGTTGATGAGCGTTGCTCGAACTGCATGGAAGGAAGAGTTAGGCTGTGAGGCCTCGGAGATGAACGTTGATCCGATCGCGGCTTTAGCCCTTGAATCCTTCCGACAAGCGTTGCCTTCGCGACTGAATGAATTACTGTACGTCGCGAAACCAAAAACCCTCAGGGAAGCGCTTGAGATAGTAGAGGATCTATCCTCGGATTCGTTAGCCGGGGCGGTAGAATCAAAGAATGGGGAAAGGCTGCGGACCCCCGTCGGGGATGCCCTCGCGTTAGTCGCCAAAACGGAGGCAAAACGGAGAGATTCGCGGTCGTCTTCCCCCGCGTCCCGCCCAGAGTCGGAACGGGAGCTGCGCTAGAGCCAGCACCGCGATTCAGTAGTCCTGGTAGGTCGGAATATTTTAGACCCTCGGGAATATTGAAACACCGAGAGGATTCGCCTGCTAGATCACGTCGACCGAGGTCACCTGATGATCGAGGTGGATGTGAGCAACCCTTGGAACCAACTGTGCCCTTGTAACCAACGGACCCCCACTCAATATCGAAAAGGGGGTGGCTGTAACCACCGGTACTGCTGTGCCTATACGGGAGGGTGCAATCGCTATCCTTGGACTGTTACCGCCCAGAGATATACGCGCGGCGAGCGTTCAACACCATCGCCTGCCGCGGATCAGTACAGTCCGCGACCCCAGAGTCCCGAGCCTTTAAACTAGAAAGGGGCTCGTCGTCCGGCCACGACGAGCCAGCCTCCCTTCCCCACCAACGATAGACGTACCGTAAAATTTCAGGACAGCCGTTAGTAGGGAGATATCCGCAATCTTCTACCGCAATCTTCTCGTCAGATAGCGAGGATGAAGTCAAATCCCCGGTTGTCATATTGTCTGCTCCGGAGCTTGTTAATGGAACCCAAAAATTTTATTGTGATCCCCGGTTGAGCTTTTACTTCATCAAACTCCACGCCCTAGGTGATAACGTCACGTAAGACCCCGCGAAATCGCGGGAATACGTCGGTCCCACGAACGAAAACGCGTGGTCGTTGGGAACGGTAAAATTAACGATTAATGACCAGCCCCACACGTTTCACGTCGTCAAGGAGTTCGTGACAGAAAGCAATGGATTGCTCGGTAGGCCCTTCATACGCCGCGAAAAGGCCGAGCTATCATTTCACCATAATGCTCTGGTAATGACGAGTGATCCTATTCGTCCTCGACCGTTTTTAACAAACGACTCGCCGCGAACGATTTCCTTCGCGCCGAGTAAAAGAATCTTCACCATCAAAGCTCGGACACGGAAACCCTTGGCAGTTGCCGTCACTAACCCGGACCTTCGAGAGGGTTATTTGCCCCGAATCAAGACCGAACCCGGATTATACATCGGTAATGCTCTAGTATCCCAAAAGAATGGGATATGTCACGTTCTCGCGATAAATACGTTAACTCATGACGTATACATCGAGGTCACGCCGCAGGAAATCTTGCCCTTCGAATACTACCAGGCTGGCCCAAGCGAGGACAGTAATTCCTCGGACGATTAATCATTGCCGCCGTCGGATCGAATTGCAGCAGTGCTAGAAGCTTTGCGCCTGGACGCGTTGAACGATGTCGGACGTTCTCACGTCCGTCAAATCGTGGAAGAAGATCCGACAAACTGCCTGGTGACAAGCTACCCGGTACAAGCCTCGTTGCACACCGGATACCCACGGAAAATGACTTGCCGGTGAACACTCGCCAATACAGATTTCCTTCCATACATCCAGATGAAGCCGAAACACAAATAAAAAGGAAACTCGAAAATAGAGCATTCATACCATCGCAATCCCCGTACAATTCGCCGGTATGGATTGTACCTAAGAAACCCGACTCTCAAGGTCGGCCAAGGATGCGAATGGTGATAGACTTCAGGAAACTAAATGAGAAGACTATCTCTGATGCCTACCCGCTGCCTAATATATTGGATATATTGGATCAGTTGGGTGAAGCACAGTATTTCTCGACCCTCGACCTGGCGAGCGGCCGTCAGCAAATTCCAATGGATCCGCGTGATAGCGAGAAGACCGCGTTCTCGACACCGAACGGTCATTATGAGTACGTTCGTATGCCCGAAGGCTTGAAAAACGCACCCGTGACTTTCCAGCGGTTGATGGATAGTGTACTTCGAGGACTTCATGGTGCGGAATTGTTCGTTCACCTTGACGACATCGTTGTATTCGCTCGATCGTTGGAAGAACATGGGGTAAAAGTTCGTCGATTAATGGCTCGATTGCGGGACGCAAATCTCGTCCTTGAGCCCGACAAGTGTGAGTTCCTGAAAAAGGAAGTATGCTATCTTGGCCACATAATTGGGCGAGATGGTCTACGGCCCGATCCCCGTAAACTCGAAGTTGTGAAACGCTTCCCAACCCCGAAAATGGCGAAAAATAGCCGGCAGTTCCTCGGACTCGCCAGATATTATAGCAGATTTATCAGGAATTTTTCGAGTCGTGCCAAGCCGTTAACAGACCTCTTAAAAAAGGGTAAGCCGTTCGAGTGGGGAAGCGCGCAACGACGAAGTTTCCGAGACTTGCGTATGGCCCTCTGTACGGATCCCATACTCAAATTTCCCGCTTTCAACCGACCCTTTATGCTTACCACGGACACGACGGACTACGGCGTTGGGGCCGTGTTAAGGCAGGAGCATGACGGCTTTGAATTCCCAATCGCCTATTTCTCCCGCATACTTCTCCCAGCCGAAATAAATTACGGTACAACGGAGAAGGAGTGCCTCGCTGTCATGAAAGCTTTGGATCATTTTCAGCCATATTTATATGGCCGAAAATTCAAACTTGTCTCCGATCACGAGCCTCTTAAATGGATTGGCTCTATGAGTGATCCAGGAAAGAGGTTGGTACGTTGGAGACTGAGCCGCCAAAATTACAACTATGAGTTTGTCTACAAACCAGGAAAGCTAAATATCAATGCGGACACTCTTTCCATAATTCAATAAACCCAATATCATCAGGATCGAGCGAATCGGAGGATTCGGACCGGCCGACAATGGTACTCCCTATAGACAGCGGGAGACCCCGGCTGCACTCCGCCCCGAATGAACGTCGTGTGGGGCCGTGGAGTCCAAGGCAACCCGATCCTAACGCTCCGAGCCCTATCGCTCGCCGTACGCGCGGACAAACAGCTGATCCAAGTGCAGCACGCGGCCGACCTAATTACGTAGATTCTTCGGGGACCAGCTCAGGAGAGGAAGCCCGGCCCATGCAACGGCTAAATCTCAGCATGCTGCCTGCCCCCTCCTGACCCCGAAGCGACGATTTCTCAAATGCCCGCCACAGATAGCCGATAAGACGCTGTGTCCACCACTCGCGGCTATAGACGCTGGGGCCCCCGGCCCTAACAACCTTAATGAAATTATCGTCCCGGTCGAGGCTCCTCCTAGCGATACAGAGGACAATACTCCCGTGGAAGATTTTGTACCCGACGGAAATAAATCGGTCAACGAGGAGCTGCAACGTACCTTCCAGAAATTTGACGAGTCACTCATACAACTCGAACAGAAATTTAGCGAAGGGCGAGAACAGTACCAGCCAATATGATCGAGGTATCGTTACCTAAGCGACTTTCTGATGGTGCGGAAGTCGATGAAACAATCCGGGAGGTGCTCAATGAATTAGATCCCATTGTAACTAGAGATGATCATGTATTGAGCAACCGACTAAAGGAATTGTCCGCGCGGTTCCAGCAGGTCACCAAAGAGGAGCTCTTACGAAGAACGAGCCTCGCAGCGACTCGTTCGTGTAAGCAACACAGTGACGCGGATGATGTGGGCGAGATGCACGGGGCGCCAGCTGCAGCTTCTACGCTTCTGCAAGAGTCGGGCAGCGAGACAGAAGAGACGCATCGCACGGGCCCCTTCCCCCATCCTTCTCCGGCGGTACCATCGGCCTTATGGGGGCAGCGTGGCGACGCCGCACCGTTGGAGCCTCGCGATGAAACAAGCGAGGACGGAACGCAATCATGCTCGCCCGATGACGCAACCATGCTGTCACCTGTACGAAAAAGGGAAGGAGGCGCAAATAACGCTCTAAAACGTAGCCGGTCGCCCTCACATGCCTTACCTCCGCGTGCTCGACCGTTGCCCAGCAACGAGTCCAGCGTACCCTATCATGACACTAAATCGGACCTATATGGCATTCCGACGTCACCAACCCAAACACATCAGGTTTTGATTCACAATTCAGAAATAGTTGGGGATCGTGAGTCTCACATATCGGAAAGACAACTTCGTACACTTCGTCTCTGCCGATGGCGAGCTGGTTACCCCAGTGGGGAAATTATTATCCGACCTGGGACTTATCGATGCGTCGTCTATACGAGACAAAAATCTGGCGGGCGAACTGATCGCAGTGACACGATATGGACAACACAGAATTTTTAGTGTCGTAATGACAGGGCGGTATTATGACGATACGAGCCTCCGAGAAATCCGAGATGGATTGACGGCCCTTGAACAAGAGATAGGTCGATTGGGACTAAGGTCGTTTCGCAAATCACGTCATGGCGATTTTACGGACGAACAAACTGACAAATTCCTGCATATGATCCATTCCTTGTTCAAGAACAAGGCGATAGATGTGCTGATTTGCTATGGCAGGACCCAGATTCCTCCCCCAGAGTCGAGCGAGGCCATAATTAAAGAAATGCACTCGAGCCTTATAGGCGGCCATAAGGGCGTCACGAAGACCTATAGGCGAATTCGAGAGCGTTTCTACTGGCCTACCCTCAAAAACGGCACCCAAAACTATATTCGTCGTTGTAAAAGCTGTCAAGAACGGAAACTCGTTCGCGCAAAGACTCGCGAACCCATGCTTTTAACCGATACACCGGCAGACACTTTCGATAAAGTGTCCCTCGATACCGATGGTCCATCGCCTACTTCTCCTCGCGGAAATAAGCACATGCTAACGATGCAAGATAATTTATCAAAATATTGCCTTGCCGAACCAATTCCCGACTTGAAGGCGGCCACCGTTGCAGAGGCAATAGTGCGTCGGCTGCACAACCAATTCGGAGCTCCACGGGCAGTTCTAGCTGACCGTGGAACCGCATTTACGAATGGGTTGTTGCGGGAATCTCCAAAATTTATAAGGTTAACCATACAGCAACATCTGGCTACCGGCCGCAAACCAACGGTGCATTGGAACGGAGTCATATCGTTCTAACGGAATAAATGAAGCACTATGCGGATAAATACGACGATTGGGACCGTTTACTACCCTTTGCCGAGTTCTCTTACAATACCAGCGTTCACGAGGCAACAAATTTCACGCTTCATGAGGTTGTATATGGAAAGATAGCCCGACAGCCTAGCGAATTCCCTACCCAAGATCGTCTAGCCACGAGTAACTCATTCCGCGTTGAGCTAATAAAACGGCAAAATGAAATTCGAGAGATGGTCGGGAAATCCCTGAATCAAGCTAAAGAACGCTCTAAACTACACTACGACCGTAAGTGCCGGCCCTTTGAAGGAAAAATCCGAGATCAGGTATATGTTTTGAAGGAACCACGGAAAGGAAAATTCGACACTCAATGTCACAGTCCCTATAAAATACAATCGATTACCGATAGGAACAATATCGTCCTCGAGACCGAAAGCGGTGAACGGTTCGTTAAACATGTTCATAAAATCAAATTAGCCTACCTCTACTTAGTTCAATCGTATGTGTATCAACAGCAAAATGATAAGCGCGATCATCTGCGTCCTTGTCGTCGCGAGCCGTGGAATGTCCAATTCAACGCCCAGGGCACCCTATGTCGTCAACAAACTCGAAGATAAAGCTGGCATATCCTACGAGCTACAAACACCGGTGCAATTACAGCGCGCTGATTGGAGGCTGACCTTATTCATCGACCTTGCCGAATTCATTGCGGCCTTCCCGAAGGACGGCGGAAGTTTGCCGAAAATTCAAGCAGAATGCCTCAAGTTAACTCGGAGGCGGGCTGCGAAGAGCTGCTCCGTAAACCCTACATAATATCGAGGTTACGGCGTGGTCACGAGCTTACTAGTGATCTATGGGGAATCGGAAACCGCAGCGATCTCAAGACCTCTTCGCCCTTGAAAACAATGAAGAGACGTTCAGTGCCCTTCGGGTTTGTGGGAAGCATCAGTAAATCCATATTCGGAACCCTCACCGAGGATGACGCGGATTATCTCTCCTCCCAAATAGATCGTCTATTTGAGGATCAGCAGGAATTAACTTACCTACAGGACCAACAAATGCATATTTTGAGTTCAAAGTTGCAAACGATACACGACGAACACCTAGAGGAATCAAGGCGAGTGGAAGCCATATATCAAATCGTATCGCACATGAACGAGACCTCAGCGCACTCGCTAATAAAACCACCGTGGCTTATTATAATTTCACGCTCGCCAACTACGGGAATAAAGTCGCTAACAAAATCGACAATTACATACGGGACTGCGAAAAGTACATTTCTGTAATCATCTCTGCAATCAATGGGAAATTCAATCCCGCAGCCATATCACCGTCGCAACTGCGAACTGTGGCAGTGGAAGCACAAACCCACGCGGGGGGGGGGGGCTAGAATTCCCCTGCCCTCTAGAACACGTACACCCAGAATTCCTCGAGACTTTTGCTTGGACGGATGTGACGTCACGCGATGTACGGCTAATGATCATCGTGCATATACCGCTCGTGGAACCAATAATATACGATTTATACCGGATAATCGCCTGGCCTCTTCCTCAACAACTCGGCAACGGCACTGGCTCAGCAAGCATTGTACCCGCCTCGCCGCACACCGCCTTGAGAAGGAGCCGCCAAGCCTTCTTCCTTGTTAGCGAAACATACAGAGCCAGATGCAAGGAAGCCGATCGGCGGCTTATTTGTCCAGGAAATGTTCCCGTCCGAGACACCAATACGGACATCTGCGAGCTACACATGCTTACAAGACCATCTCGGGAAGCCATGCGTCGGTGTAACATACGCCTACATCCGCACCCTGAAGATTTTTGGGAGCACGTGCCCACGCATGGCGACTGGCTCTTCTCCTTTGTCGAGCCCACAAGGCTGCGGGTGACGTGAGTAGTATGGGGGCCACTATGGCGACCCCCACTCCTACCCCCACTCTTCGGCAGCCGAGGTGGTGGGGATAGAGTGGGGATGGCCGATTTTATCCCCTCCCCGCGCCCCAGAGGGGTGCGGAGGGGGGGATGGCCGCAGCGGAGGGATCGCCATAGCGGCCCCTTTTTTTTGCTGTATTAAAATATGTTCACAAAGTAAACATATTTATGATATGTACGTATGATATCGCTGGTAATTGACCGTTTCAACTGATGTTTTATGAGATTATCGGTGACGCTTGTTCTGGCGCGTGTGGAGAGTTCACCGGGTATACAGGATAGGGTGCGTTGAACGCTTTCCTGAATTTTCGTCTTCCTTTTACGAACCCGTCGCCGTAAGCGACGCGCTGTCATGCTGAATATTTCGGCTGCGATTACGTTGACAAGGGCATTTTTACACTTTGTCACGTCTTCGGTGGAGCGATGAAGCCATGCCATGTAACTGTTTATGCGTTTCTCCAATAGCTGCAGCACGACGAAGTCATCTTTTATGAAGGTGAAGAATAGCGCCGCACGGTGTATAGCGTTTGCTCCGTAGTCGTTGCAGTTTTGGATAGTTACGGTGGGCCGGTTGAGATGTTCAACGAATTCTAAATTGTAACTAACGCAGGAAACCACGGTATGGACCGTAGGAATGTTTCCCTCGCCGTTGAGATACGCTGTGATCGTAGAGAGACGTTCGCGAAAATCCAACCACGACGGAGTATTTAGCGTTGCCCAACCGTTGCTGTCGCATGTGAAACGCATGACAGGGTGTAATTGATTAGCACCGGTAACTTCAATACCGAACCGCAGACTTTTTGTGAAGCATTTGTTGAGACTATGGGATCTTTGTAGTAGCAGCGGGCACGGTTTATAGCAGCGATTATCGGAAGCCTCGTTTGCCATGGCTGCTCTGGGCAGACTGAATCACGCGAGTCAGATGTCGTTGTCTTTCGCGGGAACTGCAGACGCTGCACTATTCGGTGGCTGGCTTGAATTCCAGAGTGTTGAAATCGTCCCCGAAGAACTCCATGAGAAGATTATTCTCGTGCGCAGCCGTTACCATCTGCCGGAACAGCGTTTCGTTTTCCAGAACTTTGGGGAATCTGGATGGTAGAAAGCACGTGAACTCCCTGTCCACTTCAATGATGATTCGGGGCCCGAAGCGTGTTTTTACTGGCCGTACATCAGAAATCTTGTAGTCGGATTTTAGCGAAAGCTACGACAGTTTTTCGTCGGCAGGAAGTCCGACAACTTTCCGATCTAGTTGATTTGGGAGAAGTCCATCACTGATATTGAACTTTTGAATTTCACGGGTTAAAATTTGTAACGCTGTTCTTCTCTGGACGAGTGTTTGAAGAGCAGCTGAGTTTTGCAAGAATGCTTCAACGCGTACTTTTAACTCGCACCGCTTCCTCTGCATATGCTTCTGCTGTTGCCGCCCGAAAACAATTACCAATGCGGAACGACTGATCCCTTGTATCTCTGCTACACCAACCCACCATACCCGCAGCTTTCCCCCACCGCGTTTCGCCAAGAGTCGCGCAAAACAAAATGGCTGATGTCGAACAGCGCCAGGCGGAGGCTCTAGCAAAATTGCTGACGATGTCGGTGCTATGCGCCGCTGAATAAAGTTCGAGACACAGAGAAATATTCCAAGTGTCATCATTTTATTGAACGGTTAGCGATTACGGGAGCAGCAGCCCTGTACACAATGTAGACTTTTATGATTGAAGGAATTGCTGCCTCCTGCGGGCAGACCCTTATTGAACATTTTACGCGTAGCTTTATTCTGCTTATGCGTAAATGTCTTGTAGTAGTCGCCAACTATTTTATCGTTGCATGATAGATCATTTGAAAATACGCTTCTAAACTTATGCATACCGAAGCCAGTACACATGTAATGAAGAAACATAATGCAATACTGTCCGCAGCACTGCGAATCCGCAGCTTGAAGCTGATCAGTGCTGTATCGGAAGAGTTTACAGTTCCCTCGGAGTCGACGGAGATGCTGCGGGGTGATTGGTGGTAGTCCGTAGCTATTGAAGTACCATCCGCGTCCCTCTCGATCGACGTACATGGCGATCCAGTGGGTACCGGGCGGTTTATATCCATCAGTATTCGCGACAATAGCCGTTAGTTTTGTCCAAACTTTTGGTAAGCGATCTGCGGGTTATACACCAACAGCCTGATTTTTTATATCACGTAGAGAGTCGAGGATTTGAAGGCTGTTCATAGCAGGACTCGCCACAGGGCAAGCCAACCGATAACGCTGTTGTTGTCCTATATTCCCATAGCGACTCGCGACGTTCACTCTGACAGAGCAGCGTTTTAATCCTCATCACATTATCCAGGGAACACTTATACGATTGATTTTGCCGTATCCCGGCGTGGTATGAGCAATGTGTACCGGCCCCCGGAAGATTCTGAAATGAGATATTATCCTCATCCTCCTCCAAATGTATAATATACTAGCCGGTGAGTTGCGCTATATAGGATGATTTAGCGACACCTCGTACAAATATCCGCGGAGAATCGGTAGCGATTGCCCTCAAAATTCTCTCAATACAGCGTAATGGTGTATGATCCTCGAACCATTTTACACCGTGATGCTCCCGCGTCACCCGCTCGTTCGTTCTTTTCACATCCACCGGTAATTGACTGTATGTGTGAGGTGGAGCGGCGATCCAATGATCGTGCCATGATGAATCGATTGACGCAACAGCCACTTCTTTCGGTATAAAGTTGTAGCGCTTATCCGTTAAGCCTTGTATGTCTATCGCGATACTCATGATGGTTCTGCTGTGAGCGCTCTGCTGGAACTGGAGAGCTCAACCGCTGGAATCTACAATAACTTGCCGGGAAGCATCAACCTCCACCACGTTATCATATTCCGCATACACGACAGTATTTACCGTTGAAGTTATTGCCTCGCCGCAGCGTACTTCGAGCCTCACGCTACCGCGTTTCACCAAATTCCAATGAATGTTACTGTTCGCCGAAATATCGGGCGTTAGATCAAACGCAAAAAGACAATAGCACCAGGGATACGCTGTGCGAGTAATTGAATTTCCCTGATTAATAAAGTGAATGCCAGTCCCTGAGAATAATGTATGATACGCATCCACATATAGATGCGTGTCGTCAAAGTTAGGTTGGAGTGCTTTCGACAGTATCTGCACACCGTCAGCATATAACGCGAGATAATTAATTTTATCATTCTGCAAGTTGAACGGATTCAATGCGCGGTTACCGTTGAATGCTTTATTATCGACAAACCCTATAATTATGCGCTTCGGCAGTTGGCCCAGTATAACATTGTCCAGAGTATCACCATGCACTCCTGCATGCATCGATACAGACTTAACCTCGACACGTGTCAAAGGATATTGTGCTGTAGATTTTGATAATGCTCGCGCGTGAGCTAAAAGTATACCAGGGGAAATTTTAGCGCGGCGTCCGAGAAGCGATGCCTCGGTAATATGCATGCTGAAATCTTTCGAGAAAGTCATAAGACAGAATGCGTCACTGGTACGCATAAGGCGTAATCGCATCTCCACGCCGTTTATAAGAAATCGCTCTTGATTGAAAATATCGCAATGGAGGTGGCCGAGGAGATCGATCTCATTGCGCCCATTGAGGACCATTCGACGATTAGCAAGGCCTGCATTAGCTTCTGCTACATCGTCCATTTTACAGGCCGTATCACTGTACCACAGGCAACTTGAAAGATAAGAGCTTTTCGCACCCTGCCCATAATTTAATAAGTTTTCAATGCATGCCCTGTATGCATAAGCATTATTGGGTGGAGATACGAACATCTAATTGAGAAATACATCGACTTGATTGAACAGCGAATGAAGTAAATTATTGACGGGCCGCACTCTAATCGTAGGGTCGGGTTTCACTGCACTCGAGCGTATTTAGATGCGTATGCTTAGCATGGTATGAGCAAGATCGATGTATTCATCACCTTGGCCAGGTACCACGAATTCTATTGGTGAATCATCCGTCAGAGATGAGATCGGTTTATAGTGCACCCATTGCGTTCCCTCGATGGTTGATTGAGTCGGCGGTAGTGAGAATAGTTCCAACTCAGACTTCAAGCACTCACACGAATGGGCATGCAAGAACGCCATTTTCACGAGAACATATGTGACACGAACCTAGCTCGCGACTTCTTCTTCTTCGGCGTTCCCTTTCTAGCTGTTCTCTTCTTTTTTTAACACAATTTGTACGTTTTTTCATCAACGCGGCTGTTTTCTTTTTTAGGCCGATCCTACGCGCGCTGTGGTTACTGAGCGAATGCGCAAGCTTGTGAATTTTCGAGGCCTTATATCCTGAGCCCTGCATAAGTCTACTGAGTTTTTCCTCAGCTTTTCGCTTCAAACTCACACCCGATTCGCGCAAACGCGATTTGAAGGCTTCCCTAGGCTGAATTCCTGCATCCATTATATCGCTCGCCACATTAAGGCCTGACCGTATAGCCTCTTTGCCGATAGCTCGCGCCTCCTGTTTTTGGAGAGGTTTTTACCTCTCCTAACACAGGGGGCGCGAATTTTCCGGCGCATTTTTGCGCCGGAAAAGGCCGCCAAGGGAACTGCCGATACCGTGACCCCTCTGGTTCGGCGACCCTATGTATACTTGGCTAATTCCCCCGTACCCTGTTCTACCTGCGCCCACTTGTGCGTCAAAGTACGCATCGAAGTAATTCATGTTGTTCTCTCTCTCTCTCTCTCTCTCTCTCTCTCTCTCTCTCTCTCTCTCTCTCTTTCTCTACCGCGCTAAGCTAGGCGTTTGAACTGGAGTGTCACGGTTAGCGATCCACCCTCGAATGGTATCCAATGCCTGAATTCATCTCTTAAATCGATATCTATCGTTTGAAAGCTGGTACGCAGAAGAGGTATGTACCGCGGTGGCGAAAAACATTTGATTTTCACAGAGCCGTAATTATAATTATTATCAATGTCAAAGGGAACGACACGTAATAATGGCGCGTGTACATCACCGGTCATGTAGGACTCGCAAATATCCGTATAAACAAACAACATATTGGGTATACCGTTCATGAGACTAGCCGGCTGCGGCGCAATATACTGATTCGCTACCACAACACCCGTGCTATGAGTGAAGCCTAAAATTTTGTTAATTATGGGGGAACAGTGGAAAGCGTGTTCTAGATGTTGGCACTCGGTGCAGACACGCTCTACCGAGACATAGCCGTTAAGAGTATGCTGGAATTTCAAATGTCCTGCGATACTTTGAATTTGGTTTATTGCTTCGAGTAGCGTGGAGACGCTACGGTATACCCCAGATGGTACGCAAGCACGCTCGTTTTTAAAATCGACATTGGCCTCAACGCCCGGGATCACTGCGTACGTCACTAAACTGATAAAGTTTGTTCCACCTTCAGGCGGCACGTGTAGAACAGTCATCGATATGTGGATTTCGGCTAAGGAAACGCTCCATTTACCGCGTAAATGTACACTTTGTGGCAAGTGTGTGGTATATTGCGTCGTCCTGTTATTAGGGTAGTACTTTATGCTGCTATTGCTAGGTAAAACAACAAATAACTCGGTGTCACTCATCGCGCCTACTTTTTCTTTCCCCGCCTTTGGACTCGAGATAACTCGGGTTCGTAAAAAATGCCGTCAATCTCCTCGTCGTTGAGATCGTGCAGAATGTACACGATACGTCGGCTACTCACGGATATACGATGTATCTTAAGCAGCTCACTGCTCCAGCCGATCTCGTATCCTTTAGCAAAGGCAGCCGTCGCGCTACTGATGCGGACAATATCGCTCAGCGTATACATGTATTTGGGAGGTGATCGCTGTACAGGATGCTGATGTTTATATCGCTGTATTAGTTTATCGCGCGCTTTGGCAGATGTAAGCAACGTCACAGATGCGTGCGTCATTCTAATGCCACTATGTATCGTACGATTGAATGCGGAGACTATATTCTGCAAAACGTCGATATAACGTTTTTGGCGCGAATACGTGAAATATCGCCACATTCGTTCTTTCAACGTTCGATTGAAGCGCTCTACAACAGCTGCTTTTACGTCAGGGATGCGGCTCGCCCGAAGCTGAATATTATGCTTGTGTAAGAGCGTCTGAAAAACTGACCCTGTAAATTCCCGACCCTTGTCCGATAGTAGGCAAACGGGGGATCGGCCGTTTGTGCTTTTGAGCGAGAGTATACGAGCCAGACCGTTAGCGACTGTTAAAGCAGCCTTGTCGTACAACGGTTCAACCCACGCGTACTTACTGAGCACATCTATGACCACAAGAAGATAGGTATATCCATTGTTATAACTTTTGAGTGAACGAAGGTCTACAAGATCAGCCTCCCAAACATCGTCAATGTTCTGCACATTATAGATGCGCCGGGGAAATCGCCGGCGTATCGCTCTATGCCGTGTGAAAGCATCCTGTGCTTCGAGCCACTGTATCGTTTTTTCTGGGGAGATTTTCTTTTTACGACTTACGCGTACCAGTTTAGTAGCACCGGAAAAAGACGCCTCATGTGAAGGATCAAAGTAAATTTTTTCAAGTGTTTTCATCCTGACAGTTTAAGAGAGGACCAGGTGAGCCGCATTCTCTTACCCCGCCAACTCTGCGCGGCTAATTTGTTGCTCTCGCTACCGCTGTAGAACTCAAAATGACTGGTATCGCTAATGTTCTCGTCGTCACTGTCGTCATCAGCGTTGGTGGTGCTGTTACCGTGGGGCGAGCGTAATGTTGAATTGGCTTGCGCTTCCAGCCATAGTTCGTGAATTCCCACAAATTCGCGAGGTGCCTGTATAGCCCTTAAAAAATTTGCAAAGACTCTACGGCCCGTCGGTTTGGCCATCTTTCTGGCACGCATTGCGCCATTCACAAGATCAACAATATTTGAATGCTTGATTGTTTCTCCATTGACAGAAACCACACCGGCTGCATCCCAAGAAAAATCTGAGGACGGCGCATCATGTAGGAGTAGTATAGATAGGCCGGTTCTAACGCACTTTGGGGGGAGGGAGACAGGGGGCGGGAGGGAGGGGGAGGGCGAGTGGGGGCGGGAGGGAGGGAGAGGGAGAGTGGGGGAGGGAGAGAGGTGGAGGGAGAGAGAGGGGGAGGGAGAGAGAGGGGGCGGGAGAGAGAGGGGAGGGAGAGGGGGGAGGGGGAGGGAGCGAGGGTCAGGGGGGGTTAGGGAGCGGGGGGGGGGGGGCGATGCGTCGTGCGTGCGTGCGTGCGTGCGTGCGTGCGTGCGTGCGTGTGTGCGGGTGCGCGCGCACGTGTGTGTGTGTGTGTGTGTGTGTGTGTGTGTGTCTGCGTGCGTGCGTGCGTGCGTGCGTGGCGGCCTTTCAAAGCCCCCTGATTTATGACATGCAGCTGGTGCCACTCCAAAAGACAATGTCAAGATGTTTCCGCCCCGTCTCAAAGCTCGCCGACACTCGAAACAGGTCCTGACAGGTTTCTCGGAAAAGCGTGCATGCGTGCGCGTGCGTATGTGACAACCGGGTCGGGAAATTTTCTGTAATATGAAAACACTAGGCGCCACATGGGTGGTCTTTATTTATGACATGCAGCTGTCCTGCTTCTATCTCGAAGACAATGGCAATTGCATCCGCCCCGTCTCACAAAGCTCGCCGACACTCGAAACACGTCCTGACAGGTTCCTCGGGAAAACTATAGTTTAGGGATCTATCGTCAAGGGCTGTTGGCGCTGATGGACCACTTGAGCTGCACTCTTGGAATCTTTTGACCCGATGCATCCCGATTTCCTGTTTTTTTGTCTCATGTTCCTCGAGCAATCTTCGCGTTTTCGGGAAACTCTGTTTTTCCCCGAGAGAGGGCCAAACTTTTTTCCCGAAGAGTCTTTTTAATTATCCGCTCCGCTCAAAACTGACCGCACTTTGCATGAAGCAGTCAGTCGGTTCACATCGTGGAAGTTTTTTTCCTACTCTTCAACATGGAACAAATCTTGCGTGACCAAGCTGTGCTCTTACGGTCGTTCGAAGAATTTGCTGCGTGGGAACAGCGATGTATGGAGTTCATCGAAGGGCTGGAAACGCAGAGTCGGATTAAGCGCCCGCGATTATAAATTGGGCATCAACAATCACTAATCGCCCAAATAGCGCGTCTCGAAGGATTGAGAAATTCTGTGCGGAGTTGCTTCATACACACGGGCGCAGCACATGCTGATCACGGGTTAATCTGGCGGGAGATTGACACGTCTTTCAAAAGTCGCATATTGACGGGTTCCGTCATCAATCGCAGCCACATCGAGCCGAAACACTTTCTTAACGATGCTCGCGCCCTAGTGCTTCAACATGTGCGAAATATTATCAACAAGCACAACAGCATTAAAGTCAATACAGTGTTCAATGGTGAATTCGTGAGTGGCGATAAACAAGCCAATAAAAGTGTCAGCACGCGAAGCTGTGAACTATTTAGGACAAGCGATTTGAGCGAGTGGTATGAACGGCGTGTTACGGAGCCCATTTTAACCTTACTCGACGAATTTCAAGAACGTGATAGTGGCTGGGCTATGCAGAAAATTCTTAACCTCGCGATAAATGTCAATAAGTATAATCCGATGCGTGCCGGGTGCTCCATATCATTGCCGCGGGAAATAATGATGAAGAGGGCTGTGGTTAACGTCAAATCGCGTGATAATGCATGTTTCGCATGGGCAGTTGTCGCTGCTCTACACCCAGCAGAACGAGACAGTGCCCGCCCGTCTTCTTACCCCCATTATTCGACAGTACTGAATCTGAAGGATATCGAATTCCCGGTGACGATACGTCAAATTAAAAAATTCGAGCTCCAAAACAATGTATCGATCAATGTGTATACCACCACCTCGGAAAAGGACATTGTTCCAATACGCGTGACTCAACAGAAGAAGGAGAAGCATATCAATTTGCTGTACATGCAAGACACTGAGGACGACAATGTGGGGCATTTCGTATGGATCAAGAACCTGTCGAGACTCGTGATGGCGTAACTGAGCAAAAAGGAGCATAAAAAATATATATGCGATCGGTGTGTGAATTTAGCATTATTAATACGCAATTATATATCTACTGAAGGAGAAAATTGGGGAAAAAAATCTTGTTTGTTTTGCAGGTGTTTGCACCACTTCAGTTCGGGGGACAAATTGCAATCACACGAGGTCGATTGTGGGGCGATAAACGACTGTGCAATTCGACTACCAGACGACACCAATAAGTGGCTCCAGTTCAGCAACTTTAGCCGGAAAGCGCGACATCCATTCATCGTGTATGCCGATTTGGAGTGTGTGTTGGCAAAGACCGACGGGGAGAACCTAGCGAAAGACTTGTATCCACACCATGAAGTGTTTAGTATCGGATACTACGTGTGTTGTTCGTATGACGATTCATTATCTTCATATCACTCGCGTCGCAGTGCTGATTGCGTATCGTGGTTTGTCGAAGAACTAAAAAATCTAGCATTGCGGATAAAAGAAATTTTCTGTGACAATGTCCCAATGATTTATCTGACACCGAGCGAGTGGGCTAATTTTCAAGCAGCGACTCAATGTCATATATTTAAGAAACCATTTGCGCAAGAAGATGTGCGCGTTCGAGATCATTGCCATCTGACTGGACGCTATGGAGGCCCTGCCCATTCCAACTGCAACCTCAATTATAAGCAGTCATTCTTCATTCCTATAGTTTTTCACAATTTGTCGGGTTACGATGCACATTTTGTCATCAAGGAAGTAGCCACAGTGTTCGAAGGAAAGACCGATGTGCTTCCAATCACAAAGGAGAAATACATCTCCTTCACGAAGCATGTTGAAAATACAGACGATTCAAAACACAAGATCCAATTGCGCTTCATCGACTCATACAAATTCCTCAACACGAGTCTCGACAAACTAGCCTCATTTTTGAGCGAGGACAAACTCAAAATTTTACGCACACAATTCCCAACTCTCTCGACGGACACTTTCAATTTGCTGACGCGAAAAGGGGTCTTCCCTTATGAATATATTGACGACGTGACCAAGCTAGACAACACTTGCCTTCCACCACGTGACGCATTTTACAGTTCCCTGACAGATGCTACAGTATCCGAGAGCGAGTATGCACATGCGCAGAAAATTTGGGAGCGGTTCTCCATTCGAACGCTCGGCGACTATAGCGATTTATACCTGAAGACAGATGTCTTGTTATTAGCCCATATTTTCGAAAACTTTCGAAATACATGCATTGAGAGCTATGGCCTAGATCCCGCGTATTACTATACACTGCCCGGATATACCTGGGATGCAATGCTAAAACACTCGAATGTCAAGTTTGAATTACTCACTGACATCGACATGGTTTTATTCGTTGAGCGGGGTATACGCGGTGGTCTGAGTCAATGCTCGAACCGATATGCACACGCTAATAACAAGTACATGGAGTCGTTTGATCCATCGAAAGCATCCTCATACTTGATGTATTTTGACGTCAAGAATCTGTATGGGTGGGCAATGTGTCAACCTTTGCCATACGTAGATTTTCGATGGGTCAACGACGTGTCCAAGTTTGATCCATCTTCCATCGCGCTAGATTCACCAACAGGCTACATCCTTGAAGTCGACTTGAAATATCCTCAATCTCTACATGATGCGCACAAAGACCTGCCGTTTTGTCCAATACATGAAAAATCGCCGGGTAAGCGGGGAGAAAAGCTGTTAGCAACCGTCTGCGATAAAAAACGCTACATCATTCACTATCGAAATTTACAGCAGTGCTTACGTCATGGACTTTGCCTCACGAAAATCCATAGAGTCCTACAATTCACACAATCCCCATGGCTCCGTTCATATATTGAGTTAAATACGCAGTTTCGAACGCTAGCCAAAAATGATTTTGAAAAGAATTTATTCAAATTAATGAACAATGCGGTGTTTGGAAAAACGATGGAGAATGTGCGCAATCATGTGGATGTAAAGCTTTTAATAAAATGGGAGGGTAGGTATGGTGCAGAGGCAATGATTTCGAAGCCAAACTTCCACAGCCGAAGTGTTTTTTCGGAAAACCTCATTGCCGTGGAATTGCGCAATCTCGAGGTGAAATTCAGCAAGCCAATATATGTGGGTATGTGCATACTCGACATATCCAAACCATGCTTGTATGGATTTCATCACGAGTATATGGTACCTCTGTATCGGGATAAGTGTAAAATCATGTATACCGATACGGATAGTCTCATATATGACATTGAGAGCGATGATATGTACATGGACATGAAGCGCGACATTGTAAAATTCGATACGAGCGACTATCCGGTGGACAATAGGTATGATATGCCGCTTGTCAACAAGAAGGTACTCGGTCTCATGAAAGACGAATGCAATGGTGCAATTATGACCGAGTTCATTGGACTTCGATCGAAAATGTATGCGACACGTGTTGAGGGTAAGAAAGAGACGAAAAAAGATAAAGGTGTCAAGAGTAGCGTTGTGGCTAGGACAATCACATTCAACGATTATGCCCGATGCTTGAAGGAAGACATTAAAATGAGCCGTAGTCAAACGTGCATTCGATCAAAGTTGCACAAGGTCTACACCATTCGTGAGACGAAAATCGCTCTGAGTCCTCATGATGATAAGCGGTAGATCATACCTGGGACCTCTGAGACCCTACCATGGGGGCATTACAGCATACCGTTGTAAAAAAAAACTATCATGTATATAAACGCGATGTAAAATTGTGTACATTTTCGTAAATCCTTGATGTATAAAACTTGTGAAAATTGTGTGTGTGTTTTTGTAAATATTAACTCGATGTAAAACTTGTTAAAATTATGTTAGTTGTTGTAAATATTTAATTGTGCAAGGACGAATTTATTATTTTCTGTAAATAAAGAAACGGACTTTTTATAATCCCAGGTGTTTATTCACTCTATCCATCCCCTTGTACCCACGTTCCACGAAAAAGGGATTATCGACGGGGGAAAAAAGCAAGTGTTACGTCCTAGCACTCTCGCCCTCCAAATATCGATATCTGGTACGACTTGTAATAATTATTAAGATTTTTTCCTCGCGCTAAACGCGCTTATTTATGTTTTTCTTGGGTACATATTAATCAGAACGACCCATATATGGTCGATTTCACTTAGAAACCCCGTTATATCAAATATTCGTAAATATATCTTTAAATTTAGCACGCGTATATCTACCCGTATACTTTAGGGACAAACAGTTCCCATAATAACGTTACCGCTCAGCGTACCCGTAACTTCAGGGATGAGCACATGGGTGCTCGGACTAACTTTACAAATAGTCTCATATATACGTACATATCTGTTTGCCTGTACACTTCTGGGACGCGCACATGGGTCCCCGGAGGACCATACTGTAATGTCTCATATATACATACATATACACGTACCTGCATGCTTTAGGGACATATACGAGAGTCACTGGAGTACCCCCGATAATAATTCCGCATGTCTATTTCCATGCATACTCTAGGGACACAAGTCCTCGAACTAACTTCGATGAATATATATATATATACATACTCTAGGACCTCAGAGTCCCCATATACCATTCGTATACTCATATGCATACTTCGAAGGCATTAGTCCTCGGAATAACTTTAGTGAATATCTATACGTGTATACATATATATATACATATACGTACACCATACGCTTCAGGGACATATAGCCGAGTCCCGGGGCAATAATTAATACATACCTACTTTTATGCACACTTCGGGAACATAAGTCCTCAAAGTGACACACACAAATATACATATATATATATATATATATATATATATATATATATATATATATATTCGGTAAACTCCCGGGACATCCAAGAGAGTCTCCGGAGTACAAATAATGATATTAATATCTATACTTACATGTATATTTCAGGGACATTCACGAGTCCCCGAACTAGTATCCAACATATATATGTATATTCGTGTTGACCATAATGCAATGGTCCTAGATATAAGAAATATTGTTATATCTATATAATGTATATATCGGGGACGCGAGAGTCCTCGAATAACCCGCGAAACTGTTCCCAAGCGGTCAGCTTCATCGCGTGTTTTCTCACAGACCTCCTCGGAGCTTGGTCACCACGTAGTCAGCACATCCTGCCGATAACGAAAAATATTCATTTCATTGCTCATGTACAACTCGAGAAAAATAACGATATCAGTGCTAATATTCGGGTACATGGGGACCGAGCTCGAGAGCGAGGGTAATGACGCCAAGCCCTTTGTCTCCGAGACAAAGAGGGCGAGGATACATATTGCGCTCCGGGAGCTGGCCAGTCAGTTCCGTCCGGTCTCTCCAACAGCGCGCATCGCAGAGTCGACGCTCTGAAAACCGGTACATTTATTATATTTTATTTCTTTTCGAGTTTACCCCGGACTCTTCGTCAGTGTAACTAAAAGTCTCTGTAATACCGGTATTAATTGTTTTAATCGTAATAAAAATAAAAGGAAACAAACCAAGTCAAACACTGCAACAAATAAAATTACAAAACATACATTATTGTCTTTATTGAATGTAACTACGTTTATTCACGTGTAAAATACACAATTATTTATTTCACCTTCGTTTTCTTCGCGCTATTTAAACCACGCAAAATACGGTGACCGCGCAAAAGTGTAACATTTACCTAGCAAATAATTAAAATACATTTGTTTCTCGTTCTTGCGTGAAAACACGCAACGAACAAATCATCGTAGTGCATTTCTTTCTCTCTTTCTCTCTTCCTCTCCCTCACGCCATTCTTCCTAACGCACATATTCGTCTCACTCATAAAATTATACCTGTCCAAAATTGGACAAATCTCGAAGTGCTTTTTTCATGAGGCTTGGGAAAGGTGACGCACGAACACGCTACATCCGCTGACTCGCCGTTATCGGGCAGGTTAGCGACTGGCACGGTTAACCCGGTGCTTAGTGTTCGGACGTCGATTTCCCTCGGCCTTCATATTTGTATTCGCGGCTGGCCGCCAATCGCCGTAACCGGGCGGAGTTGGGCCAGACGTAGCGAGTCGGCGGTGCCGTAATCTGGCACGCATTAGACTCGCTCAGCGTACCAAATTTTATTTTATACTAATCTGTACCTATGCGTTAGACGAATACGTTTCCCGATACATTCGCTGAACAAATAAAGAACCTCATCCGTCCAAAATTGGACGTATTAACAGGTATTTTCCGAGGAATTCGGAAGGTTTGCCGCACGAACACGCCACACGCGCCGATCCGCCGTAATACGGTAGGTCAGCGACTGGCACTGTCACACCGGTGCTTAGTGTTCGGGCGTCGGCTTCCGTTATTCTCAACGTTTGTTCTCGCGGCTGGCCGCCAATCGCCGTAACCGGGCGGAGGTGGAGCCAGACGTGGTGAGTCGACGGTGCCAAAACCTGGCACGTCTTGCACTCACCCAGCGGTTCAAACAATTATAAAATCTATACATTTATGTTCATATTTCGACGCGAATGTATCCCTCATAAATTAATCCAGTCCTCGAAGTCTCCGACTGCTCCCAAAAACATCGGCATCACCGGGCCATCGCATTCGGACGATCACCGGGCACCCGTAGGGGCAACGACAGGTCGGGTCGAGCTGGAACATCTTTGCGATTGCTGGACAAATTCGGTCACACGGTCGAGTAGTTTTTACCCGCTACGCACCGCCGCTCTATCTCACCCAGGTAAGCACAATTTCACGCTACTTTCTTATTTGCTTACCTGTCGCTCATGCGTCAAATTATACACCAACGACTTTACCAAGCGCCTATCCCAAGTGGGCACATTCCCGCTTAAACGTGACGCTTTTCTTCTCCGACGGTAACTTACCGTCACATAAGTCACATACGACTTAATCCATTATAATCCGTACGTTCGTGGCACACTTCCCATTCGTAGATTCAGATCCTGAAAGGTAATTAAAAATGGGACCCACGACGTAACACAAGCCTGTTGTGGAGTCGGTTGGAGGCCTTTGGGTTTGTCGACATCCAAGACACGTTCGAACACGTTCAAGAGTCTCTCAACGACATTCATAAAACGTTTGGCAACATTCATGAGGGGCTTGAAGACTCGTAAGAGAGAGACGTTCAAAGACATTCGCAAGGCGTTCGAAGAGTTTCAAAAGACTTTCTACGACGTTCATGAGACGTTTGAAGATGTCGGTGAGACGTTAAAGAGACTTTCGAAAACGGTCATAAGACGTTTGAAGGCATTCACAAGAGGATCGAAGACGTTTAAGAGACTTTCAAAGACATTCGCGAGGGGTTTGAAGACGTCCAAGAAATTTTCGAATACGTTCAAGAGATTTTCGACCACATTTATAATACGTTTGAAGACATTCATGAGGGATACGAATACGCTTAAGAGACTTCCAAAGATATTCACGAGGGCTTTGTCGACATCCAAGACACTTTCGAACACGTTCAAGAGACTTTCAACGACATTCATAATACGTTTGACGACATTCATGAAGGGCTTGAAGACTCGTAAGAGAGACTTTCAAAGACATTCGCGAGGGGTTCGAAGAGTTTCAAGAGACTTTCTACGTCGCTCATGAGACATTTGAAGATGTTCGTGTGACGTTCAAGAGACTTTCGAAAACGTTCACGAGACTTACGACGACATTTATAATACGTTCGAAGATATACATGCGGGATTCTAAGACGCTTTAGAGGCCTTCAAAGATATCCACGAGGGGTTTGTTGACGTCCAAGAAACGTTCGAACACGTTCAGGAGACTTCCAACGGCATTCATAATACGTTTTGATGACATTTATGAGGGGTTCGAAGACGCTTGAGAGAGACTTTCAAGGCATTCACAAGGGGTTTGGCGACATCCAAGACACTATCGAACACATTCACGAGACCTTCGACAACATTCATAAAACGTTTGAAGACATTCGTGAGGAGTTCTAAGACGCTTAAGAGACTTTCAAAGATTTGCACAAGAGGTTTGAAGACGCTCAAGAGGCCTTCGAGATTATAATGTGATCTTCGACGACATCCATAAACCGAAGATTTTCATGAGTTTGGCTGGAATTGTGTGGGTTTGTTTGGGATTCACCCAAACAAACCCACACAATTCCAGCCAAACTCAAATGTCATGAAAATCTTCGGCTGAAATTGTGTGGGTTTGTTTGGGTGAATCCCAATCAAACCCACACAATTCCAGCCAAACTCAAATGTCATGAAAATCTTCGGTATATGGATGCCGTCAAAGATCACATTATAATCTCGAAGGCCTCTTGAGCGTCTTCAAACCTCTTGTGCAAATCTTTGAAAGTCTCTTAAGCGTCTTCGAACTCCTCACGAATGTCTTCAAACGTTTTGTGAATGTTGTCGAAGGTCTCGTGAATGTGTTCGATAGTGTCTTGGATGTCGCCAAACCCCTCGTGATGGCCTTGAAAGTCTCTCTTAAGCGTCTTCGAACCCCTCGTGTATGTCATCAAAACGTATTATGAATGGCGTTGGAAGTCTCCTGAACGTGTTCGAACGTTTCTTGGACGTCAACAAACCCCTCGTGGATATCTTTGAAGGCCTCTAAAGCGTCTTAGAATCCCGCATGTATATCTTCGAACCTATTATAAATGTCGTCGTAAGTCTCGTGAACGTTTTTGAAAGTCTCTTGAACGTCACACGAACATCTTCAAATGTCTCATGAGCGACGTAGAAAGTCTCTTGAAACTCTTCGAAGCCCTCGCGAATGTCTTTGAAAGTCTCTCTTACGAGTCTTCAAGCCCTTCATGAATGTCGTCAAACGTATTATGAATGTCGTTGAAAGTCTCTTGAACGTGTTCGAAAGTGTCTTGGATGTCGACATACCCCTCATGAATATCTTTGGAAGTCTCTTGAGCGTTTTCGTATCCCTCATGAATGTCTTCAAACGTATTATGTATGTCGTCGAAAGTCTCGTGAACGTCTTCCAAAGAATCTTAAACGTTTCACAAACGTCTCACAAACCTCTTCAAACGTCTCATGAACGTCGGCGAAAGTCTCTTGAACGTACTCAAAAGTTTCGTGGATGTCTTGAAGCCCCTCGTGAATGTCTTTGAAAGTCTCTCAAAAGTCTCCGAACCCCTCATCGATGTCTTCAAACGTATTATGAATATCGTCAAAGATGTCTTGAACGTCTTCGAAAGTCTCTGAACGTCTTCGAATCCCTCATGAATGTCTTCAAACGTCATATGATTGTTTTCTAAAGTCTCTTGACCGTCTCACGATCATCTTCAACCGTCCAATGGACGTCGTAGAAAGTCTCCTGAAACTCTTCGAACCCCTCGTGAATTTCTTTGAAAGTCTATCTTAAGAGTCTTCAAGCCCCTCATTGAATGTCGTCAAATGTATTATGAATGTCGTTGAAAGTCTCTTGAACGTGTTCGAAAGTGTCTTGGAAGTCGACAAAGCCCTCGTGAATATCTTTGGAAGTCTCTTAAGCGTATTCGTATCCCTCATGAATGTCTTCAAACGTAT
This sequence comes from Ophion costatus, assembly GCA_951751655.1. Taxonomy (NCBI): domain Eukaryota; kingdom Metazoa; phylum Arthropoda; class Insecta; order Hymenoptera; family Ichneumonidae; genus Ophion; species Ophion costatus. The sequence continues at coordinate 8,806,656 of OX632365.1, read as the reverse complement.
TATGAATGTGGTCGAAAATCTCTTGAACGTATTCGAAAGTTTCTTGGACGTCTTCAAACCCCTCGCGAATGTCTTTGAAAGTCTCTTAAACGTCTTCGATCCTCTTGTGAATGCCTTCAAACGTCTCATGACCGTTTTCGAAAGTCTCTTTAACGTCTCACGGACATCTTCAAACGTCTCATGAACGTCGTAGAAAGTCTTTTGAAACTCTTCGAACGCCTTGCGAATGTCTTTGAACGTCTCTTTCTTACGAATCTTCAAACCCCTCATGAATGTTGTCAAACATTTTATGAATGTCGTTGAGAGACTCTTGAACGTGTTCGAACGTGTCTTGGATGTCGACAAACCGAAAGGCTTCCAACCGACTCCACAACAGGCTTGCATTTTTTCCCCCGTCGATAATCCCTTTTTCGTGGAACGTGGGTACGAGGGGATGGATAGAGTGAATAAACACATGGGATTATAAAAAGTCCGTTTCTTTATTTACAGAAAATATTAAATTCGTCCTTGCACAATTAAATATTTACAACAACTAACATAATTATAACAAGTTTTACATCGAGTTAATATTTACAAAAACACACACACAATTTTCACAAGTTTTATACATCAAGAATTTACAAAAATGTACACAATTTTACATCGCGTTTATATACATGATAGTTTTGTTTACAACGGTATGCTGTAATGCCCCCATGGTAGGGTCTCAGAGGTCCCAGGTATGATATACCGCTTATCATCATGAGGACTCAGAGCGATTTTCGTCTCACGAATGGTGTAGACCTTGTGCAACTTTGATCAAATGCACGTTTGACTGCGGCTCATTTCAATGTCTTCCTTCAAGCATCGGGCATAATCGTTGAATGTGATTGTCCTAGCCACAACGCTACTCTTGACACCTTTAACTTTTTTCGTCTCTTTCTTACCCTCAACACGTGTCGCATACATTTTCGATCGAAGTCCAATGAACTCGGTCATAATTGCACCATTGCATTCGTCTTTCATGAGACCGGGTACCTTCTTGTTGACAAGCGGCATATCATACCTATTGTCCACCGGATGGTCGCTCGTATCGAATTTTACAATGTCGCGCTTCATGTCCATGTACATATCATCGCTCTCAATGTCATATATGAGACCATCCGTATCGGTATACATGATTTTACACTTATCCCGATACAGAGGTACCATATACTCGTGATGAAATCCATACAAGCATGTTTTGGATATGTCGAGTATGCACATACCCACATATATTGGCTTGTTGAATTTCACCTCGAGATTGCGCAATTCCACGGCAATGAGGTTTTCCGAAAAAACACTACGACTGTGGAAGTTTGGCTTCGAAATCATTGCCTCTGCACCATACCTACCCTCCCATGTTGTTAAAAGCTTTACATCCACATGATTGCGCACATTCTCCATCGTTTTGCCAAACACCGCATTGTTCATTAATTTGAATAAATTCTTTTCAAAATCATTTATGGCTAGCGTTCGAAACTGCGTATTTAACTCAATATATGAACGTAGCCATGGGGATTGTGTGAATTGTAGGAATCTATGGATTTTCGTGAGGCAAAGTCCATGACGTAAGCACTGCTGTAAATTTCGATAGTGAATGATGTAGCGTTTTTTATCGCAGATGGTTGCTAACAGCTTTTCTCCCCGCTTACCACCGCTTACCAACAGGCTACAAGGATGTAGCCTGTTGGTGAATCTAGCGCGATGGAAGATGGATCAAACTTGGACACGTCGTTGACCCATCGAAAATCTGCGTATGGCAGGTTGACACATTGCCCACCCATACAGATTGTTGACGTCAAAATACATCAAGTATGACGATGCTTTCGATGGATCAAACGACTCCATGTACTTGTTATTAGCGTGTGCATATCGGTTCGAGCATTGACTCAGACCACCGCGTATACCCCGCTCAACGAATAAAACCATGTCGATGTCAGTTAGTAATTCAAACTTGACATTCGAGTGTTTTAGCATTGCATCCCAGGTATATCCGGGCAGTGTATAGTAATACGCGGGATCTAGGCCATAGCTCTCAATGCATGTATTTCGAAAGTTTTCGAAAATATCGGCTAATAACAAGACATCTGTCTTCAGGTATAAATCGCTTTACTCGCCGAGCGTTCGAATGGAGAACCGCTCCCAAATTTTCTGCGCATGTGCATACTCGCTCTCGGATACTGTGGCATCTGTCAGGGAACTGTAAAATGCGTCACGTAGTGGAAGGCAAGTGTTGTCTAGCTTGGTCACGTCGTCAATATATTCATAAGGGAAGACCCCTTTTCGCGTCAGCGAATTGAAAGTGTCCGTCGAGAGAGTTGGGAATTGTGTGCGTAAAATTTTGAGTTTGTCCTCGCTCAAAAATGAGGCTAGTTTGTCGAGACTCGTGTTGAGGAATTTGTATGAGTCGATGAAGCGTAATTGGATCTTGTGTTTTGAATCGTCTGTAATTTCAACATGCTTCGTGAAGGAGATATATTTCTCCTTTGTGATTGGAAGCACATCGGTCTTTCCTTCGAACGCTGTGGCTACTTCCTTGATGACAAAATGTGCATCGTAACCCGACAAATTGTGAAAAACTATGGGAATGAAGAATGCCTGCTTATAATTGAGGTTGCAGTTGGAATGGGCAGGGCCTCTATAGCGTCCAGTCAGATGGCAATGATCTCGAACGCGCACATCTTCTTGCGCAAATGGTTTCTTACATATATGACATTGAGTCGCTGCTCGAAAATTAGCCCACTCGCTCGGTGTCCGATAAATCATTGGGACATTGTCACAGAAAATTTCTTTTATCCGCAATGGTAGATTTTTTAGTTCTTCGACAAACCACGATACGCAATCAGCACTGCGACGCGAGTGATATTATGATAATGAATCGTCATACGAACAACACACGTAGTATCCGATACTAAACACTTCATTGTGTTGATACAAGTCTTTCGCTAGGTTCTTGCCAACGGTCTTTGCCAACACACACTCCAAATCGGCATACACGATGAATGGATGTCGCTCTTTCCGGCTAAAGCTGCTGAACTGGAGCCACTTATTGGTGTCGTCTGGTAGTCGAATTGCACAGTCGTTTATCGCCCCATAATCGACCTCGTGTGATTGCAATTTTTCCCCCGAACTGAAGTGGTGCAAACACCTGCAAAACAAACAAGATTTTTTTCCCCAATTTTCTCCTTCAGTAGATATATAATTGCGTATTAATAATGCTAAATTCACACACCGATTGCATATATATTTTTTATGCTCCTTTTTGCTCAGTTGCGCCATCACGAGTCTCGACAGGTTCTTGATCCATACGAAATGCCCCACATTGTCGTCCTCAGTGTCTTGCATGTACCGCAAATTGATATGCTACTCCTTCTTCTGTTGAGTCATGCGTATTGGAACAATGTCCTTTTTCGAGGTGGTGGTATCCACATTGATCGATACATTGTTTTGGAGCTCGAATTTTTTAATTTGATGTATCGTCACCGGGAATTCGATATCCTCCAGATTCAGCACTGTCGAATAATGGGGGTAAGAAGACGGGCGGGCACTGTCTCGTTCGGCTGGGTGTAGAGCAGCGACAACTGCCCATGCGAAACATGCATTATCACGCGATTTGACGTTAACCACAGCCCTCTTCATCATTATTTCCCGCGGCAATGATATGGAGCACCCGGCACGCATCGGATTATACTTATTGACATTTATCGCGAGGTTAAGTATTTTCTGCAGAGCCCAGCCACTATCACCTTCTTGAAATTCGTCGAGTAAGGTTAAAATGGGCTCCGTAACACGCCGTTCATACCACTCGCTCAAATCGCTTGTCCTAAATAGTTCACAGTTTCGCGTGCTGACACTTTTATTGGCTTGTTTATCGCCACTCACGAATTCACCATTGAACACTGTATTGACTTTAATGCTGCTGTGCTTGTTGATAGTATTTCTTACACGTTGAAGCACTAGGGCGCGAGCATCGTTAAGAAAGTGTTTCGGCTCGATGTGGCTGCGATTGATGACGGAACCCGTCAATATGCGACTTTTGAAAGACGTGTCAATCTCGCGCCACATTAACCCGTGATCAGCATGTCCTGCGCCCGTGTGTATGAAGCAACTCCGCACAGAATTCCTCAATCCTTCGAGACGCGCTATTTGGGCGATTAGTGATTGTTGATGCCCAATTAATAATCGCGGGCACTTAATCCGACTCTGCGTTTCCAGCCCTTCGATGATCTCCATACATCGCTGTTCCCACGCAGTAAATTCTTCGAACGACCGTAAGAGCACAGCTTGGTCACCCAAGATTTGTTCCATGTTGAAGAGTAGGAAAAAAAACTTCCACGATGTGAACCGACTGACTGCTTCATGCAAAGTGCGGTCAGTTTTGAGCGGAGCGGATCATTAAAAAGGCTCTTCGGGAAAAAAGTTTGGCCCTCTCTCGGGGAAAAACAGAGTTTCCCGAAAACGCGAAGATTGCTCGAGGAACATGAGACAAAAAACAGGAAATCGGGATGCATCGGGTCAAACGAGTCCAAGAGTGCAGCTCAAGTGGTCCATCGGCGCCAACAGCCCTAGACGATAGATCCCTATACTATAGTTTTCCCGAGGAACCTGTCAGGACGTGTTTCGAGTGTCGGCGAGCTTTGTGAGACGGGGCGGATGCAATTGCCTTTTGTCTTCGAGATAGAAGCAGGACAGCTGCATGTCATAAATAAAGACCACCCATGTGACGCCTAGTGTTTTCATATTACAGAAAATTTCCCGACCCGGTTGTTACATACGCACGCGCACGCATGCACGCTTTTCCGAGAAACCTGTCAGGACCTGTTTCGAGTGTCGGCGAGCTTTGAGACGGGCGGAAACATCTTGACATTGTCTTTTGGAGTGGCACCAGCTGCATGTCATAAATTAGGGGGCTTTGAAAAGCCGCCACGCACGCACGCACGCACACACACACACACACACACACACACACACACACACACACACACACACACACACACACGCGCGCGCGCGCGCGCGCGCGCCCGTACGCACACACGCACGCACGACGCATCGCCCCCCCCCCGCTCCTACCCCCCCTGACCCTCGCTCCCTCCCCCCTCTCCCTCTCTCCCGCCCCCTCTCTCTCCCTCCCCCCTCTCTCCCTCCCCCACTCTCCCTCCTCCTCCCTCCCGCCCCACTCTCACTCCCCCTCCCTCCCCCTCTCTCCCTCCCCCCTCTCTCGCTCACCCCTTTCTCCCTCCCCCCAAAGTGCGTTAGAACCGGCCTAGCTATACTACTTGTAGGCGTCGCAATAGGAGTTTCGCTTTATTGCGGAATTTCGCAGGTATACTCTCAACGATAATGAAATCGTTTATTCGTGTTTCTGCTGCTACTGTTGCTGATTTTTCCGCGGGGTGTGTGTCTTTTTTTTGTTCCTTCACAAGATCATGATACAGCTGTGCTCGTTCGCCATCGACGAAATGTAAATAACGCTGTAATACGCGCAAATAGACTAGCCATCTTTCTCACTCGTCGCCGTACGCGTTAGATTTCAAAATTTCGCTCATCTCCATATCAAGGCGATTCAGAGTCGCCGTATTTGTTTTCTCCGCTTAGCTCATCGGTCGTGCCTCACTGTCGCTGACCCTGCGTTTTTGGGAATCTAGTTGTAATAGACGCTCCTCGGGCACCAGAACCATTTTCCTGGCATGCTCCATTATTTGGCAATTACATTTGACAATATGGTACCGAGCATTGGGGCAAGCAGCAGGGGTAAAAATCCTCCGCTTTGAATTGCAAATTTCTTCTAACTTTTCCAGCAGCCTCTATTTGCCGCTAAGCGCCTGAGAAGAGGCACGTGGCGGCGCAATTTTTTCCGCTGGTTGGCTTTGAGAGGAATATTACCGCGAAGAACGTTTAAAGCGCACTCGTAAATGCAGCGTATTATACGAGAATCCGCTTTGCGCAAAATAGCCTCACGCTGTTCTTTGGTGAGATATTGAAGAGCGTTCAATATCGCAACGGTCTTCTTGCAAAGAGACGATCCGCTGCGTGCCGTCACAGGCGTAGAACTGGCAATTCTCCATATGTGTCACCGCTTTTTAATCGCTTCCGCGGTACGTAAACGAAATGGCGAGTATCATCAGGGAAAATACATGTGCGGTATTGGCAATTATCGGGTGTTGATTGCTTTAAATCTAGCACCAAATAACCGTGCGGTTTAGATGTTGCGTCGTAATAAGCCTCCTGCAGAAATCGTGGATTTTCGGGACATATTTGGCGCGCCAAGTGCTGTATTTGAGCACGATCGCGAGGGTTTTTGAAGATAACGATATAATTAGCATTCAAAGAGATGTCCCACTGGCCTTGGCCCTGATGAAACAAATTTTGCGTTATAAAAATAACGCTCAAGTTCTTATGATGGCTGCCTTTGGTGAATAGATCGACAACGGTATTGCTCGATGGTTCACGCATTAGATCATCGATAATTAAGAGCTGCGCGCGGGGGTCGATTGAGTAATCGGCAGTCTGGTGTAATCGTGCGCGAAATTCTATTGCATCACCATACCCCGTATATGCTGTCTGGCACTCGAAAAACTAAAATATTATTCGCTCGCAACGTTCGCGGTTCATACGCGTGATACATTTCAGATATTTTTTAGCAAAATACGTTTTACCGCAACCTGTCGGCCCGCAGATCATAGAAGTCCAGGGATGTTAGCACCTCATGTCCATCGCGGTAAATGAGGAAATTTAGGCTCAGTGCAATATTAAATAAGATTTTCGGGTTTTTATGTAAAAAAATATATTTCCAGTATATTTTACAAATGGTGATAACCGTAGGGAAGCGATTCATATTGGCCGTCACGACTTCGCTTAATGCTCGATGGCTTGCACGTTTTTATCTCACCTCGTGTGACAACATGGTGAAGTTATGTACGTCTAATGGCGTCGTATCTCAGTACAATAGGATCCTCTGGCTCGCCCACGATGAAGGATCGTATGGACTCATAGTTTATTAACGCACTGTTTGCAAAATTAAGCGTGATACCCTCAACTTTGCAAACCTCACTCTCTGTCCCGTCAGGCGCACGCACGATGAATGCATAAAATTTAGGGCCGCCGGAAATGAAACTTCTTATGTAACTGCCCTCGCCATAGGTGGGTAGCTCGTTAGTTAAATCGCCAAGCAATTGGCCTATCGGGGGCTCGTAGGCATCAGATTGCTCTCTCGTTACACACATTACGGAGTCGGTATCGCAGTACAACGCACGTCTTCCCAGACGTTCCAGGTAACCATACAGTTGTAAACGTGCTTGTGCTGTGGTGTATGCAGCTATTACGGCGTTAGCTATACTTGAGGGTACCACAGCCTCACCGGTTTTAATATAATTGACGTAAAGAATTTCATTATTCACCGGCACCATACCTGTAATATCGTATTCTGGATTAGTTATTAACTCCATAAGTTTTTTGCGTGTTGATACTACGACTGTTTGCGGCAGGTTTTCGCTTTGCCCGAATTTTCCCCAGAACGAATTCAGACAAAGTTTGGCGACTGAGCGTAGGCCGGGGTTTTTGGTTATAGACTGACGATTCAAACGAATCCCCTGTGATTGCTCAAAGCTAGCGATATTACGCTCCTGGGCTGATACATCACCCAAACAGCTTTCAGGCCCGCCACTCGCCTCCTGCTTGATCTTCAAAAAGGTGTTAATGTACTCGACGAATAAACCTCCCGATTGCGTGTCACGATTGAATTGCGTTACGTCGTATTGCCAGATTTCGGCAATCTGGAGTATCGTGTAACCGCATGAGACGGCTTTTCGCATTTCATCGGCAACCCAGGTACCCTCGAACACACGCTCGTCCGGATCGTCATGCATACACTCTTCCTCGTTCATCATCTCGCTGCATGTGTGGCACAGAGAGAACAACAGTCGCTGATGCATACGCACAGGCAAAAAAGGGTGGTAGAGATCGCGCGGTGGTAGAACGGTACATTTCACCAGGCCTTCGACACGTGCTAGATCGATAGTGGGTCCTGTCAATTCTAAACATTCACCGCCTATACATACTTTCGGATGTCCGATACGGTATTTACCAAATTTGCAAATATACGGGTACAGAGAGCAGACGTCTACGTAGCGTATGCGCTCCGTCCTTTAACATCGTAGAGCGTCACCATATTCTCCGTGCGACCACCGAAGAAAGCGTCACGAGGGTTTAAGGGTTCCGCAGCCGTCAACGGATGATCCCGTATGAGTTCGCGAATTTCGGCACTAGTTTTCAAAAGCCTGTCCCACGCGCATTCCCAGATTTCCGATAACTGATAACCTCCCGAGCGAATTCTATTAGCTATAGCAAGAGTCCTTTCTAACCGCTCGTCCATTGATATATCACCGCGTTGTTTACAGTCTCTATTGAGGGAGAGGCATTGAGGGCAACCGTGCCAATAGCAACCATGAAATTGTAATACGTACGCGGTATTGCCTGTTTCATAATAGCCGTCGACTAGTACATTTTGAGGTAGTTTAAATTCGCGCGAACGGCCGGCGTGTATAATACGCTTTCCGAGGGTGTGCTCCATCCATGCAAGCCATGAAATTGCCTTCTTTAATTGGGTGTGCACCCACCTATAGCCGCCCAACGGTATAATACCGATCGTATTGTCTTTGAGGAAATTTTTCCGAACGACACTGAAGCAGGCCGAGGCTATCGTTGTGTTCTCGTCAAATGGACAAACCCGGCAGCTGGCTATAAACATGTCACGAAAAGCCATCCACGCGCGTCTCAAGATCGTAACGTCGTCCGTGCAATACCTTACGAGTTCCTTCGAAAAGTCAAACACGTAGGCTTTGCCTTTAGACTCGTGATACCAGGCTAAGAATTTTTCGGGCTCTGCGGGGAGCGACGTGTCGGGAGAATAATACTCTACGGCTGGTAGGGGGCCCCCATAATTTTGATTTTCCGGTCTGTTAAACAAATGAGGGAAAACCCCTTTAACGATAGCACCTGTGTGACCGAAGGCTTTAGGAAGCGCACTGACAGGCATGTGAAAATAGTTTAGGCTGTCGAGAAAAACAAGTTTTTCAACACGCATCGAAATGATTTTCTTACCGTTCATAATTATACTCGGCAGTTGGACCTTTTTTTCTTCAATTAAATAGCGGAAAATGAACTGCGCGTCAAAGCCACCGGCATTATGAGCAATACAGATAGTACGCAAAAATGCTCGACACGCTGCATAGCAAGTTCGACTAATTGTCCCACAGGCTGCTGTCGAAATACAGGGTGCGCCAGAGAAACTTACTTATTTGAAAAAATTCCCGCGCGGTGAGTTGGGCGGGTAGAGGGGCGAGAGGGGGCGCATCTGGAGGGGGAAGTTCCGAAGTTTGTTTCTCCCTCCAGTCAGTTGCCATCATGCTCTGGTTTAGAGAGCAGCGGGCCTTCGCAGTCGAGAGCTTCTTTTCTAACGGTCGCTCACTTGTTGCTACGCAGCGTGCCTTCCGCGCTCGCTTTGAAATTCCTCCTCACAGACTCGTTTCTGGCCGTAATTCGATTCTGTCGTGGGTTAACTCATTTCGGGAGTGTGGAAGTGTCGCTAAACCCAGAAATGGACTTCAACGGACCATCAGAACTCCGGAAAATGTCGAAAGAGTGAGGCAGTCAGTTGTGCGTTCTCCCCAGCGTTCGGCTCGCAAACACGCAGCTGCTATGGGAATTTCTGACAGCACTGTTCGACGAATTCTCCATGAAAACCTTCAATTTCATCCCTATAAATTGGCTGTTGTGCAAGAATTAACTGAACGCGATTTTGTTGCCCGTCAAAATGCATGTGAAATGCTGGTTGACAGCCTGCCTGAAGACGCGGTCGTTTTTTTCAGTGACGAGGCTAGCTTCCACATTTCCGGCTGCGTCAACAAGCAAAACATGCGTTATTGGTGTGGTGTAAATCCACGTGAGCTTCACCAGGAGCCACTCAATTGTGAGCGAGTTACTGTCTGGTGTGCGATGTCGGTAATGGGAATATCTGGTCCTTATTTTTTTGAAGAAAACGAACGCGCAGTTACCGTGAATGGAGCTCGTTACAGGAACATGATCGAGGAATTTTTTCTTCCAAGACTCGAAAAAATGAACGTTAGGAACGTGTGGTTTCAGCAAGATGGAGCCACAGCACACACAGCACGAGACTCAATGAATTTGTTGCGACAACATTTCCCCGACCGCCTCATCTCTCTCAGAGGCGATCTCCAATGGCCGGCACGCTCTCCAGATTTGACTCCATGCGATTTCTTTTTATGGGGTTATTTGAAATCTCTGGTTTATGTCGATCGACCACGGACCATAGCACACCTCAAGAACAACATTCGCGATGCCATTGCCAACATACCGATTGATATGCTGCAGAGTGGATACGAATTTCAAAAATCGACTTCATCAGTGTATGCGCAATGGGGGTCGCCATTTATCCGATGTCATTTTCAAGACTACATTGAAAAAAATTGGGATATTGTATTCTCAAATAAGAAAAAAATTTAAAACAATAATTGAAGTACTTTTGTTTTTATTGACCTTTCAAATAAGTAAGTTTCTCTGGCGCACGCACATGGCGCATGTACATACTGTCGAGAGTCACATTACTCGCATGGCTCGGTCATCGAATCACGAGTGCAACAATACGTGCAAACTCGTTGAACTACGCACAAGTTGGGCTCGTGTAGAAAAGTATTCGCATCGCCTGGTACCTGTGTGCATTGCTGAGTCTCAAAATCGTAGAATATAAAAAGTAATTTCCCCGCGCTTTGACCGCCGCGAATAAGCTTCATAAAGTACATGTGATTATTCGGTGGATCCGCTCTGCATGTTTTACAAAAGGCCACGCCGCAAATGTGTTGTCGTCTTTTATCGAGAGGCCTGACAATTTTCAGCTATTCGCGGCACCGCTTGAGCGAGGCACACACGCTGTTTGATTTGCGTTTTCTGTACTGTTTAACAATTAAATGATTTTCGAAACGTTGCAGCCCGTATAACTGGCGCGCGCACGCTTCGCATCGAATAGCTGCATTTACTTCGGGATCGCACGGTGGTGACGTCATGCAGCGAGGACACTTTTTTTTAAAACATCTATGGCCAAATCTGCGGTATTGCGAATTACACCAGGAGCAAAAATCGCGGCTTCCCACGGCGCCTCGTAAATTCAATATCGGCTGATAATGATGCGAACGCTCGTACTATAAAATGTGCAGCGTGTGTTCGATTTTGATAAAAGTATTTGAGACTTGCTGCGAGCCGTCGAACAAAGGTGCATCCGCCCGCCCGAACGTCAGAAATTCATAAACTACTATGGCAGTACCGTGCTGCGCGAGATAATTCTGGTACAGAGCAATCGCACGGACACCGCAGCCGTTTGGCCGTACTATAACCCCCGCTGCATTCGTCAATTCAAGAGCAGCATTTTTCTGCAATGAGCCGTTAGTCTGCCTCATACGTTGCCAGTTTGCGTGTAAACTACCTGAGCGTATTTCACCGCGTTCGGCATACGCGCGCGCCGCCGTCAGTGACCGTGGATAACACAGAGTATCGCTATTGCGTATCGTGAGAATGGATTTTTTTGCTATCCTCTCATGCGTTAAGCGCTTTCTGCCAGTGCCGTCAACACCCCTGACAATGCTGGCTTTGATTATGCACGCATCGTCAATATTCAATGATGCAGCACTCTGAGCAGCGCTCATTATTAACTGCCAAATATCATCGGACGCGCAATCTCTAACGGGTCGAAACGAGAGCCAAACGGGGCCGTGCGGTAAACAGCTGGAGGCAAACGATCTACCTATGTAATCCCCAGCCTCGCATGACGCTGTGATATACGTCAAAAAGGTCACGAAACGCTCCTTCCAACCATGGTAATAAATGGCCACCAGGCGGTGGTTGACGAATGCGTACGGTGATTTCTCGGCCTCGTAGTTTAAAACGCTTGAAGTACCGACGAGCCTCCTCGATGATCTCAATACGCGCGCCTGGCGGCTGTACATCGTCGAAGGACTCATTCCGCTGCCGTCTACGGCCGAAACCTTCTTGTTCGCCTGTAAAAAAGAGTACGAATGCTTAAAATTGCTTAACTATGTCAATAAATAGGCTCAAAAGGTACCTGATGTTATTGCTACTTCTAACCATGGACGTCTACAAAGCGTCTTCAACAAACAGCAGAGATACTGATGCATAACCCGCCGTAAAATATAATAGCTCACTCTCTATTTTTGCAAACAAAATCTTTCAAGTTAATATTAGCTTTGCAAAACCGATAACGTATATACCGATGCGAGTAACAAAGAGGGGTTCGTTTACCTGAGTCGTTGCTCGAGCTCAAAAGACGATTTAGCCAATCGTCATCAACACCAACATCATCATCATCGTGCGGTAGATCGTTTTCACCCTGCTGCTGTGGTGAGTCACCTCCAAAAGGCCACATCCACAGCTGGTTGTCCCTATGCTCGTCTTCCTCAGCAGGGTGTTGCGCGTCGTTGACTATCTCGCGAGCCCATTGCTCCAGCATGATGTTGCCTCTCTCGCTCGGCAGCCTGATCGGCGTCATCGTCGTCGTCGTCGTCGTCTTGCCGTCGTCGTCGTCGTCGTTGCCACGCCGGGGGTTATTCTCGTTAAAACAAGGATTAAAATCTGCATGTGTTTTATTACTAATGCCTGATAAAAACGTATTGTTAATGTATGGTAATGGGTTATTATTATTACTAATACTTACACTCGTTACGACCGGAAAATATTTCGGACGGGTGCCCCATACTGGACGTAGACGGTCGGACAAGAGTCTCAGCGTCACTGAAACGACATTGCTCGTTGGAAATATCCGCAAATATATCTACCGGACTTAGAACCGGCTGCTGTAGTGCCCCTTATTCTTCTTCACCATCTGATATGGGGGATAGCTGAAGGTAATCAGGAAGTCTATGAACAGTCTCCTCATTGCTGGTCGCGGGGCGTAGATCAGGACCCATAAGCATTTCAGTGTCGGTCCAATCATTGCCCGATGGTCCTTCAATCACGGGATCTAAATGATCGCCATGCACGGTTTCATCATCTCGTGCTGTTTCTTCCTCCACGGCTTGCGCCCCCTCGGCGAGTGCAGCTTCTTCATCGGAGCTCGCATCATAGAGCCGGCGATAATCTATGGGTACTTCTGCATTACCACGATGTCACCCTTAAAAAAGATACTCGCACGCTACGGAGCACAACTTACCGTTTATTTCATTGATGAGATTACGTGTGCACGGAGTAGTCTCGAGATTTCTGCGTTGTAATTCTTCAAACACACATAGGAGAACCCTGTAGCCTCTAAACAGACCTCTGTTATAGGCCGTCACAAGGGCTCGCAGCGGAGATCACCATAACACATATTTCAAACGGGTTATGAGAGAATTTTCCGGTAAATAGCGCAATTCGGTGCACAAGTTATTATTACATCTTCGGCGAAGTTGTGCATTCCGCGTTTTGACCAAGCGAAGACGATCTGAAATGCACGTACGTATATTACGGCTATCCATAACTGCTCCTGAGAAATGTATCGAACGCTGTCTAGATCACTACTGACAGCGTTTATTAATTGTTCAAATGCTCGCGTTGTCACGAGCAATGTGTGTGTGTGTGTGTATGTTTTATCACACATACATATAGCACATTCGAAGACAATAGTCTTTTTTAAAATCTCGAGATTTATTTCTCCGAGCGTGTAAGCCGATATTTCGCATAGCTGCATTTTTGCTGACGCGCGAACATTCCTGAAAGCATCTTCATCAACGCCTCCATCGAGCGTTTATTGCCGGAGAAGTTTCATGTTAAATCAAATCCAGAAAAATCATAGTCGAATTCAAATTCAACGTTCTCTAAGGGCTTGCGTTCTCTATTTAGAAAAGATAGAACGAGTATAAGTATGCTTTGCTCAATGCCACGACACACGTATGCTCGCGCTCGTCGGCGTGCGCGCTCTATACCAAGTACGAATATCCGCACAAAGAGGAGAGGCGGAGAATACGGGTTCTCCCTTGCGACTGCTACGCGAAGCGTGTGTTTTATCACACATATGGGTATCACATTCGGAGACAATAGCCTTTTTGAAAATCTCGAGATTTATTTCTCCGAGCGTGTAAACGGATATTTCGCGTAGCTGCAGTTTTGCTGACGCGCGAACATTCCTGAAAGTATCTTCATAAACGTCTCCGTCGAGCGTTTATTGCCGGAGAAGTTTCATGTTAAAATCAAATCCAGAAAAATCATAGTCGAATTCAAATTCAACGTTCTCTCAGGCCCTGCGCTCTCTATTTTAAAAAGATAGAATGAGTATAAGTATGCTATGCTATATACAGGCTATCACTCAGCTGAGATGTTCTCGAGGATGAAGGATGAAATTCTGAATAGGCTCATATAAGCATGTTTGGGGTTCACGTCAGTGAGCGACGCGCGTTCGTGTGTGCAGTAGCAAGCGGTCCGGTGCCACGCACACGTATGCTCGTGCCCGTCGGTGTGCGCGCTCCATAGCAGGTATGAATATCCGCACAAAGAGGAGAGGCCGAGAATACAGCTTCTTCCTTGCGGGCTGCTACGAGGGCGCGTGTGTGGGCCGACAAGCGGCCCGATGCTCGTGCCCGTCTAGTCCAGTGGGGACAGAAATTTATATAGAAAAAATTACTGACGGCAATTTTTTTTTAAACGACGGGGCGAGGGGGGGGGGGGGGGGGGGGGGGTTGGAGTCTACATATCGAGTTTCGGGGCAATCCTGACTGTGGAATCGCCGCCATCTTGATTTGAAGTTCACTATTTCGTTTTTCTGAAATAACTCGTTAATTTTCAAGTTTAGAGCAAAAATGGTAGTATACAAAGTTGTTGGAAATTTAATTTCCCACAAGTTTGGTCATTATAATTTTTACAGGATTAAATATTTGCAGAGTTATACTATCAAGTTTATCAAAAAAATCGTAATCGGTGGAATTTTATTTCCTTTAACTTTGGTTCTCGCACTTTTTTTACTCCATGATCAATATTTTCGGATTTATACTCACATCGGAGGTGAAATTGTTTTTATTTTTCATATATTTTTATTATTATCTAGTTTATTTATTTTTTGCAGAGTTATACTATCAAGTTTATTAAAAAAATCGTAATCGGTGGAATTTTATTTCCTTCAACTTTGGTTCTCGCACTTTTTTTACTCCACGATCAATATTTTCGGATTTATACTCACATCGGAGGTGAAATTGTTTTTATTTTTGGGTGGGGGGAAAAATGTCAAACGATCGATATGCAGATGGGCCAAAATGTCGAATTCGAAAATGCCGAATGTTCGAATATAGATGGGTCAATCTTACTAGAGTCTGTAAAGTCGAAAATAACAATTACGAATATGAACATCTCGGAAGTTGCTATATAGCGAAAAACAAAAATCAGATTTAATAAAATAGCGAAAAACACAATATCGATGGGCCTGTATGCATAACACCAAATAATTCGAGACGATAATTCTCCGAATTAAAAAAATTGCGACGGTTCACAATGCAGAAAATCATTAAAGCGAACGGCCAAAAAGTCGAGTGGGTAAAATCGCGAAGGGTCAAAATGTAGAACGGCCCGGATGGCGAATCGAGCAATACGTTACTTGCGCTTCAGAGTGAAGCTGCGAGATTGCGCTGTCGGTCAGTCGCCTAAAATATCGTAAGGCAGTCATCCCACGTGACGGGCCCCACCACGTTCGTCATTTTGGCCGTTCGACCTTTCGGCGTTCGACATTTCGGGCCATCGACATTTTGCGTTTCGATTTATTGCTTTTCGCCATAGACGATATTACGCATATTAGGCACCCGCTATTTTCTGTTTCGGAAAAATGGGTGTTCTACATTTTTCGATTCTGTATTTTTATGTTCCGAATTTCAGACGATCTGAATATTCGTTTTCGAATAAATTAGCTCTCCAATAAATAATGGTTCGATTTATAGTCATTCGATTTTTTTATCAGTCGACAGATAAAGATTCGAATAATTGAACCTTCGTTATTTTGAGAGTTCATAATTCTACCGTTTCGAAATCTTTGTCGTTCTACATTTGGTCATTCGACATTTTTACCCCCACCCTTATTTTTCATATATTTTTATTATTATCTAGTTTATTTATTTTATAAAATTGTAATGGAGAATGTAGAAGGAAATTTTGTGTCTTTTACATCTGGTTATGTATTTTTTTATTTTTCAAATATCTCGTTTATTATCTAGTTTGTTTATAACAAATTGTAATGGAGAATGTGGAAGGGTATTTTGTGTCTTTTACATATGGTTTTGTATTTTTTTATTTTTCATATATTTCGTTTTTTTATCTAGTTTATTTATAAAAAATTGTAATGGAGAATGTGGAAGGGTATTTTGTGGCTTTTACATCGGGTTATGCATTTTTTTTATTTTTCAAATATCTCGTTTATTATCTAGTTTATATATAAAAAAATTGTGATAGAGAATGTAGAAGGGTATTTTGTGTCTTTTACATCTGTGTGTGAGTGTGTGTGCACCCTCGGAGTACGCCGTCACCAAGAGCAGCAACGGTGAGCAAAACAGATTTATTTTTAAAAAATGAATTTTCATAAAGCAGTAAAAAATGAATTTCCATAGAGCAGAAAAAAAGAGGCCGCTATGGCGAACCTTCCGTTCCGGCCAACCCCCCTCCACACCCCCCTGGGGCGTGGGGTGGAGATAAGGACGGCCATCCCCACTCCATCCCCACCACCTCGGCTACCGAGGAGTGGGGGTAGGAGTGGGGATAAGGAGTGGGGGTCACCATAGTGGCCCCCATACTACTAACATGTATACAACCACCACGAAAATGGACCGTGACTCAGCAGAAGGAGGAGAAGCACATCAATTTGCTGTACATGCAAGACACTGAGGACGACAATGTGGGGCATTGCGTATGGATCAAGAACCTGTCAAGACTCGTGATGGCGCAACTGAGCAAGACGGAGCATAAAAAAAATATATTCGATCGGTGTGTGAATTTGGCATTTATAATACAAAATCATATATCTACTAAAGGAGAAAATTTATAATAATTTTTAAAATTATAAATTTTTTAATAATTTATAAATTTATAATATAAATTTATATAAATTTATAATTTATAATAATTTATAAATTTATAATAATTTATAAAATTATACATTTTTGTATATAATTGATACAATTTATAATAATACAAAATTATATATCTACTGAAGGAGAAAATTTAACAAAAAAAAAAATCTTGTTTGTTTTGCAGGTGTTTGCATTACTTTGGTATCGAGGAAAAATTGCAATCACACGAGGTCGATTGTGGGGCGATAAACGACTGTGCAATTCGACTACCAAACGACACCAATAAGTGGCTCCAGTTCAGCAACTTTAACCGGAAAGAGCGACATCCTTTCATTGTCTATGCTGATTTGGAGTGTGTGATGGCAAAGACCGACGGGGAGAACCTACCGAAAGACATGTATCAACACCATGAAGGATTTAGTATTGGATATTACGTGTGTTGTTCGTATGACGATTCATCATCTTCATATCACTCGCGTCGCAGTGCGTATCGTGGTTTGTCGAAGAACTAAAAAATCTAGCATTGCGGATATAAGAAATTTTCTGCGACAATGTCCCAATGGTTTATCTGACACCGAGCGAGTGGGCAAGTTTACGGAAAGCGACTCAATGTCACATATCTGCGAAACCATTTGCGCAAGAAGATGTTCGCGTTCGAGATCATTGTCATCTGACGGGACGGTATAGAGGCCCTGCCCATTCTAATTGCAATTTAAACTACAAACAGTCATTCTGCATTCCAGTAGTTTTTCACAATTTGTCGGGTTACGATGCACATTTTGTCATCAAGGAAGTAGCCCCAGCGTTCGATGGAACGACCGATGTGCTTCCAATCACAAAAGAGAAATACATCTCCTTTACGAGGCATGTTGAAAGTACAGACGATTCAAAATACAAGATCCAATTGCGCTTCATCCATTCATAGAAATTCCTCAACACCAGTCTCGACAAATTAGCCTCACTTTTGACTGAGGACAAACTCAACATTTTACCCGCACAATTCCCAACTCTCTCGACAGACGATTTCAATTTGCTGACGCGAAAAGGGGTCTTCCCTTATGAATATATTGATGACCTGACCAAGCTAGATGACACTTGCCTCCCACCACGTCACGCATTTTACAGTTCCCTGACAGATGCTACAGTATCCGAGAGCGGGTACACACAAGCTGAGAAAATTTGGGAGTGGTTCTCCATGCGAACGCTGGGTGACTATAGCGATTTATACTTGAAGACAGACGTCTTCTTATTAGCTGATATTTTCGAAAACTTTCGAAATACGTGCATTCAGAGCTATGGCCTAGATCCCGCGTATTACTCCACATTGTCCGGATATACCTGGGATGCAATGCTAAAACACTCGAATGTCAAATTTGAATTACTAACTGACATCGACGTGGTTCTATTCGTTACGCGGGGTATACGCGGTGGTCTCAGTCAATGCTCAAACCGATATACACACGCTAATAACAAGTACATGGAGTCGTTTGATCGATCGAAAGCATCGTCATACTTGATGTATTTTGACGTCAACAATCTGTATGGATGGGCAATGTGTCAACCTTTGCCATACGCAGATTTTCGATGGGTTAACGACGTGTCCAAGTTTGATTCATCTTCCATCGCGCTAGATTCACCAACAGGCTACATCCTTGAAGTCGACTTGAAATATCCGCAATCTCTACATGTTGCGCACAAAAACCTGCCGTTTTGTCCAATCCATGAAAAACCGCTGGGTAAGCACGGGGAAATGCTGTTAGCAACCGTCTGTGATAAAAAACGCTACATCATTCATTATCTAAATGTACAGCAGTGCCTACGTCATGGACTTTGCCTCACGAAAATCCATAGGGTATTACAATTCAGACAATCCCCATGGCTACGTTCATATATTGAGTTAAATACGCAATTTCGAACGCTAGCCAAAAACGATTTTGAAAATAATTTATTCAAATTAATGAACACGGCGGTGTGTGCTAAAACGATGGAGGATGTGCGCAATCATGTGGATGTAAAGCTTTTAACAAAATGGGAGGGCAGGTATGGCGCAGAGGCAATGATTTCGAAACCAAACTTCCACAGCCGAAGTGTTTTTTTCGGAAAACCTCATTGCCGTAGAATTGCGCAATCTCTCGAGGTGAAATTCAACAAGCCGATATATGTGGGAATGTGCATATTCGACATATCCAAAACATGCTTGTATGGATTTCATCACGAGTATATTGTACCTCTGTATAGGGATAAGTGTAAAATCATGTATACCGATACGGATATTCTCATATATAACATTGAGAGCGATGATATGTACATGGACATGAAGCGCGACATTGTAAAATTCGATACGAGCGATTATCCGGTGGACAATAGGTATGATATGCTGCTTGTCAACAAGAAGGTACCCGGTCTCATGGAAGACGAATGCAATGGTGTAATTATGACCGAGTTCATTGGACTTCGATCGAAAATGTATGCGACACGTGTTGAGGGTAAGAAGGACATTAAAAAAGTTAACGGTGTCAAGAGTAGCGTTGTGGCTAGGACAATCACGTTTGACGATTATGCCCGATGCTTGAAGGAAGACATTGACATGAGCCGTAGTCAAACGTGCATTCGATCAAAGTTGCACAAGGTCTACACCGTTCGTGAGACGAAAATCGCTCTGAGTCCTCATGATGATAAGCGGTATATCATACTTGGGACCTCTGAGACCCTACCATGGAAGCCTTACAGCCTACCGTTGTAAAAACCTATCATGCATATAAACTCGATGTAAAATTGTGTACATTTTTGTAAATACTTGATGTATAAAACTTGTGAAAATTGTGTATGTTTTTGTAAATATTAACTCGATGTAAAACTTGTTTGTTGTAAATATTTGATTTCGTAAAAATGGACTTTTGTAAGTAAAGGAAACGGCTTTTGTAATCCATGTGTACCCATTATTTCCCGCATACACTTTTCGAGAGTGGCGGGAAGAAGGGATTGGAGGGAGAGAAAACGCCTGTTGTGGCGCACCACGTTGACGGGTAGAAAGAGAGTCATCAAAGTCTAAATGTTTTTGGCCTCTTTTATTGACGACTACAAATCAGATTTACTTATCCAACTATTGTGGGCAGTGTCGAAACCCAGCCATTTTACAATCATTCGATGACCGCGCTTCTTTAAATTTTTTTCTATGAGATAGATATCGGGGTACTTGATACGGAGAAGCTCTTGTTCGTAGAAACCACCGCCGATCGGTTCATCATTATGATCCTTCAAGTCATACGTCACCGGATGCGTTTCGTTCACACTAGATACCGTAAATATTTCCGTTGTCCAATTTGGCGTGTAACCATTTTCGAAAATACTCTTAGATTGCTGATTCTCACTTTATCGCCAATGGTGAATTTCCGTGGTGTTTTTATAGGCGGCTGAGTCTTATTGATATCTTGCCGCACTATTTCCTTCCCATTCTCCGCGTTGACATTTCTCGGTTTCATCTTAATGGTGCGGTGTACAGAATCATTATATTCAGCTACTACATTATCAAGAATATCGATCCACTTATAGCTACCACGAAGACTAAAGTGCATCCACATCTTATTCTTCAATGTACGATTGAAACGCTCGCAATTGGATGCTTTCAAGTTGCTATATGTTAAATACATGTGAATATTTTACTGCTTCATGAGGGCCTTAAGGTCACAATTGTAAAATTATTTTCCCCGCTCAACGTGTAAGTTCTGCGGTATGCGTCCTTTAAGGAGTATCGACTTCATTGCGGCGGCTGCATCCCTACCACTCTTACTCAGCTTAGGCACGGCCCCGGCGAATTTTGAGAAGGTAGCGATGACGGTGAGGAGGAACTTGCGTTTGGAGTTTTGCCGCGCGTACGATGACATATCGACGAGATCAGTTTGCCAGGTCTCGTCCAAGCCACGGATGTCCACATGTCGACGCGGATAGTTTTGTCGAGCAGGCTTATGTAGCTCCAGCACGAGAGCGTCCCTTTTTTCGTTCATTTTCCAGTTCACTCAGTCGTGCGTCCAATTCAGGAATGACGTTTGAATTGCGAATCGCCAAGTCTTGTAGAGTTTTGACATCGGCCTCGAGAGTCGTTGCAATGTCTCTTATCGTAGCTTCAAGTCCATTAACCAGCAACTGGGTACGCTCATTCATTTCTTTGCGAATGTTCTCAATGATAGTTCGGGATCTTTTGTGAAAAGCACTTAGAGTGATGGCGTCGTCTTCCCCCTCCGGATTAGCAATGTTACACAATCGTTTCTACCCCACGTCATAATGACCATCTGCGGTGGTTTTAAACCCTATCCCAGATCGGCCTGGAGGACCTGGCTTACTGATCGACACTCATGTTGATAATGCGTAAAATCCCCGATGTCGAGGAGTTAATAAATGATTTCAGCTTCACGCAATTCCTCGATAATCGATATAATTTCATTCGCATGGGCTGAATTTCCGGCTGCTGGTGATGCGAGAAGTGAGCGAAGACGATCTACTAGCTCGTTTGGATTGTCCAAATAAATATAGTCCAATTGGGTGTTTTTTCTAGCTAGCTTATACTTTGGCATACCTTGTCCCACATAATGATCGACTATATTTGCGATTTATGTGTTGAATTTATGGCTGGTGTTACGTCGGATGGCCTCACTAAGCTTGTAAAATTTTGTGTGCGCAATCGTCGCAATGACAATTTTTTCATATTTTTTCGAATCATCTGGTGTGAGAGCTTCGATATTGGGCACTTTTTTAAACAGCAGCTCAGTTAATCCAACAGTTTTCGCATAATTCGCATCTCCTACACGAATATGTTTAGAGTCGAAATTTATCGGAGAATCACCAATCATTAATCGGTTGTTTGAGAGATTCCGTACACCATATGATACATTCAAGCTTGCCTTTCTATTTGTTTGCAATAGCAGGAGATACTCGCTGATCAGCTCATCTACATTTTGCGAGTCATCATCATCCTAGTATATCAATTTGAAAGAATCTTGTGTTTGACTCTTGAAGAAATCGTGTGTCTCGTTCTTTAATTCATGTTTTACACTATTTATCGTATCTCCTTCTTTATCGTCGGCTTTTTCATCCTTGATTTCCTCCTTCGCCGGCTCACCGCTGTTGTACGACACCAATTTCTTCAATGGTTTGACTATAGGCTTAAAGACATCTCGCATTCTCTGCTCATCACTCTCTTTGCCAATTTTCATCATTCGATGTTTTCGTCTGTTTGCATCGCTCGCCTTGGCCAGTTCGGGCAATACATCTTATTCCCGCAACAGTTGATCGCTCTTCATGTTGTCACCGCCAAGGCGTGCACAATACTATGTCTTCAACCTCCCGTGATGAGTCATTTATCATTGCTTAGAAATTAATCAAAACCGTGTCTATATCGAGCGTCATTAATACCGCTATCCTTGTCAATCGTGATAAATGCATACTTGTTGGAATTCTGGCATTTCATGCACATGTTTTTGAAGCATCTATAAGTCATTTAAGTATTAACGTGATCTTTGTACACGTGTTTGAGATTCATATCATCCTGCTTGAAAAGCACCATGAAATTTGCATTATCCCTCACGAGATGTTTGGGGATACGAGTGTACGTCTGACAAAGATAAAAGTGTCGACATTCTCGTGTCTTCCCATGGAAGAGAAGGCTCTAAAATTATCCTGCTCTTCGCATGCTATATCATCAAAGATGAATATAGAGTTGGATCGCGCATCACTTGGCGCTATCACTTGTTTATGCGCCTCGAATGGATGATACGCTACTCCACTCACAGGTTCGAGTAATCGTTCGAGCAACTTATACTTTGGCTGCCGCAGCGATTTGGAATACAAGTAAATGTTCTCAAATCTCAAGCCATTCGGATGGATGATGAGAGTGAGCAGGGCATTGGTTTTCCCGCAATTCGATGGACCGCAGAACAGTGCACGTATGCTATCCGGCAATAAATTCCCATGACGTTTTTCTTTCCTCCCACCGTCTGCGACAAACTCGTCGAAATTTATCACGAGAAGTCCGTCTCCATTAGTTTGCTTCCTGGACGTCATCTCACACACGACTAACGGCGAAATCATATAAATAGCATTCTTATAGGGATTATCCGTCAGTCGCATATTGTCTTTAGATATGATCGTGCATCGCAAGAGTGGTAAGGGTTTGGTTAATCGCTTAATCAACAAACTCCCCGTTGAGCTACATCTGCCGGGGTATCAGTATTATGGACCAGGCACAAAGTTGGCCAAGCGCCTAGTTCGTGGTAATCCCGGCATTAATCCATTGGATACGGATTGCAAACAACACGATATTACGTATTCGAAAAATCCGGAGACATTTGGCGGATAAAGTGTTGGCTGAACAGGCTTGGCAACGTGTTACCGCGCGAGACGCTAGTATCGGCGAAAAAGCCAGTGCTTGGTGTGTGGCTAATATTATGAAGACAAAGAGAAAATTTGGTATGGGGATAAAGGCTCGCGGGCGTGGTGTTTGTTTGAAAAAGATAATTGGAGCTGCAAAGAAGACAATGATTCGAAGCAATGATCCGCATAAAATTATGAAATCAGCTCTAAAGGTTGCTCGTGCAGCTGTAAAGATGAAAGGTGGCAAAGTACCCACACTTCGGGTTCTACCTGTACCCCAAAACATTGGGGTTTATTGCCGTTCCTCGTGCCCATTTGTGCGGGTCTAAGCGCTGCGGGTGCTTTGTCAGGTGGTGCGGCTAGTATAGCTAAAGCGGTAAATGCTGCTCAAGCAGCTAAACGTGAATTGGATGAAAGTAAGCGTCATAATCGGACAATTGCAGCGATTGCATTAGGTCGGGGTCTACATCTGAAACCATATAAGCAGGGATTGGGGGGAGGGGATATAAGCAGGGGGGGGATTTGCCTTCATATTAAGGCAAAAAACTGGAAGTTACGCTACCACGCCGACCCCTCACCGACCGCGACCTACTCAAGTATGCGAAAATCCTAAAAATTCCGCACTTTCGTGGAGTTTACATGCGAGATACATTGCCGGCGAGTGGGCCCCTCAAATGTGAAGCAGCGATTCTGAATTTGGACGAAAATGTCGGTCCTGGAACACACTGGGTCGCTTACAAAAAGACCGGATGGAAAGTCGTGTACTTTGATAGTTTCGGCAATCTTCCACCACCATCCGAACTCATGAGATAATTTCGTGCTGGTAGCGTTAATTATAATTATACTAGATATCAAGAATATGATACGATTGAATGTGGACATTTGTGCCTCAAGTTTCTTTCTCCACAATTGCAGCACAAAGACAAATATACACTATATATAGGGGGAAAATGAGGTGGAGAATTCAGTTGTCAATTTACCAGCACCATGGATGATAGCTTAACGTTGACCATATCTGGCTCATCATCCATACTGGAGGCGCAATACTTTCCCCCCATCGAACTCTCGCCACACAAGAATTATACCCTTGTTCTCGTGGAATTGATAACGTTCAATTGTATTCCCAATATTGACGTTGACTACGATAAACTTTACGTGGGAGATGAGGTGTTGACGACACCTACGGGTAGTTATGAACTAGAGGATATTGAGGCGGTTGTACAAGCAGAGCTCTCACGTAAAAACATCAAAATCAGCATTAAACCCAACAATAATACGCTACGCAGTGAGATCGAGTGTGATTGTGAGGTAAATTTTGAACCGAAAAATTCTAATGGACATCTACTCGGCTTCACCGCACGCAAATTGGAAGCCAATAAAATACACGAATCCGACCTTCCAGTGGCCATTCTCAAAGTGAACGCCCTACGCGTTGAGTGCAACATTACCGCCGATGCCTATATTAACGGACAAAAAGTGCACACAATTCACAAGTTTTTTCTACCGTGCCACCGGGCTATAATTCATCATTGAAGTTCATTGAAGTTCTCTCCCACGTTATTTATCTGCCAATCACGAGCCGAACGATTGATGCGATACAACTTCGCATAGTGGATCAGGACGGTGATTTGGTAAATTTTCGCGGTGAAGTAATCATCATACGCCTGCACCCGTGCAGAAATTTGTTAGGGACACCTAGTTTCTTGTTCGATTCCGATCAGGTTACAATATAGATTCCCTAAATGGGATATCCGCAGCAGAATCCAGACGGTTTCGACTGTGTATACATTGCGGCGATGCGACTCCTAATTTCTGACCAGATTCCGGCCGGATTATAATATGGATTCCCTAAAGGGATATCCGTATGGGGATCCGATCGGTCCCCACTCTGGACGCATGACGACGATGTGGTGTCAAACGCTTGAAACATTGGCGCCACTTTTAGTGTGATGTCCGATCCGATTCGGCTGCGAATCGCCAACGGAAATCGCGCCTTGCATAGATGTCGCGTCCTATGCATACTGATGGGATTTTACATGCGATACGGGTCTGTTTACCGAACTTGAACCATGTATACGCGACAGTTTTGTGCAACGGACGTATTTTATCCAATCTTTTGAGCAATCGTTTATTAAGTGTTTCTCTGTTCCATGTATCATGGACAGAGAAAATAAAGCTGAGCCAAGCAAGATGCGTGTACGTCGCCAGAGTCGAATTCAAAAGGAAATTCAGCTTGAATTGCAATGTCATTCCGATGCAAGCGTTTCGACTGTACGAGATAGGTGAAAAGTTAAATAAAATCGTTAGGCGAACGATATTTGAGTATCCCGCTTCGTCGAGTAATTTATATATGCATGAATTAAATCCAAATAGCTCACACCAAATGGTGACTTTACCTATAAACTTCATCGAATATAAAATGGTAAAGCTAACATTACCAATGCGTTCCGGAACAGAAGATGTACAAACATTCGCAATACCACTTCTCCATTTGTAAACATCACGATCATCGTAAATAGTTGTGTAATAGTATTTATATATTAATGTACAAAATGTACCTATTACATATTCATTACTAATAAATCTATATCCATATATGTTTCATTAAATGTGTGTTCATAATGTGTAACCTTTTTGATAATTATTATTTATAATAATTATAAATTTATAATAAATATAAATATAATATAATAAATATAATAAATATAAATTTATAATTTATAATAATTATAAATTTATAATAATTATAAATTATTTTAATAAATGGTGTGGAATAACATTCCACAATAATCTGAAATCTGAATGAAGATTTTATTTTAAGCAAAAGCCCGTAAAGAAATGATTCGTGTACAATTATACTATATAGTAGTCTCAACTACATACTATAATTGTCCTCGTCGGAAGTACCCTACATTTCTCTCTACGTACACTGAAAAACTTTATTTTATTGTGTATAGACTATTTTCATTATAGATAAGGGACAGCCGGCACGCGCGTGCTTACCGCGTGGGCCCCGTCGGCCACGTGGTCGCCGGCGGTGTTAGCGATATTACGTAAGTTGCCGCCAAATTGCCGACAGTGAACATCATCGATCCAAAGAAGTAGTGCGCGATAAAATTTACCAACAAAAACACGGTTGTCAACGAGACTCAAAGCGTAAGTATGATTACGGACGTTCATTTATCTTCATAAAATAATACCAAAACAAAATCAAGCATGCCGAATGTTAGTTAGAAGTATTTTTTATTTTTTGAGGTGATTCCAACTTTCAGATGTCCGCAGGCACGGGAAAATGCGATCGAGGCAAAAAAAATGTATCCCACTGGTAAGTACTAAATATTCATATGAAAAGATAATAATTTACCATATCGATTTAAACAAACCTAATGTGGTATTTTATGTTTGCAGTCTCAAGAAATAAACATGCGACGGTACACGTCAAATACAAATTTCAACTCGTTGAATTTTGTGGAAGCAAACCCGGACAACAGGCGGAAATGGACATCATCCCTACGTCATGGATATCGTTCAACAAATATGAAAAAACGTGCATTGTTATGTCGTAGGGGCCCATTTTTAATCGATAATTAATCGTATTTTAATTTACCCTTCAGGATTTGAATTTACGAATGGGACGTGTGCCACGAACGTGCGGATTATAATGAATCAGGTCGCATATGACTTATGTGACGGTAAGTTACCGTCGGAGAAGCAAAGCGCCACGTTTAAGCGGGAATGTGCCCACTTGGGATAGGCGCTTGGTAAAGTCGTTGGTGTATAATTTGACGCATTGAGCGACAGGTAAGCAAATAAGAAAGTAGCGTGAAATGGTGCTTACCTTGGTGAGAAAAAGCGGCGGTGCGTAGCGGGTCAATATTACTCGACCGTGTGACCGAATTTGTCCAAGAATCGCCAAGATGTTCCAGCTCGATCCGACCTGTCGTTGCCCAGACGGGTACGCAGTGTTTTCGGGAGCAGTCAGGGACTACGAGGACTGGATTAATTTTATGACGGATACGTTCGCTTCGAAATAAAAAATTATATATATAGATTTTATATTTATTGGAACCGCTGAATGAGTGCAAGACGTGCCAAGTTACGGCGCCGTCGACTCACTACGTCTGGCTCCAGCTCCGCCCCGTTACGGCGATTGGCGGCCAGCCGCGAGGACAAATGTTGAGAATGACGGAAGACGACGCCCGAACACTAAGCACCGGTGTGACCGTGCCAGTCGCTGACCTACCGAATTACGGCGGGTCGGCGGGTGTGGCGTGTTCGTGCGGCAACTCTTCCGAATTCCTCGGAAAGTACCCTGGGTATACGTCCGATTTTGGACAGATGTGGGAGTTTATTTGCTGAGCGAATATATCGGGAAACGTACTCGTCTAACCCATAAGTACAGATTAACATGAAACTAAATTTGCCTCGCAGAGCGAGTCTAGTGCGTGCCAGATAACGGCACCGCCGACTCGCTACGTCTGGCTCCACCGCCGGCCGGTTACG
>OX632365.1:8693024-8778464 GCA_951751655.1 Ophion costatus | reverse complement strand
GGTCGCCGTATTTTGCGTGATTTTAATAGCGCGAAGAAATCAAAAGTGATAAAGACAATTGTGTATTTTACACGTAAGTAAGCGTAGTTACATTCAATAAAGAAAATAATATAAATTTCGTAAGTTATTCGTTGCAGTGATTGACGTGTTATGTTTCCTTGTAGTTTTATTTTTATTTAAAGAATTAATACCGGTTTTACAGGGACGACATCGACAGTTACACTGTCGAAGAGACCGGGGTAAACTCGAAAAGAATATAAGATAAAATAAATGTACCGGTTTTCAGAGCGTCGACTCTGCGATGCGCGCTGTTGGAGAGACCGGACGGAACTGACTGGCCAGCTCCCGGTGCGCAATATGAATCCTCGCACTCTTTGTCTCTGAGACGAAGGGCTTGGCGTCATTACCCTCGCTCTCGAGCTCGGTCCCCGTGTAACCGAATATTAGCACCGATAACGTTATTTTTCCCGAGTTATACATGGGCAATGAAATAAATAGTTTTCGTTATCGGCAGGATGTGCTGACCACGTGGTCACCAAGCTCCGAGGAGGTCTGTGAGAAACTCGCGATGAAGCTGACCGCTTGGGAACAGTTTTGCGGGTTATTCGCGGACTATCGCGTCCCCAATAGATACAGAATATAGATATGACAATATTCCTTATTCCTAGGACCATTGGGTTATGGCCAGCACGAATACACATCTATATGTTGGATACTAGTTCGGGGCTCGTGAATGTCGCCGAAATATACATGTCAGTATAGGTATTAATATTAATATTCGTACTCCGGAGACTCTCTTGGATGTCCCAGGAGTTTACCGAGTATGTATATATATATATATATATATGTATATTTATGCGTGTTACTTTGAGGATTTGTCACCGAGGTATGCATGAAAGTAGATATGTATCGATTATTGCCTCGGGCCTCGGGTACATGTCCCTGAAGCGTCTGCAGTACGTATATATATATGTATAGATATTCCTTAAAGTTATTCCGACGACTAATGACTTCGAAGTATGCATATGAGTATACAAATGGTACATGAGGACTCTGAGACCCTAGAGTATGTATATATATATATATATATTCGTTGATGTTAGTTAGAGGACTTATGTCCCTAAAGTATACATGGAAATAGACATACGGAATTATTATAGGAGGTACTCCAGGGACTCTCGTATATGTCTCTGAAACACGCAGGTACGTGTATATGTATGTATATATGAGACATCATGGTATGGTACTCCGGGGACCCATGTGCGTGTCCCAGAAGTGTACAGGCAAACAGATATGTACGTGTATATGAGGCTATTTGTAAAGTTAATACGAGCACCCATGTGCTCGTCCCTGAAGTTACGGGTAAGCTTCGCGGTAAGGTTATGATGGGAACTGTTTGTCCCTAGAGTATACGGGTAGATATACGCGTGCTAAATTTAAAGATATATTTAAGAATATTTTATATAACGGGGTTTCTGATTGGAATCGACCATATATGGGTCGTTTTGATTAATATGTACCCCAAGAAACATTAAATGAGCGGGTTTAGCGCGAGGGAAAAATCTTAATAATTATTACGATTCCTACCAGATATGAATATTTGGAGGGCGAGAGTGCAAGGACGTAACACCGCCCCCCTAAAAGTCTGAAGCAATGCATCAGCTTTGCTGAGGACCGGCGTTGAGCCGCTCCAAGAGTCCGGAGTCGACGCCCGACAAACGCCTCGGCGTCGTCGGATGGTCGCGATTGTCATTGATGGACACAAGCTCCAGAGGTCCGTCGTTGGTAATCTCCGAAGACCGTTGTTCAGCGGGGTGAGCTCTGCTAATTAGGAGGCTTGTCACCGAGTGCCAGATGGCTCCTAGGACGGTGAAACTCCATCCGTACGAACTGTGGAGTGAATATCCATGGATACATGTATCGATGATTGCCTTGATGATGGTGAGGGTTGCGAGGATCCCGAACAGTCCCGCACTGATGAACCCGAATTTTTCGAAACCACCCCAGATTTTGTGCATTACTCCATCAGCCACGTGATGGAGAGCATCCTCGTCCATCAGTGTCTTGAGGGAAGCGCTCCCCGGGGGTATGTCGTGGTCTGCGAAACCCCTTGCGATGTTGTTGAGTAATGCTGGTTTTTCAGCAGGGAACATTATCCTGTCCCTCAGCTGGTTGATCTCGTGGACAGAATAAATTCCGCTGTATGCCAAATTTCCAATGGGTTTGTATCCCCACGTCGGCATGGAAGCGGGATGTAGTTGTCCAGGAGGCGGTACCTCGACTGGATGTGGTGTGAACCGTTACCAAGTGCCGTCGATCCAATATTCGGCAGGCAGCATGGGGTTGCACTCGATATGTGTGCCCGTCCGGATAAGTGTCCTCAAGATTGGGGGCAGGAAGAATGATTGGTTCCGGAATGTGACGGGAAGTTCGTTGTTCATAATCGGATGCCTCTTAACATGTTGGGATGGACTACCCGCGGTTTATTTTTATAGACGATCTTTACGTTTTCTACAGATAAGATTTCCAGAATTTCGCATGGTTCGGTATATTGGTCACCGAAGTTACCCCGTTTTCGTTCCTTCAACATGAGAACCTTATCGCCGACCTTGAACGTTTTCGGATTAATCCTCCGATCGTAATACGGTTTTGATTTCTCCTTGGATTTATTTAGATTTTCGGCGGCAAGCTGTTGGAGTTCGTAAATTCAAGAAAAGATCTCTTCCAGGTATGCAGCATAAGTCGTTTGCTGTTGCTCCTCGATTTATTGATGACCCGACGGATGGCGGGCCAGTTTACCGAAAACTGGCTCTTGAGGGGTGTACCCTGTACCCTTGTGCTGGCTCGTATTATAAGAAAACATCGCCAAATGTATGAGCTCGTCCCAATCGTTGTTTTCGTCGACGGAATGTTTCAGATATTCCGCGAGGACGTGGAGAGACCTTTCGATTGACCCGGTGGACTGCGGGTAGAAGGCTGATGTTCGGTACATTTTGATTTTGAATTTCCTCGCGATGACCTTCATAAATCTGCTCCAAAAGTTCGCCCCCTGGTCGGTGAGAAGGGCGCGAGGAGCACCAAAACGAGCGATGGAGTTTTTGACAAACGCCTCGCTGATGTCGATCGCCGTTGTCCTTTTCAGCGGAATAGCCAACGAGTACTTGGTGAGAAGATCCTGGATGGTCAGCACGTACTCGTTGCCCATCTTCATAACAGGAAGTGGTCCGACCACGTCCATGGCCACCTTGTCGAAGGCCGCCCTTGGAGCGTCGGTGATAACCATGGGTTGCTTAGTTTCGACTCGAACTAACTTTATTTATTGGCAACCTCTACAATGATGAATGAACTCTTGAATTTCGTTTTTCATGTTTTTCCAAAAGATATTTTCTCTGATTCGTTTGCATGTTTTATTTACTCCCTTATGACCTCCTACCAACGAGTCGTGGTTTTCTTCTACAATTGAAGTACGATTTTCCTCGGGAGGATATTGAATGAGTTGTTTACAAATGGTCAACGTAACTTTGTCGTTGCCTAGCGTTTGTATCAACAGGTTTGTAATCTCGTTCCATGATACATTTCCGATTGTGTTTGTTTTCGCGACATGAATCAGTTTCGTAGATGTTTCGCGGACAAAGTTTTTCAAAGAGTCGAGGGCTTCCGCAAGGTCCTCGATCAAAAGATTTTCGTGTTCATTAGCCAATGACGGTATAGCTAAGATGCATCTTGAATATTCGTTTATCAACTTGAGCCGTTAATACGTGATTTCCTCTATTTTGGGTTTGGAGATCTTTTGCTCCGTCGTCGATTGGTCTCCCGGAGGTGGTGACGAAGACGCCGAGATTGTCCTTGAACATCGACAAATTATCACGCGTTTCGCGTATCGTGCGTCTACCTTGGACTTCACTGTTTTCCCTCGGTAATGCATACTCGGGGTTTTCATTATCAAATATGCCGCTCTTAAAAGATTCGTCGTCTAAGTCACTTAAGGTATCGGTGAGATCCTCGATATTCTCAATGTTTTCTCCATGTTCTGAGGGTTCCGGAATTTCGGAATCCTCAGGAAATGAGACCATTTCACGAGCTTCTAAAAGTTGCGATGTTTGAAAGTTTTCCGTGATTCCGTCGTCTGGACTTGCGTCTGCAATAGACGTGTGCAAGGTTGTTACTTTTACAGGTTCGACGGATTGAGGATGGGAAGGAGGTTCTTCCAGGTTCCGGGTTTTCGGAGATTCTTTTTCGTTTTCCCAACGACGAGGCGTTTTGCCAGACGTTTGCGAAATTGTCGGAAAATTTCGGAAACCGTGGAAATCGTCCTCGTCCGCAGAGTCGGCCAGATTTGTCCTTTTTTCAGGTGGATTTTTCCTTTTTTTGCCGTCCGACGGATCGGGGATTCCCTCCGTATCCGTATTAGGATTTAAGGGAGGTTTTCGTTTTTGAGCTGGATTTTTTCCAGTTGGTGGGTCGAACAATCTTTCGTCCGAGACCGAATCGTTGTTTTCGCGAGGAGTCGGTTTGCCAATTTTTGCCCGACTTGGGCCAACGATGGGCGATTCGGATTTTCATTCACATGGCGTATGCTTTACCATGGTAAAGCATGCGCTCATGAGCACAGTCTGATTTTTTACTAGCGGGTTCCGGGAAAGGGCGTCAGCATTGCTGTTTACCCTTCCTGGTTTGTATACAATTTTATAAGTATAATTAGCAAGGCTAAGGCGCCAATGCACAAGGCGATTGGCCGGGTCTTTTTCGGAGTGAAGCCATACGAGCGGCTTGTGATCCGTTCCCAATAAGAACTCACGGCCGTAGACATAAGGTCTGAATTCATTTACACAATAAATGATAGCCTATAATTCCGTCTTGATCACTGAGTAATTACCTTCGTGTTTTCCAAGAGTTCGAGAGGTGTAACTAACGGCTTTATCTTGACCATTTTCGCCTTGGCTCAAAATTCCGCCAATGGCGTGATCGGATGCGTCCGTTGTTATGTAGAATGGTTTTGTGAAATCCAGATATTGAAGAATTGGTTCTATACATACCGCCTCGATATGCGTTTCAAACGCTTTTTGGTGAGGTTCGGTCCATTTGAAGGTCAACCCCTTTTTTAATAAATTTGTGAGTGGCTTTGCAATGCCGGAAAATTTTTCGATAATCCTGCGGTGATAACCTGCAAGTCCTAGAAATTCTTATATTTTTTCGGAGTGGTAGGCCTAGGGTATCCCTGTAGAGCCTCCAATTTTTTGGGATCGGGTTTAACCCCGTTCTCACTTATGATGTGACCCAAATATGCCACTTCTCGTCTTAAAAATTCACACTTGTCCGGTTGTAATTTTAGATTGGCCTGTCTTAATTTTTTCACGAGTTTGTTGAACTTATTCTCGTGTTCAACTAGTGTCTTTGCATAAATGACCATGTCGTCCAAATAAACGAACAGCTCGATGCCTTGAAGGCCTGTTAAGACTTGATCCATTAATCTTTGAAATGTGGCCGGACCGTTTTTTAAACCACACGGCATTTGGTCGAACTCGTAGTGACCGAATGGTGTGGCAAATGTTGTCTTGTGAGAATCATCTGGATGTACCTTAATTTGATGAAAACCACTGGCCAGGTCGAATACTGAAAAATATATCGCATTACCCAATTGGTCGAGAATTTCGGTTATTTGAGGTAATGGATAAGCATCGCCAATTGTCTTTTCGTTTAAGTTCATATAATCGATGACCATACGCCACTTTGGATTTCCTTGTGAGTCCGCCTTTTTTGGGAACTATCCACAGAGGCGAACTATAAGGGGAGTTTGAAGGTTTAATTACTTCCCCTTCAATTAATTCTTTAACTTGTTTCGTAATTTCAACTTTCTGAACGGGCGGAAATCTATACTGCCTCGTAAAAAGTGGTTCATCGTCGTTCGTCGTTATCTTATGTTCGATTTCATCTGTAAAGCCTAGGACTTTTCCTGGCAAATGAAATAGGTGCGAATTCTGGCTTATAATTTTATCCACGTTTTACCGTTCTTCATCGCTGAGATGGTTGAGACGGAATAAGTCGCGAATCTTTTTTACTTTATCTTTCATTTCGACTTTTAAAACCTTTTTGTTTCGCCCAATTCCAAACCGTAATATACCCTCTTTCCGAGACGCCATTTGGTCGTCTGGATGGGGAACAATTAAACTTTTCTCCTCTTCCTGAAAGGCCTTTTGGTCGTCCGGAGGGAGGGAATTATTTTCACATCGGGTCCTATCCGCTTCCTGGAACGCCTTTTGGTCGTCCGGAGTGAGGGAACCCTTTTGATTTTTATCCTCTTTCTGAAACGCCATTGGTCGTCCGGAGTGAGGAAATTATTTTCACATTCGGTCCTATCCTCTTCCTGAAACGCCTTTTGGTCGTCCGGGAGTGAGGGAACCATGTTTCGTGCCTTTGCACCTGAACTCTTCGACTACTACAATTGGTATAGTCATTAACAAATTATCATCGGTTGAATTGTGCGCAATAAGATAGGCGCTACCATTCTTGACCGTAACGACTGCTTCGCCAAAAAAGATCCCTTCTCCCAAGTAGAGCATCGGAATATATCCTTCTTTGATTTTGGGATTACGTACTTTGACGTAACAGACCGTTTTGGACCTTTTTGGAATCGAAATAGTTTGTTTACTTTTAAACGGGATTCTTTGATTTCCCCAAGTTAATTGTTCATGTCTCCAATCTACGAGAGCTTTATTTTCGGCAAGAAATTCGGTCCCAAGTAATGCATGTTGGTCCATCGGGAACCAATCATCGACGACGTGAAATTCCGCGGGGATGTCATTAATTGTTATTCTTATAGACCCCTTTGTTCTTACGGGGATACACGAAATCCCCTCCAAATTTAATATATCGTATTTATTCACATACGTATGATCATTTACGATTTGATTTTTGACGAGATTCACTTCCGAGCCTGAGTCTATTAAAAATTCGTTGAGTCCCGATAAGTTGTGTGAGTCGAGGTCTACGGAAGCTATTTGTTTCGAACGCGTTAATAACACGTGGACGGCTCGCACGGAGACGCGTCGATTATTTTCACTGGGCGCTCCGTCGGTTTCTCCTCCAGCGGGGAGGCCCGTGCCACTGGTCGAGAATTCTCGTTTTTTCGCAATTCGGTTGCCCTGTTCGTTTCTTCATTTTGTTTTTTAAAGCAGGATGTCTCGAGGTGGCCCGCCCTGTTGCAATAATGACACATCGACGGGGGTCGAGATCCTTGTCCGTTCATGGGCATTGACCACGTGATTCTACTGTTTGAATTTTGTTTATTAAAACTTCCCGGTTTCTCGTCCGGAAATTTTGACCAGCAATCATCGGACACGTGATGGTGGTTGCAATGTTTACAAATCGGTCCTCCTGAACGGGAGGCCGCTTTCATTTGGGCTGACTGATTTTGAGTTCGGCTTTCGGCTTTTTGTGTCCTTGAAATGTGACCTATCGCGTTCCAAATCTTTTTCAACGATTATTGCTTTTGAATAGGCATCTTCAAGATTATCGAATTCCTCGAGTTTGAGACGGATTCGAAAGTCGGGTGGAAGACCCTTGACGAAACAATCCAGCGTGTCGTTTTCGAAAAAACCGTATTGACCGTTTCGGAGAGTTCCGTGATCATCAATTTCGGCTTCGAGAATTGCCGTATGCAAATCTTTGGTTCGACTGATATAGTCGATGATATGTTCGTTTTTGCTTTTTGAAATATTTCCAAGTTCACCACGAAATTCGTTCAATGTTTTCGCGGCACCGAATAACGTTTTCAATCGTTCACCGAATTGGTGAACGTTCTGGAAGTTATAATCTCCCAGTGTCGTTGCGGCATGATCTTTTAATTTGTTACGAAGGAGTTGAGTGAGGCCCAACTCCTGATGAGGGCGGAAAATGTCCCTTGCCCTTTTACAAGCACGAACAAACCGGAGAACCGGTACGTTGTACCGATTGAACGTGGGCACAGATCCAAGTTCGTCTTTAAATTTAATGTTCGCGGGTAATTCTCGATAATCGCGAACGTTAAATTCGTTATGTTGTGCGTGAGGGTCTGTACCTGATTGTCGTTGACCCTCGCTATTTTTAAACGAACCAATTTCCCTTCTTATTCGACTGACCTCATTTATCATCGTCGAAAGGGTATTTTGCATAGCCTCGAGGGCGTGATGAGTGATGGAGATTGGTTTATCCCTATTATTCACTTGATCACTAAATTCACATTTTCGCGCACTCAGGGCTTCTAATTTTTCATGCGTTTCTAATTCTCTTTTTCATAACGCTGGTACTTGTTCACGAAGTACTTCGCGTTTTTTATGT
This sequence comes from Ophion costatus, assembly GCA_951751655.1. Lineage (NCBI taxonomy): Eukaryota > Metazoa > Arthropoda > Insecta > Hymenoptera > Ichneumonidae > Ophion > Ophion costatus. Next base: position 8,770,148 of record OX632365.1, on the reverse strand, counting down.
AATTGATCCGCTAATATGCGGAGTTCCTCGTCACTTAAACGTTTCGAATTTTGGGAATGCTCAGCTATTTTTTACCTCTTATTTTATTTCACAATTTGCGATAAACATGAATATATTTTTATATTGATTTTAATTTTACACCAAAGAGGTTAGGCGTAGCCCACCGCTGCCACCAAATTAAATTTTATGTGTGTCCTCCTTTTTGGACTAAAACCCTGTTACGTCGTGGGTCCCATTTTTAATCGATAATTAATCGTCTTTTAATTTACCTTTCAGGATTTGAATTTACGAATGTGAAGTGTGCCACAAACGTACGGATTATAATGAATCAAGTCGTACAGGGTGCGCCAGAGAAACTTACTTATTTGACAGGTCAATAAAAACAAAAGTACTTCAATTATTGTTTTAAATTTTTTTTTTATTTGAGAATACAATATCCCAATTTTTTTTTCATGCAGTCTTGAAATTGACATCGGATAAATGGCGACCCCCATTGCGCATACACTGATGAAGTCGATTTTTGAAATTCGTATCCACTCTTTGCAGCATATCAATCGGTATGTTGGCAATGGCGTCGCGAATGTTGTTATTGAGGTGTGCTATGGTCCGTGGTCGATCGACATAAACCAGAGATTTCAAATAACCCCATTCAAAGAAATCGCATGGAGTCAAATCTGGAGAGCGTGCCGGCCATTGGAGATTGCCTCTGAGAGAGATGAGGCGGTCGGGGTAATGTTGTCGCAACAGATTCATTGAGTCTCGTGCTGTGTGTGCTGTGGCTCCATCTTGCTGAAACCACACGTTCCTAACGTTCATTTCTTCGAGTCTTGGAAGAAACAATTCCTCGATCATGTTCCTGTAACGAGCTCCATTCAAGGTGACTGCGCGTTCGGTTTCTTCAAAAAAATAAGGACCAATTATTCTCATTACCGACATCGCACACCAGACAGTAACTCGCTTCCAATTAAGTGGCTTCTGGTGAAGCTCACGTGGGTTTACACCACACCAATAACGCATGTTTTGCTTGTTGACGCAGCCCGAAATGTGGAAGTGAGCCTCGTCACTGAAAAAAACGACCGCGTCTTCAGGCAGGTTGTCAACCAGCATTTCACATGCATTTTGACGGGCAACAAAATCGCGTTCAGTTAATTCTTGCACAACAGCCAATTTATAGGGATGAAATTGAAGGTCTTCATGGAGAATTCGTCGAACAGTGGTGTCAGAAATTCCCATAGCAGCTGCGTGTTTGCGAGCCGAACGCCGGGGAGAAGGCACAACTGACTGCCTCACTCTTTTGACATTTTCCGGAGTTCTGATGGTCCGTTGAAGTCCATTTCTGGGTTTAGCGACACTTCCACACTCCCGAAATGAGTTAACCCACGACAGTATCGAATTACGGCCTGGAACGAGTCTGTGAGGAGGAATTTCAAAGCGAGCGCGGAAGGCACGTTGCGTAGCAACAAGTGAGCGACCGTTAGAAAAGAAGCTCTCGACTGCGAAGGCCCGCTGCTCTCTAGACCAGAGCATGATGGCAACTGACTGGAGGGAGAAACAAACTTGGGAACTTCCCCCTCCAGATGCGCCCCCTCTCGCCCCACTACCCGCCCAACTCACCGCGCGGGAATTTTTTTCAAATAAATAAGTTTCTCTGGCGCACCCTGTATATTATAACTTATGTGACGGTAAGTTACCGTTGGAGAAGGAAAGCGCCACGTTTATGCGGGAATGTGCCCACTTGGGATAGGCGCTTGGTAAGGTCGTTGGTGTATCATTTAACGCATTGAGCGACAGGTAAGCAAATAAGAAAGTAGCGTGAAATGGTGCTTACCTTGGTGAGAAAGAGCGACGGTGCATAGCGGGTCGATATTACTCGACTGGGTGACCGAATTTGTCCGAGAATCCCCAAGAAGTTCCAGCTCGATCCGACCTGTCGTTGCCCAGACGAGTACCCCGTGCTCGTACGATTGCGATGGCCCGGGGATGGCGACGTTTTTGGGAGCAGTCACGGACTACGAGGACTGGATTAATTTTATGAGGGATACGTTCGCGTCGAAATAAAAATATACATATATAGATTTTAAAATTATTTCAACCGCTGAGTGAGTGCAAGGCGTGCCAGATTACGACACCGTCGACTCACTACGTCTGGCTCCACCTCCACCCGGTTGCGGCGATTGGTGGCCAGCCGCGAATACAAATGTCACGGGCGAGGGACATCGACGTCCGAACACTAAGCACCGGGTTAACCGTGCCAGTCGCTAACCTACCAGATAACGGCGAGTATAGATTTTATAATTATTTCAACCGCTGAGTGAGTGCAAGGCGTGCCAGATTACGACACCGTCGACTCACTACGTCTGGCTCCACCTCCCCCCGTTGCGGCGATTGGTGGCCAGCCGCGAATACAAATGTCACGGGCGAGGGACATCGACGCCCGAACACTAAGCACCGGTGTGACCGTGCCAGTCGCTGACCTTCCGAATTACGGCGGGTCGGCGGGTGTGGCATGTTCGTGCGGCACCTCTTCTGAATTCCTTGGAAAATACCTTGGGTATACGTCCGATTTGGGACAGATGTGGTATCTCATTTGCTGAGCGAATGTATCGGGAAACGTACTCGTCTAACGCATAGGTACAGATTAATATCAAACTAAATTTGGTTCGCTGAGCGAGTCTAGTGCGTGCCAGATGACGGCACCGCCGACTTGCTACGTCTGGCTCCACCTCCACCCGGTTGCGGCGATTGGTGGCCAGCCGCGAATACAAATGTCACGGGCGAGGGACATCGACGTCCGAACACTAAGCACCGGGTTAACCGTGCCAGTCGCTAACCTACCAGATAACGGCGAGTCAGCGGATGTGGCGTCTTCGTGCGTCAACTTTCCCAAGCCTCGTAAAACACTTCGAGATTTGTCCAGCTTTGGACAGGTATGGTTTTATGGGTGAGACGAATACGCGCGTTAGGAAACATGGCGTGAGCGAGAGGAAGAGAGAGAGAGAGAGAGAGAGAGAGAGAGAGAGAGAGAGAGAGAGAGAGAGAGAGAGAGAGAGAGAGAGAAAGAAAAAGAAATGCACTACGATGATTTGTTCGTTGCGTGGTTTCACGCACAAACGACAGGCAAATATATTTTAATTATTTGCTCGAAAAATGTTACACCTTTGCGCGGTCGCCGTATTTTACGTGGTTTTAATAGCGCGAAGAAATTAAAGGCGATATAGACAATTGTGTATTTAACTGTTACGTCCTAGCACTCTCGCCCTCCATATATTCATATCTGGTACGAATTGGAATAATTATTAAGATTTTTTCCTCGCGCTAAGCGCGCTCATTTATGTTTTTCTTGGGGTACATATTAATCAGAACGACCCATATATGGTTGATTTCACTCAGAAACCCCGTTATATAAAATATTCATAAATATGTCTTTCAATTTAGCACGCGTATATCTACCCGTATACTTAAGGGACAAACAGTTCCCATAATAACCTTACCACTACGCTTACCCGTAAGTTCAGGGACGAGCACATGAGTACTCGGATTAACTTTACATATAGCCTCATATACACCTACATATCTGTTTGCCTGTACGCTTCTGGGCCACGCACATGGGTCCCCGGAGTACCATACCATGATGTCTCGTATATACATACATATACACGTACCTGCATGCTTCAGAGACATATACGAGAGTCCCTGGAGTACCTCCTATAATAATTCCGTATGTCTATTTCCATGGATACTTTAGGGACATAAGCCCTCTAACTAACTTCAACGAATATATATACGTATGTACATACTCCAGGACCTCAGAGTCCTCATGTACCATTTGTATACTCATATACATACTTCGAAGGCATTAGTCCTCGGAATAACTTTAAGGAATATCTATACATATATATATATATATATGTCGGAGTGGGCAACGGACTAGGATCTTGGCGTAGACTTTCCACTCGCTATTTTATTAATTGGAAGTGCAGTGATCGCGGCGACAGTTCTTTGTTGACTCCGTTATTCCGATTTCACTCGAGCCCTTGTTTTTGCTTAGCGACCAATTCCACGCCTCCTTGCAAAGTTGCTTGGCACTTCGTTGATATATTTTCTATATTCAATTGATTGTTTTACGTACGCTTCGACACGGCCATTCTGACGAGGAACACATCCTCGTGGGACTTGCCTGTACGATGACATTTCAGAAGCAGCAGCCAGTTCCGCTCGGCCGATTCTGACATATTTTCATACTTGGGGATCGAGTTCGAAATTTGTAATATTTTATTTGATTTTATTCCGTTTATTTATCAATTTCTTTTTTTTTATTTTTATTTTTAACATCCACAGAAGGAAAACAGGGGAACACCAATTGCCCTTTTCGCAGGGTCTTACAACATTCAAATAGTCATCTGACGTTACGCTCCACCAACGTCCCGCATCATGCAACACCACTTCCATCCAGTGGCATTCATATCCATCGCTTCCTTCCAGCAATAATCACTTTCAACGTCACACAACGATACAATAATCATTTTCAACGTCATACAACGATCGCGCGCCGCACACCAACGGTCCACATTGAAGGGATTCCGATTTTCAATAGGCTACGGTTGCAAGTTGCATAATCACGGTCAGAGCCTCTAGTCGTATTACGTAGGCATTTGTTTCACATGCCCCCCCTTTTTTTTTCTTTATTGAAATTTTCCTTTTATTCGCTGTCATCAGGAGCGTGGCCTTCAGGCATTTTTTTATTCGATCGTGCGAATACTTGTATGTACGGTTGGAGTTAAGGGCCTTCAAGGTATATCTGTCGTCGTCCAGCAATTCTATGACCATATATGGACCTCTATAGTTCGGATCCAGCTTTGTTTGATTCCGCTCCTGGTTTTTTAACAGTACCAATTCTCGTACAGAGAACTTATTCAATTTTGCCTTAGTGCTGTCGAACCTGACCTTGTCATATAGTGCACTCTTCTCGATGCTGTCTACGACTTGGGTTCTGACCTGGGTGATATCAATTGCAGGTTCGATCGTATCGGACAACATCAGATTCAGGGGTCTACCAACCCTGCCAATTAGGAGCTCCAGAGCCCTGGATTACGTTATGCGACTTGTACAATTGAGAGGCAGTTGTATGTCGGAGAGGGCATCTTGCCAAGAGCGGTCCTTGCTCGTTTCGGCAACTGTCATCATGTTTTTTAGCGTTCCTATGACACGCTCTACTTGTCCGTTAGCACGGGAGCTTCCAGTCGCAATCAGGTGTAGAGTTATGTTATGGGTGCTGCAGAACTCGCGAAACTCCGGGCTTGCGAAACAACGCCCCTGGTCTGCGATAATACGAGTTGGTGCTCCGAACAGAGAGACGCCATGCTTCAATGCTTTAATGCTACTGACAGTATCGATGCGTAGGGCGTGGTATAAAAGAACGTACTTCGTGAACGCATCGACTAAGACAAAGACGTACTCCTTCTTATCGTTTTTACCGCTTAGTTTGCCGGTAGCATCGATGTGCACCGTGTGCCAAGGGATCGGGATCTTCGGTATAGGATATAGTTCAGCCTGATCCTTTCCAGAGTGCGATTTGGATATCTTTCATGGAACGCAATTGTCGACGAATTTCCTGACGTACTTTGACATATTTTCGAACCAAAATAAGTCGTAGACCTTTTCGAGGGTCTTTTCCCACCCGAGGTGCATCAAGGCCCCGTGAACGCCATTAATAATAAGGACCACCTTAACGCTTTTGGTACGATGGGCAGACATCGCGTTCTACCGTTCCTCTGTATTTTGCGATTCAGGATACCAGAATGCAACTCATACGTCTTAGCCACATCCTTGCTCATTCCTTCGCTTTTCAGATCGGATATCAATTTCGATAACTGGTTGTCGCGCTGCTGCTCAGTCAGTAGCCAATTAACTGAAAATTTGTAATGTCGACGCGCTTTTGTGGAACTTTATCGACGCTCTCAATAGATGGAGAGGGTAAGGGGTTTCGTGAAAAGAAGTCGGCATGACACATCCTCTTTCCATCTCTATGGACGATATCGGAGTCGAATGATTATAGAAAGGCCCACCATCTATGAACCCTAGGAGCGAGGTCGAATTTCTTACGCGATGATTGTAGGGCGTTACGGTCCGTCATTACCATGAATCGGCGCCCCTGCAAGAAATGCCTAAAGTGCTTGATTTAAGTCACGACGGCCAGCGTTTCCAATTCGTACGAGTGGTATTTCGATTCCGCGTTAGTCGTACGCTTGCTGAAGTAGGCGATCACGTGAACACTTTTGTCCCTTTTTTGCATGAGAATTGCGCCATAACCCACAAAGCTTGCGTCTGTGTGTAATTCAATAGGATAATTTGGATGGAAAATAGTTAAGACCGGTTCGTTAGTTAAGGCAGATGTGATCTTTTGTCTGATGACTTCATGCGAAGGCTTCCAGTCGAGGTTGCACTTAGAGGTGGATGTTAACGCGTACAAGGGGGCCATCACCTGAGAGAATTTGAGGACGAACTGACGGAAATACGATGCCGATCCGATGAATTGTCGCAATTGAGTTACTGTTCGTGGGGGTGGCAGCGATACCAGCGCCTCGATTTTCTTCTGGTTTGGTCTGATTTCGTCGCGACTTACCTCGTAACCGAGATATTCGACTTTCTGTTGTAAAAATGAGCATTTTCCGAAGTTTAGGGAAAAATCCGCCTTGATCAGGATGTCGAGAACGAAACCCAATCTTTCGAGAGCTTCGTCCGCAGTAGCTCCCACTATGAGAATGTCATCCATGTACACCACTACGAAGGTACTAACTACTTCCTCTAAGGCGCTATTGATGGCGTGCTGGAATACTGCAGGAGCATTGCGAAGTCCAAATGGCATAGAAAGATACTCGTAATGCCCGTCGGGTGTCAAAAACGCTGTTCTTTCCATCGAGTCAGGGTGGATAGGAATCTGATGAAATCCACTAGCCATGTCTAATTTGGTAAAGTAATGTCCTCCATGCAGCCTGTTGATCTGATCCGATATCAAAGGTAACGGGTATCTGTCAGGAATGGTATTGTCATTCAGTTCTCGATAGTCCACGCACATGCGATCTGAACCGTCCTTTTTCTTTACGACGAGTATAGGGCTGGCGAACGGGGAACGGCTCGGACGAATAATGTTGGCATTTAGAAGTTCCTTTACTTTTCCTCGTATGATCGATTGTTCCTCTACAGATAATCTGTAGGGTCGTCGGAAAACTACCTTGTTGGGATCCTTTAGTCTTATTTGCATCGGATCTGCCTTTGCGGGGTAGCGGGGCGTCCCTTCAATAAAAGAATCTCTATATTTTTCTAGGAGAGCGATTAATCTGGCTTTCAGTTCCGATGGGACGTCAGTGTCGATGTCTCCAAGAATTACTTCACGGGGCTTGGCGAGGTCGCATGCGTTAACAAGGTTTGCCCTGGTAATTTTCAATTGCTTGGAAGTCATGTGTACGGCAAATCCTTTGCCCAAGATCTCTCGACCGATCGTAACATCATGACGCAACTCACAGTCAGGAAGTACGTGAAAAAGAACTTCAATAACCGTATCGTCTATTTCGACAGTGCTCAGAACCTGTAGGGTACTGGATACACTCGTCTGTCCAATACCGCTCATCATGACAACCTTGTTAAATGTTTTCCCGTTGAATCAGATTGATGTAGACTCTTTTATAAGCGAACACTCCGATCCCGAATCAAAATGAAATGAGAACTCCTCACCTGAATGGCGCAGTCTGCCCGAGGATGCATTGACTGTACACACGTCCACGCGTCGCTCGACGGGTTGACCAGCAGTAATGCCGATCCCTTGACATTTAAAAAAACGACATTCGGCTGAACGTTCCCGTTTTTGCGCGAGGATTCTCCGTGCGATAATCTTGATCCTGTGTTCGTCTCTCGATTGGTTTCGTTGATGCGGCACATTGACGATTTATGTCCCGGTTTACCACAGTTATAGCATTTAATGACCAAGGTCACCGACGTCCCCTTAAAGCGCTTGCTCTCCAATTCATCTCGATCATTTGGTGGAGCAAAGGCTTTCTTTTTTGAAAATGACATCGCCTTTTTAGTTCTTGTAGTAATTGACTTCTTGTTTGGATCTCTGTCGTAAAGGCGAGTCGTTGGACACGTGGTTCGAATTGTGAGATGTTAGCCAAAATTATAGAGACGGCTATTTGTTCGTTTGACCAATTTTTCCAGCGAGAGGTCAGGGAAGTAATCAAGGAAGCGGCGTTAGCTGCTAGACATTCGCCTTCTCCAGGTTTTTCGTTTTGCAAATTTATTAAAAAGGCGGCCGGAGTTTCAGGGCACTCATACCTAGTCGCAAACATTTCTTTAAACTCGGCCCACGTCATTCCCGAAAAGGAGACCTGTGATAGCCAAGCTGACGCTTGCCCTCTAAGGGCTCGGGCAAGCACAATCATACGAGACGCGGCTTGAAGCGATTGTTCCGACATACAGATGTCCGCAGTCGAGATCCAAGCTTGGGCGTCGTTGTGTGTCTTGTCAGGGTCGAATTCGGGCAGCGACACGCGATCGTTGGTAGTCGGAGTCTTCATCGCTTCCAGCAATACCATCAAGTTTTGATTTTGTCGTTCGAGTAGTGACGTCCACTTTTCTTCTTCACCAAACGATTTTTCATGCGTAGGGGTAGATCATGGCGAGGACTTTCCATTCGCTATTTTAGTAATTAGAAGTGCAGTGATCGCGGCAACAGTTCGTTGTTGACTCCGTTATTCCGATTTCACTCGAGCCCTTGTTTTTGCTTAGCGATCAATTCCACGCCTCCTTGCAAAGTTGCTCGGCACTTCGTTGAGATATTTTCTATATTCAAATGATTGTTTTACGTACGCTTTGACATATATATATATATATACATATACGTACTCCATACGCTTCAGGGACATGTACCCGAGTGCCGAGGCAATAATCGATACATATCTACTTTCATGCATACTTCGGGGACATGAATCCTCAAAGTAACACGCATAAATATACATATATATATATACATACTCGGTAAACTCCTGGGACATCCAAGAGAATCTCCGGAGTACGAATAATAATATTAATACCTATACTTACATGTATATTTCGGGGACATTCACGAGTCCCCGAAATAGTATCCAACTTATATATGTATATTCGTGTTGGCCATAACACAATGGTCCTAGAAATAAGGAATATTGTCATATCTATATTATGTATATATTGGGGACGCGATAGTCCTCGAATAACCCGCGAAACTGTTCCCAAGCGGTCAGCTTCATCGCGAGATTTCTCACAGACCTCCTCGGAGCTTGGTCACCAGGTAGTCAGCACATCCTGCCGATAACGAAAAATACTCATTTCATTGCCCATGTATAACTCGAGAAAAATAACGTTATCAGTGCTTATATTCGGTTACATGGGGACCGAGCTCGAGAGCAAGGGTAATGACGCCAAGCCCTGTGTCTCAGCGACAAAGAGGGCGAGGGTACATATTGCGATCCGGGAGCTGGCCAGTCAGTTCCGTCCGGTCTCTCCAACAGCGCGCATCGCAGAGTCGACGTTCTGAAAACCGGTACATTTATTTTATCTTATATTCTTTTCGAGTTTACCCCTGTCTCTTCGACAGTGTAACTATAAGTCTCTGTAAAATCGGTATTAATTGGTTAAAGAAAAATAAAAGTAAAAGGAAACATAACAAGTCAAACACTGCAACAAATATCTTACGAAATTTATATTATTTTCTTTATTGAATGCAACTACGCTTATTTACGTGTAAAATATACAATTGTCTTTATCACCTTTGATTTCTTCGCGCTATAAAAATCACGCAAAATACGGCGACCGCGCAAAGGTGTAACATTTTTCGAGCAAATAATTAAAATATATTTGCCTGTCGTTCGTGCGTGAAACCACGCAACGAAAAAATCATGGTAGTGCATTTCTTTTTCTTACTCTCTCTCTCTCTTCGTCTCGCTCACGCCATGTTTCCTAGCGCACGGATTCGTCTCACCCATAAAAACATACCTGTCCAAAATTGGACAAATCCCGAAGTGTTTTACGAGGCTTGGGAAAGTTGACGCACGAACACGCCACATCCGCTGACTCGCCGTAATCTGGCAGGTTAGCGACTGGCACGGTTAACCCGGTGCTTAGTGTTCGGACGTCGATTTCCCTCGACCTTCATATTTGTATTCGCGGCTGGCCGCCAATCGCCGTAACCGGGCGGAGGTGGGCCAGACGTAGCGAGTCGGCGGTGCCGTAATCTGGCACGCATTAGACTCGCTCAGCGTACCAAATTTAGTTTCATATTAATCTGTACCTATGCGTTAGACGCGTACGTTTCCCGATACATTCGCTCAGCAAATGAAATACCACATCTGTCCAAAATCGGACTTATACCCAAGGTATTTTCCAAGGAATGCGGAAGAGTTGCCGCACGAACACGCCACACCCGCCGACAAGCCGTAATTCGGTAGGTCAGCGACTGGCACGGTCACACCGGTGCTTAGTGTTCGGGCGTCGTCTTCCGTCATTCTCAACATTTGCTCTCGCGGCTGGCCGCCACTCGCCGTAACCGGGCGGAGGTGGAGCCAGACGTAGTGAGTCGACGGTGCCGTAACCTGGCACGTCTTGCACTCACTCAGCGGTTGAAATAAATATAAAACCCATATATGTATATTTTTATTTCGAAGCGAACGAATCCCTCATAAAATTAATCCAGTCCTCGTAGTCCCTGACTGCTCCCAAGAACATCGGCATCCCCGAGCCATCGCATTCGTACGAGCAGCGGGTACCCGTCTGGGAAACGACAAGTCGGCTCGAGCTGGAACATCTTGGCGATTCTCGGACAAATTCGGTCACACGGTCGAGTAATATTGACCCGCTACGCACCGCCGCTCTTTCTCACCAAGGTAAGCACCATTTCACGCTACTTTGTTATTTGCTTACCTGTCGCTCAATGCGTCAAATTATACACCAACGACTTTACCAAGCGCCTATCCCAAGTGGGCACGTTCCCGCTTAAACGTGGCGCATTTCTTCTCCAACGGTAACTTACCGTCACATAAGTCATATACGACTTGATTCATTATAATCTGTACGTTCGTGGCACACTTCCCATTCGTAAATTCAAATCCTGAAAGGTAAATTAAAAGACGATTAATTATCCATTAAAAATGGGACCCACGACGTAACAGGGTTTTAGTCCAAAAAGGAGGACACACACAAAATTTAATTTGGTGGCAATGGTGGGATACGCTTAAAGTCTGGTGTAAAATTAAAATCAATGTAAAAATATATTCATGTTCATCGCAAATTGTGAAATAAAATAAAAGGTTCAAAATGGCTGTGCATTCCCAAAATTCGAAACGTTTAAGTGAAGAGGAACTCCGCGTATTAGCGGATCAATTAGACAAAAAACGCGAAATACTTTGTGAACAAGAACAAGCGTTATTAAAAAGAGAATTAGAAACGCACGTAAAACTAGAAGCCCTGAGTGCACGCGAATGTGAATTTAGTGATCAAGTGCATAATAGGGATGAACGAATCTCGATCACTCATCACGCCCTCGAGGCTATGCAAAATACCCTTTCGACGATGATAAACGAGGTCAGTCGAATTAGTAGGGAAATTGGATCGATTAAAAATGGCGCGTGTCAACGACAACCAGGTAAAGACCCTCACGCACAACTTGACGGAGTTAACGGTCGCAATGATCGAGAATTACCCGCGAACAATACATTTAAAGACGCACTTGAATCTGTGCCCACGAACATATTATCGACTATATCAGCCGAACCAAAGATTTGCATACGGCAATTCTCGAAGCCGAAATTGATAATCACGGAACTCTCCGAAACGGTCAATACGATATTTTCGAAAACGACACGCTGGATTGTTTCGTCAAGGGTCTTCCACCCGACTTTCGAATCCATCTCAAACTCGAGGGATTCGATAATTTCGAAGATGCCTATTCAAAGGCAATAAAAGTTGAAAAAGATATGGAACGCGATAGGTCACATTTCAAGGACACACGTTTCGAAAGCCGAACTCAAAATCAGTCGGCCCAAATAAAAGCGGCCTCCCCTTCAGGAGGACCGATTTGTAAACATTGCAACCGCAATCACGCGTCCGATGATTGCTGGTCAAAATTTCCGGACAAGAAACCGGGAAATTTTAATAAATAAAATTCAAACAGTAGAATCACGTGGTCAAAGCCCACGAATGGCCAAGGATTTCAGCCCCCGTCGATGTGTGATTATTGCCACAGGGCGGGCCAGCTCGAGACATCCTGCTTTAAAAAACAAAATGAAGAAAGGAACAGGGCAACCGAATTGCCAAAAAACGAGAATTCTCGACCAGTGGCACGGGCGTCCCCGCGGGACGGGAAACCGACGGAGCGCCCAGTGAAAATAATAGACGCGCCTCCGTGCGAACCGTCCACGTCTAATTAACGTGTTCGAAACAAATAGCTTCCGTAGACCTCGACTCACCCAACTTATCGGGACTTAACGAATTTTTAATAGACTCAGGCTCGGAAGTGAATCTCGTCAAATATCAAATCGTAAATGGTCAGACGTATGTGAATAAATACGATATATTAAATTTGGAGGGGATCTCGAGTATCCCCGTAAGAACAAAGGGGTCTATGAGAATAACAATTAATAACACCCCAGCGGAATTTCACGTCGTCGATGATTGGATGCCGATGGACCAACATGCATTACTTGGTACCGAATTTCTTGCCGAAAATAAAGCTCTCGTAGATTGGAGACATGAACAATAAACTTGGGGAAATAAAAAAAACCCGTTGAAAAGTAAACAAACTATTTCGATTCCAAAACGGTCCAAAACGGTCTGTTACGTTAAAGTAAGTAATCCCAAAATCAAAGAAGGATATATTCCGATGCTCTACTTGGGAGAAAGGATTTTTTTGGCGAAGTAGTCGTTACGGTCAAGAATGGTATCGCTTACCTTATTGCGCACAATTTAACCGATGATAATTTGTTAATGACTATACCAACGGTAGTAGTCGAAGAATTCAGGTGCAAAGGCACGAAACATGGTTCCTTCACCCCAGATGACCAAAAGGCGTTTCAGGAAGAAGATAGGACCGAATGTGAAAATAATATCCTCACTCCGGACGACCAAATGCCGTTTCAGGAAGAGGATAAAAATCAAAAGGGTTCCCTCACTCCGGACGACCAAAAGGCGTTTCAGGAAGAGGATAGGACCCGATGTGATAATAATTTCCTCACTCCGGACGACCAAATGGCGTTTCAGGAAGAGGATAAAAATCAAAAGGGTTCCCTCACTCCGGACGACCAAACGGCGTTTCAGGAAGAGGATAGGACCCAATGTGAAAATAATTCCCTCACTCCGGACGACCAAAAAGCGTTTTAGGAAGAGGGGAATAGTTTAATTGTTCCCCATCCAGACGAACAAATGGCATCTCGGAAAGAGGGTATATCACGGTTTGAAATTGTGGGCAACAAAAAAGTTTTAAAAGTTGAAATGAACGATAAAGTAAAAAAAATTTGCGAATCATTCCGTCTCAACCATCTAAAGGATGAAGAACGGTTAAGCGTGGATAAAATTATAAGCGAGAATTCGGACCTATTTCATTTGCCAGGAAAAGTCCTAGGCTTTACAGATAAAATCGAACATAAGATAACGACGAACGACGATCAACCAGTTTTTACGAGGCAGTATAGATTTCCGCCCGTTCATAAAGATGAAATTACGAAACAAGTTAAAGAATTAATTAAAGGGGAAGTAATTAAACCGTCAAACTCCCCTTATAGTTCGCCTCTGTGGATAGTTCCCAAAAAGGCGGACTCACAGGGAAATCCAAAGTGGCGTATGGTCATCGATTATAGGAACTTAAACGAAAAGACAATTGGCGATGCTTATCCATTACCTCAAATAACCGAAATTCTCGACCAATTGGGTAATGCGAGATATTTTTCAGTATTCGACCTGGCCAGCGGTTTTCGTCAAATTAAGGGGGGATTGTCTTTTTTTTTCGCAAAATTTACCGCCTTTTGGGAATTTTTTTGTGAAGAAAGTATACAACGGAAAACTTGTGAAACTTGGCATATAGTTTTATTGATGTGTTTACTACATACAAAAAAATTTTTAAACAATTTCATCAAAAAATCCGCCTCCCACCCCCCTCGACGCGCGATGGTCCTTTTTTGATGGTGTGCACGATTACATCCTTCACGTTCATCCTGCAACAAAAACCCAAAAATCATTTTACTTTAGACACATATAGCTATCGTTCGATAAAGGGAAAAAAAAATTGACGATTTGGTGACGTTTTGAACTTGAAGTATCGATTTTTCGAAAAAAATTGATCGATTTTTTGTTATAAATAAAAAACTATTAAACGTATTGCTTTTATGCTTCATCAAACGATAAAAGGATGTCAGCTGAGCATTCTGTCCAAATTTGAAGGCATTCGGTTGAATAGTTTTTGAGAAATCGTGCACACCAGTTGTGAAAAAGCTGTTTCGAGAAAAACGCGTTTAAAGTTGTGAGTACAGTTTATGGGACATATCGAGTACTTACAGTATTTTGAATCTAACCTGCTATGCCAGGGCCATACAGGATGCCTTCCTCGGCTTCGAACAACTCATTCAGTGAAGCAGTTTCGCTTCTGCGTCTTGTTCGAGCCTCTTTCGTTGCTTCGAGGCTGCGTCTCGTTGACCTCCCTATTCGCTGCTTATCTCGCGCATCGACGAATATTGATGCTTGCTGGCCGACGACGATTTCAATCGTCGTCATTGTTTTAAGGACTGCTGTAAAGCCTTCGTTAAAAATCCCTGCGGCCAAATAAGCCGCGATGTCGATCGTTTTCGCGCCACAGTGAAGGTGTTTAGGTGCGAATCGCCAAACGGTTCCGTTGAAGCTTTCGTTGTTGTTTTGAGTATCGCCACCTAACACCTTTCCAGCAAGTCTCTCGATGACAAATCAATGCAAATCGGCTTAATAGCATTCGCGACGTCTTTATGCAGTGGAGCTTCGTGATCAAATTCGTCCAGAGTTTTTTCGTCTTCGGCAATGCGCCATTTGCACCAGCTTTGTGACCCCGCGGGACAGTACATATGCTGAGGATTTTCATTCTTCGAGATCTTGTGGTAGAACGTTGCCCACACAGCATTGTACATCTCATCAACAGAGTCTGGATGTCTCCTGATAGCCAATCCGTAGAAAATTGTTAATTCTTTTATCAATTTATCGGTTAATTTTCCTTTTCCTCCAAGTTTTTTCGTTTTTTTCACATTTCTCAGTCGCGAGCCCATACGCTTCTCAACGTGCCCGACGCATTCCTTTTTCTTCACGATCAAACCATCGCCGTAAGGTTTGTCTTCCAACAAGGCTTTGAATGTGTTCGTGTCGCCATCGCCGATGTATTTCGCGTACCGTACTTCATGCATTTCCCAAGATCGTTGGAACATGTCTTTGATCGCGTCAACTTCCATCTTTCCAGCTGACCCATCGTGATTTGCCGTACATTCAATGCTCTGTTCTTCGAACCAATCGTCGTATTCTTCGGTACCGGATTTTGATTGCCACCATTTACCAGCGTGACAGTAAGACGATTTCACGACAAGGTCAACCACTTTGCTTGAATATTTGCCGATGAATGTCGCGATTCCAAACAAGGAACTATATCCTCGCTTTTTCCATGTTCCGTCTCCCGACACAGAAATATCTGTCTCTGGATTTCCGTGCTCAGCATTCTTCGCGTTCTCTTCTTTCACTGCCTTTTTCGCACACAGCTCCCATACAGCTTTGGCTCCACTGTAAATGTTCTCCAAGGAGGCATAGTACAAGGTTGTGCTGAAACCTTGGGATATATCCATCAAGCCACAAAATAAATTTATACCCTCTCTGCCTACTCCCAATAGTCTCATCACAAACACCATTCTCCGGTTTATCTCACACGATTTGTCATCGACGAGAGGACAGGAATTATTATATTGCACACGACACTTGCACTGCACAACTATTTTAAAACCCAAGCCGCGAGAACTGGATTCGCCAAATTTGATCGGTCCTTTGCATTCCTGACATATTACGAGTTGCGAGATTGCAGAGAAAACCGATAGAAACGCGATAATGCGATGGATATCACATTATGGATATGGATATCGTCATATCCATGACCCGGGTTATGGATATGACCTGGGTCCGTCATTATTTCTTTGTCTTCCGCTGTCGACAGTTTCTGGGCCGACGTACTTGCAAACGTCGTTTCCGTTTCTCGGGTGTGAATATTCCCAACAAATTTCCTTTTTTTTGGTCCAGCAGCACGACTATGAGTATCACTTCCCTGTTTTCGTTCCATGATATATATGCCTGTTACCAGTAAACTCTCGTTCGAGACTGAGCGACTCTCCACCGAATATTTCGATCTCGCACGACCGTTAGGACTCGTCCTTCATTGAATTAAATGCTTATTGTATGCTATCCCGTTATTTTTATGGTCCGCCGAGCCACAGATTCGGGCAGCTGCCGGGCGCGCCGACCCCTGCCGTGTGACAGCGAGCGCGCGGCCACCGCGAGTCGACACGCAGGTATGGACTCGCTTAAAACTTTGCCATTTTTGAGAATTTTATTTTGAAATTTTGCACACATATTCTCAACACTTTGAAGAATATGAAACAGCGGTCAGCGAAAAATCGATTTTTTTGTCGAAAAAAAAGAAAATCCCCCCTTAAGGTACATCCGGATGATTCTCACAAGACAGCATTTGCTACACCATTCGGTCACTACGAGTTCGACCGAATGCCGTTTGTTTTAAAACACGCACCGGCTACATTTCCAAGATTAATGGATCGAGTCTTAACAGGCCTTCAAGGCATCGAGCTGTTTGTTTATTGGGACGACATCATCATTTATGCAAAGACACTAGTTGAACACGAGAATAAATTCAACAAACTCATGGAAAAATTAAGGTAGGCCAATCTAAAATTACAACCGGACAAGTGTAAATTTTTAAGACGAGAAGTGGCATATTTGCGCCACATCATAAGTGAGGACGGGGATAAACCCGATTCCAAAAAAGTGGAGGATCTACAGGAATACCCTAGGCCTACCACTCCGAAAAAAATAAAACAATTTCTAGGACTTGCACGTTATTACCGCAGGTTTATCGAAAAATTTTCAGGTATTGCAAAGCCACTCACAAATGTATTAAAAAATGTGTCGACCTTCAAATGGACCGAACCTCACCAAAAAGCCTTTAAACCGCTTATCGAGGCGTTATGTAAAGAACCAATTCTTCAATATCCCGATTTCACAAAACCATTCATCATTACAACGGACGCATCCGATCACGCCAATGGCAGAATTTTGAGCCAAGGCGAAATTGGTAAAGATAAACCCATTAATTACACCTCTCGAACTCTTGGAAAACACGAAGTTAATTACTCAGTGATCGAGAAGGAATTATTGGCTATCATTTATTGTGTAAATCATTTGAGACCTTATGTCTACGGCCGTGAGTTCTTATTGGTAAGGGATCACAAGCCGCTCGTATGGCTTCACTCCGTAAAAGACCCGGCCAGTCGCCTTTGCATTGGCGCCTTAGCCTTGCTAGTTATACTTATAAACTTAAATACAAGCCAGGAAGGGTAAACAGCAATGCTGATGCCGTTTCCCGGAACCCGCCAGTAAAAAATCAAACTGTGCTCATGGTGAAGCATACGCCATGTGAAAGAAAATCCGAATCGCCCATCGTACGCCCAAGTCGGGCAAAAATTGGCAAACCGACTCCTCGCGAAAACAACGATTTGGACTCGGACGAAAGATTGATCGACCCACCATCTGGAAAAAGTCCAGCTAAAAAACGAAAACTTACCTTAAATC
The DNA here is from genome assembly GCA_951751655.1 of Ophion costatus. Classification (NCBI taxonomy): domain Eukaryota; kingdom Metazoa; phylum Arthropoda; class Insecta; order Hymenoptera; family Ichneumonidae; genus Ophion; species Ophion costatus. The sequence goes on along the minus strand of OX632365.1, from coordinate 8,752,268 downwards.
CTGATACGGATACGGAGGGAATCCCCGATCCGTCGGACGGCAACCAAAGGAAAAATCCACCTGAGAAAAGGAAAAGGCTGGCCAACTCCGCGGACAAGGACGATTTCCTCGGTTTCCGAAATTTCCCAACAATTTCGCAAGCGTCTGGCAAAACGCCTCGTCGTTGGGAAAAAGAAAAAGAATCTCCGAAAACCCGAAACCTGGAAGAACCTCCTTCCCATCCTCAATCCGTCGAACCTTTGAAAGAAACAACCTTGCACCCGTCTATTCCAGACGCAAGTCCAGACGACGGAATCACGGAAAACTTTCAAATATCGCAACTTTTAGAAGATCGTGAAATAGCCCCATTTCCTGAGGCTTCCGAAATTCCGGAACCCTCAGAACAGGGAGAAAACATTGAGAATATCGAGGATCTCACCGAAAGCTTAAGTGACTCAGACGACGACTCTGTTAATAGCGACATATGTGATAATGAAAACCCCGAGTATGCATTACCGAGCGAAAACAGTGAAGTCCAAGGTAGACTCACCATACGCGAAACGCGTGATAATTTGTCCATGTTCAAGGACAATCTCGTCGTCTTCGTCACCACCTCCGGGAGACCAATCGCCGACGAAGCAAAAGATCTCCAATCCCAAAATTTGTTTCCCAAAATCGAGGAAACAACGTATTTACGACTCAAGGTGATAAACGAAAATTCAAGATGCATAATAGCTATACCGTTATTGGCTAATGTACACGAAAATCTTTTGATCGAGGACCTTGAGGAAGCCCTCGCCTCCTTGAAGAACTTTGTCCGCGAAACATTTACGGAACTTATTCATGTCGCGAAAACAAACACAATCGGAAATGTATCATGGAACGAGATTAAAAACCTCTTGATACGAACGCTAGGCAAAGACTAAGTTACGTTGACCATTTGTAAACAACTCATTCAATATCCACGCGAGGAAAATCGTACTTCAATTGTAGAAGAAAACCACGACTCGTTGGTAGGAGGTCATAAGGGAGTAAATAAGACGTACAAACGAATCAGAGAAAATTTATTTTGGAAAAACATGAAAAACGAAGTGCAAGAGTACATTCAACAATGTCGAGGTTGGCAATTAAAAAAGTTAGTTCGAGTCGAAACTAAGCAACCCATGGTTATCACCGACACTCCAAGGGCGGCCTTCGACAAGGTGGCCATGGACGTGGTCAGACCACTTCCTGTTACGAAGATGGGCAACGAGTACATGCTGACCATCCAGGATCTTCTCACGAAGTACTCGTTGGCAATTCCGCTGAAAAGGACAACGGCGATCGACATCAGCGAGGCGTTCGTCAAAAACTTCATCGCTCGTTTTGGTGCTCCTCGCGCCCTTCTCACCGACCAGCGGGCGAACTTTCGGAACAGTTTTATGAAGGCCATTGCGAGGAAATTCAAAATCAAAATGTACCAAACATCGGCCTTCTACCCGCAGTCCAACGGGTCAATCGAAAGGTCTCACCACGTCCTTGTGGAATATCTGGAACAGTACGGCGACGAAAACAACGATTGGGACGAGCTCATAGAGTTGGCGATGGTTTCTCTTAATACGAGTCAGCACGAGGGTACACCCCTCACGAGCTAGTTTTCGGTAAACTGGCTCGCCATCCGTTGGGTCATCGACAAATCGAGGAGCAACAGGATACGACTTACGCTGCATACCTGGAAGAGCTCTTTTCTCAAATTTACGAACTCCAACAACTTGCCGCCGAAAATCTGAAGAAATCCAAGGAAAAATCGAAAACGTATTACGATCGGAAGATTAATCCGAAAACCTTCTCGGTCGGCGACAAGGTTCTCATGTTGAAGGAACCAAAAAGGTGTAAGTTCCGTCACCAATACACCGAACTATGCGAAATTCTGGAAATCTTATCTGGAGGATACGAAAAGATCCTCTATAAAAATACACCTCGGGTAGTCCATCCCAACAAATTAAGAGGCATCCGATTATGAACAACGAACTTCCCGTCACGTTCCGGAACCAATCGTTCTTCCTGTCCACAATCCGGACGGGAACACATATCGAGTGCAACCCCATGCTGCCTGCCGAATATTGGATGGACGGCACTTGGTATCGGTTCACACCACATCCAGTCGATGTACCGCCTCCTGGACAACTCCATCTCGCTTCCATGTCTACGTGGGGGTACAACCCCATTGGAAATTTGGCATCCAGCGAAATTTATTCTGACCACGAGATTAACCAGCTGAGGGACAGGGTCATGTTCCCTGCTGAAAAACCAGCATTACTCAACAACATCGCAAGGGGATTCGCAGGACACGACATACCCCCGGGAAGCGTTTCCCTCAAGACACTGATGGACGAGGATGCTCTCCAACACGTGGCTGATGGAGTAATGCAGAAAATCTAGGGTGGTTTCGAAAAATTCGGGATCATCAGTTAGGGACTGTTCGGGATCCTTGCAATCCTCACCATCATCAAGGCAATCATCAATTCATGTATCCATGGATATACACTCCACAGCCTGTACGGATGGAGTTTCACCCTCCTAGGAGCCATCTGGGACTCGGTGACGACCCTCCTAATTCGCAGAGCTCCCCGCGCTGAACAACGGTCGTCGAAGATTACCAACGACGAACCTCTGGAGCTGGTGTCCATCAGTGACAATCGCGACCATCCGACGACGTCGAGGCGTTTGTCGGGCGTCGACCACGGACTATTGGAGCGGCTCAACGCCGTTCCTCAGCAAAGCTGAACCATTGCTTCAGGCTTTTAGGGGGGCGGTGTTACGTCCTAGCACTCTCGCCCTCCAAATATTCATATCTGGTACGAATTGTAATAATTATTAAGATTTTTTCCTCGCGCTAAACGCGCTCATTTATGTTTTACTTGGGGTATATATTAATCAGAACGACCCATATATACCTGCGGTATTTTGTGACATTGTTGAGGTTACCTACTCGATGCCCTTCAGCCTTCGAGTTACCTACGGTATTTAGGAACATTATGCGGTTACCTGCGGTATTTGTGTGCATTAGGTCGCTACCTGCGGTGTTTTGGGACATTGTTGAGGTTACCTACTCGATGCCCTACAGCCGTCGAGTTACCTACGGTATTTAGGCACGTTGTGCGGTTACTTGCGGTATTTTGTGACATTGTTGAGGTTACCTACTCCATGCCCTACAGCCTCCAAGTTACCTACGGTATTTAGGCGCATTATTCGGTTAACTGCGGCATTTTCGGGAGATTTAGGCTACCTACCCAGTAACTAACGTCAGCTGAGGTCCTTTCGGGAGATTCAGGCTACCTACCCATTGCCTAACGTCAGCTGAGGTCATTTTCGGGATATTTAGGTTACCTACCCAGTGACTAACGTCAGCTGAGGTCCTTTCGGGAGATTTAGGCTATCTACCCAGTGACTAACGTCAGCTGAGGTCCTTTCGGGAGATTTAGGCTACCTACCCAGTGACTAACGTCAGCTGAGGTCTTTTTCGGGATATTTAGGTTACCTACCCAGTGACTAACGTCAGCTGAGGTGCTTTCGGGAGATTTAGGCTACCTACCCAGTGACTAACGTCAGCTGAGGCATGTTCGGGATATTTGGGTTACCTACCCAGTGACTAACGTCAGCTGAGGTCCTTTCGGGGGATTTAGGGTACCTACCCAGTGACTAACGTCAGCTGAGGTCTTTTCGGGATATTTAGGCTACCTACCCAGTGACTAACGTCACCTGAGGTATTTTCGGGATATTTAGGTTACCTACCCAGTGACTAACGTCAGCTGAGGTATTTTCGGGATATTTAGGTTACCTACCCAGTGACTAACGTCAGCTGAGGTCTTTTCGGGATATTTAGGCTACCTACCCAGTGACTAACGTCAGCTGAGGCATTTTCGGGATGTTTAGGCCACCTACCCCGTGACTCCCGTCCGTTGTGGTATCCCAGGGAGGTGGGGCTACCCACCCATTGACTAACTTCAGCCAAGGCGCTTCCGTTAGTTGGGTTATTCGCTCGAGCGCCGCTGGGACGCGGGTTGCCCCGATGCGTATCTTCTTTCCCGAGAACCCCTATCTTTGGGCGATGTTCGATTCAATACGCCCTGCGTAGGCGGCCATGCGAGGAGCGGACCGCCGTGCCGGCCGCGGGTTAGGCGAACCAACCCCTAGGTGCGAAGCACCCTTTGTAAAATACCCGACGACGTCCAACGCAATAAAAGTCTGTCGATTAACCTATGACCCGAACGTCTTATAATTCATTTCGCATAACCCCGTTCCGTGGTTCCTAAAGGGAACTTCCTTGGCACTCGCTGTCCTACCCTGCCCCTCTACGATCTTCGCCAACGAGATGAGCTAGCCGGACCGCCCCGGCCGAGTCCGTCCGTTCGGGTGTCTTACCATCGAGGGCCCGTGCGGAGTGGATGAAATTCAAGTCGCTCTATGACCGGCGGTATTTCGATACCTGGCGCCCACGTCCACTCGGCGGGCCAGGGCGCACCCGGTGGGGCCGAACGGAGCTCGGCCGGGAAGTGGGCGGTTAAAGAAAACCGCTTCAAAATGGCGCCCAACGTGGGGCCTGAGAGTGCCAAGGTTTAGGTGGGAATACGGGTAACCCAAATTAGAGAAATTATTGATAGATTAGATAGGCTGGTTTTTAGGGATCGTAGAGACCGCGGCCCGCGAGAGACCCTGACGTGCTTGATTGTCTTGAGGAAGGCCATTGTTGTGAAGCGGGATAATCACTTGCGTCCGTCAACGTGGGCCCACAACCCGTGTTTTGTTCCGCATACTTTATGGATATGTCCCGGTAGTCCGAGTTAAGCTGTTTGTTTTATTTTTTATGGGTGTCTACACCAACCAAGCCATTACAGTATTCCTACAGTCCCTACCTGCTGCAGAGTTTTTCTTCGTCAGGTCCATACCGAATCGTTTTGTCTGTAGCCCAGGTCACATCGTTAATCCCTTTCAGTCCATTATTCTGGAAATCAATACCGAAACTAGCCGAGAACGGAGACTCAAGTAAATACGGGATTAGCTAGTCGAGCTGTGTATGGCCGCGTTTTTGCCTTATGGAAAAAAAAATAAATACAAACCCTGCGGCCCGGTTGTTTACCTCGGCCGAACAATAGCGGAGCGCGAATCCCTCGGCCTGTAGTGGCCTGTTGTCAACAACAAGCAGGCGAAAGCACCTTGGGCTACTGTCGGCCAAGGCCAGAGCAGCGATTTCGAGTTTCGATCAATACCTTTTTTTTCTTCCATTCGCTTCGGGTTTACCTCCCCCTTCCATAGTGTAGTTAGGACGAATGGGAACTTCCGAGTAGCCGACGGCACCCCCACGCATACGGGCGCTCGGAGGGATTATAAGGCGAACCCCCAGGGCAAGAAGTGAGTGATCGCTCAGCACCCGCTCGGTACCTTGGTACCTCTACGCACCATTAGGGAGAACAGTTCCGCCGGGCTAACCCAAGTAGCCATTAAAGATTCTCGACATCTCCTCTTTCGGGGATTGAACCCAAGTGCCTCCCGCCCCATTGAGTGCTCGCTTACGCATCGCGTTCGGGTAGAGTCCTCGTAGCCTGGGCCTCCAATGGCTCCGCGGGAATTACCCCGTGTCATTTAGCCTCATGGGGAACGATGACGACAAGGACGGGGACCGGGAGGAAATGAAGTTGAGAAACGAGCTGTCCCCGGGAACCGTGCCGCCCGGGAACCCGGGGCCCTCGCGCCTTGGGAGGACCATTCGACCGGCGACCTCGGGCTCCCCACGGGACGGGGGAGCTTGGGATTCCGGAGTAGACCCCACGGACCCTCGTGTGTGGGAGTCTCTGTCCACGGGTGCCCAGGAACGGACCCACGGCTCCGGCCAATGGACAGCTACCGCGGCTGCGCGGGGTCCAGCTGGTCAGCCAAGGACTGGCTCAGCGCGATGGAAGACAGGTGAGTAGCCCGTTATGCCCGTTATGGGTTGGAACGATGGGCTGGGACATTCGTCCCTGCAACCTGGGGGGGAACACCCTCGCACTGCGTACCCTTAACCCCGGACCCATATGGTTCATTGGGCCGGAGTACCCGTGGGACTGACCGGTAGCGCTCCACTCCCGGGGGGACGGGGTTCACCCGCTCGGCCAGGCCCATCGCAGTTGAGGGCCGGGTCGGCTCACCCTCGCCCCGCCGTATCCGAGGGTTATTATCTACCGCCGGGCGGCGGCCCGTCCGCTGCGCAACCCCCGTATCCGACGGTGGCCGTCCCGACTGGTAACAACTATCCGGGACGCCCGAACACCTCGGCGTCGTCCGTTCTCCACATCATGCGCAAGTGGAATATTTCCTTTTCGGGGAGACGAGGGGAAGATATCGATACCTTCCTAACACGGATATCCGAGGGTCGGGCCCTGATCCCGGTGACCGCTACGGATCTGATCCGTTGTATCCCTTTCTTTCTAACGGGAGTGGCGTTGCAGTGGTTCCGCAATGATCGGGACCGCTGGACCTCCTGGCAACATTTTGAGTCAGCATGTCGCCTACGTTTCGGCGACCCTGACTACCAGTACACCCTCCGCGAGGAGATCATGCGGCGTACCCAAGGAATCGAAGAACCCGTGGCAGACTACCTAACCTGCCTCCGTGGGCTATTTAATCGCCTTATTCCTCCTTGGAGTGAGGCCGATCAGATCCAATACGCGCACCGGAACTTGCTACCCAAACTCCAGATTTCAATCAATGTTCGATTTTGACTCGTTCGAACACATCGCCGTCCGTCTAGAGAAAAGTTACCTCTCCGCGCGATCCTACCGGGCCCCTCCAACTCTCGACCGGTCCTTATGCCCGGAACTAGCGTATCGTGGGTCGCGGGCCCCTTCAAGCCCGCCCCCCCGAAACGTGTACGCCGCGTTTGAGGCTGGACCGGGGGAACCGGAACTACACGGTGAGGCTCTTGGTCCGGACCTAGAGGTCCCCTACTCCACCTCCAACCCGGAGGGGCTGAGAGCCGTACGAGCGATGCCCAGGCCTCCACGCTGAGCCCGACAGGGTCGGTGCCCCCGACCGAGAAGACGTCCATCCTACCGCCTGACCCACTAAAGGAGCCATTAAACTATCTAAACCCCTTTCGGGACCCCGAGCCGGCCAGAAGACCGGGGGGCAAGCAGAGTCCCCCGCGGACTAACCCCGGAGAGGCGCGCCAGCCTACCACCTGCTGGAACTGTAACAAGCCGGGCCACCGCTTCAGTCGTTGCGCAGAGCCCAGGCGCCTATTCTGCTTCCGTTGCGGACGGGCGGGGTTGAAGGTGACCGAATGCTCGTGCTCGGGAAACCATTAGGAGCGGGACCCACGAGCCCCGCTAGCTTACCTACTGCCTACGAATTACCTTTCCCGGACTCGAACTCGCGTTCCTGCCCGGCGAACCCCGCTGACGGGCCATTATGGTGCGGGAACCTCCAAACGGAGGAGAGCGCGACGGCCTTCTTCGTCACCTTCACGGTCCGAAGCTGGCCGATACGTGCGTTAGTGGACTCCGGGTCCAGCCGCACTTTCCTCGGCCCCGCTGCCATCCGTTGGGTGGACGAACTGAAGATCATGCGAGAACCGTGCCGTCCCCGGGGAGTCAAAATGGCGGAGGGGCCGAAGGCGGTCGCCCAGGAAGCGGTCCACCTTCGTATCGACCTAGAGGGTCACGCCTTTCCGTTAACCGCCTACCTCTTGCCCATCTTGGTGTTACCCTGCATATTGGGGTTGGATTTCCTGCGAGCGGCGCACTGGGTAGTCGATTTTGCGGAGGCCCGATGGTTTAGTAAACTAGACCCGGGTGCGGTCCATGCGTTCGAGGTTCAGTCCGGCCGGGGGCCGGTTAATTACCTATGCTGCGGGTTACGCGATTTAACCCCGGAACAATCCCTCACGATCGGGAAGTTAGTGGACGAGGAAGTACCTCCCGGCCCGAAACAGCCGGGCTGTACCAATTTAGCGGTGCATAGTATTGACGTGGGCGGGCATCCTGCGATTAAGCAGCGCTATTATGCCGTATCCTCCGCAATCGAAAAAGCCATCTACGCGGCCGTCCAACAAATGCTAGCGGACCGAGTCATCGAGCCCTCCAAAAGCGACTGGTCTAATCCGATTGTCATGGCGAAGAAACCGAACGGCAAACTCCGTTTCTGCCTGGATTTCCGTAAAGTCAATAGTATCACTAAAAAGGATGCCTACCCCATACCTCTGATGAATAGCATCTTGTACCGCCTGCGGCAGGCTAATTACCTCTCCACCTTAGACCTCAGTCAAGCTTACTTTCAAGTACCTCTGGACGAAAGCAGCCGGGAGATCACGGCTTTCACCGTACCGGGTATGGGCCTATTTCAATTCCGCCGCATGCCCTTTGGCCTCACCAATGCCCCGGCGACGTTCCAACGCCTGCTCGACCGACTATTAGGGCCAGAGATGCAGCCCCACGTATACGTGTATCTCGATGACATCATAATCGTGACGGCTACCTTCACGGACCACCTTGTGTGGCTACGTAAGGTCCTGCGTAAAATCCGAGGTGCCGGGTTAACAATAAACCCGGAGAAAACCAAGTTTTGCTGCGCCGAGGTGCGTTACTTAGGGTTCGTGGTGGACCGCCAGGGGTTGCAGGTTGACCCGGAGAAGGTCGCACCGGTATTACATTACCCCGCGCCTCGGAACATCAAACAATTGCGTCGCTTCTTGGGGATGGCCTCGTGGTATCGGCGTTTTGTCCACGACTTCGCCACGCGGGCTAGCGCACTCACCTGACTGCTAAAGAAGAACACCCCTTGGGCGTGGGGCCCACCCTATCGGGAGATCTTTGAGGCCATCCGCCTAAGCCTTTCCTCACCGCCTACCCTTATTTGTCCAAACTTCGAGCTCCCCTTTGTGCTGCAGACGGACGCCAGTAGCGTCGGCCTCGGGGCCGTCTTGACGCAGATGGTAGACGAGGTGGAGCACGGCATTGCCTACGCGAGTCGCTCCCGAAGCCCCGCCGAGAAGAACTACACTACAACCGAGCAAGAGTGCCTGGCCGTGATCTGGGCTAGCCGAAAATTTCGCTGCTACCTAGAGGGTTACAGCTTCAAGATTATAACAGATCATTCCAGCCTGCGTTGGCTACATAATTTAAAGAACCCGACCGGTCGTCTCGGGCGTTGGGCCTTGGAGATGCAGGAATACCATTACGAAGTCCTGCACCGTAAGGGGGCCTTACATCGCGTGCCAGACGCTCTCTCGAGGATACCCGAGGAGCTATGTACCTTATTGACCGAAGGCGCCCAGATCACGGACCCCTGGTACAAACAACGGTATCGGGAGGTGTCGTGCAGCCCCGATCAGCACCCTGACTGGCGGGTGGAGGGGGCACAATATATTACCACCGGGTGTCGAGCTTCCTGGAATCCGAAGTGCCGGACTTGGATCCCTGGAAGCTGGTACTGCCGCGCGAACTAAGGCCCCGCGCGTTATCCGAGTCCCACGATACCCCACAAGCCGGACTTTTGAGGGTCGATGAAACCTTCCGCCGACTTGGGGGTACTACTGGCCAAATATGTTCCGGGACGTAGCTCACTACGTCAGGAAATGCGGGGTTTGCCAACGATGTAAGGTGGAACAGTCGAGCCCCGTGGGCTTAATGGGGAAATGGGTATTGCAACAACCGTGGGACACGGTGGCTGCCGACATCATGGGCCCGTTACCTACCAGCAAAACAGGATTCGCGTTCATTCTCGTCCTCCAAGACGTATTCTCCAAATGGGTAGAGTGCGTGCCCCTGCGCAAGGCCACTAGCCGGAAAATAGCCGAAATGCTGGAGGATCTGATTGTCTGTCGTTGGGGGGCGCCGCGGATACTGCTGACGGATAATGGCACCGAATTTAACAATCAATTCATCCACTCCCTCACCGAGCGAGTCGGCATTCGACACCACACCACTCCGCCCTATCACCCACAGGCCAACCCCGTAGAGCGGGTCAACCGAGTGATTAAAACAATGATTACGGCATACTTGGCGGACGACCACCGCGAATGGGACGTTCACCTCCCAGCGCTACGTTTCTCGTATAACACCTCCTACCACAGCTCCCTCGAAACGAGTCCGACCTACCTCAACTTTGGTCGGGAACCCACGCCTTCGGCCGTCGCGCCGGCTTCGGTGGAGACCGAAGTGATCCCTAACCCCCGTCAGCCTGGAAGGAACGCATGGAGAGACTGGAATGACTGCGGCACCTCGTGAAGCATTCGCTGGAAGCAGCTCACCAGTCGCAGGCTAAGTACTACAACCGGAGGCGCCGCGAGCGGAACTTCGCGGTGGGGGACCTGGTCCTGAAGCGGCCCCGGATCCTGTCCTTGGGAGCGTAAAACATCGCGGCCAACTTGGCCCCGAGGTACCATGGGCCGTTCGTAATCCGCCGGAAAATGTCGGCTGTGGTTGGTTGAACTCAAGGATCCGAACGGCCCGTAGACTGGTAAAATCCATGTGCAGGATTTAAAGCCGTACGTACCATAATCTGGCAAGGGGACCGTCCGCCGTTGGCCCGAGGGCAGGCAGACTCGTCAACCCACGGCTAGTTAAGGAACTACTTACGCGCCCACCTAAGTACTTACCTCTTCGTCTTGCTTGCTGCTGATTGCCTCTCTAGGAAATCTACCTACGCGCCTACCTAATTACTTACCTCTTCTTCTCGCTTGCTGCTACTTGCCTCTCTAGGAAACTACCTACGCGCCTATCTAAATACTTACCTCTTCGTCTCGCTTGATGCTACTTGCCTCTCTAGGAAACTACCTAAGCGCCTACCTAAATACTTACCACTTCGTCTCGCTTGCTGCTACTTGCCTCTCTAGGAAACTACCTACGCGCCTACCTAAATACTTACCTCTTCGTCTCGCTTGGTATTACTACCCTGGCGCCCTAACCTGCTGGCAGTGTGTTGTTTGCCTAACCTTTCGTCTTTCCTCCCCAGATCGTTTTTTTTTGTTTTTTTTTTGCCCCCGGGCTCCCTGCAAAACGCTATACGGCCCGCCAGCGAAAATGGGTGGGAGCAGGTATCCCGCCCGGGATCAGCACTGCCCATGGACACCACCGCGACCCCGGAAGACAGGAGCGAGGCGACCCTGTTGGGTGACGGGGACCTGTCGTCATCCTCGGAATCAATAGTAATACTCGGCGATTCCGAGGAGGAGGAGGAGGAGCTACTGAGGGAGTTGGGGAAGGTCTTCGACAAGGAGGACCCTTGCCCCCAAGAGGACCCTCCGCCACCGGCCACGGCTCGAAGGAGAAGGGCCCCCCAGGCGAGCCTACGCCACCATCTTTCCATGAAGTGCTGGAAGGGACCCTCGAAGGGACCGAGCTAGAGGACCCGCCGTTCCTGGGGTCTGATCCGCTTTGGGACCCCATCCGGCCATATGCCCAGGAACTGGGAGCCCTGAATCATTTGCCACCCGGGTTCTTCGCCGCACTGGCCGAGCAGGTCCGAAGGTTGACCCACCTGGGGAATAAGGGGTAACCCATCATTGAATTGCTGGGCCAGCCGATTCGCCGGGCCACCGCCGCGGAGGTCCGGGAAGTTCCCCCGACCAAAGAGGCGGGGTCCCAGGCCCAACCGGCGACCAGGGACGTGGCCGTGGCGGCACTACTTGCCGACCCCGACTCTCACGACATGACCCACAAAAAGCCGCGGTCCCAACCACTGACACCTGTGGAGGTCCCGGAGGTTGGCCTCAACATTTGGGACCCAAATTACCGGACCCCCCTGGACCCCCGACCGCGATATGGGTCCTGCTTCAATTGCGGGGCCAGGGGTTATACCCGCCAGATATTGCCCACATCAACCGGAGCCCTGCTGCTGGAAGTGTGGTTCCCCAGGGGTGAACACCCGGACATGCCCGACGCACGGGCCTGAGTATCAACCGGGGAGGGGACCCAAGGCCGCGAAGCGACGTCCGACGCCGCCGGCGGAGGCCAGACGGGTCGGAGGCCACACGCCCCCCCCCCCGGCAACCCCGAAGCCCACGTCAACAGGGCCATCGGAGAAGGCGGACCCCAACCGGTGGCACGGCCAGCTCAAAGGTACCATAAAGTGCTGGGAAGGAACTGGCCTCCCCAGCAAGCCGAGCGCAGCCTACCTCCCTCCATGGGGGAAGTCGCCCCAGCTACATGATCGTCCCCCACTAGCAAGGGCGCCGTAATGCGGCCCCGTTTGGCCCCACGATTATTTAAATTTAGTTTTCTTCGTTTTTGTTTCGCTCTTTTGTGTTTTGGGCCTAGCCAGACCAGCGGGCTTTGGTTTCTCCCGTTTCCCCTTTCACTTGATACGTCCTAGCGCTCTCGCCCTCCAAATATTCATATCTGGTACGAATTGTAATAATTATTAAGATTTCTTCCTCGCGCTAAACGCGCTCATTTATGGTCAATTTCACTCAGAAACCCCGTTATATAAAATATTCATAAATATATCTTTAAATTTAGCACGCGTATATCTACTCGTATACTCTAGGGACAAACAGTTCCCATAATAACCTTACCGCTAAGCTTACCCGTAACTTCAGGAACGAGCACATGGGTGCTCGGATTAACTTTACAAATAGCCTCATATACACGTACTTATATGATTGCCTGTACACTTCTGGGACACGCACATGGGTCCCCGGAGTACCATACCATGATGTCTCAAATATACATACATATACACGTACCTGCATGCTTCAGAGATATATACGAGAGTCCCTGGAGTACCTCCGATAATAATTCCGAATATCTATTTCCATGCATACTTTAGGGACATAAGTCCTCTAACTAACTTCAACGATTATATATTGAGACGGAAAAGACCGTCTCATGAACCAAACAAAAGACAATCGCCCCAAGGACACTTAGGAGTCAAGCCGATTTCGGGGAGAGGAAGGGGTAAAAGCAGAAGAACAGACAAAAACCCAGAGGTCAGCCATGTTGGTCTAACCGACCACGCTAATTAAATTAATGATTAACAATAACAAAGGGCGAAGGAAGGGGAAGTCAAGGCGGCACAACAAAGGGGAAAGGTTTACACAGGAAAGAAAACAAAGAAAAACACAAAAACAAACGAAAGGTAAAATTGATTAATAATAACAAAGGGCTAAGGAAGGGGAAGCAAAGGCGACACAACAAAGTGGAAAGATTTACACAGGAAAGAAAACAAAGAAAAATACAAAAACAGACGAGGAGGAACATTTATTTAAAGAAAGAAAAAGTTAACAATAAAGGAGATATTAGCTAATAAGTAAGGGAAGGGGAAAAAGAAGGCGGTAAAATATGAGTATAAAAGGACGATGATTTTGGAGGAAAGGCACTCTTTGAATCCCTCGTGGATCGACTAGTACTGCTTGGCAAAGTACATCCCTAGTGGAAGGAAACGCTGGGAACACGGAACGTTGAGTAACAAGAGAAACAAGGAGTCGCGCCAAAAAGGCATTAGAGAGCTCGCTTCATTTTTTGGAAGATAACAAGTACTGCTGGACCAAGTACATCCCTTGCGGATCGGAAACGTCTAGAACACGGAACGTTAAGGAACGAAAAACGAAGAAGAATTAAAATAAAATTAATTTTGTAAGAAGATATTGGAAAAACAAAGAAAAATAAAAAAGAGCAATAAGGAAAGTTAACCACTTAAGGGTAACGAGTAATTATTGAAAAATAGATAGGAAAATTATCGCAGGAGAAAATAGGATCCGAGAAGGTATCATTACGAGCGAGCGTGACGATAGATATAAGGGAAGAATATTAAATATTGGAAAAGACGAGAAATATTATATTAGGAGGTAAGAAAGCATACGCTACCGTCATACGAAACAGACACCCACACGTACACACACACACACACACCTGCAGAAAACCACCGTGATAATCGAGTAATGAGGATCAGGATCACAGAAAGTACAAGGAGGTATCCCGAAATTACGAGAGCCCCGAAATCTGTGCAAAAAGGGTCACTCGAGTAAACTATCGTCGACAGGTAGGTGGCGACATCGCACGCCAAGATCAGGGACCGAGCGACAAATTATCGACGCGCGATAATTGATCGGGAGAGAGCGTAGATCACCGCGACTCGAAGGGCAGCGCTAGAGTGGGGGAAGTGGATCTCGACGCGTGACGAGAGAGAGCGCGCGCCTACGACCCGTCGAGCGCGAGTCCTAGCGCCACGAGTGAGAGAGCGCGGTAACTAGAGGCGCTCGAAGGGAAAGTCGCAAGGGAAAGTACCGCGGCGCTATAGGCTGTCACGTCGCGACCAAATGCGTACAATGTCTTTTTAGCCTAATACGCACGATAGCGGAATTCTCATTTTTCGACGGATCTGAATATTTTCTTTAGAGTTAGGCCTACCACGGCGGAAACGTAGCCTATCCATAATAATATAACTAAGCGTTTCTCGTACCTTCCCACGCGAAAGTGTAGCGGTCTTAACGATATCGAGAACAAATATACAAGCGGGAAAATTTCGAACAGTCTCGTTGTAATCCGAACAGAGTCCGAGTACCAAAAATACACAAAGGAAACCTTCGGGTTACAAGGATGACGAACACATGAAGCGACACGCAAGAAATGCGTGATGATATTCATAAAGACGTAAATATATAACGACGCAACGATACCGAATGCTAACGACCATCCAAGAGCGGAAAAATGTCCAAATCCTTAAAATATACACTCGCTAGGAGAAACTCCTCCGACCCAGGAAGTTGCCGCGGTCATAAAACTGCGTTGATATTTCCCATGCGGACTCGCGGGCCTCGGACAACAAGCCCTATCTCGAGCGTGCGTTCTTGGCGCCGACAAGGCCCCTTTTTCGTCTATATTTTTCCGCGCTCCAGATAAAGAAGCGCAGCTCCAATTCCCGGAAATAGAGCGACGGTTGTGGCTATCGCAACCTACTCCTCGCTCCCACTCTCATTCCAACTTATACATATTTTCCACCAATCCAAAAGAATGCACCCCCAAATGTGCACTCTCCCAGGGGGCCAGTCTCCCACCACCTCAGCATCCCAATTTTTCCTACATCCTAGAAGAAGAAAATGACCAAGTCAGTCTTCCGGCAACCACGATCACACAAACTTCTTTTTATCGAGTCTCAATCCGAGACTCCAGTCAGAATCCAGCGAGCTCATATCTAGAGTTCCTTAACCGATATCCATCGCGTTGAATATTCATTTCTTTTCTTGTAAAGCGTACGTTGTCTTGCAACTCGAGTTTATACAAATCTTGTACTTCGAAAGTTCTCTAACAGTTAGGCGATAATCTTAAGAATTTTGACATCTGTATTACGCGCAATATTTCATTGTATTTTCCATTCTCGAACCGCGAAATCCACGAACACTAGAATCTGTGTCACCGAACATTTGCTGTATCCGTCACACACACACCCACACCATCTGCGAGCGTTCGGGCCATCGACGAAGGGCCCTTAGTTTTACGACCGTACCTGACACCCAAGCGACTGGGTCAACGCCGAGACGCATCAATGTAAGCGAACACATTTTCACCCTTTCGTCTTCAATTTGTATCTTTAAAATAATAGGATCAACCCATACGGCTGATTCTAATAAATTACGAGTCAATCGAACACAAGTGTCACAACCATTATTTTCAACGATTGAATCATCCATGAAATTCTTTAAAATTATCCTTTCCACCAGCACGTCCCCTTTTTAACCCTCATCCCGTGCTATTGCGCTAGGCGTAGGCAAGAAAGAGGGATACCACACATATATATATGCCCACGTCCCCTCAGGACGTGACATATAATTTTGGGGGCTCGTCCGGGATTTATAAAAAGGGAATGTGCCTTTGCAAATCAACCTCATGGATAAGGAATCAACTTGCGAGACACTAGATTTAAATATAACTGAGGATTTGTCATATACAGAACCAAACGAATCAATTCACCCCGGTAGTTCAGGTTATACTCTCAGGGGATCAAACGTTCCACTACTTCCTGGTCTAGGACCTCCCAGTAGATCTTCAAAACAACCAGATTTACCCCCAAAAGGCGGAGCCATGAATCCAGAAACCCCAACGTTGAGTATAAACGACTTGATGTTGATAAAAGACGTTGTTAAGATAATCCCCGAATTCGATGGGAAAAATTTTCCGTTTTCGGATTTCGTCGCCGGGTGTGAAAACGCAAGGGAGGTGGTTTCCCCTGCAGCCGAAAAGTACCTGGTGAAGATGATTCGGAACAGATTGATAAACCCCGCTAGAGACATGATTCACGCGACAAAATTCGAGAAAGTACACGACCTATTAGTATATCTTAAGAAGCATTATGCACCCAACAAAACTGAAATGCAACTAGTCGGAGAACTCAGTACTATTTGCCAAAAAAAGAACGAAACTGTAGCTGAATTTTCTATGCGAATTAAAAGGAAAGGAAAAGAGATACTTGATACAGAAAGACCATCAGATAACAGGCTAGAAAACGAGTATTTCAAGAAAAGAATGGACGATTATTTCCTCTCGTGTTTCAAGCGTGGATTAAGGGAGGAGATCGAACAGCGACTCCCCCATTGCGATAACATTTCCATTGCTATCGATCATGCAGTTGAAATTGAACGCGATCTTGAAGCACGACGGGAACTACAGTCGGCCTCGAACAAATTAGAAAACTTCCCTCCCCTCAAATCAGTTAAAATCTGTAATATCTGTAAAAAGGATAACCACACGTCGGAAAATTGTCGTTTCTCGTTGCTCACTTGCCAATTATGCAAAAACCAGGGCCATAGCGCCGACCAATGCAAAAAGAAACAGGACGAATGGGAGGTATTGACCTGCCAGGTGTGCAAAGGTGCCGAGCACAGCGCGGACAAATGCCATTTAGGACAACGGTCCCCTATAGTATCCTGTCAACTGTGCAAGACCTCGGGCCACATGGCCCCTGATTGCCCTACTCGTAATAAATCTCTTAACCCTTCAGAGGAACGTCCGCGTTTTGAAAGCGTTCCCGAGTGCCAGTATTGCCACAATCGTGGGCATACCGCAGACAATTGCTTCAAATTAAAAAATAACACTTCGAGTCTCGAATGTCAATTTTGTCACAACCGCGGACATACCGCGGACAATTGTTTCAAGTTAAAAAACAGTAGCTCCCCCAGCGTCGAGTGCCAGTTCTGCCGCAATCGCGGCCACACGGCAGATAATTGCCCCAAGTTAAAAATAAACAGCGCTCCAAGCATTGAGTGCCAGTTTTGTCATAACCGCGGACATACCGCTGACAACTGTTTCAAACTAAGGAACAGCGCAGCTCCGAGTCCCGACCAACTTACATGCCGTTATTGCAAACGAGAAGGGCACTCTATAGCAAACTGTCGGACTCTCGAATATAACAATAAATTGCGAAGTCAGCCGGGAAACGGGTTGAACACCACTCGGACGGACGCATCGAGTGGCCCGTCCCCGACAGAGCGTCCGGTTCACGCGATAGCTTTAGGCCAGCCGAACGGCGGCACCCAACTTATACAATAGAAGCAGAAAAATTCGTCACGCTACCCTCGGTGTGTATCGGAGCACTACCAGAAACAGGGAAAATTTCAATGCTATTAGATAGTGGTGCCGTTCCAAATTTGATCAAAAAGAAATGTACAAAAGGTTTCACCGGAATTGATGAAAATGATATCATAAGATTAAACGGAATATCTGAACTACCAGTCTTCGCGCTAGGTAGTGTGTGGTTCCGCGTATTAGGTTTCGCAACGCTCTTTCACATCATACCAGACGATGTGCCACTTCCTTATCCAGGGTTGTTGGGATCCAGATACTTCTTTGAAACGAAATCCAAAATTAATTACGAGATAGAATGTTTCGAGTGTGGAAATAATCTATGGCCTTTTGAAAAACCAAACGAACGCGTTGAGGAAATCGAAATTCCCGCACGTTCGGAAACCTTCCATGTGAAAGTGGTGGATAGCACGATGAAAGAGGGATATATCGCCTCTTTCATAGCCCCTGAAGGTGTCTATGCCGGCGACTGCCTGGTGACAACCATCAACGGGAAGGCTCATTTGAAGGTTTATAATACCACTAGTGACGCCGTAAGGTTAATCGTGCCGGTCGTAAGACTGCAGGCTTTCGATACGGTCGAAACCTTGTCAGCAGACGAGATTGAAGCATATTCTTCGAAAATTTCAAATCCTTTCAATTCTTCTATTCCCAGCGTAGATCGCATGACGACTACGTTGTTCCAGGGTCCTTCCGCGGCCCGAAAAAAACGCTCGACCAGCCGAGTCGAGATAACTCCTTTCAATTCTTCGATTCCCAGCGTAGATCGCATGACGACTACGTTGTTCCAGGGTCCTTCCGCGGCCCGTAAAAAACGCTCGACCAGCCGAGTCGAGATAAATCCTTTCAATTCTTCTATTCCCAGCGTAGATTGCATGACGACTACGTTGTTCCAGGGTCCTTCCGCGGCCCGTAAAAAACGCTCGACCAGCCGAGTCGAGATAAATCCTTTCAATTCTTCTATTTCCAGCGTAGATCGCATGACGACTACGTTGTTCCAGGGTCCTTCCGCGGCCCGTAAAAAAACCTTGACCAGCCGAGTCGAGATAAAACCTTGCCATCGCTATAACGAAAACGATGACCAAGGAAAAACAAAACAAACCTCCAGTAGTGAGGAAAAAACTAAACCAAAAACATATAAAAAACGAAACAAGAATTCAATTAGAAAGGAAGATGAAATTGTCGAATCAAACAAAGGTAAAAATGTAAATTCAATCTCCACCTATCAGACAACATCGGATAAAATAAAAGACAACTCGGAGCGTTCCCAAGTAATAAAATCTCTCCTACGCTTAGAGCACCTCGCGCAAGACGGATTAGAACATGTCGAAAAAATCATTGAAAAATATTCAGATAGGTTCCACATAAAGGGTGAGCCTCTCGAAGCAACACATGTTCTCCGACACAAGATCCCCACGGTCGACGACCTACCGATCAACACGAAACAGTATAGGTTTCCCCAGGCGCTCAAAGGCGAAGTCCAGCGACGAGTGGACGAGCTATTAGGGACGAGGGTAATAGACCATTCAGAGTCTCCTAACAACAGCCCTGTTTGGATAGTACCGAAAAAACCGGACTCCAGCGGAAACAAACGCTGGCGAATGGGAATCGATTTCCGCGCATTGAATGAAAAAACAATTGGCGATTTCTACCCATTGCCAAATATCACAGACATCTTCGATCAACTAGGGAACGCAAATTATTTCTCAGTATTCGATCTCGCTTCCGGGTTCCATCAAATCGAAATGAACCCCGAAGACAAACCAAAAACCGCGTTTTCGACCCCACACGGTCATTACGAATTCGCGAGAATGCCTTTTGGGCTTAAAAATGCCCCGGCAACATTCCAGCGCTTAATGGACATTGTACTCAGCGGACTCCAAGGGGTATCGCTTTTCGTGTATTTGGATGATATCGTGATTTACGCCAAAGATTTGGACGAACACGAGAGGAAAATTCGCGAATTAATGGAACGTCTGCGTAAAGCAAATCTCAAATTACAACCAGACAAATGCGAATTCCTCAGGCCAGAGGTCAACTACCTCGGCCACATAATCGGAAAAGACGGCCTGAGACCAGATCCTAACAAGCTATTGGCCGTAAAAGATTTTCCAGTCCCCAAAAACGTCAAAAACATACGCCAATTCCTAGGCCTAACCGGTTATTACCGTCGATTTATCAAAGACTTCTCAAAAATTGCAAAACCCTTAACTCATCTTCTAGAAGATAAAGTCGATTTTGAATGGAAAGACGATACCCAGAAAGCTTTCGACATACTCAAGGGCAAATTGTGCGAAGCCCCAATCCTCCAATACCCGGATTTTGAAAAACCATTTATCATAACGACAGATGCTTCGGGCTACGCCTTAGGCGGAGTCCTCTCACAGGGAGAAATAGGCAAGGATAAACCCATTGCCTACACATCCTGTGTACTACGTGGCGCAGCTCTTCGTTACGACACGTATGAAAAAGAAGCAATGGCGATTATTCACAGCGTGAAAGCTTTCCGACCCTACATCTATGGTAGAAGGTTTACTCTCGTCACCGATCACAAACCCTTGGTTTGGTTTAAAACCGCCAAAGACGCAAACACACGCGTTCTAAAATGGCGACTCAAGCTCTCTGAGTACGACTACGACGTCGTTTATAAACCTGGAACGTTAAACGTAAATGCCGACGCTTTGTCGCGTAACCCAGTTGAGAAATCGGAAGAGGTTAAAACCATTCCCCACTACGATCGGAAACAAAACGAAATGTCAGCAGACACATGGCGAAAGGCGGTACGCGAAATACTCGAAATTTCCGACAGCGACGAAAATCCCACAAGATTTACCACTCAGGTAGAAATCCACCCACCGCCGCGATCAAATGAAATAAACGTCATCACTCGCTCTCGAGCGAAGAACGACGAACCCCCCGTCCCAGATGGAGACGATCGGCAAGTGGAAGGCACACTTGTCGAGGAAACATCAACAAGGGTCAGCGTGCCTACGCCCGAAGCCACAGATTCACGCGCTAGGACCCACAACCCTCCGCGCCGAACTCAAAGAGCCATAAACTACGAGGAGAGTAGTAGCGAGGAAACGGAGGCCGAAATAATAAGTCCCGCACGTGTTAGGCGACCCACTAAGGGCATCAACCCCAAAACAGCTGAGGTCCCCGACCGGCGCCAAGCACCTCCTGCCATTTATTCCGGAAACTCCTCCATTCCTAACTCCGATAATCCAACAGATTCAGAGTCCAGTTCGATTGACTCAAAACTTTCCGACGAAAATCCTCCAGTCAAAGAAATTAAGAGGCCAGAATTAAAAATTGCTAATTGCGTCAGTACGAAGGAACAGTTCCAATTTCGGAACGACAATCTAGTCTATTTCATAGACTCAACAGGGAAACCTTGTGACCCTGGAGGACAAAAACTATTAGAATCCAATAAGTTCCCCATCTGGAAGGATCTGTCGTTAGGCCGAGCCTACAGCAAAAGGGTTGGAAAAAAATATCACATCGCTTTGGTCATTAAGGGAGAGCAGTCTGCATCGCTCGCTTTAATAACCGAAAGAATTAATCAGAGCATGGAAGAATTAAAGTCGATTTGCGAAACACTCGACCTCCAGTCGATCAGCTTTTGTCATTGCCAACACGTCGAGCACTTAATATGGGCAGATGTGCTGAATATCGTAAAAGATGTATTTAAAGACAGTCCGGTTAAGATATTGATCTGCCTCGGAACTTTGCGCTACGTACCAATCGAAAAACGTGACTCCATTTTCTACGAAATGCATAACTCCCCAATCGGGGGCCACAAAGGGGTTTCCAAGACTTACAATAGAATCAAACGTGACTATATCTGGGAAGATTTAAAATCGGACGTTCAAAGGCGGGTGCAGCAATGCTTGGAGTGTCAGCTAAAGAAGTTGGTCAGAGTCAAGACAAAGCAGCCGATGATAATAACAGACACCCCAGGTACAGTTTTTGAGAAAATTTCAATGGATATAGTAGGTTCAATGCAACGGACGTCCAGCAAAAACGAATATATCCTCACGATTCAAGACCACCTGTCAAAATATTGCATTGCAATTCCACTTCCAAACGCACTAGCGACGACAATCGCCGACGCATTCATAAAGAGGTTCATATGCGTCTTCGGCGCACCAAAAGCACTCCTGACGGACCAAGGGAGTAACTTCCTCAGCGGCCTCATGCGAAGAGTAGCAAAAAGATTCCGAATTAAGCGATGTCGAACGACCGCATTTCATCCCCAATCGAACGGATCGCTGGAGAGGTCTCACCACTCTCTAGCCGAATTCCTTAAGCAATACACAGATAAGGATAACGAATGGGATCAATGGCTCGAATTAGCAATGCTTTCCTACAATACAAGTGTCCACGAAAGCACCAAATACACACCCTTCGAGGTAGTTTTCGGTAAATTAGCACGAATCCCATCAAGCGAACCGCTTAGGGAATCGGATCAGTTACCTACGTATCGTGGATATTTGATCGAATTGATCACCCGTATAAACGGAATCAGGACCCTCGCCTACGAAAATCTAGTCTCATCAAAACATCGCTCAAAAAAATATTATGATAAAAACGCGAATCCCAAGAGTTTCAAAGTCGGAGATTTCGTTTTCCTCCAGAAAGGGCCCAAACCAGGGAAACTCGGAGATCATTACACGGGACCTCATAAGGTCCTGGAAAAAATAGATAAGGGTAACGTAAAGATCCAGTACCAAGGCAAGCCACGAGTCGTGCATGAAAATAGATTACGATATTCGCACATCAACGCCGAAGTAAAGCCTAAAAGAAAACCCAAACCAACGAGAGTCGACGACTCCGAATTTTAAATTAGCAAGTAATCAATTAATAATATTTATTCCATTGTTTTCAGATGATCGCTACCCATTTAATATGGCTCATTTTTTTAATCAACCCTGCCGTCAGCATGGTGGGATATGACCGAGGATCGAGCCCGTCGAACATTCGACTTGGGCAGATGTAATTAATACCATGAAAAGAGCATTCAAGAACAATCAAATCAAAATATAAATATGTTTGGGAACTTTGCGATATGTACTGAGTGAACAAGGCGATCTCATTTTCAACGAAATGCACAAGTCCCCAATCGGAGGACACAAGGGTGTCTCAAAACCCAATTTTAATCCTAATTGAATAAATAATCATAATAATGACCTTGTTTTTCAGATGGCCGTGATCAACCTATTCAGTAACATCTAACCATATCACCTTTGCACTTGCAGCCAGAGAAACAGATTAAATTTTTAGTTACAGTATCCTCAGTGCAGAACACCCGAAATTGTTTATATTCGAAACTCGCCGAACTAACTGTTTCATAATTCAAAAAAAAAAAATCCCCATCGCAAACCTACATATAATCGCTTACGTCAATTCCAAATTCATATACGTAATCATTATGTTATATTAGGAAATCATCATATTACGACGATATGCATACCCAACAGAGTAACATAAGGCATCAAAATTCAAAACTCGCTGAACTAACTGTTTCATAATCCGAGAAAAATGTCCAGTCGCAAGCCTACATATAATCGCTTGTACCAATTCGAAATTTGTATACGTAGCCATTATATTATATTAGAAAACCATTATATTAAGATACGCCTACGAAGCAGTGAAAAAGGGGAGCGTCATATACTCCAAAATAGTTTGATAGTAGCGATCCAGGCCTCGGACAAATTGTATACAATTTAGTGAAGAAGCCGAGTTATATGGCGATACTTACTGGCGAAAGAGTACACGTAATTTAATGTATAAGAATACAAGGAGATCTGATCAGGTTAAAAGAATTTTCCGATCAATTGCTGTCACTCGTGGGAACGCAACACATCCCCTTACTTCTCGAACGAATAAACAGGCGAAACAACCTGCAATTCCTTACTTCCCCCATATTACCTTTTTCGAAACACCTAGTACAAGTTCATTCCTGTTCCGGTCGAAGCCACACCACCTGCAATCATGAAATCAACGACGCAGTCTACTTGGCGATACACCAACCCAACATCACCCAACATCATTTGGGATCTATTCCAAAGAAGATATCGACAACGTACGAGAATGTGTAATGATTCCCGTAGAAAACCCGCTGTCCTAAACAATATGGCACGGGGCATCAGTGGTCTAAACACTGTCAACCAGGGAGCGAAGTTGTTGAATCTCCTGGATAACAACAACCTACTATATCAAGCGGACTCCACCTAAAATCGCACCTGAAAAAAAAAAAAAAAAAAAAAATCCTTCCATTCGGTACAGCAAACGCTGGTGTCACCCGGATGTTACCCATTGTGCAAACGATCATGCTCATCGGAGATCCATACATACAGCCTACATACTGTGTACGGCCGGTCGGTCTACCTCGTCGGTGCAGTATAGGACTCGGTTACGCACCTCCTGATGCACCTGGCTAAACGACCTAAGAAGAAAACGTCAGCCATGAAACTGGGCAAGAACTTCATAAACTCGTCACAGCTCCTTCTGTCGAACCAAAGGGTCATGCCAAGGCCAACGCTGCAACACCCGATCTCTACATTAACGTCTCTGATCGTTCAAGGTACGATCAACCTCCTAATCTACGTCCCTTTCCCTTGAGTTCGCACGAGAAGACTTTCTAGTATCAAAACAACCACTCTCATAATGCTCAATAACCTTTTTCTCTATCCTCATTATTAATGTTCTTTTAACCTTGTCAAGAAAGATGAGTCGCAATAAGTCAATAAGTATATATGCATAAGGAAAAAGAAAGACAAGAAAACGCGCACCTATTAGATATTTCATAGTGAAGTAAAAAGGTATATATACATTAAAAAAAAAACTTTCTTGTAAGGCGATAATCACATTTACACCGCCATATTAGACAACAATCTTCGAACATATTTAAGTCACATTGTAAGTCGATCAATGACAATGCCAATTGATACTATCGTGCCACTAAATTTTCGGTTGCAACCCTCAACGAACCTGATCGAGCGAGACGCTCAATCCTCAAGGGGGGAGGTGTCACGTCGCGACCAAATGCGTACAATGTCTTTTTAAGCCTAATACGCACGATAGCGGAATTCTCATTTTTCGACGGATCTGAATATTTTCTTTAGAGTTAGGCCTACCACGGCGGAAACGTAGCCTATCCATAATAATATAACTAAGCGTTTCTCGTACCTTCCCACGCGAAAGTGTAGCGGTCTTAACGATATCGAGAACAAATATACAAGCGGGAAAATTTCGAACAGTCTCGTTGTAATCCGAACAGAGTCCGAGTACCAAAAATACACAAAGGAAACCTTCGGGTTACAAGGATGACGAACACATGAAGCGACACGCAAGAAATGCGTGATGATATTCATAAAGACGTAAATATATAACGACGCAACGATACCGAATGCTAACGACCATCCAAGAGCGGAAAAATGTCCAAATCCTTAAAATATACACTCGCTAGGAGAAACTCCTCCGACCCAGGAAGTTGCCGCGGTCATAAAACTGCGTTGATATTTCCCATGCGGACTCGCGGGCCTCGGACAACAAGCCCTATCTCGAGCGTGCGTTCTTGGCGCCGACAAGGCCCCTTTTTCGTCTATATTTTTCGGCGCTCCAGATAAAGAAGCGCAGCTCCAATTCCCGGAAATAGAGCGACGGTTGTGGCTATCGCAACCTACTCCTCGCTCCCACTCTCATTCCAACTTATACATATTTTCCACCAATCCAAAAGAATGCAGCCCCAAATGTGCACTCTCCCAGGGGGCCAGTCTCCCACCACCTCAGCATCCCAATTTTTCCTACATCCTAGAAGAAGAAAATGACCAAGTCAGTCTTCCGGCAACCACGATCACACAAACTTCTTTTTATCGAGTCTTAATCCGAGACTCCAGTCGGAATCCAGCGAGCTCATATCTAGAGTTCCTTAACCGATATCCATCGCGTTGAATATTCATTTCTTTTCTTGTAAAGCGTACGTTGTCTTGCAACTCGAGTTTATACAAATCTTGTACTTCGAAAGTTCTCTAACAGTTAGGCGATAATCTTAAGAATTTTGACATCTGTATTACGCGCAATATTTCATTGTATTTTCCATTCTCGAACCGCGAAATCCACGAACACTAGAATCTGTGTCACCGAACATTTGCTGTATCCGTCACACACACACCCACACCATCTGCGAGCGTTCGGGCCATCGACGAAGGGCCCTTAGTTTTACGACCGTACCTGACACCCAAGCGACTGGGTCAACGCCGAGACGCATCAATGTAAGCGAACACATTTTCACCCTTTCGTCTTCAATTTGTATCTTTAAAATAATAGGATCAACCCATACGGCTGATTCTAATAAATTACGAGTCAATCGAACACAAGTGTCACAACCATTATTTTCAACGATTGAATCATCCATGAAATTCTTTAAAATTATCCTTTCCACCAGCACGTCCCCTTTTTAACCCTCATCCCGTGCTATTGCGCTAGGCGTAGGCAAGAAAGAGGGATACCACACATATATATATGCCCACGTCCCCTCAGGACGTGACAAGGCCAAGCATCGATACCTACCGCGCCGCTAGCGAACACCCGGGATAATCGATATCGATCCAGGATAAAGGCTCAAGCCGACCGAAATGTACCGTGCGAGTAATGAATAATTGACCGACCGAGAAAAATATTGCGAAACACACTATAAAACAACACAGACAACACATTACACTCATACATCGCGTTATTTTATATTATATCGAGCCATAAAAAACTTGAATAAACCCTATTTTGTTAAAAATACCCAAAACACCTGAGTTTATATTAATTTCTTCCCTGTTCGAGTCCCCGAACCTATAAATTTATTTGTAACGAATTAAGACCCGTTACATTTTGACGCCCAACGTGGGGCACGAACAAAAGAAAGAAAAACTGGTAAAAAGGTGTCAAAATGAATCCAAAAAAAAAAAAAAAAAAAACTAATAAAATGGCACAACAAAACGGTGAAAACTCCCTTCATTGGGAATCAACTACTGCGGATGGACTGTTAGAAAAGGCACGTCAAAGGGATCGTCAAAATATTGGGCGATTGTCGGCGATCGGACCCAGACCGACAGAAACACCGAATGAAGAGACATTCAACGTCAGCGGAGAGTCAGGCGGGACAGATGAAAGAGGTGCGGGAGAAAGCGAACTTACTAAAGCCCTCATCAAAGCAATGAATAGTATCCGCAACAAGCAACGAAGGGAACGCATAACGACCAAAGCAGAAATTAAGCAGCAGAACGATAATTGCATCGTGAGATCGCGCCAGCTGCACGAGGAGGTCAACACTAAAATAACGAGTGAAGTCCATAAAATCGAGGAGCGCACGGAACGCAAAATTGTGATTGCTCAAAAATTAATAGAGCAAAGCCACACTCAGCTGCGAAAAGAACATAATGACAAAATCGAGGACGTCGACACTCGAATGGAAGCCATCCGGCGAACCATATCCCAGCTCCTCCATTCTTCAAAGGATGTAGGACAGGTGGTCACGGACCACTCGAAACGTATCACGGAGTGTGAAAAAAATATCCGCGCTCAAAGCTCAAATACAATGAGCAACACCACCTGGGGAGCGGGATTGAACGTGAGCCAGGCATACGCGGCGAAACAAAAGCCACCGACGTATAATGGCGACGGCAGAGAACGACCGATGCGTTTCCTGCAAGATTTGAAGGAATTTTGGCGAATTACTGGAAACGCGGACCTCCATTACTTGGTCAGTCAGTCACTAAAAAACACCGCCAAAGACTGGTGGCGAATTGCCGAGGATAGGGTCCAAACCATAAACGACTTCGAAGAAAAATTTCGTGGACGTTACTGGAGCCAAGAAATTCAGGATAAGGTACGCCGAAACCTCGAATTCGGGGCCTTCGAATGGGACGGACACCGGATGACTCGGACCGAATATGCGACCCAGATATTCGGAAATGCCAAGGATTTAAGTGAAGGGCCGGCAGAAGAACAAATAATCAGGAAACTCGCGAACCAT
This sequence comes from Ophion costatus, assembly GCA_951751655.1. Lineage (NCBI taxonomy): Eukaryota > Metazoa > Arthropoda > Insecta > Hymenoptera > Ichneumonidae > Ophion > Ophion costatus. Next base: position 8,724,725 of record OX632365.1, on the reverse strand, counting down.
TTCGACGGGTCGATCAGAATGGCAGTCCGCGTCAGCGGAATAAAAACGATCGATTCATTCCTCGAATTATTAGAAAGCATGGATGGGGCGGGACCACTTAACGCAAAAAGATCTTTGCCTCGGCGACAAGAACTCAGCGGTGCACCATGGCAGCAAAATAACCCATGGAAGAACCAGAATTTGGGAACGTTTGGGGGACCACGACCAATGGGATTCAACCAGCCATGGTGGCCAGAGAATCCAGGTTATCAAGGAACACCATCACCATTCCAATATCAACAACCGGGTATCGAGGATTTGGAAATAACAACGCGATGCCAGCGCCATTTCCCAGGCAACAATCAGGGCAGACGGGATACGGGAATAACAGACTTCCTCTTAACCCCGCCGCTTCACCATGGACTCCGCATCCACAGGGCGGTCTAGGTACGAGCAATACCCCAGCACAAAACGAAACACCGAGAATTAGCCAACAGAACCAGGGAAACGAGTAAATGTTGCGCCCGTACAGATATCACAGGATGGAATATCACGAGGCGCAACGGAAGAAGACGAGGATGTACAAATCGCCATGGAAGAAGCCCTGCAAAGGGTGTATCGAAACACGAAGAAGAAGGAAAGAAGAAAGAAGAAACTAGAGTCCAAAGATGGTGAAATTTCTGAGCAACCCACACCTATGGGAATGATCAGGACAATTCGGAACAACCACATCGAAAAAGGGCGTTGGAAAACGGGCAACCAAGAGGAAAAACAAACACAAAAAATTAACATGGCACTGAAAATAGCAACAAATAATACATACGAACACCCAAAAGAATTCCTCATGGAAGAACCCGGACAACGGGGAATAACACGAGGAATTCACCCACACCTTACCGATCGACCTCGAAGGAATTACCGCAGAAATATTGGTCGACAGCGGGAGCGAAATATCGTGTATTTCCGAAGGTTTCTACCATCAGCACCAGGAGGACTTAAAAAAATGCCCAGAAGTACCGGTAAGGAGCACCGAAGCCATCGGAGCATTTGGTGGGAAATCGGGTCGCATCAGAACACAGATAATAGCCGAAGCAAAACTTTACGACGCAACAGGAATACGCCAACTGCTGGTAATCCCAAAAATGAGCAGACCGGCCATATTAGGCGTCGACAGGATGCTAGAATTACAAGTGGGAATCGATGCACACCAGGGAACCCTTAAAGTGAAAAATAAAATCGTCGCGGAATTTGAGGAAGGGAGATGGGTGTGGCAAAGGGACAAAAGACAATTGGCAAAAATTTCTGAGATTGGAAGCGCCACAAATTATGACTTGGCCGAAGACGAAGTTGATCAGAAATTAGAAAATTGTCCTAATCTACCGGAGAATACGAGAAACGAATTCAAGGCATTGATTGGCCAGTACAGGCACATCTTCAGTAAAAAACCTGGGCGGATGCACGCATACGTCCACAAGTTGGTATTAAAAGATCCGGAGCCGTACATCCATCGTTCATATCCCGTACCAATACAATACCGCGAAAAAGTGTAAGAGGAAATTCAGAGAATGTTGGATCATGGCGTCATCGAACGGGCAAAAAGCCGTTTCATTAATCCACTGGTAACTGTTATAAAAATAGATGGGTCGGTACGATTATGCCTAGACGCCAGACAACTTAACACGTTTCTAGTAGAAGTTCATGATAATGCCCCTCCGACCGACGAAATATTTCAAAGATGTGGAGGGGTAAAAATCATGTCGAGTTTGGACATGACAAGTAGTTTCTGGCTAATTCCACTAGATGAAGAATCGAGACCTCATACCGCCTTCCAACACGACGGGAAATGTTACTAATTCACCGTAACACCTTTCGGGTTAAAGACGAGCACGGCAAGCCTTATTAGGGGTTTGGACATCGTGCTCCAGGATCTTGGAAACTCGGTAATCAATTTCGTAGATGACCTGCTATGTATGTCAAAAGACGAGACACACCATTTGACACATCTACATCAATTGTTTGAAAGAATCAGCAACAACAACATGACCTTAAACTTCAAGAAATCAAGATTCTTTCAGCATGAAATATCGTTCCTTGGACATATTTTGACAACCACGGTGATACGACCACAACCCGAGAAGATCCAAGCAATCAGGGAATACCTTCCACCGAGGAACAAAAAACAGTTACGCGGATTTCTGGGACTCGTCAATTTCTACAGCAAGCTTACTGATAAACACGCAAAGGAAACGGTGCCGCTTTTAGAACTACTAAAAAAGGGTCAGAAATGGAAATGGGGGACGGAGGAAGAAAGGGCATTTACACGAGTTAAACAACTGTTCATAGAGACAGTAATGCTCAAACATGCTGATCCAAAACAAAAATACACCCTGACAACAGATGCAAGCGATTACGCAATTGGAGCCGTCCTAAGTCAGGAAGATGCGGAGGGCAACGCAGGCGTAATATCCGTCGCGAGCCGCACATTCAAAGGGGCGGAAATAGGATACACAACAACGGAGAAAGAGCTACTGGCAATCGTATGGGCACTGCAAAAATTCAGAAATTACCTGTTAGGCGCCCGGATCAAAATAATAACCGAACACAACGCGTTAACGTTTTAAAAACGGGACGATTCATCGGGGATCGACTGCTGAGATGGGCGTTGTTGATCCATGACTATGATCTGGAAATCGAGCACTGCCCTGGAAAAAACAACGAGGTCGCAGATGCATTAAGCAGGCCATACGATTTTCAGGGGGACGAGCAGAAGAATACACCCGGAAAAATCGTACTCACGGCAATTCTTGCCAGACAACCGTCGGGGGAAATTAAACAAAAATTCAAAAGAATCGGACAGATCGAACAGAGTCAAGAAAATCTCCAAGAGACGTGGAAAAACGGCCAAAATCAGGAGAAAAACAAAAAATACAGGATCAACGAAGGATGCCTACAAAAATATGATAGAACAGGAAGATGGAAAGTCATATTGCCGAAATAATTGGTATACAACTTCATAAAGGAATGCCACGAGATTTACGGTCATCAAGGAGCACGAAAGATCTTCCACTTAATCAATGAAGACTTTACTTGTCGCCATATGGCGAAAAAAGTCCGACAAACAATAGCAGTGTGCGACGTATGCCAAAAAGTGAAGGTTGCAGTTCAAACGAATTATGCCAACATGCAAACGATAATTCCGGAAGGCCCAAACGACCTCATCTACATAGATTTTTACGGACCCCTGCCAAAATCAGTAGGGGGAACGCAACACATCCTGGTAGCCATCGATACATTTACCAAGTTCGTCAAATTATACCCGTTAAAAAAGGCAAATACAGCGGCAACCATAAATAGAATATTCAAGGACTACATCCCAAAATATGGTAAGCCCAAAAGGATTCAATTCGACCATGGCACCCAATTCACTTCGAAAATCTGGTTGGAGCAACTAAAAAACGAAGGTATACAAGGGGTATTCTCATCGATACGACATCCACAAGGAAATATGTTCGAGCGGGTAAACAGAGAGCTCGGGCGATTCTTTAGAACATTCCTCACGGAAAAACACTCAGGATGGTATCGATGGGTACCCATAATACAAGATTGCATTAACGACGCGCAGCACGAAACCACCGAGTTCACGCCGACCGAATTACAATTAAAAAAGAAACCTTATCGTATTTGGAGAGACTGGGTGCTCGCGGTAAAAAAAGAACAAGAGCCAACCCTCACCTACGAACAAAAAATCGAATTAGTCCGGGAAAGGATCAAAAGAAAAGGAGCAAAAAGGGCAGAAAAGTTCAATAACGCGCATAGAACGGTCACGTTCGAAATCGGCGAACGCGTTTTAGTGCGAGCGCTAAATGTCTCGGATCCAACAAAACAAAGAACCGCAAAATTTATGCCCCTGTACGAAGGACCATACACAATAAAAAAATGTGTTGGAATCGCAACATACCTCTTAGAAGATACAAACAACAAGAAAGAACGAGGAAAATTCCACGCAAGTCTTCTAAAGCGGTATCTAGCGGAAGAAAAGAAAACTGAAAAATAAATAAGCTCGAAGGAAGTCGAGCGTCTTACGAGGAAATTGTCACGGGTCGAGGAGTATATAAAGAGATGTCGCGCCAGCGAGGAATTAGTCGAAAAAGAAAATGGAGGAAAAGAAAAGAACTACGGAGCAGTCCTGGAGTAAGACACCGGAGACAAGACAACGGTGGACAAAGTCACAACGAACGGCAAAAAGAAGAAAACAGGCAGAAATTCCACAAGAAAAGGCAAGAGACCAATCAGCAGCCGGATCTAACAGACATACGATCGTCGTGAAGCAAGCGGCAAATCCAAGGAAAGTCCAGCGATACGACGCGCAAAAGGAGAATGAATATGAATTATTTGAAGTCACCGATGAAAATATTAAAGGATCGTACCCCGGAAAACCGTTTGGATACTAATAAAGAGGGGATAATTAACGCGTCGAAAATCGAAAGGATCGGCTATCAGTCAACCGTCAACTACATCCAGAATAACACGATGTATCGAAATTTCCCTACCGAGACGCTGCGAGACGAATACGAACGAATGACGGTGGCTGGGGTGGTGCACCCAAATGAGTTGTACGTCCACCTGAACAACGGCAGAGACGAGGCGATAATTAGGATGTGGCAGCGGATGCCCATCGACGAACCGGGAATCCACCCGATGCTGGAGGAGGAAGGGTACCCGGGACGAGCAATCCTTCTCCTACGAGAAGGGAAGTTGCACCGGACCACCATGGAAAATATCCAGCCCAACGGCGAATGGCTTCTCTGGCTGGGAGATTGGGGAAGGTGGGTGACAGCAAAGCAGGAGGAATGTTTTACGGCACCAAGGGCGGCATTAGCATGCCCGTACCAGGCCATCCCGGCTAGTCATGGCGATCTGGTCCCACGAGACGAGATCTGGACAGAGGAGGAGTTATTTTACGCGAGAGCAATAGTGGAAGGCACAACATGGAGCATGAAGGTCTGGGGCAAGACCCCCAACCGGAACATCGTGCTAATCGACCTCTTCCTCGAAAACGAAGCGTATAGAGGGAGGCGACTAGCCGATCTATTCGTATGCTTCGAGATGGCGGCACGAGACTCGAGTCCGGGCCCGCCAAGAATCGAGGCGAAGGGGAGCCGATACGGGGACAACTACATACAGCGGGAGACCGAGCAACAATGGACGAACAACAACAACAACAACAACAACAACAACAACAACAACGAGACGCCCGACCATACCACCGACGTGAACAACAATGACACCATGGAAAGGGATGAAAACGGAAACGACGAGGAAAACAACAGCGACGCAGAGACAACAATGAACGACGACAACTACGACAGCGAGGAAGACCAGTTTTGGTGGGAGATGGGACTATACGACAACGAGAACGAAACGATCGACAGCGACGACGAGAACAGCCTGGCCTCCCTGTAAAACGAATAAAAAAAAAATAAAAAAACATAAAATTGCGTCCGATTTTTGCGATTTGCGGATTATGGGCAGCGGCCCGAATACCCAAGCGAGCGGTTAGAATAAGGGGTCGGGGGGGGGGGGGGGGCGGGAAGAAGAAGGAGACAGCGCTGACTTAAAAAAAAAAAACAGCCCGAGAGGAACGAAGCAGAACAATACAAAGGGAAGTATGGATCATGGTTTAACAATTTTTTTTTTACTCTTCGTGATTGGATCGCTGATTAAGCGACCCAAAACACGAAGAGCCAAGGGGGACAATGAGACGGAAAAGACCGTCTCATGAACCAAACAAAAGACAATCGCCCCAAGGACACTTAGGAGTCAAGCCGATATCGGGGAAAGGAAAGGGTAAAAGCAGAAGAACAGACAAAAACCCAGAGGTCAGCCATGTTCGTCTAACCGACCACGCTAATTAAATTAATGATTAACAATAACAAAGAGCGAAAGAAGGGGAAGTCAAGGCGGCACAACAAAGGGGTAAGGTTTACACAGGAAAGAAAGCAAAGAAAAACACAAAAACAAACGAAAGGTAAAATTGATTAATAATAACAAAGGGCTAAGGAAGGGGAAGCAGAGGCGACACAACAAAGTGGAAAGATTTACACAGGAAAGAAAACAAAGAAAAATACAAAAACAGACGAGGAGGAACATTTATTTAAAGAAAGAAAAAGTTAACAATAAAGGAGATAATAGCTAATAAGTAAGGGAAGGGGAAAAAGAAGGCGGTAAAATATGAGTATAAAAGGACGATGATTTTGGAAGAAAGGCACTCTTTGAATCCCTCGTGGATCGACTAGTACTGCTTGGCAAAGTACATTCCTAGTGGAAGCAAACGCTGGGAACACGGAATGTTGAGAATCAAGAGAAACAAGGAGTCGCGCCAAAAAAGCATTAGAGAGCTCTCTTCATTTTTTGCAAGATAACAAGTACTGCTGGACCAAGTACATCCCTTGCGGATCGGAAACGTCTAGAACACGGAACGTTAAGGAACAAAAAACGTAGAAGAATTAAAATAAAATTAATTTTGTGAGAAGATATTGGAAAAACAAAGAAAAATAAAAAAGAGCAATAAGGAAAGTTAACCACTTAAGGGTAACGACTAATTATTGAAAAATAGATAGGAAAATTATCGCAGGTGAAAATAGGATCCGAGAAGGTATCATTACGAGCGAGCGTGACGATAGATATAAGGGAAGAATATTAAATATTGGAAAAGACGAGAAATATTATATTAGGAGATAAGGAAGCATACGCTACGGTCATACGAAACAGACACCCACACATACACACACACACACACACACCTGCAGAAAACCACCATGATAATCGAGTAATGAGGATCAGGATCACAGAAAGTACAAGGAGGTATCCCGAAATTACGAGAGCCCCGAAATCTGTGCAAAAAAGGGTCATTCGAGTGCTCGCGGCAAATCACTCGAGTAAACTATCGTAGACAGGTAGGTGGCGACATCGCACGCCAAGATCAGGGACCGAGCGACAAAATATCGACGCGCGATAATTGATCGGAAGAGAGCGTAGATCACCGCGACTCGAAGGGCAGCGCTAGGGTGGGGGAAGTGGATCTCGACGCGTGACGAGAGAGAGCGCGCGCCTACGACCCGTCGAGCGCGAGTCCTAGCGCCACGAGTGAGAGAGCGCGGTGACTAGACGCGCTCGAAGGGAAAGTCACAAGGGAAAGTACCGCGGCGCCATAGGCCAAGCATCGATACCTACCGCGCCGCTAGCGAACACCCGGGATAATCGATATCGATCCAGGATAAAGGCTCAAGCCGACCGAAATGTACCGTGCGAGTAATGAGTAATTGACCGACCGAGAAAAATATTGCGAAACACACTATAAAATAACACAGACAACACATTACACTCATACATAGCGTTATTTAATTTTATATCGAGACATAAAAAACTTTAATAAACCCGATTTTATTAAAAATACGCAAAACACCTGAGTTTATATTAATTTCTTCCCTGTTCGAGTCCCCGAACCTATAAATTTATTTGTAACGAATTAAGACCCGTTACAATATATATATATATATATATATATATATATATATATATATATATATATATATATATATATATATATACATACATACTGTAGGACCTCAGAGTCCTCATGTACCATTTGTATACTCATATGCATACTTCGAACGCATTAGTCCTCGGAATAACTTTAAGAAATATCTATACATATATATATATATACATATACGTACTCCATACGGTTCAGGGATATGAACCCAAGTCCCGAGGCAATAATCGATACATATCTACTTTCATGCATACTTCGGGGACATAAATCCTTAAAGTAAAACGCATAAATATACATATACATATATACATACTCGGTAAACTCCTGGGACATCCAAGAGACCCTGCGGAGTACGAATAATAATATTAATACCTATACTTACATGTATATTTCGGGGACATTCACGAGTCCCCGAACTAGTATCCAACATACATATGTATATTCGTGTTGGTCATAACACAATGGTCCTAGAAATAAGGAATATTGTCATATCTACATTATGTATATATAGAGGACGCGATAGTCCTCGAATAACCCGCGAAACTGTTACCAAGCGGTCAGCTTCATCGCGAGTTGTCTCACAGACCTCCTCGGAGCTTGGTCACCAAGTAGTCAGCACATCCTGCCGATAACGAAAAATATTCATTTCATTGCCCATGTATAACTCGAGAAAAATAACGTTATCAGTGCTGATATTCGGTTACATAGGGACCGAGCTTGAGAGCGGGGGTAATGACGCCAAGCCCTTTGTCTCAGAGACAAAGAGGGCGAAGGTACATATTACGCTCCGGGAGCTGGCCAGTCAGTTCCGTCAGGTCTCTCCAACAGCGCGCACCGCAGAGTCGACGCTCTGAAAACCGGTACATTTATTTCATCATATATTCTTTTCGAGTTTACCCCGGTCTCTTCGACAGTGTAACTATAAACCTCTATCTCTCGTACCCATACCCGTACCCGTCTCTCGTATAAACCCGGTCTCTGTAAAACCGGTATTAATTGTTTAAATAAAAATAAAAGTAAAAGGAAACATAACAAGTCAAACACTGCAACGAATAACTTCCGAAATTTATATTATTTTCTTTATTGAATGTAACTACGCTTATTCACGTGTAAAATACACAATTGTCTTTATCACCTTTGATTTCTTCGCGCTATTAAAATCACGCAAAATACGGCGACCGCGCAAAGGTGTTACATTTTCCGAGCAAATAATTAAAATATATTTGCCTGTCGTTCGTGCGTGAAACCACGCAACGAACAAATCATCGTAGTGCATTCCTTTTTCATTCTCTCTCTCTCTCTCTCTCCCTTCCTCTCGCTCACGCCATTTTCCTAACGCACGTATTCGTCGCACCCATAAAACCATACCTGCCCAAAATTGGACAAATCTTGAAGTGTTTTACGAGGCTTGGGAAAGTTGCCGCACGAACACGCCACACCCGCCGACCCGCCGTAATACGGTAGGTCAGCGACTAGCACGGTCACACCGGTGCTTAGTGTTCGGGCGTCGTCTTCCGTCATTCTCAACATTTATTCTCGCGGCTGGCCGCCAATCGCCGTAACCGGGCGGAGGTGGAGCCAGACGTAGTGAGTCGACGGTGCCGGAACCTGGCACGTCTTGCACTCACTCAGCGGTTCAAATAATTATAAAATCTATATATGTATATTTTTATTTCGAAGCGAACGTATCCCTCAAAATGAATCCAGTCCTAGTAGTCCCTGACTGCACCCAAAAACATCGGCATACCCGGGCCATCGCATTCGAACGGGCACCGGGTACCCGTCTGGGCAACGACAGGTCAGATCGAGCTGGAACATCTTGGCGATTCTCGGACAAATTCGGTCACACGGTCGAGTAATATTGACCCGCTACGCACCGCCGCTCTATCTCGCCAAGGTAAGCACCATTTCGCGCTACTTTCTTATTTGCTTACCTGTCGCTCAATGTGTCAAATTATACACCAACGACTTTACCAAGCGCCTATCCCAAGTGGGCACATTCCAGCTTAAACGTGGCGCTTTTCTTCTCCGACGGTAACTTACCGTCACATAAGTCATATACGACTTGATTCATTATAATCCGTACGTACGTGGCACACTTCCCATTCGTAAATTCAAATCCTGAAAGGTAAATTTAAAGACGATAAATTATCAATTAAAAATGGGACCCACGACGTAACAGGGGTTTAGTCCAAAAAGGAGGACACACCCAAAATGTAATTTGGTGTCAGCGGTGGGATACGCTTAAAGTCTTTGGTGTAAAATTTAAAATCAATATAAAAATATATTCCTGCTTATCGCAAATTGTGAAATAAAATACGAGGTTTAAAATGACTGAGCATTCCCAAAATTCGAAATGTTTAAGTGAAGAAGAACTCCGCGTATTAGCGGATCAATTAGATAAAAATACGCGAAATACTTCGTGAACAAGAACAAGCGATATTAAAAAGACAATTAGAAACGCACGAAAAATTAGATCCCTGAGTGCGCGCGAATGTGAATTTAATGATCAGGTGAATATTAGGGATGAACCAATCACGATCACTCATCACGCCCTCGAGGATATGCAAAACACCCTTTCGACGATGATAAATGAGGTCAGTCGAATTAGTAGGGAAATTGGTTCGATTAAAAATGGCGAGGGTCAACAACAATCAGTTACAGACCCACACGGACAACATAACGAAGTTAACGTTCGCGATGATCGAGAATTACCCGCGAACATTAAATTCAAAGACGCACTTGAATCTGTGCCCACCTTCAATGGGTACAACGTACCGGTTCTCCGGTTTGTTCGTGCTTGTGAAAGGGCAAGGGACATGTTCCGCCCTCATCAGGAGTTGGGCCTCACTCAACTCCTTCGTAACACATTAAAAGGTCATGCCGCAACGGCACTGGAAGATTATAACTTCCAGAACGTTCACCAATTCGGTGACCGATTGAAAACGTTATTCGGTGCCGCGAAAACTTTGAACGAATTTCGTGGTGAACTTGAGAATATTTCAAAAAGCAAAAACGAACATATTATTGACTATATCAGTCGAACCAAAGATTTGCATACGGCAATTCTCGAAGCCGAAATTGATAATCACGCAACTCTCCGAAACGGTCAATACGATTTTTTCAAAAACGACACGCTGGATTGTTTCGTCAAGGGTCTTCCACCCGACTTTCGAATCCGTCTCAAACTCGAGGGATTCGATAATCTTGAAGATGCCTATTCAAAGGCAATAAAAGTTGAAAAAGATATGGATCGCAATAGATCACATTTCAAGGACACACGTTTCGACAGCCGAACTCAAAATCAGTCGCCCCAAATAAAAGCGGCCTCCCCTTCAGGAGGACCGATTTGTAAACATTGCAACCGCAATCACGCGTCTGACGATTGCTGGTCAAAATTTCCGGACAAGAAACTGGGAAATTTTAATAAACAAAATTCAAACAGTAGAAGCACGTGGTCAAAGCCCACGAATGGCCAAGGATGTCGACCCCCGTCGATGTGTAATTATTGCAACAGGGCGGGTCACCTCGAGACATCCTGCTTTAAAAAACAAAATGAAGAAAGGAGCAGGGCAACCGAATTGCCAAAAAACGAGAATTCTCGACCAGTGGCACGGGCCTCCCCGCGGGACGAGAAACCGACAGAGCGCCCAGTGAAAATAATAGACGCGTCTTCGTGCGAACCGTCCACGTCTTATTAAAGCGTTCGAAATAAATAGCTTCCGTAGACCTCGACTCACCCAACTTATCGAGACTTAACGAATTTTTAATAGACTCAGGCTCGGAAGGGAATCTCGTCAAAAATCAAATCGTAAATGCTCATACCAATGTGAATGAATCCGATATATTCAATTTGGAGGGGATTTCGAGTATCCCCGTAAGAACAAAGGGGTCTATAAGAAGAACAATTAATGACAACCCCGCGGAATTTCGCGTAGTCGATGATTGGTTCCCGATGGAACAACATGCATTACTAGGTACCGAATTTCTTGCCGAAAATAAAGCTCTCGTAGATTGGAGACATGAACAATTAACTTGGGGAAATCAAAGAATCCCGTTTAAAAGTAAACAAACTATTTCGATTCCAAAACGGTCCAAAACGGTCTGTTCCGTCAACGTAAGTAATCCCAAAATCAAAGAAGGATATATTCCGATGCTCTACTTGGGAGAAGGGATCTTTATTGGCGAAGGAGTCGTTACAGTCAAGAATGGTATCGCTTATCTTATTGCGCACAATTCAACCGATGATAATTTGTTAATGACTATACCGACGGTAGTAGTCGAAGAGTTCAGGTGCAAAGGCACGAAACATGGTTCCCAAACTCCGGACGACCAAAAGGCGTTTCAGGAAGAGGATCGGACCGAATGTGATAATAATTTCCTCACTCCGGACGACCAAATGGCGTTTCAGAAAGAGGATAAAAATCAAGAGGGTTCCCGCACTCCGGATGCTCAAAAGGCGTTTCAGGAAGCGGCTAGGACCCGATGTGAAAATAATTTCCTCACCCCGGACGACCAAAAGGCGTTTCAGGAGGACGAGAAAAGTTTAACTGTTCCCCATCCGGACGACCAAATGGCGTGTCGGAAAGAGGGTATATTACGGATTGAAATTGCGCGCAACAAAAAGGTTATAAAAGTCGAAAAGTAAGATAAAATAAAAAAGATTTGCGACTTACTCCGTCTCAACCATCTAAACGATGAAGAACGGTTAAGCGTGAATAAACTTATAAGCGAGAATTCGGACTTATTTCATTTGCCAGGAAAAGTGCTAGGCTTTACAGATAAAATCGAACATAAGATAACGACGAACGACGATCAACCATTTGTACGAGGCAGTATAGATTTCCGCCCGTGCATAAAGATGAAATTACGAAACAAGTTAAAGAATTCATTGAAGGGGAAGTAATTAAACCGTCAAACTCCCCTTACATTTCGCCTCTGTGGATAGTTACCAAAAAGGCGGTCTCGCAGGGAAATCCAAAGTGGCGTATGGTCATCGATTATAGGAACTTAAACGAAAAGGCAATTGGCGATGCTTATCCATTACCTCAAATAACCGAAATTCTCGAACTATTGGGTAATGCGAGATATTTTTCAGTATTCGACCTGGCCAGCGGTTTCCATCAAATTAAGGTACATCCAGATGATTCTCACAAGACAGCATTTGCTACACCATTCGGTCACTACGAGTTCGACCGAATGCCGTTTGGATTAAAAAACGCTCCGGCGACATTTCAAAGATGAAAGGATCGAGTCTTAACAGGCCTTCAAGGCATCGAGCTGTTTGTTTATTTGGACGACATCGTCATTTATGCAAAGACACTAGTTGAACACGAGAATAAATTCAACAAACTCGCGGAAAAATTGAGGCAGGCCAATCTAAAATGACAACCGGACAAGTGTGAATTTTTAAGACGAGAAGTGGCATCTTTGGGTCACATCATAAGTGAGGACGGGGTTAAACCCGATCTCCAAAAATTGGAGGCTCTACAGGGATACCCTAGGCCTACCACTCGGAAATAAATAAAACAATTTCTAGGACTTGCAGCTTATTACCGCAGGTTTATCGAAAATTGTTCAGGCATTGCAAAGCCACTCACAAATTTATTAAAAACGGGGTCGACCTTCAAATGGACCGTACCTCACCAAAAAGCTTTTGAAACGCTTATCGAGGCGTTATGTAAAGAACCAATTCTTCAATATCCAGATTTCACAAAACCAATCATCATAACAACGGACGCGTCCGTTCACGCCATTGGCGGAATTTTGAGCCAAGGCGAAATTGGTAAAGATAAACCCGTTAGTTACACCTCTCGAACTCTTGGAAAACACGAAGTTAATTACTTAGTGATAGAGAATTAATTATTGGCTATCATTTATTGTGTAAATCTTTTCAGACCTTATGTCTACGGCCGTGAGTTCTTATTGGTAACGGATCACAAGCCGCTCGTATGCCTTCACTCCGTAAAAGACCTGGCCAATCGCCTTGTGCATTGGCGCCTTAGCCTTGCTAATTATACTTATAAAATTGTATACAAACCAGGAAGGGTAAACAGCAATGCTGACGCCCTTTCCCGGAACCCGCCAGGAAAATATCAGACTGTGCTCATGGTAAAGCATACGCCATGTAAAATAAAATCCGAATCGTCCATCGTTGGCCCAAGTCGGGCAAAAATTGGCAAACCGACTCCTCGCGAAAACAATGATCCGGACTCGGACGAAAGATTGTTCGACCCACCAAATGGAACAAATCCAGCTAAAAAACGAAAACCTACCTTAAATCCTGATACGGATACGGAGGGAATCCCCGATCCGTCGGACGGCAACCAGAGGAAAAATCCACCTGAAAAAAGGACAAAGCTGGCCGACTCCGCCAGCGAGGACGATTTCCTCAGTTTCCGAAATTTCCGGAGAATTTCGCAAACGTCTGGCAAAATGCCTCGTCGTTGGGAAAAAGAAAAAGAATCTCCGAAAACCCGGAACCTGTAAGAACCTCCTTCCCATCCTTAATCCGTCGAACCTGTAAAAAAACATCCTTGCACACGTCTATTCCAGACGCAAGTCCAGACGACGGAATCCCGGAAAACGTTCAAATATCGCAAATTTTGGAAGATCGAGAAATAGCCCCATTTCCTGAGGATTCCGAAATTCCGTAACCCTCAGAACATGGAGAAAACATTGAGAATATCGAGGATCTCACCGAAAGTTTAAGTGACTCAGACGACGACTCTGTTAATAGCGACATATTTGATAATGAAAACCCCGAGTATGCATTACCGAAGGAAAACAGAGAAGCCCAAAGTAGACTCACCATACGCGAAACGCGTGATAATTTGTCCATGTTCAAGGACAATCTCGTCGTCTTCGTCACCACCTCCGGGAGACCAATCGACGACGGAGCAAACGATCTCCAAATCCAAAATTTGGTTCCCAAAATCGAGGAAACCACGTATTTACGACTCAAGGTGATACACGAAAATTCAAGATGCACATTAGCTATACCGTTATTGGCTAATGTACACGAAAATCTTTTGATCGAGGACCTTGAGGAAGCCCTCGACTCCTTGAAGAACTTTGTCCGCGAAACATCTACGGAACCAATTCATTTCGCGAGAACAAACACAATCGGAAATGTATCATGGAACGAGATTAAAAACCTCTTGATACGAATACTACACGACGACAAAGTTACATTGAGTATCTGTTAATAAAATCGCAAGGTGGCCATAGACGTGGTTCCCGTTTCGAAGATGGGAACCAGTCGACGACGACCACCCAGGGCTGACGCCCAAAGTGCCCTTTCGCACTCCAATCAAGAAGACGCCTATCGACATCAGCGAAGCGTTCTTGGTTACAGGATGACGTGGAAAATTTATCTTGCCGTCCTGTTTTGCATCCGCCGATCTGCCGGCTTAGTCGGGAACGATTGTGGCCGGCCATCCCTAAGCGTATCGACCATTTCCTTGGGCAACATCGGCGAATGTGACATCCGTTTGGTCGATCGGATACCGACACCAGTGAAGATCCAACTCCTGCAACTTTCGAAGTTGTCGTCAACTGACGTAGTCCAGTGTAAGGTCGAAATCGACCGGACAATTTACTACTGTGGGACGAGTTCCCACAACTCCATTGTACATAATGGACGTCAATTTACCTGCACGAAGTCGATGAACGATCGTGCCGAAAAATCCACGAAACAGGGGTACTGCACGTTGGCCTGATAGCTATAATTTCCGGGATACGGAAACTCAGCGCCACAACTCGGGGCGTGACCCTAGCCGGATCTCTCGACAACCAGGGAAATGCTCCGGCACGCAGTATAACGATCCTTTCGGCGCATGGGACAACGTGGTCGTGCAAGCCTCAGTGAGGATCACTCTCACCAATTACGAAGCAACGGTCAACTTGGCGACCAACAAAGTAATCCTTCGATCAGGAACCCATTGCCAATTATCGGATGGTACCTGATTCGATATCGAAGCTAGCGCTGTATTCTGGAAAACGGAAACAGCAGATACCTGCGCGTTTAATAGATACGACGTATTATTCGAGCGTACAGCTACCAAATTAAGGACCTTCGACAACTCGCACCAAATACCGGACGTCTACACGCTGACTACCCAAGATACTACCTTCGCACTAGCCGCAAAAACTAAAAAACATGTTTGCGGCTATACTCTTGTGCGACCGGAACATCCAAAATTGTACGTCCTCGAAATTCAAAACGATGAATCTTTCGCTACGCGGAAAAGGGTGCTTGTTAGTAACCTCGACATATTCGCGTCAGTGAACTCGAAGTTTATTTACGTCAAAAAGCATATTAAGGCGCAAATAAAAACACTGTACAAGGACATTCTCACACAACGATGCAGTCTGGAAAAACAAATGCTGCAAAACGCTCTCTCAACGGCTTCCATTCAACCCGAAAAATTCGCCCGGGCCGTCATGAAAGCCCCGGGATAAATGGCCGTCATCGCAGGAGAGTCAGCACACATCGACAAGTGCACACCTGTGGAATGCACCCTTCGTCGAACGGACGAATGTTACAACGAACTTCCCGTCACGTTCCGGAACCAATCGTTCAACCTGTCCACAATCTCAAGGACACTTATCCGGACGGGAACACATATCGAGTGCAACCCCATGCTGCCTACCGAATATTGGATCGACGGCACTTGGTATCGGTTCACACCACATCCAGTCGAGGTACCGTCAGCTGGACAACTACAGGGTGCGCCAGAGAAACTTACTTATTTGAAAAAATTCCCGCGCGGTGAGTTGGGCGGGTAGAGCGGCAAGAGGGGGCGCATCTGGAGGGGGAAGGTCCCAAGTTTGTTTCTCCCTCCAGTCAGTTGCCATCATGCTCTGGTCTAGAGAGCAGCGGGCCTTCGCAGTCGAGAGCTTCTTTTCTAACGGTCGCTCACTTGTTGCTACGCAACGTGCCTTCCGCGCTCGCTTTGAAATTCCTCCTCACAGACTCGCTCCTGGCCGTAATTCGATTCTGTCGTGGGTTAACTCATTTCGGGAGTGTGGAAGTGATGCTAAACCCAGAAATGGACTTCAACGGACCATCAGAACTCCGGAAAATGTCGAAAGCGTGAGGCAGTCAGTTGTGCGTTCTCCCCGGCATTCGGCTCGCAAACACGCAGCTGCTATGGGAATTTCTGACACCACTGTTCGACGAATTCTCCATGAAGACCTTCAATTTCATCGCTATAAATTGGCTGTTGTGCAAGAATTAACTGAACGCGATTTTGTTGCACGTCAAAATGCATGTGAAATGATGGTTGACAACCTGCCTGAAGACGCGGTCGTTTTTTTCAGTGACGAGGCTCACTTCCACATTTCCGGCTGCGTCAACAAGCAAAACATGCGTTATTGGTGTGGTGTAAATCCACGTGAGCTTCACCAGAAGCCACTAAATTGTGAGCGAGTTACTGTCTGGTGTGCGATGTCGGTAATGGGAATAATTGTTCCTTATTTTTTTTAAGTAAACGAACGCGCAGTTACCGTGAATGGAGCTCGTTACAGGAACATGATCGAGGAATTTTTCCTTCCAAGACTTGAAGAAATGAACGTTAGGAACGTGTGGTTTCAACAAGATGGAGCCACAGCACACACAGCACGAGACTCAATGAATTTGTTGCGACAACATTTCCCCTACCGCCTCATCTCTCTCACAAGGAACATCCTTCAGGTGTCCGCCTCCGATTTTGTTGAAACTCATATATGTGATAGAGCATCAAAAATTTTGAGACACGTATTTTTTTTTATCGGCGGAAAAACGGTTTTGAGGGGTGAAACGCACCCTCGAAAATGGGGATGTTTTTCGTTTTTCGTCGATGACGTTTTAACGGTATGAGATATAAAAAAAATTCAAATTGCAACAATGTTTATTTTTTCGTGTACTATACATTGGAGATGAGAACGATACCATTATCGACGGAAAACGAAAAACACCCCTATTTTCGAGGGCGCGTTTCACCCCTTAAAACCGTTTTTCCGCCGATAAAAAAAAATACGTGTCTCAAAATTTTTTATGCTCTATCACATATATGAGTTTCAACAAAATCGGAGGCGGACACCTGAGGGATGTTCCTTGTCAGAGGCGATCTCCAATGGCCGGCACGCTCTCCAGATTTGACTCCATGCGATTTCTTTTTATGGGGTTATTTGAAATCTCTGGTTTATGTCGATCGACCACGGACGATAGCACACCTCAAGAACAACATTCGCGACGCCATTGCCAACATACCGATTGATATGCTGCAAAGAGTGGATACGAATTTGAAAAATCGACTTCATCAGTGTATGCGCAATGGGGGTCGCCATTTATCCGATGTCATTTTCAAGACTACATGAAAAAATATTGGGATATTGTATTCTCAAATAAAAAAAAATTTAAAACAACAATTGAAGTACTTTTGTTTTTATTGACCTTTCAAATAAGTAAGTATCTCTGGCGCACCCTGTACATCCCGCTTCCATGCCTACGTGGGGATACAACCCCATTGGAAATTTGGCATCCAGTGGAATTTATTCTGACCACGAGATCAACCAGCTGAGGGACAGGATCATGTTCCCTGGTGAAAAACCAGCATTACTCAACAACATCGCAAGGGGTTTTGCAGGACACGACATTCCCCCGGAAAGCGTTTCCCGCAAGACACTGATGGACGAGGACGCTCTCCAACACGTGGCTGATGGAGTAATGCACAAAATCTGGAGTGGTTTCGAAAAATTCGGGATCATCAGTGCGGGACTGTTTGGGATCCTCGCAATCCTCACCATCATCAAGGCGATCATCGATACATGTGTCCATGGATATACACTCCACAGTCTGTACGGCTGGAGTTTCACCCTCCTAGGAGCCATCTGGAACTCGGTGACAAGCCTCCTAATTAGCAGAGCTCACCGCGCTGAACAACGGTCTTCGAAGATTATCAACGACGAACCTCTGCAGCTGGTGTCCATCAATGACAATCGCGACCATCCGACGACGTTGAGGCGTTTGTCGGGCGTCGACCACGGACTCTTGGAGCGGCTCAACGCCGGTCCTCAGCAAAGCTGAAGCATTGCTTCAGACTTGCAGGGGGGATGTGATATGTCCTAGCACTCTCGCCCTCCAAATATTCATATCTAGTACGAATTGTAATAATTATTCAGATTTTTTCCGCGCGCTAAGAGCGCTCATTTGTGTTTTTCTTGGGGTACATATTAATCGGAACGACCCATATATGGTCGATTTCACTCAGAAACCCCGCTATATAAAATATTCATAAATATATCTTTAAATTTAGCATGCGTATATCTACCCGTAAACTCTAGGGACAAACAGATCCCATAATAACCTTACCGCTAAGCTTACCCGTAACTTCAGGGACGAGCACATGGATGCTCGGATTAACTTTACAAATAGCCTCATATACACGTACATATATGTTTGCCCGTACACTTCTGGGACATGCACATGGGTCCTCGGAGTACCATACCATGGTGTCTCATATATACATAGATATACACGTACCTGCATGCTTCAGAGACATATACGAGAGTCCCTGGAGTACCTCCCATAATAATTCCGTATGTCTATTTCCATGCATACTTTAGGGACATAAGTCCTCTAACTAACTTCAACGAATATATATATATATATATATATATATATATATATATATACATCCATACTCTAGGACCTCAGAGTCCGCATGTTCCATTTGTATACTCATATGCATACTTCGAACGCATTAGTCCTCGGAATAACTTTAAGGAATATCTATACATTGTGACGTGACGTCACAAGAAGAAAATCGAGAAAGAGCCCGCGTGACCACGCAGGGGCTCAATCTCCGCCGCGCCCTTCACGAAAATGCGAACGTCAATTTTAAGATAGTTCTAAGGTTTAAAATTATATCGAATCCGCGACTTCCCCCCCCCGTTCCCTCCCCATGCCACCTTTTTCTCGCCGTCCCCCGAGAGTCGACCACGGACTGGCGTGTAAGGCCACGCCGGCCGCGCGGGGCATCGGGCTCGCTACCGACGGCCTACTACCGCCGTCTCCCGAGTCGTCGGAGCACGAAGCCCCCGAAGGAAACCGTCTCGCGCTCGGCCGGGCCGGCCGAGCGTACTTATCGATCGGGGAGCTCGACGACTCGGGCATCGATCATCGGCGATGGTCGGAAGGGCGAGCCACGGATCGATCAGAAAATCGGTGGGAGGTTTCCCATCTACGGTTCGCGTGGATCGAGGCGGAGGAGCCGGCCGGCGTGGCCAGCCATTGAGTCCTGGAGCGTGGACAGCGACAGACGCAAAAATCAAGCAAAAATAGTATAAGAGCGAGATCGAGCTAGAGAAAGAGAGAGAAAGACACAGCGACGTACGCTCCCCTTCTATCTGGACACAAATAAGTCTCTTCTCTTTTCCTTTGCGAGAGCGACTAAATGCCGACGAATAGAACCAGTGAATTGTAGCGTCGCTCGGGCGATTTTGACGTGTCCCTTACCCCCTCCCGTGATATTTCCCCTTGTCGTCCCTTTCCGTGCGCGTCGCCGAATACAGAATACAAAGAATCGCGAATTAAAAATAGAGAAACGCCAAATAAAAATATTTGTGAATTAGAAATAGAATAACGAGCCGCAAAATAGTACTCGGAAAAATCGAGGAAGCTTCGACATCTCTGTGCGAGAGGGCTTGTGCAGCTCTGTGCGAGAGGGCTCGCCTGTGCGAGAGGGCTCTGTGCGAGAGAGCCATCATAAAATGGCTCTCTCTCTCAGAGAGAGCCATTTTATGATGGGTATCGCGTGTTTACGTAGTCGGTGGAAGGGGGAAGGGGAAATAAATAAAGGTTCATTCAATGCTAAAATTTCAAATATTATTTAATTACCAAGAAAAGGAAAATATGACTCGATACAAACAAAAAAGGAATTTAAATTAATGGATTACAATAAAATATAAAAAGACTCGATATAAAGAAGATAATGATAATAATATTGAGAAGAATTGACGCGAATGTTACGGGTTACTGGACACGCGAAGTCCCGACCTAATTTCTTGACCCGTTCCAAATATTTTCTTTTATTCCGTATTATTTCTCAATTGTGTTGGGCGCCAGCCTTGCTCTGGCAGGCGCGTTTCACGCGACAACGAAAGAGAAAAAAAATCAAAACAAACCGCTCGGTTGCCCGGCGAGCGAGAGACTCGATACGATTGCGCGGGGGGGGGGACGTCTCACGAGTATCTGGGTGCTGACTCGGTTCTCCGACTCGATGGCCTCTTATTGGACCACGACTATCTTATTTCTTTTATAATATTTCCCAATATTTTACAAAATTGTTATAATGAATTTCGACTAATCAATTCGCTATAAAACAAATACGAAACCGCGATCATTACAATCTGCTCGGCCGTCGGTCGAGGCGCGACCGCAGCTACGCGCACGCGAGGGGAATTTTCACGAGGGACGGCGGGGGATCCGCCACGCACCTTCTTACACGATTTTTCCGAAACTCTCGCTATCACGCAATATTTTTCGGCTCGTTATTCTATTTCTAATTCACAAACATATTTATTTGGCATTTCTCTATTTTTAATTCACAAAACTCTTTTTATTCGGCGACGCGCACGGAAAGGGATGACGAGGGGATATATCACGGGAGGGGGGAAGGGACACGTCAAAATCGCCCGAGCGATACTACAATTCACTGCTTCTATTCGTCGGCATTTAGTCGCTCTCGCACAGGAAAAGAGAAGAGACTTACTTGTGTCCAGATAGAAGCGGAGCGTACGTCACTGTGTCTTTCTCTCTCTTTCTCTAGCTCGATCTCGCTCTTTTATTATTTTTGCATGATTTTTGCGTCTGTCGCTGTCCACGCTCCAGGACTCAATGGCTGGCCACGCCGCACAGTGGGGCAAAATCCCAAAAAGCTGGCCAAAATTCGGAAAGTGTCCAAAATGATCTCCAATTCTCTTCTCGGGGGTTTTCGGGGTCGCTGAATACGAATCTGTTATCAGAATTACGATTTTCAAAATGGCAGACCCAAAATGGCGGACATAATTCAACCAATTAGTCAAATAATTCAATAAAAAATACCCAATCATATTTCTTAAGGGTTTTTGGGATCGCTGATTACGAATTTGTTATAGGAATGTTAATTTTCAAAATAGCAGACGCAATATATAGACGATTCCAAAAAAATTTTCAATTTTTAAATATTTTTTAATAGAACATGTTTCATAATATTTTTAGGTTTAAATGAGTAGAAAATCTCTTGAGCCATGTTTTTATTTTTGAACAATTTCTTGAGTACAAAATTTGCAATAAATCAAATATCTGTTATTTACTTCTAGTAACAAAAATCTTGTATGTCATCTTCAATGTTGGAATCATTCGATTCGGATTCTGATGTTGACCCACTTGTATCCAAATCGGAATCGTTCCTTATCTCTTGTCTGGTGACTTCAGGTTGTTTTAACATTTCTATAGCTTCTTTATGTAAAGATTTCGTCGGTCTCTGGGGCAATTTCCTGATGCTTGAGAGAAATGGATCTGATGATACTAAGAGCCTATAGAAAATGTCTCTCATATTCGATTCTCGAGAGCATTGTCTTGAATGATGTAACCTGTAGTTCTTTATGTCCTTATTGCGTGACTCTTGAGCCTCTTCAGAAAGTTGTCCGTTCGGTAAAAGGGCATATTTAACAATTTCTGCTCCGTGCATCAACACTTTGTGCACAGAATTTGGCATGTAATACCAACTTTGTCTTTGAATTTGTCTTTGAATTTTTCTTCGTCTATATCATACCCGCTCGAAATTGCCTGCAAAATAACATGAAATCGGTGAATTAAATTTTCATCGACTCCTGTTATTTCAGCAGATATATTAGCATTTTCGAAAAAGCGGCGGGCGGTATTTCCATCGTTTGAGCTGCCATATCCTGGCTTTGGTCGATCAACGATAAGCCCCAGTGTTGTCTTAAATTGAGTCTGTATGTCTTCCTTGCGTACTTTCACAATCTTTTTCACTTCCTCTTCACGAGCTTGCCACTTTTGAGTTGTGAGCTTATACGACAAATGCAAACAGCACTCGAAAAAACGAATCCACGCATGTAATGTAGATATGCCAAATCTTAAATTATCTGTAGTAATGTCCATTTTTATAATTTTGTCGATGTTATTAAAATCTTTAGAGGTGGCTTTGCACAGGAAGCAGCGTTGTGCAGAAGTGGTACCGGTTACAGCGTTACAGACTTTGCCGTCTATCATCGTAAACGACATACAATAGGTTACTGAAATTGATTTTTCATTTTGTTCAGTAGTGTATGGTGCAAGACCCGCAATCTGCTGTTCAATGTCGGCAACTTCTTTCAATGTTGATTGTACATCTTCATGTACAAACTGCAATCGTATTGGTCTGCAGAATCGAGGAGATGAAGGTCTAGGATTTTTCCACACAATAGTTCCTTCATCCGTCTCGTGATTGTTGTAGATTAATTGCAAAGGTACCAGAGAAGTATAAAAAATGCTTTCATCAGATTTTCCAGCCTCATCAAATGTTTGCTTATAAACACTTTGACCGCTGCTTCCATCTCATCCCCATTTACAGTGAAGTACTAATTTTTGCAGAATTTCAGAATTTAGAGTATCGATGACATCAGCCCGAAGTTGTATAATTCTGTATGTGGTATGATCAAGTAAAGCCTGTAGTTTAATTTGTGCGCACGACTCAGTAATATTCATGTACACAACTGATGGATAACAACGATTTTTTGCTTTTTCTACTTCATGGTATGATGGGTATAATTTGCATTTACGTGCTCTAGCTGCATTTCTTGATAGCTGATAAGAGCGCTTTGATTCTCCTTTCTCGATCATCAAAGAAAGTGCTTCGTCTGGGGTTAAAGGTGTCTCATTTTTTGACCGAACAGCAGCTATATATTTTGAGGCTCTTGTTGGGCTGGTTAATGTGACATCTTTAAGAACTTGAGCAGCATCCACTTGACCAGAAGTCCTTAAGCTCATTTGAGCAGCATACGTCAATTCTTCTGTAGATAAAGTAGAACGTATTTCTTCAGTCTTTCGCCTCTTAGATCTATCGCTGGATGAAGCAAAGGATTTCGAAGGTCGTCCAGATGTTCCTTTTTCATCATTCTTCACAATCTTCTCAGATGTTGATGTTGTGCATTCAGTATCGGATAATGTTGAAAAACATACGGTGCCATTCAACCATTCTTCATTATTTTTTAGAAACTTTTCTTGGCCTCTATTTGCTGCTTTTCATCTGGATCGAAAATTTGCAAATAACAGTCCTAATGACTTTTCATCCTCGTCTACTTGTATCACATGGTCTGTTTTCTTGAAAATTGCATCTTTCAAAACTCCAATAACGAATTTCTGTTCGTTTTTTAAACTGTCTTTCACCATGAAAAAAACATCTCTTCTTGATAATTCCATATTTGAAGATTGGGAAGACTCTGTAAAATACCAATATAAACATGTACAAAATTGAATGACATTATTTTGAAATCATTTTGTACTTAACAAAACTATATACGGTGTTCTGACTCGAAATGTACAAAAATAATTTATTACTACTATAAATGATTTTATATTTATAAAGAAAACGAATATTTATGATATAAATGATTAACAAATATATTTACATACATTCTGCACGAAAAAAAAACGAAATTACATGAAATCTGTCTTTACGAGAATCACCGCTGTGTCAGTATACAACAGGTATCATAAAGCCTGAACAGCAGGCGGGCTCCTTTCTTTCATACATGGCTGCTCTAGGAGCCCCTCGTCAGTCCTTGCCGAATCGCCGTCTACACTACGTATACACTGTGTACGTATACACTAATACACCTTTACTGCCGAAAACCGTTACGCCGTACAAACATGGGGGAAACACAGTTCTAGCTACTGAGAGTTCTTGCAGGAATATTTTATAAAATGTTGAGATTTTCGTAAAGCGTACATTTAGAATAATAAATTACTGTATTAAAATTTAAATGATCTATGAATATTAATCAATCAATGAACATACTACAAATGGAATTGATAAATAAATATTAATCTATGTTAATAGACAGAAAATATACCAACGCGCTGTAACGTAATAATCAATGGATTACATTCACACGTCCGTTAATGTCGCGCCACGTATTTCTCCCTAAAAATTAGTCTAACTATTCGTTGAGCACTCCTGAGCAGCCAGTTTTTTTAGTATATTATATTTAGTACTGTACACTATCAGTTTCTTGTTGAAACAAGGTCGAGACTCGCGAAGACATTTTTACAACTACTTTAGAAAATCGATTTTCGAAAAAAAATGTATAATTTTTTATGTTCACTTGTTGCAAAATTTAGATATTTCAAACATAAAATAAGCAATAACTGTGCATAATTATATTTTCTGCATACCTTCAGAAAGTTTTTCCATTTTGCAGAATTAAAATTGAGACAGTTTCGTCCGTTTCACAGCACTACGAAACAGGCAAGAATTTTTCGACGCGTACGCTTGTTTAATGCGTACCGAACGGCGGCTGAATGTCGACTGATGTCGAGGCGACCCTAGAGCAGGTATAAGCCTGCCCGGTCCGGAATTTCGTCCTAGGACTATCAGTAAACAAGATCTGAACATATATAGACGAATATATACAACTCCAAAATTTGACTTTTGGCCAGCTTTTTGGGATTCTGCCCCACTGTGCGCCGGCCGGCTCCTTTGCCTCGATCCACGCGGGCCGTAGATGGGAAACCTCCCATCGATTTTCCGATCGACCCGTGGCTCGCCCTTCCGACCATCGCCGATGATCGATGCCCGAGTCGTCGAGCTCCCCGATTAATAAGTACGCTCGGCCGGCCCGGCCGAGCGCGAGACGGTTTCCTTCGGGGGTTTCGTGCTCCGACGACTCGGGAGACGGCGGTAGTAGGCCGTCGGTGGCGAGCCCGATGTCCCGCGCGGCCGAATGATGGCGGTGGTAGATGTTTGGTGCGCCCGCACCGGCGTGGCCTTACACGCCGGTCGACTCTCGAGGGACGGCGAGAACAAGGGGGTATGGGGAGGGAACGGGGGGGGGGGGAAGTCGCGGATTCGATATTATTTTAAACCTTAAAACTATCTTAAAATAAACGTTCGCATTTTCGTGAAGGGCGCGGCGGAGATTGAGCCCCTGCGTGGTCACGCGGGGTCTTTCTCGATTTTCCTCTTGTGACGTCACGTCACAACTCCCCCCTGCTAAAACTGAAGTACTCCCCTCTTTTGTTTGGCAAGAGCGGTCATGCAGTTACTCGTGTACGTTCAGGGGAGGAGAGCGGGATGGGTAGTGCCCTATGGCGCAAATGTTTCTGCCAATACCTGCGCGGTAGTTCTATATTTTTTATCACAGACTTGTTACTTTAATGCCCGCCTTATTTTTGCGATGGTTTTGCCCTATGGGCTGTAGTCTGTCGCCTACTCAGTCTTAGGTTGCTTCTCCATCGGGTTCGTGACTCGATGGCGGCGGCGACTCACGGAGTGGCTTCCTTGGCCGTTCACCGTCGTTATTCCTAGTCGACTAGCTGGATACTGGAGTGACTGCTTTTCCATCGCGGCGTCTTCTTCCGCCGTTCAGCGAAACTATTCCATGGCGGGGGCCATTCGAATGGGGTATTTCGGGATCGGGACAGCAGAAGGTGGGGGTGGGGTTTGGGGCATCTGGGATAGGGACATCAGTGTAGGGGCACCCTTCTCGCCAAACCCAAGTTAGCACACAAAGCATAGCAAGCACTAGTAAACGATATTCTGTACCTATTTGCACTGGTAACCGGGACCGAGGCAGATTCTAAGCCTCCAGTCTCGGGGAATACGGGGATGCTCCAACGTGGCCCATCCGGTGTCGCGAAGCTCCGCTCCGGACCACCGTGCAGGGACCACGTATCCGTTTTATAATCCACGCGCACTCCGAACACTGTCAAAAAGTCAATCCCCATAACAAATTCGTAGCCTAACGCGGCTACGCGTACCGGAAGGGATTCCACTTTTCCTGCCAAATCGAAGGTCAGCGTAACTGCTCCATTCACCGGAAGCACTGCCCCGTTGGCGACCCGAACGCCCTCCACTATTGGCTGCAAGTGGAGTCCTCTCCTCCTTACCACCTCCAGTCCGAGGTACGTCTTACTAGAGCCAGGGTCTACCAACGCCAATAGGAGCTCGCCACCCACGTTAAGCCATAAGTGATGGCGAGCGTCCGAACTCAAGGTTCCGATAAACATCTCTTCTTTTCCAGTCACGCATTCCTCCGTACGGGGAGCCATATGTCCACAAGAGAACAAGTCTAAAACCGTCATTGCCGGGAGAGGGTCAGGCTGTTCCTGCCCCTTAGGCCATACGCTCGTCAGGGCGCATCCATGCTGCGGCTGGGAACAGGGAATCTGAAGGAACTCTTCCTTCCTTAACAACCGGCGGAAGGTACAGGGGCTTACTGCCCCCCGCCTGGGCGTTTCCCGAACGTTTTCGTTCGCAATTGCGACACGAATTCACGTCGCATCCTGGCCATCCGCAAATCCTGCAGAATCGACCCACTCGCTGCGCGCATTCTCGGAACCGATGTCCCGGCTGTCGACAGTTGTAACACCTCGGACCAGGTCCCGTAGGAGTGCTGGTCCGAGGCTGATTCGGGGACGGGCTGGTGGGAATTCGTGGGGTATTCGGGGGAGGTCCCGTGGGTGGGTTTTCCCAGGACGGAGGGGGGCGGGGGAAGGATTGGGGCTGTGGCTGGGGACTGGGTCTCTGAGGCTGGATCGCCTTCAGAGGGAATCTGCCGGGACCTTTAGTCCAGGCGGCGGGGTCGGGGGCATTGGAGTGAGGGGTTTGGCTTGCCGCGGGGAAATGCGGCGGAGGGGTTGGGAAGGATTGCTTGATCCCGGAAGGTTCGGCTGCCGCTGGAGCTTCCATGGCGGCTACCTTCGCGCGATTCTCCCGCTCCGGCTGCTTGTAAGCTGCCGAAGGTAATATCGACTGTGCTTGCGTC
Organism: Ophion costatus; assembly: GCA_951751655.1. Lineage (NCBI taxonomy): Eukaryota > Metazoa > Arthropoda > Insecta > Hymenoptera > Ichneumonidae > Ophion > Ophion costatus. The sequence goes on along the minus strand of OX632365.1, from coordinate 8,697,175 downwards.
GGTGGTGGTCGGTAGGTTCTCGCGTTTTCCTTCAGCATTTCGCGGTGACGTCCCATCCACTGCAGCTCGAGGAAGTTGGTGATGTCCTTTCGCTGAATGTGCTCAGCGAAGTCCGGATGCAAGTTCGCACAGCAAATATCCAGCTGGGTCTCGATGGTCAATGGCGGACTCAGATGGCTGAAGAGCGTCCGCATCTTGCCGATGTATTCGGCGATGGGTTCTCCTGGACCCTGAGTGCGAAGCTCCACTTCGCGACGGAGTCGCTCCTGCATATCCCCATGGCTGAATCTTTCCCGAAAGTAGAAGACGAATTCTTCATACGTCGTCCAGTCATCTCTTTCTACCCGGAGCCATAAGAGGGCTTCCCCGGTGAAAGCCTCGGGAAGCGCCCTCAGCAAGTCCTCCTCGGAGAGATTCCGTGAAGTGCAATATTCGTGCATCCGGCGTAGAAATTCTTCGGAGTCCTCGTCCTTCTTCCCTGCGAATCGGGGTCCGAATTTTCTCCAATGATCAATCCCTCGGTTATCCTGGGACCAATGGGTATCCGAGAGCGAGGGGGCATCGGATAGGCGGCGACCTCTGGGAGGGGGAGGGCCGGAATGGCTTGGTCTTGCCAAGGGTTGAGGTCCTATCCGAGTGCTATTACGGGGGCTCGGGGCTGCCAGTGTGTAGGTATCATGCGACGGCCAGATTTGGCTACCGGTAACCCTTAACAGTCCTGTGGGTGTGGGGCTGGATGTGTGGAGGGCGGGGGAAGGTCTTTGCGGTGAATGGGGGGTGGGAAGGGCAAAGGTAACCGCCGTACGGTCTGGGGGGCCTGTTCCTGGTCTTCGGGGCGCGGGTGTCGAACTGAGTCGTCCACTCTCGACCTCGTATCCCGCTGGCTCGCAAGAGTTCGTGGAGATGGCGTCGGCGTCTGATTATCTTCTTCATTGCCCGGCGTCTCTCCTGCGAACCTCGTCGATGGCGACGTAAGCAACCTCCTTCGGGTTTGGTCGCGGTCGTCGGCTAGCTGTTGCCGGTGGCTTTCGTACGTCAGCGGCCGGAGCAGCATTTCCGTCAAAGGGTCCATCAAGGCAGCCAAATGTGTGAATGGGGGAGAATCTCCCCGTTCGTCCTTCGCTGCGTCCCACCTGATCAGGGCTCCTGGAACCCGTATCCTCAACTCGTGGCGGACGAGGCGATCCGTCATCTCGCTCTCCGTCCCGTCAATACTGAGCGCTGCCCTGTCGCAGGCTCCCATCAATTCTCTGAGGGTGGTCAGGCGGGCCACGTTCTGTCGTGCCATCCTCTCTTCCGTGGCCATTAATGAAAGATCGGCGACTTCCACGGAGAGGAGTGATCCTGCTCGTCGAGGGTCTTCTAGGGGGGAGGTCGTCATAATCGGGGACGAGCATGTGGTGGTTGTGACCGTGCACGTGGTTACCGGGGCGTCTGCCATTTTCGTCGGGAATTATAACAAAAACAATTTTTTCCCAAAAATAAATATACCCTGGAAGAGGTAAGGGGATTTCCTCAACGTTTCAAAGGAAAAGAAAACAAAAAACTAAAATAAATTAATTGAATAAACGAAAAGAAAAATAAAATGAACTTCAATAACGAATTACTCTGTAGAATATTAATAATCTCCAATTTAATCTCAATTAACGTTCTTTTTCCAATGAATTATCCACGACGGTCTTTGCCGTACGTTCAGATACAAAAAGAAAATATTTAATAATCGGTACTCTCTTCCAGGCGTAGCTAGGGGAATTTTATCGTAAATTTATTGATCGGGCAATCCAAATAAAAGGACGTAATAACCAAGCAAATCGGGGGGCTAGGGAAGTATGAAACCGTTCGCGAGGGGCTCAGCGTCACGGTTTTAAGGAAGGGTATGGAGTCTCGCATAACAAAAAAAAATTAATTGATTTATCCAAACGGCTTAAATGAAACTATTTCGTTTCAATACTCAATTATACAAAATAAAAGAAAAGAAGCAAATCTTGAAAAACAAGCAACGTTTGTTTGCTTGGCTTAATGCGACTTTATAATTGTGGTCTATGACTGAATTACGCTTAAGGAAGTAATTACTTCCATCCAAAATCACAAAGAAAACAATTGTTTCAAAATTTCAATTGTTCTCAAATTTCCCAAATTTCCTAATAAAATGGGAATTTTTCGTTTCCTTATTTTTACCGTCCAACCGAGTACTTATTCCTAAAGGGATTTTGTTTTCCCAGCCCGAGACACGAAGTGTCTCTTAAATTACTCAGGAGGAACCAATAAGAAACAAAAAAAAATTCTAACGCAAAGAGGAAAAGGCGTGAAAAAGGGGGGCTGACCGCTCGCGAGGGGCTCCGCGTCACGGTCTTTATTGGGGCTTCGTAACAAAAAAACAAATTACGTAAGGGTCATCAAATCAGCGAAACACACAAAAAAGGGGGGGGGGCGTATTCGTGGTCAGCGAAAAAGTGGGGAAAGCAAACAAAAGCGATGGGGTAAACCTAACGTCACTGTAGCGTCATGTCATCGCAAGAATACGGCGCAAGCTCAAAAAAAACAATTGCACAAAATCTCAATAGCAAACAAAAACAAGTAGGCGAAATCTCAAAAACACAAGTACCAAGGCTCAAAAATAATGCGAGATGAATAATCAATTAAAAAATAACGGTAGCAAAAATAATGTTTTTCAAAATAATTCAATCATTCGTTGCACAGAAAAGCATTGTCCCAAAAGCAATATTACATTGCACCGAATTGCCAAAGCAATATAACACCAATGCTAATCTCTCAATATTTGCGAATTCGCAAAAATCGCAAAACACACAAAAAATCGCCAAGCACAGAAATGGGTTTTATTGGGTAAGGGGAAAATGCGGTGGCCAAAAATTCACAGAAAAAAAAATTCAAATCCTAAACACAAAGAAAATCTTATTTTCCTTTATTTAATTGTCAAAAAAAAATAATATAATTCGTGTGCGAGAACAAAATTATTTTATAAAATTTTTATTTTATTTTATTACTTTGTTAAATAATTCTTCTGTATTTTTCAGCAATATTCTGATCACTGGTGCTGTGGCGGGACAGACTATACCCGTCAAGGGTGGGGGAAACTCGGATTTCAAAAAAAAATTAAATTTCAACAATCCAATTCCTAGCCAAAAATATATAATTTTCAACGTAATAACAGGAAAAACGAAAATAAATCAGGATTTCGAATAATAATAATAATCCCGAAAATTAATCAGAATAAACGAGAAAAAAAAATAATACTAATAATCCCAATAACAATAGTCGCGGTGGGCTCTTGTTTGAAAAAGCAAAAGTTTTTCGGGCCCCACGTTGGGCGCCAATTTTATGATGGGTATCACGTGTTAACGTAGGCGGAGGAAGGGGGAAGGGGAAAAAAATAAAGGTTCATTCAATGCTAAAATTTAAAATATTATTTCATTAACAAGAAGGGAAAATATGACTCGATACAAAAAGAAAAAAGGAATTTAAATTAATGGAATACAAGAAAATATAAAAAGACTCGATATAAAGAAGATAATGATAATAATATTGAGAATAATTGACGCGAATGTTACGGGTTACTGGACACGCGAAGTCCCGACCTAATTTCTTGACCCGATCCAAATATTCTATTTTATTCCGTATTATTTCTGAATTGTGTTCGGCGCCAGCCTTGCTCGGGCAGTCGCGTTTCACGCGACAACGAAAGAGGAAAAAAATCAAAACAAACGATTACAACAACAAACCAAAACAAACTCTGATTGGACCACGACTTTCTTATTTCTTTTATTATATTTCCCAATATTTTACAAAATTGTTATAATTAATTTCGTCTAATAAACTCGCTATAAAACAAATACAAAACCGCGATCATTTCAATCCACTCGGCCGTCGGTCGAGGCGCGACCGCGACTACGCGCACGCGAGGGGAATTTTCACGATGGACGGCGGGGGATCCGCCACGCACCTTCTTACACGATTTTTCCGAAACTCTCGCTATCACGCAATATTTTTCGGCTCGTTATTCTATTTCTAATTAACGAACATTTATTTGTTTCCCCTTCCCCCTTCCACCGCCTACGTTAACACGCGATACCCATCATAATATATATAATTATATATATATATATATATATATATATATATATATATATATA